>CM059426.1:12628940-13228940 GCA_030390025.1 Squalus acanthias
GTGGAGCATAAACACCAGCATGGACTAGTTGGGCCTGTTTCTGTGCCGTATATCCTGTGTAAGCTCTGGAATTCCCTGCCTAAGCCTCTCTGCCTCGCTACCTCTCTCTCCTCCTTTAAGACGCTCCTTAGAATCTACTCCTTTGACCAAGCTTTTGGTCACCTGCCCTAATTTCTCCTTATATGTTTTGTCTTATAATACTCCTGTGAAGCGCCTTGGGACGTTTTGCTACATTAAAGGCGCTATATAAATACAAGTTGTTTGATGTTGCAAATGTCTCTGGTACTCTAGGGAGCTCAGCACTGTCTCTGTCGCAGCAAGGATCTGCGTGGGCTGCATAAGGCCCTCATTGTTGTCTTTGGGTAAAGTCCAAATACCATTGTGAGAGATTCGCTGTAGGCAGCAGATGTTATTCGACACGAGAGGGTAAATGCTATCGCCTCACTCACTCAGAGCACCGTGCGGAGCACCTGTGACTCCCGGGTATGTGCTCCTGCCAAGTGAAGCTTTTTGTGTGACGAATGTGTGTTGGTAACGTTTATCCCAGTGATGCAGACTTGGGTGCAATACCTCCTTTCCACTGCTGAACAGCAAGGAGGTAATGCAACAGTGTGGAAAGCAGTTCCCACATCTTCCCACATCCTGGGAGGAGCTCATCCAACAACAACCACAACTTGTATTTATACAGCGCCTTTAACGTAGTAAAACGTCCCAAGGCGCTGCACAGGAGTGTTATAAGACAAAAATTTGACACCGAGCCACATAAAGAGAAATTAGGGCAGATCAAAGAGGTAAATGGAATTTAATCCGGAAAAGTGCGAGGTGATGCACTTTGGAGGGACTAACAAGGCAAGGGAATACACAATGAATGGTAAGACCCTAGGCAAGACGGAGGGTCAGAGGGATCTTGGTGTGCAAGTACACAGATCCCTGAAGGCGGCGGAACAGGTGGATAAGGTGGTAAAAAAGGCCTATGGGATACTTGCATTCATTAGCCGAGGCATAGAATATAAGAACAAGGAGGTTATGATGGAGCTGTATAAAACACTGGTTAGGCCACATCTGGAATACTGTGTGCAGTTCTGGTCGCCACACTACAGGAAGGATGTGATAGCTTTGGAGAGGGTGCAGAGGAGATTCACCAGAATGTTACCCGGGCTGGAGTGCTTCAGCTATGAAGAGAGACTGGGCAGATTGGGTTTGTTTTCCTTGGAGCAGAGGAGGCTGAGGGTGGACATGATTGAGGTGTACAAAATTATGAGGGGCATAGATAGGATGGATACAAAGGAGCTTTTTCCCTTAGTAGAGGGGTCTATAACAAGGGGGCATAGATTCAAGGTAAAGGGCGGGAGGTTTAGAAGGGATTTGAGAAAGAACTTTTTCACCCAGAGGGTGGTTGGAGTCTGGAACTCACTGCCTGAAAGGGTTGTGGAGGCAGGAACCCTCACAACATTCAAGAAGCATTTAGATGAGCACTTGAAATGCCATAGCATACAAGGCTATGGACCAAATGCTGGAATATGGGATTAGATTAGACAGGGCTTGATGGCCGGCACGGACACGATGGGCCGAAGGGCCTCTATCCGTGCTGTATAACTCTATGACTCTATGACTAGGTAGGTTTTCAGGAGTGTCTTAAAGGAGGAAAGAGAGGTAGCGAGGCGGAGAGGTTTAGGCAGGGCATTCCAGAGCTTAGGGCCCAGGCAGCTGAAGGCACAGCCACCAAAGGTTGAGCGATTATAATCAGGGATGCTCAAGAGGGCAGAATTAGAGGAGCGCAGATATTTCAGGGGGTTGTGGGGCTGGAGGAGATTACAGAGATAGGGAGGGGCGAGGCCATGGAGGGATTTGAAAACAAGGATGAGAATTTTAAAATCAAGGCGTTGCTTAACCGGGAGCCAATGTAAGTCAGCGAGCACAGGGGAGATGGGCGAACAGGACTTGGTGCGAGTTAGGACATGGGCAGCCGAGTTTTGGATGACCTCAAGTTTACGTAGGGTGGAATGTGGGAGGCCAGCCAGGAGTGCGTTGGAATAGTCAAGTCTAGAGGTAACAAAGGCATGGATGAGGGTTTCAGCAGCGGATGAGCTGAGGCAAGGGCGGAGACGGGCGATGTTACGGAGGTGGAAGTAGGCGGTCTTTGTTATGCTGCGGATATGTGGTCGGAAGCTGATTTCAGGGTCAAATATGACAGCGAGGTTGCGAACAGTGTGGCTCAGCCTCAGACAGATGCCTGACCCACTGCATCAGGAAAATGGATGATGGAATAGAGAGCCATATATCCAAGTTTGCTGACGACTTTCTGTTAGGTGGCTCAGTCAGTAGAACCGATGGGAGCAGGAAACTGCAAAGAGACATCGACAGATTAAGTGAGTGGGCAAAACTGTGGCAGATGGAGTCCAAATGTGGGGAAGTGGATGGTCACCCACTTTGGACCCACGAAAGACAAATCAGAATACTTTCTCAATAGTGAGAAACTGGGAACTGTGGAGGAGCAAAGGGATTTGGATGTCCATGTACACATCACTAAAACTAGTGGACAGGTCCAAAAATATCATCAAAAAGGCTAGTTGAGTGTTGGCTTTGATCTCAAGGGGATTCGAATAGAAAGGGGAGGAAGTGATGCTTTCGCTGTACAGAGCCTTGGTCAGACCCCCACCTAGGGCACTGCGTTCAGTTCCAGGCACCACACCTCAGGGAGGATATATTGGCCTTGGAGAGGGCGCAGCGCAGATTCACCAGAATGATACCCAGGGGCTAAAAGGTTTACATTGTGAGCACAGGTTGCATAAACTTGCCTTGCCTTCCCCTGAGATCAGCTGCGATCTCATTGAATTGCGGAACAGGCTCGAGGTGCTGAAGGGCCTCCTCCTGTTCCTATGAAAGGGGAGTGAACCCTGTCAGGATTTGAAACCAAGACCTTAGCCTGGTGCACATCTAACAAGGCCTACGACCTGGGGGGAAATGCATTAAAAATTAGGGTAGTTAGAAGGCAAGTCAAGCAGAACCTTTTCACACAAAGGGTAATAGAGTTTGTCGAATAAGGTAGAGGGGCAAGGACATCCAGGAGAGTTTTTTGAGCCAGCATGTAGAAAGTCCTACAAGAGAGGGGACGGTACTGGACCTAATTCTAGGGAATATAGCCGGGCAAGTGGTAGTAGTGTCAGTAGGAGAGCATTTTGGTGACAGTGACCATAATTCGGTGAGATTTAAGGTAGTCATGGAAAAGGACAAAGTTGGACCGGAAGTAAAGGTTCTAAATTGGGGGAAGGCCGATTTTAATATGATAAGGCAGGATCTGGCCAAAGTGGACTGGGATCAGTTACTTATAGGAAAATCCACATCAGAGCAGTGGGAGTCATTCAGAAAGGAAATAGAGAGAGTACAGCGCCAACATGTTCCCGTAAAGGTCAAGGGTGGGACCAACAAGTCCAGGGAACCCTGGATGTCAAGGGATATACAAGAATGGATTAGGAAAAAAGGGAGGCTTTTGGCAGATACAAAGGACTAAAAGCAGTGGAAGCCCTAGAGGAGTATAGAAAGTGCAGGGGGATACTTAAAAAAGAAATTAGGAGAGCGAAGAGGGGGCATGAAAAAACACTGGCGGGCAAAATAAAGGAAAATCCCAAGGTGTTTTATAAGTATATTAAGGGCAAGAGGATAACCAGGGAAAGAGTAGGGCCCATTAGGGACCAAAGTGGCAATCTGTGTGTAGAGCCGGAAGATGTAGGTGAGGTTTTAAATGAATATTTTGCATCTGTGTTCACTATGGAGAAGGACGATGTAGGCATAGAAATCAGGCAGGGGGATTGTGATATACTTGAACAAATTAGCATCGAGAGGGAGGAGGTACTAGCAGTTTTAGCGGGCTTAAAAGTGGATAAATCCCCAGGCCCAGACGAGATGTATTCCAGGCTGCTGTGTGAGGCAAGGGAGGAGATTGCAGGGGCTCTGACACAAATTTTCAGAACCTCTCTGGCCACAGGGGAGGTGCCAGAGGACTGGAGGGCAGCTAACATAGTACCATTATTCAAGAAGGGTAGTAGGGATAAACCAGGGAATTACAGTCCAGTGAGCCTAACATCAGTGGTAGGAAAATTATTGGAAAAATTTCTGAGGGACAAAATTAGTCTCCACTTGGAGAGGCAAGGATTAATCAAGGATAGTCAGCATGGCTTTGTCAGGGGGAGATCATGTCTAACCAATTTGATTGAATTTTTCGAGGGGGTGACTAGGTGTGTGGATGAGGGTAGTGCAGTTGATGTAGTCTACATGGACTTCAGTAAGGTTTTTGACAAAGTCCCGCATGGGAGACTGGTCAAGAAGGTAAGAGCCCATGGGATCCAGGGCAATTTGGCACATTGGATCCAAAATTGGCTTAGTGACAGGAGGCAGAGGGTGATGCTCGAAGGTTGTTTTTGTGACTGGAAGCCTGTGTCCAGTGGTGTACTGCAGGGATCGGTGCTGGGTCCCTTGCTGTTTGTAGTTTACATTAATGATTTAGATATGAATGTAGGAGGTATGATCAGTAAGTTCGCAGATGACACGAAAATTGGTGGAGTGGTAAATAGCGAGGAGGGAAGCCTCAGGCTACAGGACGATATAGATAGGTTGGTCAGATGGGCAGAATAGTGGCAAATGGAATTTAACCCTGAAAAGTGTGAGGTGATGCATTTTGGGAGGACTAACAAGGTAAGGGAATACACAATGAATGGTTGGACCCTAGGAATGACAGAGGATCAGAGGGATCTTGGTGTGCATGTACATAGATCCCTGAAGGCAGCAGGACAGGTAGATAAGATGGTTAAGAAGGCATATGGGATACTTGCCTTCATTAACTGAGGCATAGAATATAAGAGCAGGGAGGTTATGATGGAGCTGTACAAAACGCTAGTTAGGCCACAGCTGGAATACTGTGTGCAGTTCTGGTCGCCGCACTATAGGAAGGATTTGATTGCATTGGAGAGGGTGCAGAGGAGATTCACCAGGATGTTACCTGGGCTGGAGCGTTTCAGCTATGAAGAGAGACTGGACAGGCTGGGGTTGTTTTCCTTAGAGCAGAGAAGACTGAGGGGGGACCTGATTGAGGTGTACAAAATTATGAGGGGCATAGATAGGGGAGATAGAAAGGAACTTTTCCCCTTAGTAGAGGAGTCAATAACCAGGGGGCATAGTTTCAAGGTAAGGGGCAGGAGGTTTAGAGGGGATTTGAGGAAAAACTTTTTCACCCAGAGGGTGGTTGGATTCTGGAACTCACTGCCTGAAAGGGTGGTAGAGGCAGGAACCCTCACAACATTCAAGAAGCATTTAGATGAGCACTTGAAACGCCATAGCATACAAGGCTACGGACCAAGTGCTGGAAAATGGGATTAGAATAGACAGGGCTTGATGGCCGGCGCAGACACGATGGGCCGAAGGGCCTCTTTCTGTGCTGTATAAATCTATGACTCTGTGACATTGAAGCTGACAGCAGATATTTCCAGATATATTCAAGCGATAATTGGATGTTTGTGGAGGGAGAACGGATTGCGTGATATGATGAGATGTGGTGTTGAACTGTATCACAGCAGCTGTACTAATGGGGGGAAAAATTGGCTATCGCCCATTTTGGGCGCTAATATCGGCCAGGCGCAAAGTTTAGCCCGGCGCTAATTATCGCCTCCGACTGCAAAATTCGCCTCTATCGCCCCCTGGAGGTGATTTGAGCGCTAAATCAGGCGGTACACACCTCTCTTAAGGCGCTAACGTCGGGGAGCGAGGCGCTACCTCAGAACGCTACCGAAGCTCAGGCGATGTCAGTTACCATGGAAGCCAGACAGACTGGCGCCGTCCAGTTCTTAAAGGGGAGGGGCCATCTTGCTGGCCAGCCACTCCCTGCTCATTGCAGCCTTGCATCTCGGTCTGGAGAGACCTCTAAAGCAATTGTGTTGGAAGCACTAATGGATAGGCCCAGGGAAAGAGCTCGGCGCTTAGGAACCTCAAAAGTGGTGCTGAGGGCCAAAACTCCTTCGGACAGCATTAAATCTCTCCAGACGTCTCTCTCTCAACCTGCGTGTACTAAAAATTTTGCCGACAAGAAAAGGCAGGAAGCGCTCGTCTTTAAATAGCGCTCCCCCAGCCCCTTCCCGACTTGAAAACGTTCCCCTCTACCTGTCCTTCCTAGCGGCAGGCGGTAAGGCAGGGGGCGCCACTCAATATCCGGTCTGGGCCGCTACCGGGGCGTTGCACGCTCGACTGACGTCACGATCTGCGGGCGCAGGTGATCGTGGCGGTCGTGTTTAGCGCCGCCGCAAAACGACTGGTCAATTTCACGAGCGGCGCTAAAATTGCCGCGCTCGGGCGCTAAGTTCCTAGCGCCTCCGGGGGGCGCTAACGGGAGGCGCTAACCTACCGAATTTATCCCCCCTGGCCTTTTCCTGTTCTTAAAAATTCTTGCTGGGAATTTCTTCAGGAGCGCTCCCGATCGGCCGTCGTAGGTTTTGGTGGAAGATCCCAGAATGACGCGTGAGCTAGCGGGCTTTCCGTCGAAGTTTCGGCGGGAGCAGCAGTTCTGAGGAAATTCCGGCCCAGCCGTTGTATGTCGCACTGCTGCCCTCTGCTGGCAGCCTCCTCCCTCTGCACCTTCCTTTTATTTTTCAGGGAAGAGGTCGAACATTTTATTTTCCCCCCCGTGCGGAATAACTTATCGAGGTGTTCAAAATTATCAGTGGACTTGATAAGGAGAAATTGTTTCCACTGGTGGGAAGGTCAGTAACCAGAGGACACGGATTTAAGATAATTGGCAAAAGAAGTCCAGGGGGGCAATTGAGATTAATTTTAAATGCAGCGAGTTGTTGTGATCTGGAACGCGCTGCCTGAAAGGGCGGTGGAAGCAGATTCAATAGTAACTTTTAAAAGGGAATTGGATAAATACTTTGAATAATTACTATCATTCTAGTAAATCTGTGCTGCACCCCCTGCAGGGCTATGGAGTAAGAGTAGGGAAGTGGGACTAATTGGCGAGCACATTCAAAGAGCCGGCACAGGCAGGATGGGCTGAAAGGCCTCCTTCTGTGCTGTATCATTCCATGATTCTAAGGACTCGTTGACTCCAGCAGCAATCTTGAATTGGGGGATTCCCTATCATATCGAGGCAGGCTTGATGGACCAGCTGTTTTTTTAATTCATTCATGGGATGTGGGCGTCGCTGGCAAGGCCAGCATTTATTGCCCATCCCTAATTGCCCCTTGAGAAGGTTGAGCCGCCACCTTGAACCGCTGCAGCCCGTGTGGTGAAGGTACTCCCACAGTGCTGTTAGGTCGGGAGTTCCAGGATTTTGACCCAGCAACAATGAAGGAACAGCGATATATTTCCATGTCAGGATGGTGTGTGACTTGGAGGGAAACTTGGAGGTGATGGTGTTCCCATGCGCCTGCTTCCCTTGTCCTTCTAGGTGGAAGAGGCCGTGGGTTTGGGAGGTGCTTCCAAAGAAGCCTTGGCGAGTTGCTGCAGAGCATCTTGTAGCCGGTACACACTGCAGCCACGGTATGCTGGTGGTGGAGGGAGTGAATGTTTAAGGTTGTGGATGGGGTGCCAATCAAGCGGGCTGCTTTGTCCTGGATGGTGTTGAGCTTCCTGAGTGTTGTCGGAGCTGCACTCATCGAGACAAGTGGAGAATATTCCATCACACTCCTTACTTGTGCCTTGTAGATGGTGGAAAGGCTTTGGGGAGTCAGGAGGTGAGACACTCGTCGCAGAATAACCAGCCTCTGACCTGCTCTTGTTGCCATAGTATTTATGTGGCTGGTCCAGTTAAGTTTCTGGTCAATGGTGACCCCCAGGATGTTGATGGTGGGGGATGCGGGATGGTAATGCCAAAGGGCAGTGGTAGACTCTCTCTTGTTGGAGATAGTCATTGCCTGGCACTTGTGTGGTGCGAATGTTGTCCTGTCCGTCAATGCCGTATGCTCGTAATTCAACTGGTCCACGTTTTCAGTCATATCCACAGTATCAGCTGTGGCTCAGTGGGTAGCACCCTCACCTTTGAGTCAGCAAGTTGTGGGTTCAAGTCCCACTCCAGAGACTTGAGCATAAAAATCTAGGCTGACACACTGGTGGAGTGCTGCACTGTTGGAGGTGCCGTCTTTTGGATGAGACGTTAAACCGAGGCCCCGTCTGCTCTCTCAGGTGGACGCAAAAAAAACCATTGAACTATTTTGAAGAGGAGCAGGGGAGTTATCCCCGGTGTCCTGGCTAATATTTATCACTCAATCAACACGACTAAAAACAGATTATCCGGTCATTATCACATTGCTGTTTGTGGGAGCTTGCTGTGCGCAAATTGGCTGCCGTGTTTCCTACATTACAACAGTGACTCCACTTCAAAAGTACTTCATTGGCTGTAAAGTGCTTTGGGATGTCCGGTGGTTGTGAAAGGCGCTATAAAAATGCAGTTCTTTCTTTATTGTCTAATCTAAGCTGTGATACAATAAAACCAAAGCCACATGCCTGTTTTAATGATCCAGGTGAATGTGCACGATCCCATGGCACTATCTAAAATAGAGTAGAGCGCTCTCCCCAATGCCCTCAACCGGCTCTACTGAAACAAGAGATTAAGTAATCATTCAACTCATTGTTTGTGGGATCTTGCTATGTGTAGAGTCGCTGCTATGTTTGCCTGGATAACAACAGTCAACATACTCGAAAGATAGAATTACATAGGAATTACAACGTGAAAACAGCCCAACCACTCTGTGTTGATGTTTGGCCGCCACACCAGCACCATTCCTAATCCCATGTTATTTTGTTCTCATAGAACTGCATCGGAAGAAATTTGTTGTACAGTACGTGATGTGCATTGAGACCTTGGTGAGACCACACCTGGAGTACTGTGTGCAGTATTGCTCTCCTTACTTGCCAGAGAGGGAGTGCAGCGAAGGTTCACCAGACTGATTCCTGGGATGGCAGGACTGTCGTATGAGGAGAGATTGGGTCGATTAAGCCTGTATTCACTAGAGTTTAGAAGAATGAGAGGGGATCTCACTGAAACGTATAAAATTCTGACAGGGCTCGACAGACTGGATGCAGGGAGGGTGTTTCCCCTGGCTGGGGGGGGGTGTCTAGAACGAGGGGTCACAGTCTCAGGATACGGGGTAGGACATTTAGGACTGAGATGAGGAGAAATTTCTTCACTCAGAGGGTGGTGAACCTGTGGAATTCTCTACCACAGAAGGCTGTGGAGGCCAAGTCACTGAATATATTTAAGAAGGAGATAGATAGATTTCTAGATGCAAAAGGCATCAAGAGGTATGGGGAGAGAGCGGGAATATGGTATTGAGATAGAGGATCAGCCATGATCATATTGAATGGCGGAGCAGGCTCGAAGGGCTGAATGGCCTAATCCTGCTCCTATTTTTCTATGTTTCTAATTCTGAATGACGTGTTAAGACCATTACAGACATGCAGCAGGACAGTCAGCGTCTGATAGAGAGAAGATAGATTCATCTTTTCAGCTGAAACTCCCGAGTTCTGATGACGGTTCGCACCTCAAACGATCTAAGTGGACTTTCCCAGCTGTCACCCGCGGCTCAGCGGGCAGCCCTCTCACTCCTGAATCAAATTGGTTCATGGGTTCATGTCCCAGTCCAAGAGACTTGAGCACATAAAGCTAGGCTGACACTCCCAGTGCAGTACTGAGGGAGCGCTGCACTGTCGGAGGTGCCGACTTTCAGATGAGATGTTAAACCGAGGCCCCATCTGCCCTCTCAGGGTGGACGAGAAAGATCCCACGGGACAAATTATTCGAAGGAAAGCAGGAGAGTTCTCCCCAGTAACCTGGCCAATATTTATCCCTCAACCAACATCACTAAGAAACAAAAGTGAAAATACTTTCAACCTATCAGGTCGATGACTGGTTCTGATAAAAGGTCATCGACTCGAAACGTTAACTCTGTTTCTCTAGCCACAGCTGCCATCGACCTGCTGCATGTTTTCCAGCATTTACTGCTTTTATCACTAAAAAGTAGATGATCTGGTCATCATCATATTGCTGTTTGTGGGAGCTTTCAGTGCGCAAATTAGCTGCCGCGTTTCCTACATTACAACAGTGAACACACTTCAAAAGTACTTCTGTTTTTTGCTGTTAATTGTATGTTTTTTTCACTTTTGGGATGTGGGCAGCATTGGCAAGGCCAGCATTTATTGACCATCCCTAATTGCCCTTGAGAAGGTGGTGGTGAGTCGCCTTCTTGAACCGCTGCAGTCCGTGTGGTGAAGGTACTCCCACAGTGCTGTTAGGGAGGGAGTTCCAGGATTTCGACCCAGCGACGATGAAGGGATGCCGATATATGTCCAAGTCAGGATGGTGTGTGACTTGCAGGGGAACTTGGAGGTGGTGGTGTTCCCAAGCACCTGCTGCCCTTGTCCTTCTAGGTGGTGGAGATCGCGGGTTTGGGAGGTGCTGCCGAAGAAGCCTTGGTGAGTTGCTGCAGTGCATCTTGTAGATGGTACACACTGCAGCCACGGTACGCCGGTGGTGGAGGGGCTGCTTTGACCTGGATGGTGTCGAGCTTCGTGAGTGTTGTTGGAGCTGCACTCATCCAGGCAAGTGGAGAGTACAGAAGAAAGAATTAACTTGCATTTATATAGAGCCTTGCACGACCTCAGGATGTCCCAAAGCCATTTACAGCCAATGAAGTACATTGGAGAATTCCATCACACTCCTGGCTTGTGCCTTGTAGCTGGTGGAGAGGGTTCGGGGAGTCAGGAGGTGAGCCACTCGCCGCAGAAATACCCGAGTTCTGACCTGCTCTTGCAGCTACAGCATTTATGTTGCTGTTCCTGTTGAGTTTCTGGTCAATGGTGACCTCCAGGATGTTGAGGGTGGGGGATTTGGCGACAGTAATGCAGTTGAATGTCAAGGGGAGGTGGTTAGACTCTCTCTTGTTGGGGAAAGGCAAAGCACTTTGGGACGTCCTGAGGTTGTGAAAGGTGTTATATAAATGTAAGTTCTTTCTTATTTTTTCCACAGTGAAAAATGTGCTGATTGGGTGTGAGTGGCTTGATCGGGTGGATGCGGTAAGGATGTTCCCAAGGATGGGTGAAACTAGAACTAGGGGGCATAATCTTAGAATAAGGGGCTGCTCTTTCAAAACTGAGATGAGGAGAAACTTCTTCACTCAGAGGGTAGTAGGTCTGTGGAATTTGCTGCCCCAGGAAGCTGTGGAAGCTACATCATTAAATAAATTTAAAACAGAAATAGACAGTTTCCTAGAAGTAAAGGGAATTAGGGGTTACGGGGAGCGGGCAGGAAATTGGACATGAGGCTGAGTTCGGATCGGTCAAGGCCCTGTGGGTGGCGGAGCGGGCCCAGGGGCTGTGTGGCCGGGTCCTGCTCCTACTTCTTGTGTTCTTTAGATTTGAGGTTCAGATCAGATCAGCCATGATCTCATTGAATGGCGGAGCAGGCTCGAGGGGCCGATTGGCCTACTCCTGCTCCTATTTCTTATGTTCTTATGTTCTTATCAACGCCTTTTTGTTTCAGATTCCCACGGCTCACCGCCCCTCGTTGTATCCCTACGTGTCTGCCTCGCACCCTGTGATTAAAGTGCTGAAATAATGATCGAGTCGCTCTTAAACAAAACAAAGAGGTATATTTGTTAGAAAAAAACTCTTAGCGCTGCGCGAGGACCGTTTTAACACACTGCAACAAACGTGGGGGGAGGGGGCTGGTCGCGCTCTGGTCCTGCCGCTCGGTAACGTGACGTCCCACGCTACCGGTCCGATCGTCGCACTCGGAGCGCTGTGCTGAGGTCGCCAAAGCTTCTTCTGTCTTGAGAACGTGCGCGGGTCAGCTCTGCGGGGTAGGTGCCAGCCGCTTGCTCTTTGGCGGCGGAGGGGGCGGCGGCGACTTGAGGGGTTTGCCGCCATCCGGCGTCGTTGGCGGACACGCAGCCTGTTCGAAAGAAAAGAAGAAAAAAAAAAGCAAAAGGTCAAAACGAAGGCGTCAAGGTGAGTGAGTTACGGTCCCCAAAAAAAAAACCGGGCCAGGCCCGTCACCGGGGCAAAAAAATACCGCCGCGGACGCTGGAAGTCTGAAAACGAAAACAGAAAAACTGCTGGAAGAGGCTCAGCCGGTCGGGCGGCATCTGTGGAGAGAGAAACCAAGTGAACGTCTCAGGTCGACGGCCCTTCGTCAGAACTGGCAAAGGTTTGAGATGTAAGAGGTTTTAAGCCAGTGTAGGGGCAGGGAAAGGGGGGAGGATCACAGGCCGATTTAGACACTCGGAGGAGCGGGGCGGGGGGGGGATTCCCATCTTGGTCTCACTAGCTCCCCGGTTTTTTCACCGATAATGAAAAGATTAGGCCCCGAGCTCTGGAATTCCCTGCCTAAACCTCTCCGCCTCTCCACCTCTCTCTCCTCCTTTAAGACGCTCCTTAAAACCTACCTCTTTGACCAAGCTTTTGGTCACCTGCCCTAATTTCTCCTTATGTGACTCAGGGTCAAGCTTTGTCTGATAATCGCCTTGGGACGTTTTTACTACTTTAAAGGCGCTATATAAATACAAGTTGTTGTTGTTGTTGTTGAATGAGGTGGTAGAGAGAATCTAAAAAAATAACTTGACATAGAATTGCACAGCACTTACAGCATAGCAACAGGCCATTTGGCCCAACTGGTCTATGCTCCACACCAGCTTCCTCCCACCCTATTTCATCACAGCCCATCAACATATTCTTCTATTCCTTTCTCCCTCATGTGCTTATCCAGCTTCCCCTTAAATGCATCTAAACTAAGGGAACGGTAGCATAGTGGTAATGTTACCGGGCTAGTAATCCAGTAGGCCTGGCCTAATGATCCATGTAATACAAGAATTCAAATCCCACAGGGAATTTAAATTCAGTTAATTAAATAAATCTGGAATTTTAAAAAAAAGTCAGTATCAGTAATAGTGACTATGAAACTACCAGAAGGTTCACTAATGTCCTTTAGGTGAAAGAAATCTGCTGTCCTGGCCTATATGTGACTCCAGATCACATAGCAATGTGGTTGACTCTTAACTGCTCTCTGAAATGGTGGCTCAGCACCACCTTCTCAAGGGCAATTAGGGATGGGCAATCAAATGCTGACCTTGCTGGCAGATGCCAACATCCCAAAAATGAATAAATTAAAAAAAACTATGCACCTTAACTACTCCCTGTGGTAGTGAGTTCCACATTCTCACCACTCTCTGGGTAAAGAAGTTTCTCCTGAATTCCTAATCCTTTCTCACTCACTTGCAGCCTGATGCGATTTTTCGTAGTAGGCCCGAAAGGGGCAGGCGCCTCCTTATGATACTTAAATCGGGGTCCTGGGACACAGTGTAACTGAGCATTGAGCAGTCTTAAAAGGGCCGCTGGATGCCGTTCCGGAAATTGTGAAGGTGAGTTTTTTTGGGGGGATTAAATGGTTTTCATGGGGCTGGGCCAGAAGGATACACGAATGTTTATCCTGGCCCCACGATAGTCGTCCCGCCCACTGCCGGGTCTCTCTCCGCTATGTCCTTCTCCCCACCCATGCCTCCCCCCACCCGCCCCCCCCCCCCGCCTACCCGACATGTCCCTACTGGCTTGGTGGACTGTTGGACTTAGGATTGCCAGCTCCGATTGGACATATTCCTGGAGGTTTCATCGCATGACCTCCTGCCTCCAATTCCCCGCCCCCGCCGTTGGGTCGCCCGACACGTCAATCCTCGCGGCGCCCCGCCTTCTTACGGCCAATTGGGAAGCGAACAGAGGCCTCGTTACCCGTTTAGATGATTCTTGACTCTCGGTCAAACAGCTCTTTTGCCTTCCATCTCCAATATTTTTGAAACTAAAAAGCGAATGCGTTTTTTTTTTAAAGCCCCTGATGCTTCTTTCTCCCGGAGCCGCTCGCAGCAGTGTCCTCTTCAATTCCTGGAGACTCCAAGTCAATCCTGGAGGGTCGGCGACACCTGCCCCTCCTGACTCCGCAAGATACCAGAGCTTTCGCACGGTCTCCTCGGCCTTTTTTACGAGCGGCCTCCAGCGGTCCACATTTAAGGACCGCTGGTTAGGCTGGTCAAAACCCCGGAAATGGCCGGCCTTGAGCAGTTCAAACTCTTGACTCGAGCGAAGCGAACTTAGAGTGGTCCGAATTGAAATGAGGACCGTGCTCATTTCAGGCGGCCGCCAGGGCCACCTGAAAAATAAAGGCCCTGACCAATTTAGCAGGTGGCCCGAACCCCCGTGAAGAACGGCCGCGGGCCTGTTAGGGTCGCCAACTATCCAGGATTTCCCTGGAGTCTCCAGGAATTACAGACTTATCTCCAGAATACGGCTGCAAGCAACGCCCGGGAGAAAAACATTAGGAGCATCAAAAAAAAAATGTGCTTTTCTCCCTTTTCTTTGAAAACTTTCAGTTCTTACTTGTAGAAATACTGGATGTGGGAAAAATGCTGTTTGATAGATGGTCAAGAATCATCCAATGGGGTAATAAGGATCCCGATCGCTTTCAAATTGGGGTGGGGGAGCGGAGTGACACAAGGGTGGAGGTGTTGGGTGACCAATGGCGGGGCCATAGTTACGGGGAGGTTGGAGGTGAGAGGTCGTGTGATGAAATACATCCAAGCAGAGTTGTCAACCCTAGGGCCTCTTCATTGCTAAACTGGTTATTGTTGAACCCGTTTTAGGACCATAAAACGGGTGAGACGATGTCAAGTCTGGACTCCAGGGGGGAGAAATTCGGTATCGCCCTGTTTGGAGCGCAATTATCGGCCGGGCGCAAAGTTTAGTGCCTGGCGCTAATTATCGCCTCCGACTGCAAACTTGGCTTCTATCACCCCTGGAGGTGATTGGAGCGCTCAATCAGGCGCTACACACCTCTCTTAAGGCGCAAAGGTCGAGGAGCGAGGCGCTACCTCAGAGCGCTGGCAAAGCTCATGTGATGTCAGTCTGCAATGGAACACAGACACACTGGCGCCGGCCAGTTCTTGAAGGGGAGGGTCGATCTTGCTCTCCATCCACACCCTGCTCATTGCAGCCTTGAATCTCGGCCTGGAGAGACCTGTACATCAATTCTCCTGGAAAGAACAATGGAGAGGCCCAGGGAAAGAGCTCAGAGTGCAGCCCCCACAGTCTCTTCTAAATCGATGCAAGGAAGGTCAAATCAAAATGATCCTGCAAAGTGCTGCTCAGTACCCAAAACTCCTTCACACAACGTTGAATCTCTCCAGAAGTCTCTCTCTCTCTCTCAGATGCGTGGTGCAAAAATGTCGCCGACAAAAAAAGGCAGGAAGCGGCCGCCTTTAAATAGCGCTCCCCCAGTCCCTTCCCGACTGCAAAACGCTCCCCTCAACCTGTCGTTGCTAGCGGCAGGCGGAAAGGCAGGGGGCGCCACTCAATATCCGGTCCGGGGCACTACCGGGGCGTTGCACGCTCGACTGACGTCACGATCTGCGGGCGCAGGAGATCGTGGCGGTAGTGTTTAGCGCCGTCACAAAATGTCTGGTCAATTTCGCGAGCGCCGCAAACATCGCCGCGCCCGGGCGCTAGTTGCTTTGCGCCCCATTAACGCCTTCTTAGGGGGCGCTAACGGGAGGCGCAAAGCAACTGAATTTTTCCCCCCAGGATTTCCATTTACATCGGTGGAGATGAAAACACGGCCAAAAATTCATGTCAAGAGAAAGTGCGGCACGTGCAGATGATTTATTTATTTCCGTTGCTATGACTCACCTTACTTTGGGACGGCTCTTTCCTTGGCACCTGGACAGGAGAGGTCGGAGGATCTACCTGATCCAGACTGAAACTCTCCAGGAGGGTTGGGTTAATCTTCCTGGGCAATGGGGGAGGCCTGGCACTCTTTATCCGTCCACTGAACCCATTGGTGACACCAAAGGTCGGAGCTGTGGACCACACAGAGGACAATGAGATTAGAGATGAAGAGGGTCACCCAGAGAAAACAAACAGTGTGGTAAGAACATCACTTTTATGTTGGCACTGGTGTTTCATTTTCCAATTTTGCCCCAACTCCCCCTTGAAAAACCAAGGGGGAAGGGAGAAGGAAGGTTCTTGAACTGAGTGCTTTTAGACTATGGGATGCTTCACCACAAGTAGCTATTGAGATAGAGATTAAAACATCATTTCATAGAATCATAGCATCATAGAATGGTTACAGCACAGAAGGAGGCCATTCAACCCATCGAGCCCGTGTCGGCTCTCTGCAAGAGCACTTCAGCTAGTCCCACTCCCCCGCCCTTTCCCCGTAGCCCTGCAATTTTTTTTCCTTCAGGTACTTATCCAATTCCCTTTTGAAAGCCACGATTGAATCTGCCTCCACCACCCTGTCAGGCAGTGCATTCAGATCCTAACCACTCGCTGCATAAAAATGTTTTCCTCATGTTGCCTTTGGTTCTTCTGCCAATCACCTTAAATCTGTGTCCTCTGGTTCTCGACCCTTCCGCCAATGGGAACAGTTTCTCTCTATCTACTCTGTCTAGACCCCTCATGATTTTGAACACCTCTATCAAATCTCTTCTCAACCTTCTCTGCTCTAAGGAGAACAACCCCAGCTTCTCCAGTCTATCCACATAACTGAAGTCCCTTATCCCTGGAATCATTCTCGTAAATCATTTCTGCACCCTCTCTAAGGCCTTCACATCCTTCCTAAAGCGCGATGCCCAGAATTGGACACAATACTCCAGTTGAGGCTGAACCAGTGTTTTATAAAGGTTTATCATAACTTCCTTGCTTTTGTACTCTATGCCTCTATTTATGAAGCGCAGGATCCCATATGCTTTTTTAACCGCTTTCTCAACCTGCCCTGCCACCTTCAACGATTTGTGTACATATACCCCTAGGTCTCTCAGTTCATGCAACCCTTTTAGGATTAACCCTTTAGTTTATATTGTCTCTCCTCATTCTTCGTACCAAAATGTATCACTTCGCACTTTTCTGCGTTAAATTTCATCTGCTACGTGTCCGCCCATTCCACCAGCCTGTCTATGTCCTCTTGAAGTCTATCACTATCCTCCTCACTGTTCACTATACTTCCAAGTTGTGTGTCATCTGCAAATTTTGAAATTGTGCCTGATACACCCACATCCAAGTCATTAATATCTATGAAGAAAAGCAGTGGGCCTAGTACCGACCCCTGGGGAACACCACTGTATACCTTCCTCCAGTCCTAAAAGCAACCGTTCACCACTACTCTCTGTTTCCTGTCACTTAGCCAATTTCGTATCCATGCTGCCACTGTCCCTTTTATTTCATGGCTGGCGAGCCTATTATGCGGCACTTTATCAAACGCCTTTTGGAAGTCCATGTGCACCACATCAACCGCGTTGCCCTCATCATTTCAAAGGTTAAGTATTTGAAAAGGATCTGAGGGGGTGCAACTCGAACATAGGAACAGGAGGAGACCATTCAGCCCCTCCAGCCTGTTCCGCCATTCAATGAGATCATGGCTGATCTGTGACCTAACTCCATATACCCGCCTTTGGCCCATATCCCTTAATACAGTACTTTTGTGGGATTGTGAGCGAGAGCTGCAGCTCAGACGTGTGGTCAGACGTCACGTGCTCAGATGTCACATGGTCAGAATGTCACAAACCTCTTGGGGTTGCCTCTCACCAGAGTTAGCAACCGTAAGCGGGCAGTCACGAAGGGTGGTTGGGGCCAGCCCACTGGACTCATGTAAAGAACAGCTGGATTCCTAAAGGAAAGATGGTGGGTTTGTTATTTTGGAAAGGGGTGATATCAAATGTCCGGAGAGCCTCCTTCACCTGAGCTGACCCTGCGAAAAACACATTAAACTTGGGGAGCGGTGCAACAATCCGAACAGTGTCACGCCGGGAGTTGGGCACGAGGAGTTGTCACACATCCCTGAGATTGAGGAACAGAAGGGCTGCGAGGTGCGGAAAGGGAACAAGGAACGCCACGTGACACCGCTGCGATGCAACACCCGGCCCCTACCTGTGGGACTCGCACTATTTTCTTTGGCGGGCTGCTCCGGATTGCTTTCCACCGGTTTGGTGTCGCTCACAAGTTGTGACAACCTTGAAGGCTCCTAAAGAATTGACAGAAATTAACATCCTCAAAATGCCATCTTTTGAAATAATCAACTCAACCGGGCTTCAGCTTAAAGACCCCAGCTTCCCCACCCTCTGATATTACCCCCAGTGCAGACGTTTTAATAAAGTCATAAACAAATTAGAGAGTGTCATCAACACTGTCCCGATGCAGTGCAAAATGTTGGACAACTGCTGCCTGCAGTCTGGTACCATGTCTGAGTGGAGTGCCCAATATACCCCCTGTCCTGGATTGTGTTTGTGTCAACCTTCAACATCCCTGGCGAGGGCCACAGTTGAAGGAACGTTAACCTCAAGGGGCCCCTAGTCCTGTATTGTGTTTGTGTCAATTCCCCAGTACGCCCATCTGGTACCATATTCAAGTGAACTGCCCGCAGTGCCTGTCTGGTACCATTTTTTAGTTAATTACGTAATCAATAAGCTGCTTGGTTTCTGTAACTACCGCTGACATAGAGTCATAGGGCTGGATTTTGATACTGGGGACGTGATGGAGGCGGGACTCCCACTTTTTGGGTTGTAGTCCCGCCTCCATTGACTTGTGGCCAACCCACTGCATTTTCACTTGATTGACCTTGTTGAGCCCGCCCAGCGAGCTCAGCAGGCCAATTAAGGGCCACCCGGCAACAGGTGATGTCACAGATTGACATTTCATCTGTCAAGAGCTTTTGACAGATGAAATATCAGCGTTTGACAGCTCTGTGAAGCTGGGTGCTGGGGGTGTGGAATAAGGATTCTTGTTCATTATTCATACAGGAATAGTAAAGTTCTTAAACTTAATGTTTGGCTACACAAAAAAAACCAATCTTCCCAAAAGTGTTTCCTACAAATAGGGGAGAGAGGGATTTTTCCCATTGGAATATGATTGCCATATCGTGAGGTAACGTGCGTTCTCTGACCTCAGCGATGTCGGCAGGAGGAGCGGGGACAGATTTTTTGGAGCTGAACAGTCCGCTGACCCTGTTCTCCTTTCTGGTGACCTTCTTCTCCTCAACATCTTTAGTCACGCCGTCCGGAACTTTCTCCTGGGAGCGTGAGGCTTGTTTCCTTGGCAACGGTGGCTCCGCACTGTAAACAACAACAACAACAACTTGCATTGATACAGCGCCTTTAATGACCTCCGGACACGCTTTACAGCCAATGAGGTACTTTTTTTTTAAGTGCAGCCACTGTTGTAATGTAGGAAACGCAGCAGCCAATTTGCGCACAGCAAGCTCCCACAAACAGCATTGTGATAAATGACCAGATAATCTGTTTTTAGTGGTGTTGGTTGAGGGATAAATATTGGCCCCAGGACACCGGGGAGAACTCCCTCCTGCTCTTCTTCAAAATAGTGGCCATGGGGATCTTTTACGTCCACCTGAGAGAGCAGACGG
The DNA here is from genome assembly GCA_030390025.1 of Squalus acanthias. NCBI lineage: Eukaryota > Metazoa > Chordata > Chondrichthyes > Squaliformes > Squalidae > Squalus > Squalus acanthias. The sequence goes on from CM059426.1 coordinate 12,648,376, forward strand.
GGGCCTCGGTTTAACGTCTCATCTGAAAGACGGCACCTCCAACAGTGCAGCACTCCCTCAGCACTGCACTGGGAGTGTCAGCCGAGATTTCTGTGCTCAAGTCTCTGGAGTGGGACTTGAACCCACGACCTTCTGACCCAGAGGCGAGAGAGTGCGACCCACTGAGCCACGGCTGACACTACTACAGCTGATATAGTGGCTTTAACATAGTAAAACGGCTAAAGGCGCTTCAGAGGAGCGTAATCAGAGAAAAAAAAATTACACTGAGCCACATAAGCAGATATTAGGACAGGTGACCACAAGCTTGGGCAAAGAGGTAGGTTTTAAGGAGCGTCTTAAAGGAGGACAGAGAGGCGGAGAGGTTTAGGGAGGGAATTCCAGAGCTTAGAGCCGCGGCAGCTGAAGGCACAGCCGCCAATGGTGGGGTGAAGGAAATCAGGGATGCGCAAGAGGTCAAAATAAAGTATTCAAAACCCATCATACTTATGCTATCAAAAGAGAGGTTGAATGCAGCAAAGCCTGGTTATTATCACATAGTCTCGTAAATCTTCAATATTTAAAATTTCAACTTTCATTTATGTACTGCCTTTTCCACAGGTAACATCCCAAGATGCTTTACAGAGGAGAAATGGCTGCCAGGCAGCAGTAGGGATGACCTGAAGGCCTGATCGCAAAGGCAGGCTTTGAGGAGACTTTAAAAGGCTGAGAGCGACAGCGAACATAGGAACAGGAGTAGCTTGTTCAGCCACTTGAGCCTATTCCACCATTCAATTAGATCATGGCTGATCTGTACCTCAACCTCATTTACCCGCCTTTCATAGAATCATAGAATAATACAGCACAGAAGGAGACCATTCGGCCCATCGAGTCTGCGCTGGCTCTTTTGAAGAGCAATCCAGTTAGTCCCACTCCCTCGCTCTTTCCCCATATCTCTACAATTTTTTCTCCTTCAAGTATTTATCCAATTCCCGTTTGAAGGCTACTATTGAATCTGTATCCACCGCCCTATCAGGCAGTGCATTCCAAATCCTAACCACTCGTTGTGTAAAAAAGTTTTTCCTCAGGTCGCCTCTGGTTCTTTTGCCAATCACCTTAAATCTGTGTCCTCTGGTTACCGATCCTTCGGCCATTGGAAAGAGTTTCTCTTTATTTACTCTATCTAAACCCTTCACGATTTTAAACAACTCTATCAAACCTGGCAAAGTCTGACAGAGGATGGAGGTTACACAGAGGAAGTTACAGAGATAGACTGGGGCAAGGGCATGGCAGGACTCGTTAACAAGGCAACTTGGTGAATGAATTGCATTCGCAGGACAGGGAGACCATGGAGGTCATGACGTTGGGCGACTGGGCCTTAGAGCGGGAAGGAACGTGGGCAGCAGGGTTTTGAAGAACTTGGGGTTGATGCAGGGTTGAGCTTGGGAAGCTGCACAAAGGGCACTGGAGAAGTCGAGTCTGGTGGCAGCAAAAATGTGGGTAAGGGTTTCAGCAGCAGTGGCCGTGAAGCTAGGGTATGGGAGCTTTGATATTAAGTAGGCGTGTCAATGGATAGAGTGTGTGATCTAATAGAATGGCAGAACACACTTGAGAGGCTAAATGGCCTACGCCTGTTCCTATGTTTTATTTTATTAATTCTCGGGATGTGGGTAATTATTGGTCATCCCTAGTTGTCCTTGAGAAGGTGCTGGTGGGCCTTCTAGACGCAAAAGGCGTCAAGGGGTATGGGGAGAGAGCGGGAATATGGTATTGAGATAGAGGATCAGCCATGATCATATTGAATGGCGGAGCAGGCTCGAAGGGCCGAATGGCCTACTCCTGCTCCTATTTTTCTATGTTTCTATGTCTTGAATCACTGCAGTCCGCGTGGTGAAGGTGCTCCCACAGTGCTGTTAGGGAGGGAGTTCCAGGATTTGGACCCAGTGACGATGATGGAATGGCGATATATACGTTCCTATGTTTGAGGCTTAACTTGGGAGTGAGTACACCACCCTGTTATTAATTATTACTGCCTAAGAAGAAGAAGAATTATTATTATATATTACTGAGAAAGGCCCAGGCTCATAGTGCAGGACTTCATCAAGGTTGAAGACTACACTTCAAAAGTAACTCTTTGTCTGTGAAACACTTTGGGATGTGCTGAGGATGTGCGAGGTGGTGAATAAGTAACAATTCTTCCTTTACTTACCTGTCCCCAGTGACCCTGGATGTTTCTTTGTCAGAGCTTGCGGAACTCAAGGAACTCGAAGAGATCACCGACAGCGGGCGAAAAGATCGGACCATGGAGCGAGGACGGCTTGCTCCTCCTCCTCCTCCTCCTCCCCCTCCTCCTCCTCGCCTCTCTTCAAAAAATGACTGGAAAAGAATACCACGTCCGAGAGAGATTATTTTATACATTTTTGCATCATCTCAGTCTCAAAATGGCAAAACGATTCTTCTGTTGTTCACTGAAGAAAAGGAGGGCTCGAAGGGTCCAAAATAAAACAAGTCTGAACCCAATTCCTCGTCCGATTGAGTCCAAACAACTCATGCTTGGAATTAAATTGGGAACCTCACTCAAAGAAGCCCCAAGCAAGTGAAATTGGAATTCTCATCAAAAAAGTTATCGAAGCGCTGGAGAAGGTGCAATATTTTTTTACAAGGTTGATACCAGAACTGAGTGGTTATAACTATCAGGAAAGACTGACCAGGCTGGGGCTCTTTGCTCTAGAAAAGCAAAGGATGAGGGGTGACCTAATAGAGGTCTTTAAAATTATGAAGGGGTTCGACAGGGTAGACGTAGAGAAGATGTTTCCACTTGCGGGTGAGTCCAAAATTAGGGGCCATCAATATAAGATAGTCACTAATAAATCCAATAGGGAATTCAGGAGAAACTTCTTTACCCAGAGAGTGGTGAGAATGTGGAACTCGCTACCACAGGGAGTGGTTAAGGTGAATAGCATGGATGCATTTAAGGTGAAGCTAGATAAACACATGAGGGAGAAAGAAATAGAAGGTTAAGCAGATAGGGTGAGATGAAGTAGGGTTGGGAGGAGACTGGTGTGGAGCATAAACACCAGCACAGACCAGCTGGGCTGAATGGCCTGTTTCTGTGCTGTAAATACTATGTAATTCTGTATAGTTCTATGTCATGCTGATGTAGTGGACAATGACCTCCTGGGGGTTAGCGATAAAGCACTTTGGGGATAGGACTGCGCTGGTTACTGGGGGTAATTTTAACAAGCAAGCATAAAATGGGTGCTAGCGAATCGGCAGCCTGCTTTACACCTCGCCTCATTCTCTTTCTCAATTCAATGGAAATTCCAACCCAGGTCATCCATCCATAACACACTTACAGCTATTTCCAGCACAAGATCCATGTGTTCCTTAAAGAACTGTCGGGCTTTTGCCTCCAGTGCCATTTCCAGAAGCCTATTCCACGTACTCATCAATTCCAGAAGAACTTGCTGACATCAGGTCCCAACTATGACTTTTGGACCAGTTTGAATCAGAGATCCCCACCCCCCCCACCCCCTGGTCCCCCTATCAAAAACAACAACAACAACTTGTATTTATATAGCGCCTTTAACGTAGTAAAACGTCCCAAGGCGCTTCACAGGAGTGTCAAAAAACAAAATTTTACACTGAGCCATATAAGGAGAAATTAGGGCAGATGACCAAAAGCTTGGTCAAAGAGGTAGGTTTTAAGGAGCGTCTTAAAGGTGGACAGAGGGTTAGAGAGGCACAGAAGTTTAGGGAGAGAATTCCAGAGCTTAGGGCCCAGGCAGCTGAAGACACAGCCACCAATGGTTGAGCGATTAACATCAGGGATGCTCAAGAGGCCAGAATTAGAGGAGCGCAGATATCTCGGGGGGGGTTGTGGGGCTGAAAGGAGAGTACAGAGATAGGGAGGGCCGAGGCCACGGAGGGATTTGAAAACAAGGATGAGAATTTTAAAATCGAGGTGTTGCTTAACCAGGAGCCAATGTAGGCCAGCGAGCACAGTGGCGATGGGTGAACGGGACTTGGTGCGAGTTAGGACATGGGCAGCCGAGTTTTGGATGACCTCAAGTTTACGTAGGGTGGAACGCGGGAGGCCAGCCAGGAGTGCGTTGGAATAGTCAAGTCTGGAGGTAACAAAGGCTTGGATGAGGGTTTCAGCAGCGGATGAGCTAAGGCTCCCAGTTAGCCTGAAAGATTCACTCACCAGGTCTCGCACACCGTACTGATTCTCCACCTTCGTTTTCATTTGAGCAAAACACTCCTCCATCCGATCGTGGAAAGGTTTGAGAGCATCGGTGACTTTCTTCCCATGGACCCTAATCCCCTCCGTCAGCAATGGGATCTTCAAAGGAGAACACAAAAGAATGACAAACCTTGATAGGCAACCAACTTCCTGCTTATTTTACAGGGTTAGAAACATTGAAAAGTAGAGAAGTTATGTTAAACTTGTATAGAACCTTGGAGTACTGCCAACAGTCCTGGTCTCCATATTATTAAAAAGGATACAGAGGCACTGGAGAAGGTGCAAATAAGATTTACTAGAATGATACCCGAACTGAGAGGATACAGCCATCAGGAAAGATTGGTCAGGCTGGGGCTGTTTTCTCTAGAAAAGAGAAGACTGAGGGGTGACCTGATAGAGGTCTTTGAGATTATGAAAGGGTTTGATAGGGTAGACGTAGAGAAGATGTTTCCACTTGCGGGCGAGACCAGAACTAGAGGCCATCAATATAAGATAGTCACCAATGAATCCAATAGGGAATTCAGGAGAAACTTCTTTACCCAGAGAGTGGAGAGAATGTGGGACTCGTTACCACAGGGGGTGGTTGAGGCGAATAGCACAGATGCATTCAAAGTGAAGCTGGATAAACACGTGAGGGAGAAAGGAATGGAAGGATATGTTGATGGGGTGAGATGAAGAGGGGTGGGAGGAGGCTGGTGTGGAGCATAAACACCGACATGGACCTGTGGGGCCGAATGGCCTGTTCCTGTGCTGTAACGACTTTGTAATAGGAACAGGAGGAGGCCATTCAGCCCCTCAGGCCTGTTTTGCCATTTAATTAGATCATGGCTGATCGGTATCCTAACTCCATCCACCCGCCTGGGGTCCATATCCCGCAATACCCTTGGTTATCAAAAATCTATCATTAATTATTAATTGAGCTAGCATCTACTGTTTTTTTGTGGGAGAGAGTTCCACACTTCTTACCAGCCTTTGTGTGAAGAAGTGTTTCCTAACTTCTCTCCTGAATGAGAAGTCGCACTACACCAGGTTATAGTCCAACAGCTTTATTTGAAATCACAAGCTTTCGGAGCGCTGCTCCTTCGTCAGGTGAAGTCTTCACCTGATGAAGGAGCAGCGCTCCGAAAGCTTGTGATTTCAAATAAAGCTGTTGGACTATAACCTGGTGTTGTGCGACTTCTCACTTTTGTCCACCCCAGTCCAACACCGGCATCTCCGCATCATCATCTCTCCTGAATGGCCTGGCTCTGGTTTTAAGGTTATGTCCTCTTGTCCCAGACTCCCCCACCAGCAGAAAAGGTTTCCATCTACCTATCCAATCATTTCCTTTCAAAATCCTAAAAACCTCAATCAAATTATCCCTTCACCCTCTATATTCCAGGGAATATAAGCCTAGTTTATGTAATCTATCCTCTTGGAGACCTGGTGAATCTGTGCTGTACTCCTTCTAAGGTGCGGTACCCAGAACTGTACACAATGCTCCAGATGAGATCTAACCTGAGCTTTGTGTAGCTGCAGCAAAACTTCCTCCCCTTTATAGTCTAGCCCTCTAGTTATAAAGGCTATGAAGGTTAAAAGTTCAGTTTAAAATACCTTCGCCGAGATTCTTTTACTAAGAAATAACCAAATTGAAAGAGGTCGCATTGCTGCTGTATAGGGTGTTGGTCAGATCCCTATCCACAGTATTCTGTACATATCTCGGCACCTAATCATAGAAAGACTAACACAATAATTTTTCAAAACTCCCTGGATTCCGCTAAGGTCCCGGCAGACTGGAAAACTGCTAATGTAACACCCTTATTTAAAAAGGGCAGTAGACAGAAGGCTGGTAACTATAGACCGGTTAGCCTAACATCTGTGGTAGGTAAAATTTTGGAGTCCATTATTAAGGAAACAGTAACAGGACATTTGGATAATCATAATTTAATAGGACAAAGTCAGCATGGTTTTACGAAGGGGAAGTCATGTTTGACAAATTTGCTGGAGTTCTTTGAGGAAGTAACATATAGAGTGGATAAAGGGGAACCAGTGGACGTAGTGTATTTAGACTTCCAAAAGGCATTTGACAAGGTGCCACACAAAAGATTATTGCTTAAGGTAAAAAATCACGGGATTGGGGGTAATATTCTGGCATGGATAGAGGATTGGCTATCTAACAGAAAGCAAAGAGTTGGGATAAATGGTTCATTCTCAGACTGGCAATCAGTAACTAGTGGTGTTCCACAGGGGTCAGTGCTGGGTCCCCAACTCTTCACAATCTATATTAACGATTTGGAGGAAGGGACCAAGTGTAACATATCAAAATTTGCAGATGATACAAAGATGGGAGGGAAAGTAGTGAGTGAGGAGGACATAAAAAACCTGCAAGGGGACATAGACAGGCTAAGTAAGTGGGCAGAGATTTGGCAGATGGAATACAACACTGGAAAGTGTGAGGTGATGCACTTTGGCAGGAAAAATCCTACAGCAATTTATTATCTTAATGGCAAGAAACTGGAGAGTACTGAAGTGCAAAGGGATCTGGGGGTCCTGGTGCACGAAACTCAAAAGGTTAGTATGCAGGTGCAGCAAGTGATTAAGAAGGCAAATGGAATGTTGGCTTTCATTGCTAGGGGGATAGAATATAAAAATAGGGAGGTATTGCTTCAGTTGTACAAGGTATTGGTGAGACCGCACCTGGAATACTGCATACAGTTTTGGTGTCCTTACTTAAGGAAAGACATCCTTGCTCTCGAGGCAGTGCAAAAAAGGTTCACTCGGTTAATCCCGGGGATGAGGGGGTGGTCATATGAGGAGAGGTTGGGTAGATTGGGACTCTACTCATTGGAGTTCAGAAGAATGAGAGGCGATCTTATTGAAACATATAAGATTGTGAAGGGGTTGGATCGGGTGGATGCGGGGAGGATGTTCACGATGACGGGTGAGACGAGAACTAGGAGACATAGTCTTAGAATAAGGGGCTGCTCTTTCAAAACTGAGATGAGGAGGAACTACTTCACTCAGAGGGTGGTAGGTCCATGGAATATGCTGCCACAAAAAGCTGTAGAAGCTACAACATTAATTAAATTTAAAACAGAAATAGACAGTTTCCTAGAAGTAAAGGGCATTAAGGGTTACGGGGAGCGGGCAGGAATTTGGACATGAGTCTAGGTTCGGATCGGTCATGGCCCTGTGGGTAGTGGAGCGGGCCCAGGGACTGTGTAGCCTGATTCTGCTCCTATTTCGTGTGTGCAATTCTGTTAGATGCAGGAGATGGTTCTGTGATAGATAGTAGATTGGCGGTTAGGATCAGATCAGCCATGATCTTATTGAATGGCGGAGCAGGCTCGAGGGGCCGATTGGCCTACTCCTGCTCCTATTTCTTATGTTCTTATGTTCTTATAACACTGCACTTCAGAAGGTGCAAGGTGACTCCCGGAATCTGCAATTCAGGTTCTGAGGGATATGGCCTACTTTTCCAGAAAAGAGAAGAAATAGAAGGGTCACTTTTGAGATTTTGAAAAAGTTAATTAAAGTAAATTGCTCACAGTGGTGCAAGCCTCAATTTTAAAATTCTCAATCCTCGTGTTAAAATCCCTCCATGGCCTCGCCCCTCCCTATCTCTGCAACCTTCTCCAGCCCTACAACCTCCCCCCGAGATATCTGCGCTCCTCCAATTCTAACCTCTTGAGCATCCCTGATTTTAATCGCTCCACCATTGGCGGCCGTGCCTTCAGCTGCCTGGGCCCTAAGCTCTGGAATTCCCTGCCTAAACCTGTCCGCCTCTCCACCTCTCTCCCCTCCTTTAAGTCACTCCTGAAAACCTACCTCTTTGACCAAGCTTTTGATCACCTGCCCTAATATTGGCTCGGTGTCAAATTTTGTCTGATCACTCTCCTGTGAAGCGCTTTGGGACGTTTTACTACGTTAAAGGCGCTATATAAATGCAAGTTGTTCGAGGTATTGCCGGACCGGGAGCCAATGTAGGTCAGCGAGCACAGGGGTGATGGGTGAACGGGACTTGGTGCGAGTTAGGATACGGGGCAGCCGAGTTTTGGGTGAGCTCAACTTTACGGAGGGTACAAGGTAGGAGGCCGGCCAGGAGAGCGTTGGAATAGTCGAGTCTGGAGGTAACAAAGGCATGGATGAGGGTTTCAGTAGCAGATGAGCTGAGGCAGGGACAGAGACGGGCGATGTTACTTTCTGACTCAGAATAAGAGCGCTACCTCTGAGCCAAGTTGGAACTTGAGCTAAGATCCATATTAGACAGTGAGCTTATTAAATTAGCCAACGATGGAAATTCCTGTGACAACGTTTATATGCATATATACATACAAATTAGGAGCAGGAGTAGGCCACTTGGCCCCTCAAGCCTGCTCCGCCATTCAATAAGATCATGGCTGATCCGATTACTCCACATTCCCACCTACCCCCGATAACCTTTCACCCCCTTGCTTACCAAGAATCTATCTACCTCTGCCCTAAAAATATTCAAAGACTCTGCTTCCACCGCCCTCTGAGGAAGAGAGTTCCAAAGACTCACGACCCTCTGTGAGAAAAAGTTTCTCCTCATCTCTGTCTTAAATGGGCGACCCCTTATTTTTGAACAGTAATATTAGGACCAACTTTCCTTCATTTACTTCTGAAGACCCTCCTTGCTGTAAGGAGTTGACTGCCATTCTGCTTACCTGCCATGCGATGAGATCCTTCAGTTTTGCTACATTGTCCATGTCTTCGGGGTGTCCGCTCATATATTCTTCGGTGAAGAACGCCTAAGGAATGGAAGGATCCGGTTTAAGAATATCAATGGAAAACTTTATTCTCGTCCCCGGGCAGCAACACTTCACCACCATTTTACCTCCGTCAACCGCAATGGCTTCGGCCTCAAACTCCTTAGGGTTGTCCTGCTTGTTGTGCAATGAGCTTTGATTCCACCCTCCCCACGTTCCTAAAATGAACTGTCCCATCACAATGTTGTTGGGATGTTCCATTACATCTCCAGAAGTAAAAATAGGTGATGCAGCTCTCATACTGTCCTCAGCCTAGTGTTTTTCCCTCTGTATATAAAGTGGATCCATCACTTTAATTTGAAACACCAGAAGGTTTTACCTTACGCATTCGTCTCATCATTTTTTCCGTTTTATTTTTCTCCTCCCTCAGTGCAAACCACCCAGAGGTAGGATGACAACTGTGGCTGTCGAGACCACTAAAAACCTGCAGGAGGCCACTCGGCCCATCGTGCCTGTGCCGGCTCTTTGAAAGAGCTGTCCAATTAGTTCTGCTCCTTCCCGCTCTTTCCCCACAGCCCTGCAAATTTTTCCTTTTCAAGTATACTTCCAATTTCCCTTTTGAAAGTTACTATTGAATCTGCTTCCACCACCATTTCAGGCAGCGCGTTCCGATCACAACAACTCGCTGCGTAAAACAAAAAGTTCTCCTCATCTTCCCTCTGTTTCGTTTTCTAATTATTTTAAATCTGTGTCCTCTGGTTACCGACCCCCCTGCCAGTGGAAACAGTTTCTCCTTATTTACTCTGTCAAAATCCCTTCATCATTTTGAACACCTCTATTAAATCTCCCTTTAACCTTCTCTGCTCTAAGGAGAACAACCCCAGCTTCTCCAGCCTCTCCACGTAATTGAAGTCCCTCATCTCTGGAACCATCTAGTAAATCTCCTCTGCACCCTCTCCAAGGCCTTGACATCTTCTAAAGTGTGGGGCCCAGAATTGGACACAGTACTCCCAGCTGAGGCCAAACCAGTGATTTATAAAGATTTGGCATAACTTCCTTGCTTTTGGCCAATATTTATCCCCCGTCCAACATCACTAAACAAAAAAAACAGATTATCCGGTCATTATCTCATTGCTGTTTGTGGGAGCTTGCTGTGCGCAAATTGGTTGCCGGGTTTCCCACATTACAACCAGTGACTACGCTTCAAAAGTATTTCATTGGCTGTAAAACACTTTGGGATGTGCTGAGGTGGCGAAAGGAGCTGTAGAAATGCAAGTTCTTTCTTTCTCTCTTTCCTGTACTCTTACTGCGTTCGCGACGAGCTCACCGTTTCGTATTTGGCGAATCCACCCATGACTGCAGGGTCCACGATTCCATTCAGAAGCATGGAGAGAGGGTTGATGGAAAGGTTGGGATCACTGTGGTGCTGGTTGATCATGGCCAGTATCTTATCGTTACTTGTCTGCATCGTTTCGATGGCGTTCTCCAAGGGGCTTATACAAGTCTGTAGAACACAAAAGGCCACAAATTAACTTCACGCGGAAAGCAAGGGGCCCCCCCCCCCCGGTAAATTGTCAGTATGGAGGACAAAGTGAATGGAACGGAAGGGCGAAAGGCCTCAGCCGAGTGGCGAGTAGGGTGGTCCGGTGAAAATCGGCGTTCCTCGGCCGCTGTCCTGAGGGAAAAGGAGTCCCATCACGTCAGCTTTCTGCCTCATTTTGCATCCTAGGTTTCCTGGGGATCCACCTCGGCGTGTTGCTAGGCCTGGCCTTCAGTCGGCACAGGCCCAGTGTTGTGATGTTGCGATGAGGTGGGGTGGGATGGGGGGGGGTGGTGGTGGGGGTGAAGGGGTCACCTTAAGGGTGTCCGGCGCACAGACCTGAGCCCACCTCCTCCTCGCGCGCCAAAGGTGCAGGTCCAAAGACTCAAACGGGCAACTTATAAATTTTCCTTATGCCCCTTACTTCCCCAGCAGAACACTTGCAGCAGCCTTGGGGGTTCCTGGTGCTGCTCTTGCAGTAGCACCTCGCCCATCCCAGCGACCAGGAGCTGAGATTTAGGTGCGTAGGAAGGAATATAGTGATTACAGGAGTAGGCCATTGGACCACGGCGGTGAGAATTTTAAATCTGAGGCGTGGCCGGACCGGGAGCCAATGTAGATCAGCGAGCACAGGGTGAAAACGAATAGGGGAACTTTCCTCCTCAAAGTTTGAAGGCAAATGGCCAAGCTATGGGGTATGGGGGTGGCGGGGGGTGGGCTGGACCTTGCAAGTAGCCCAGGGGAGGAGAAATATGGGCAGCTGCATCTTCTCAGGTTCAGCATACCTCTGAGGGAAACCTACCCCATGGGGAAGGGGCTCCTGATGGCTTCTTTGGTAATGACCAGTGTGGAACCGAATCATAATGACTAGTGGTACGGTAGCACAGTGGTTCTCGTGACGAGACGAGTAATCCAGAGATAACAACAGAAAACGCTGGAAAAACTCAGCAGGCCAGGCAGCATCCATGGAGAGAGAAACAGAGTTAACGTTTCAGGTCGAAGACCTTTCGTCAGAACTGGAAAAAAGCGGGAAATGAAATAGATTTAAAGCAAGTTCTTTCATCCCCTCCCCCTTTTCCCAGCATTATACTTGCTTTAAATCTATTTCATTTCCTGCTTTTTTCTCAGTTCTGACGAAAGGTCTTCGACCTGAAACGTTAACTCTGTTTCTCTCTCCACGGATGCTGCCTGGCCTGCTGAGTTTTTCCAGCGTTTTCTGTTGTTATTTCGGATTTCCAGCATCCGCAGTATTTTGCTATTGAGTAATCCAGAGACCCTGGACTGAATGATCTGGAGACGTGAGTTCAAATGCCCACCACGGCAGCTGGGGAATTTAAACTCAGTTAATTAAATAATTCTGGAGTAAAAAGCTCGTATCAGTAATGGTGACCATGAAACTATTGATTGTTGTCAAAACCCATCTGGTTCACTAAAGCCCTTTAGTGGAAGGAAATCTGCTGTCTTTACCCGGTCTGGCCTATATGTGACTCCACCCCTAGCAAGCCAAGAAGGCGGCCCAGCAGCACATTTTCAAGGGCAATTGGGGTTGGACAATCAATGCTGGCCTCGCCTGTCCCGTGAATGAGTTAAAAAAAGGAGAGGTCCAGATTTTATGACTGGACAGTGGTTGAGGTACTAAATTTGGCCTTGCTGTCCCTGTCCTAGGAAGGAGAAAAATAATCAGCCATGGTTCCTGCTCCCGATCACTCTTCAGTGACCCACCTGTGTGGACATCAGAGGAGGAGAGGACCAGGTTTGACATTGATGATGAACGTCGCAGTTGGATAGTCTACTGACACTCACTGCCTAGCATCACCTTTGAAGAATGACCTCTTGGCCGAGGCACCAGAGGTCACGTGGAATTGTACAGTGGCGTTCCGGGACAGGAGGAGTCATGGGACGGAGGGGAGAAAACTGTGGCAAAAATAGTCAAGAGGATGAACAAATGGGACCGAAGATGATGAGGTTCAGTGTGGACAGAGGTAACTGGGCACTCCCAAAAAAAACCCCACAATTGCCGGAACCTTCTGCGGAACTGCTCCCGCTCCCGTGGCCGTAACTTTGCCGAAAGTGCGGCGGAAACCTCGGTTACTCCGAGTCTGGCAAAGTTACAACCCCGTGGAGCTGAGGGACTTCCCGACCGATGGTTCTACAGGGCCGAGGGAAGTATCCCCTGAGGAATGGGACCAGTCGGCGTCTGGTGAGGCAGGTTGTGGCGGCCGAACGATAGGCTGGAGTCTTGCTTTTGCTCAATTATCTTTGGGGAGACCAGGGAAAACCTGCTTGGAAAGATTCACCTGTGGATCGTACTGAGTTCCCTTCAGTACATTACAGCGCCCGTCTCGCGGTCGGGACCTCCTTCAACGTGAAGTGGTTGTATCATGAGCAGGATTAACTTGGACATCTTGCCTGCAATTGTCCCCGAGCATCCACAGCCTTTTTGGGGGAGAGAGTTCCCGACTTCCGATAAAAAGTGCTTCCTGATTTTACTCCTGAACAGCCTGGCTCAAAGTTTAAGGCTATGCTCCCTTGTTCCGGACTCTCCACACCAGAGGAAATAAATTCTCTCGATCTACCTTACCAAATGCTTCTATCATTTAAAACACCTCGATCAGATCACCCCTCAATCTTCAATACAAGCCTAGTCTATGCAACCGGTCCTTGTAAGTAACCCTTTAAGCCGCAGTATGTATTCTGGTTCAACAGTTGTGGAAATGGAATCCTGAGAGCACCTGGACTCGGGCTGCAGGTGAAGGGGTGACAATACCTTCGTTGGATTTTGATGTGCACAAATTGGCTGGCTCGTATGCCTACATGACAGCAGTGACTACGCTTCAAAAAAGAATGAATTGGCTGTGAAGCACTTTGCTATGTCCCAAGTATGTTAAAGGTGCTATACTTTCTTTCACTCCAAGTCCCGTTCACCCATCACCGCTGTGCTCACTGACCTGCATTGGCTCCCAATCCCCAAACGCCTCCATTTTAAAAATTCACACCCTAGTTTTCAAATCCTTCCACGGCCTCGCCCCCCCCCCTCCCTATCTCTGGTCCCTCCTCCAGCCCAAAAGTCCTCCGAGATCTCCGCGCTCCTCCAATTCTGGCCTCTTGAACATCCCCGATTTTAATCGCCCCGCCATTGGCGGCCGTGCCTTCAGCTGCCGAGGCCTTAAGACCTGGAATTCCCTCCCTAAACCTCTCCGCCTCTCTTACGCTCTCTCCTCCTTTAAGGCGCTCCTTAAAACCTACCGCTTTGACCAAGACCTAATATCTCCTTATGTGGCTCAGTGTCAAATTTTGCTTGACAGCGCTCCTGTGAAGCGCTTTGGGACATTTTACTACATTAAAGGTACTATATAAATGGAAGTTGTTTTTTCTGTTTCTGATTACTCACCAGCGACGATTGCACAGCTTCGAACCAGCGGAGAATGCCGGGCATCTTGTACGCGGTAGTGAACGTGGTCCTTTCAATCCACATTGACTGTGTAAAAGAGAAGAGTGTCATCGTATGAATAAATCGATCCTCCATCTTTCCTAATCAGTCCGGCACTTCAAACATGCAAGAGCCACCAACTCTCACACAGATACTGCCAAGTCCCACAGTTTTTTTTTAACCTCTGCCTCTCTCTCTTTATCTTTCTCCCCCTATCTCACCTAAATCTACCTCTTCTTCAATCCTACTCTTTTCAACCAGGGTTGTGTCCGAGGAATATTAGGAACAGGAGGAGGCCATTCAGCCCCTTGCGCCTGTCCCCATCAATGAGATCTTGGCTGATCTGTACCTCAACCCCATTTACCCGCCTTTGCTCCATATCCCTTGATACACTTACCCAACAAAAATTTTATGTCCCCTCGTTCTTAATTTCCCCCACTAGAGGAAATAGTTTCTCCGTATCTACCCTATTGAAACCCTTTCACATTTGAAACGCCTCGATCAGTCCAGCCCTCAGCCTTCTGTGCTCAAGTCCTGCACTGTGGGACTTGCCTAGTTCCACTTTGGTATCCAACACCCAGTCACAAAGCCGCACACTTTGTTGCTAGCTATCTCTCAACACGTCTCGAAACCCAGTCACTCGCAGGAGGGTGAGAGCAGCCTGGGGCAGCTCTAGAATTCTCAGCCTGGCCTAATCCGACAGCTGGATAGGAGTGGAGATGAGGTGGGTGGGAGTGGGGGGGAAGTTGGCAATGGTTGGAGTTCTAAGGTGTACCTTAGTCACCTCATACCTCTACATTGTAAGAAACAGGAGCAAGCAGAAGAAAATAGAGTTCTGTTTAAAAATATAACAAATGTGCACCATTAAATAAAACATAAGAAATAAGAGCAGGAGTAGGCCATATGGCCCCTCGAGCCTGCTCCGCCATTCAATAAGATCATGGCTGATCTTTGACCTCAACTCCACTTCCCCGCCCGATCTCCACATCCCTTGATTTCCCTATAGTCCAAAAATCTATCGATCTCAGCCTTGAATATACTCAACGACTCAGCATCCACAACCCTCTGAGAGAAGAAATTCCTCCTCATCTCAGTCTTAAATGGCTGACCCCTTATCCTGAGACTGTGACCCCTCGTTCTAGACACTCCAGCCAGGGGAAACAACCTCTCAGCATCTACCCTGTCAATCCCCTTCAGAATCAGAATAAGAGGGACATTCAAGTGCTGAAGGCAGTGCAGAGAAGAACAAGGAGATTGATCCCTGGTGACGGATGTCTGAGTTAGGAGGAAAGACCGGAGAGACTCGGGGGATAGCAATTGGCATAATTGGGCGTAAAACGGGCGCAAAGCACACCAATTTAGCACCGGAACGGCCCGCTTCCCGCTCTGCGCAGGCATTGGTTCCACTGTTAAGTTCGTCGGGTCCCTTTTTTTTTAGAATACCAGGATTCTTCAGCCAACTCCCCCTTGCCCTGTGGCCGCCAACGTAAGGTAAAGAATCCTGTGGAGGCAGGAAGAACATGGGTGCGCCAGATCGCCCTGCATCCCCGAGCCGTAGGAACCCGCGACTTAGGGAGTCCCCTCCTCCCCTCCCCTTATTTGGAGAGGGTGGTGACCCCGACCGTGCAAGAGCATCGCATTCTTCGGCGCAAGGCTGGGGCCCGGTGTATCCCGGTGCCGGCCTAGTCTTGTAGATTTTCGGGTTGAAGTCTAAACATTCTCAGCGCAGCTCTCCACCTAACGGATAGATCGTGCCACTACAGGCAACCTGAGCACCACCTCTTGTCAGGCTGGCAAGGAAGGTTGCTCCATGCAGGCACAGATGGAGTTGTGGGCAACTTACAGTAAAACATCATTGGCTCAGGACCAATTTTTAAACCTGCCCAGATTGTGAAGGTTAGCATCTCAAATTTCTGAAGCAGAAATCATGTCCAAAGAAAGGAAGACTTGCATTTCTACAGCGCCTTTCACGACCTCAGGACGTCCCAAAGCGCTTTACAGCCAATGAATAACTTTTTGAAGTGTAGTCACTGTCGTAATGTAGCAGCCAGTTTGCACACAGCAAGCTCCCACAAACAGCAATGAGATAATTTGTTTAATGATGTTGGTTGAGGGATAGATATTGGTCCACGACATCAGGGAGAACGCCCCTTGCTCTTTTTTCAAAATAGTGCCCTGGGATCTTTTACGCCCACCTGAGCTATGGGATCTTTGTTTAACATCTTATTTGAAAGACGGCACCTTCTGACAGTGTGGCACTCCCTCAGCACTGCACTGGGAGTGTCAGCCTGGATTATGTGCTTAAGTCCTGTGGAGTGGGACTCAAACCCACAACCTTCAGACTCAGAGGCAAGCAGTGCCAGTCACTGAGCCACCGGACAAACATAGAGTTACTCGGGTAAATGTTGTTCTGGTTACTTGCAGGATTAAAAGGCTATTTTCCCCATTCACTTTCTCACTGTTTGCTCAGGGACACTTGGTATCCCTCCTGGTTCTTCACTCAAGCAGACACTATTCATGAATGAGCCTTGACAGCAAGCAGCAACAGTGGGGGCCCATCACAGTCGAGCCCAAAGATGTCCTCACCTGACCCTTGTGCTCCAGCAGGGGTCAGTGGAACCTTGGTCAATTTACGCCCCCCCCACCCCCGCCGACTATTGTCCTGGCTAATGTTTATCCCTCAACCAACATCATGAAAAAGCAAATGATCAGATCATTATCTCATTGCTGTTTGTGGGAGCCTGCTGCACTCAAATTGGCTGCTGCTTTTTCTACATTACAACAGTGACTACACTCCAAAAAGTACTTCAGTGGCCCGGATTTTCCGGGGCCTATGACTGCGTACGCTGTGCGTTGTATGTTGTAAGTGCCCCACAGGTTCTGGGTTTCCATATGCGATGTGCATGCGCGAAAACCCGGAACTTGCGATCTGTCGAGATTCTGCTTGACAGATCGTACCCATCCGCAGGAAATGGACTTTCGCTGGCGCAGGGTGGGGCTTTTATACGGGGTTTGGTAGCACAGTGGTTATGTTACTGGACTAGTAATCTGGAGGCCTAGACTAATGATCCAGCAGATGTGAGTTCAAATCCCAGCCTGGTAGCTGGGGAATTTAAATTCAGTTAATTAAATAAATCTGGAATAAAAAGCTAGTATCAGTAATGGTGACCAGGAAACTATCAGATTGTTGTAAAAACCCATCTGGTTCACTAATGTCCTTTAGGGAAGGAAATCTGCCGTCCTTACCCGGTCTGGCCTATATGTGACTCCAGACCCACAGTAATGTGGTTAACTCTTAAATGCCCCAGCAAGCCACTCAGTTGTATAAGAACTAGCTCACCACCACCTTCTCAAGGGTAATTAGGGATGGGCAATAAATGCTGGCCTTGCCAGTGAGGCCCACAATCCTGTGACTGAATAAAAAAAAAGAATGCCCACTAAACTCTTACACCCGGTAACCCCCTTCTTTTACCAGCCTAAGGGTTTAAATAAATATTGAAATAACATTCTTTAAATGATTTAAACATTCAAAAACCTTTAAAATTAGTTTAGGTTATTTTTGGCCCCTTGAAAAATGTTTATATTTATTTTTCAAAAAATTAAATTTTTGATTTAACTTTGAAATGATTTCTTTTTACTTACATGCTGTGAAAGTGTGTTTTTTTTATTCATTGGATGTGGACGTTGCTGCCGAGAGCCAGCATTTATTGCCTGTGAGAAGGTGGTGGTGAGGTCACCTTCTTGAACCGCTGCAGTCCATGTGGTGAAAGTACTCTTATTGTTGCTTTATTACAACTGAGTGACTTGCTAGGCTGTTTAAGAGTCAACCACATTGCTGTGGGTCTGGAGTCACATATAGGCCAGACCGGGTAAGGACGGCAGATTTCCTTCCCTAAAGGACATTAGTGAACCAGATGGGTTTTTACAACAATCCAGTAGCTTCATGGTCACCATTACTAATTTTTTTAATTCCAGATTTATTTAATTAACTGAATTTAAATTCCCCAGTTACCATGGTGGGATTTGAACTCATGTCTTACACAAATCACTACTCCAAGGCCTACTAGATTATTAGCCCAGTAACATAACCACTGTGCTACCATTCCCGGTGTTTGTTTGCAGATTCCTATCATGCTTATGGGGATTCCGTACATAAATGGAATCCCCAAAAGCAGAATAGGAATCCCCCTTTGTCATTGGTTGAGCCGGCCCACGTGATCCCTGGGACGCTTGCGAACCGCGTCCGCCCCTGGGATACGCGGGCCTTTACGCAGGCCCAGGAGTGCAAGTCTTCGAAGGTCCGGAGCACTCAGGTAGGTGCTGTACTTTTCTCGCGGTTCGTGGGCGTTGGCCCGCGCGGCGGCAAGCCTCCGACCGCAATTTCCACCCCATTGACTTCCTCTCCCAGCTGAGGCCAATCACGGCTGGGGAAAAAAAGTGTGAAGCTTTAAACTGCAGTAACAAGGCTGTGCCTCAGGGTGGAGCACATGTCCTGTTACAATGGACTGAGAGCCTTGGTGAATTGCTCACAATCAGGCAGAAGCTGCTTTTGACAAATCCAGTTGAGCGCATGTCGGATACGACGAGAGCTAGTTGGCGCGGTACATTCCGTGGGTTTAATGTCTCCACCAGCCCTACATCCCACCTCATGCCCTCTGCGGCTGCGCTCCTCCAATTCAGGCCTCTTGTGCTCCACCATTGGCGGCCGTGCCTTCAGCTGCCTGGGCCCTAAGCTCTTGAATCTCCTCCCTAAACCTCTCCGCCTCTCTAACTCTCCTTTAAGACGCTCCTTAAAACCTACCTCTTTCACCAAGCTCTTGGTCGCCTGTCCTAGTACCTCCTTATGTGGCTCGATGCCAAATTTTGTTTGATAACGCTCCTGTGAAGCGCCTTGGGACGTTTTACTACGTTAAAGGCGCTGTATAAATACAAGTTGTTGTTCTTATTGTTGGACGACTGTGAAACCCTGCCCCACCTCTCCCCACTTTCCTCAATAGCCAACTCTTCACTCGCCTTCTCTAACCTTCTCCCTACTCTTCCCGAGGAGCCAGTCTGCCTCTTGGCAGAAGTCCTCGGGATGTTTCGACATGTTACGTGGGGCTAGACACCTGTATGTTTTTCCAATCTCTTCAAGAGATAAGAGGCCTTTTGATCGAATCTCCTCGAACTGTCTTGGCTTCCAGGAGCAGGTGACATATTCAGGAATAAGATTTCAGCCCTTCAGTCAAGTGACGTGGCCCCTTCCCCCCTATCCAGGCTCCTGATATTAATGTCCCAACACCAGGATAGGGTGAGAACCTGTTGCTAATTGAGGGCTTTGATTTGTTTGCAACAGGGATGGGGAGGGGGGGGGGGTTGAACATATTTAAGATGACGGAGATGTAACTCCAATGGGTGCAGGCTGTAAATCAGGCGGGGAGCCGTTCCGCTAGCTCTCTGTCGCTCAGCAACAACTTCCAGAACTTTCTTACCCGGCTGTGTTGAAATGACACGTCAGTGAGGGGAAAGCGTCACATAAAAAAAGCAAACCAAGCACTAGGGTTTATTTCTAGAGGTATAGAATTGAAAAGTAGTGAAGTTATGCTAAACCTGTATCGAACCTTGGTTAGACCACACTTTGAGTACTGCGTACAGTTCTGGTCGCCATATTATAAAAAGAGTATAGAGGCACAGGAGAGGGTGCAGAGAAGATTTACAAGGATGATACCAGAAATGCGAGGGTATACATATCAGGAAAGGATGAACAGGCTGGGTCACTTTTCTCTTGAAAAGAGAAGGCTGAGGGGTGACCTAATAGAGGTCTTTAAAATTATGAAAGGTTTTGATAGAGTGGATACAGAGAGAATGTTTCCACTTGTGAGGAAGAGCATAACTAGAGGCCATCAATATAAGATAGTCACCAAGAAATCCAATAGGGAATTCAAAAGAAACTTCTTTACCCAAAGAGTGGTGAGAATGTGGAACTCACTACCACAGGGAGTGGTTGAAGCGAATAGTATAGATACATTTAAGGGAAGGCTGGACAAGCATATGAGGGAGAAGGGAATAGAGGGTTATGCTGATAGAGTTAGATGAGGAAAGACGGGAGGAGGCTCGAGTGGAGCATAAACGCCGGCATGGACTGGTTGGGCCGAATGGCCTGTTTCTGGGCTGTATCTCCTATGTAATCCTATGTAATGACCTACTTCCTATCCTGGACACCATAGCAACGCTGGACATCAGGAACCTCGGTGTGTTCTTGGTGACCAGCATTGCCATAGTACTCTCTCTCGCTCTCTCTCACACTCTCTCTCGGGCCATTGATTGAACTTCCTCTTCCTAGTGACGTTCGGCCACTGCAAGCCCCGCCCCCCCTCCCCCGAGGTGGGCTCCCAGATGCAGGCAGGAATCCAGTGTAAATAAGGCTGACCCTGGAAGGTTAGCCAGGGTCAGTGGAGCCCCGATGGGGTGGGCAGACATCCCAGTCTGTCAAAGATCCGTCCAAAGAGGAAAATCCCTTCCACTGGAATCTCGCAAATACTTACCTTTGGCCCATTGGGCTTGCGCCGGCTCTTTGGTAGATCTCTCCAATTAGTCCCATTCCTCAGCTCTTTCCCCATAGCCCTGCAATTTTTTTCTTTTCAAGTATTTATCCAATTCTCTTTTGGAAGTTCCTATTGAATCTGCTTCCACCGCCCTTTCAGGCAGCGCATTCCCGATCATAACAACTCGCTGCATAAAAAAAATTCTCCTCATCTCATAAAAACAATCTACAACTGCTTAATCAGCTTCTAGCGCACAGCTTTTCCCACCTACTCAAGCAACCACTTACAGCTGATAGCTGTTAACTGCTAACTGCCACTGACCGTGCAGTTTCTTTTATGTTACAAGACAAAGCCAAATTCCAATCTGATGATTACTTACCTAACTTACCTTATACCGACCAGCGGATTTCTCCTCTCCACCGATTCCTGCGCTGACCGAATTCCTCCACTCTGCTTGCGATCCACTCCGTTTGCGTTCTTCCAGCTCTGTCCCCAAGCTCTGTGCTCAAGCTCTCATCCCCTCTGGCGCTTTTGCTAATTATCTTAAGTCTGCGTCCTCTGGTTACCGTCTCTTTGAACCAACTTAGAAAACACAAGGGCCAGTTCACCAAGAGGGCGGACTTTCTCAGCCAGAAGCTTTAGTGAAGGGCCAAAGCTCACAGCACCCAGCACGGGTGAATGGAGTAGCTGAGCAGATGAGAAAAATTAGACCTAGTGGCTCATTGACACCAAGTTTGGCTTTAAAATTCGACAGGTCTTTGGAAGGAAGGAAAAACCGAGTGGGACTAATTGATCTTTCAAAGGGTCGAAACAGACACGATGAGCCGAATTGCCTCTTCTTCGCTGTGTCCTGTTTTCTACATACAAGTGAAAAGTCTCTTTCTTTCACATCACATTTTATTTGCCACTCCACCATCGTCCAGCTGGGTGGGACTGCACTCGCCTGGTTCCATTCTTATCTATCTAATCGTAGCCAGAGAATCACCTGCAGCAGCTTCTCTTCCCACGCTCGCACCGTTGCCTCTGGTGTCCCCCAAGGATCTATCCTTGGCCCCCTCCTATTTCTCATCTACATTCTGGCCCTCGGTGACATCATCCGAAAACACAGCGTCAATTTCCACATATACGCTGACAACACCCAGCTCTACCTCACCACCACCTCTCTCGACCCCTCCACGGTCTCTAAATTGTCAGACTGCTCGTCCGACATCCAGTTCTGGATTAAATATTGGGAAGACCGAAGCCATAGTTTTCAGTCCCCGCCACAAACTCCGTTCCCTAGCCATTGACTCCATCCCTCTCCCTAGCATCTGTCTGAGGCTGAACCAGACTGTTCGCAACCTTGGTGTCATATTTGACCCTGAAATGAGCTTCCGACCACATATCTTCAGCAGAATGAAGACCGCCTATTTCCACTTCCGTAACATCGCCCGTCTCCGCCCTTGCCTGAGCTCATCCGCTGCTGAAACCCTCATCCTGCCTTTGTTACCTCTAGACTTGACTATTCCAATGCACTCCTGGCTGGCCTCTCATGTTCTATCCTCCATAAACTTGTGTTCATCCAAAACTCTGCTGCCCATGTCCTAACTCGCACCAAGTCCGTTCACCCATCTCCCCTGTGCTCGCTGACCTACATTGGCTCCCGGTTAAGCGGCGCCTTGAATTTTTAAACTCTCATCCTTGTTTTCAAATCCCTCCATGGCCTCGCCCCTTCCTATCTCTAATCTCCTCCAGCCCCACAGCCCACCGAGATATCTACGCTCCTCTAATTCTGCCCTCTTGCGCAACCCCAATTTTAATCGTTCCACCATTGGTGGCCGTGCCTTCAGCTGCCTGGGCCCTAAGCTCTGGAATTGCCTCCCTAAACCTCTCCGCCTCTCTACCTCTCTTTCCTCATATAAGACGCTCCTTAAAACCTATTAACCAAGCTTTTGGTCATCTGCCCTAATATCTCCTTATGTGACTCGGTGTCAAATTTTGTTTGATAACGCTCCTGTGAAGCACCGTGGGACGTTTTACTACGTTAAAAGCGCGATATAAAAGCAAGTTGTTGTTGTATGGTTCTGAGTGAGGTAAGGGGTTCCTCTGAAGGAATGATGGGTGTAATGTATTATCACATGCTTTAGTATGAGCATGCTCAGTTCGCTCTGGCCTAGTAAACAAGCACATGGACAACAACTCATCGTGTCTCCGTCCTTCATTTGTTCTACCCACATATATTACATTTTGGCGATGAGATTGGGATCCCAAAGCCATTTTTAGGGATCCTGGAAGGACACAGTGTTCAACCTTCGAGTGGACAAGTTTAAGGTGAATTTGTGACACCTAAACTGAATTTTTGTGATGTTTTACTGTTAATGTTGATGCAGAATCGTCTGTGCTTTGCCTTCGTGTGTATGTATACACAGCAACAGTGGCGTTGATGCTCACAGGTACACGGGTAACGTGCTGAGTCACTGTTCAATGGGATCGGGACAATCATGGCCGCGCCTACGAGATTCATCGGAAGCCTCGGCCTGTATAACCGAGCTCACGAACCATTCAGTTCTTACATTGAACGGATGGAGATGATTTTTAAGGCCAATAACATTATTGAGACCGAAGATGCAGATGAGAATGTTCAAGCTCAAAATAAAGTAATTCGTGAATGGAAAAAAGCAATTTTTCTAACAGTGATCGAGCCAGATGTCTCTGGAACATTGACAAACCTATTCGTGCCAGGGAAAGCGAAGGATGTGTCGTTTGAAGACATTGTCGAGAAACTCAAGGACCATTTCGACCATTAGAAATAGCAGAGAGCTATAAGTTTGGTACCAGAAACCAAAAGCAATGTGAAACCATCAGTGAGTACATTGTAGCTCTTAAGAACCTGTCTTTGCATTGTAACTTCGGCACTTTTTTGGATCGTGCGTTGCGAGATAAGTTTGTGTGTGGACTGGTTGATGAGCGCACACAGTCCAAGTTACTGAACACTCCGAACCTAACGTTTGACATAGCATGCAAAATTGCCCTATCTGTGGAGATGGCGTCTAAGAATCCTAGGGAGCTCCGTCCAACTCAAGTGACTAGTGCAGCTGAGGTCTACAGTCACAAAGGCACCGCCAAACCTAAAGCTGTGAGACCAAGTCAAAAGCATATCAGTGAGAGTAGTTCAGTGAATTGTTATCGCTGCAATGGAAGTCACTCACCACAGTCCTGTCAATACAGAAATGTGAAGTGTTTTCACTGCCAGAAGTAAGGCCATATTTCAACAGCTTTCTGAGCTAGATCGAAAGCAAGAAGTAAGAACCATTCTAGTGGCAATGCAAAGCAGCGATAACAAAAGGGAGGAGTTCACAATATTGAAGTGAACACACCTGATGTCGAAGAACTAGGCATCTACAGTATCTATGTCACTAGCGGCAACGCTAGCAGTCGTGAGAAAGACTTCCGTACAAAACTTTTGATCAACGACCAATATATTAATATGTGTATCGACACGGTGGCGGAACACTTACAAAGAGTACCGTAGAGTTAAAAAGCTACTCTGGTGAAATCCTAGAGACATGAGGAATAATGGAGTGTACAGTTCAACACAATGGCCAGTCAGCAAAGCTGCCTATTATTGTAGCGAGCTACAACAACAGGCCAACTCTCATGGGCAAAGACTGGTTGAGAAAGTTAAAAGTAGACTGGAAAAACACCTTCAGTGTAGATGCTTCAAAGAAGCGACTCGGCACAAAGCTGAACAAGTACGAAAGCATGTTCACAGACAGTAGGAGGGCATCACTGGGTATGACGCACATATCCGCATCAAGTGCAATGCAAAGCCTGTCTATTGTAAGGCAAGGCCGGTCCCCTATGTGTTGAAAAGTCAGGTGGAGGAAGAGCTAGCAAAGCTCAGAGAGAACAGAGTGCTAGTAAAAACTGACAAAAGTGAATGTGCTACCCCGATTGTGGTAGTGCCCAAGCAGACAAAACTGTACGCTTGTGCGGTGACTACAAAGTTACCATCAACCAAGCAGTTGACGACGAGCAGTACCCGTTACCTACATCGCAAGATTTGTATGCAGCTCTCTCTGGGTCAAAGGTTTTCTTCAAGCTCAGCTGAACATCGACAAAGAGATCAACAGTATCTCACTATCAACAGTATCTCACTATCAACAGTATCTCACTTTCCCACATTACAACAGTGACTACACTCCAAAAAGTACTTCATTGGCTGTAAACCGCTTTGAGACGTCCGGTGGTCGTGAACACACACAAGGGACTGTACTCATACACCAAGCTGCCGTATGGTGTAAAGTCCTCCCCAAATCTTCCAGGCTACGATGATAAGATTTTGCAAGGAGTTCCAAATTGCTTATGCAATCAAGACGATGTGCTGATCGCAACAAGCAGCGAGGAAGAAAATCTAGAATTGTTAGATTTAGTGCTTCAAAGGTTGAATGTCCACAATGTCAAATTGAAAAGAAGCAAATCTGCTTTTGTGCAGCCCGAGGTTGTGTACCTTGGTCTGAAAGTTGATGCAAATGGCTTGCATTCAGTTAAGGAAAAGGTTAATGCTGTCATCAATGCTCCAAAGCCACAGAACGTGTCTGAATTAAGATCTTTCCTTGGAATGGTCCAGTACTACGCACATTTCTTACCTGAGTTAGCGACCATGTTAGCTCCATTGCACAAGCTCCTCAAGAAGGATGTCCAGTGGAAGTGGACAAAAGTGCAACAGGAAGCTTACGACGCTTGTAAGAGAAGTCTCTCTAGCGATGCTCTACTTGTGCACTACGACAGAGTGTGAGCTTAAGTTAGCGTGTGATGCTTCCAGCTACGGTGCAGGAGCTGTCATAAGCCACGTAATGGATGACGGCCAAGAGAAACTAATCGCGTTTGCTTCGCAAACCCTCACAAAGAGCAAAAGAAACTTCGCGCAAATTGAAAAGGAAGCACTCGCCATAGTGTTTGGAATCAAGAAATTCCAACAGTTCCTGATCGGCAGAAAGTTTACCCGGATAACCGATCACAAACCATTCCTAGCAATATTGGGGCCCAAATCTGCCATCCCTGCAATGACTGCATCAAGAATGCAACGTTGGGCAGTGTTGTTGTCACAATATGACTAAACGATTGAATATCGCACTTCAAAGCAAAATGCAATCACAGATGCCTTGTCCAGGTTGCCACATGAAGACTCGTGGTGAGAGTGAAGGTGAGATTTTCTCGTTAGGTGCAGTTGACAAAGACTTTCCCGTGAATGCAACTGAGATTGTAGATGAGACTCAAAAGGACTCAGTACTGAAAAGAGTGTATGAAAACACCTTGAATGGATGGACTGATCAGTGTCTGGACACAGAGTTGGAACCATTCCATAAACGTCGTACTGAATTGTCTTGTGAGCAAGGTTGTATCAAGTGGGGAAACAGAGTGGTGGTACCTAATTCTTTGAGAGATAGAATTCTGGCCAAACTTCATACAGAACATCCAGGGATCGTCAGTATGAAATCAATTGCAAAAAGCTTTGTTTACTGGCCTGGATTAGACAGTGATCTTGAATCACTTGTCAGCAAATGCAGCGTTTGTCAAAATTGCAGAAGCAAACCACCCAAAACTCCACTACAACCCTGGTCATGGCCAAGTAGACCTTTCCAGAGAGTACATGTAGACTTCTGTGAGAAAGCAAATGATTATTTCCTGGTACTTGTAGATAGTCACTCAAAGTGGATTGAAGTGAAACATATGAGTTCAAACAAGTCTGAGATAGAAACAGGATCATCTTTGAGTTCGGAACCAAAACAAAACAGCCCGAAAATCGGTTCAACACCAAAACCTTCTGTAAGGAGATCAGGAAGGCTCCACAAACCTGTTATAAAAACTGGATTTGTAGTTCATTTAAAAGAAAAAAAGCCAGGAGTCTTTGTTATGTTGAGAAAGGTGGGACCATAGTTTTGTTGTATTTGAGAGCGGAATATGTACATTTTTATTTAAGGGGAAAGCAGTGTCTTGTATTATCACATGGTTTGGTATGAGCATGCTCATTACGCTCGGGCCTAATACAGCAAGCACATGGACCAGCAACTCGTCGTGTCTCTGTCCTTCATTTGTTCTACCCAAGTATATTACAATGGGCATGACTGGCGGTGAAGTAGTTAACGCCGAGTCCTCCCCCCCGCTTTCAAACTAATTAATGGCGCTTTGGCAGGTGCCAGACTGATGTTCCCGGTGCTCTGGAAACAGCACAGATTGAAAATCATCAGCATTAACAGAAGCGCATTTTAATTAGCGAGAGCGACGTCAGAGAGCATGGCTAGCATGAAAGTTTTCGGCAAGAGGCTGACGTACATCATAGAGTCAAAGTGTTTGATCAACATAACAGCAGCGTGGGCTCTGTCCTCTTAATGAGCTCAGTTGCCGCCGCAGGCAGAGAACAAACAAAATAGCTGTGAAAGATAAACTTCAGACACATTCCGGCCTCGTTACCCGAGAGAGCACAGTAACGCAAGACCATAAAGGTTTGGCTTAAAGCAGCCACTCTCACATCCCCTTTCTTCTGATGAAAGGATCAGATATCAAAGAGTCAAAGAGTCGGGGCCCTATTTAGCGTGTGATGCATAACACAGTAGAGCATTGGCCTAGATCGATTGGGGAAGTGAGGTGTTCCAGCCCCACTCCAGAGATTCGAGCGCACAATCCAGGCTGACAATCCCAGCGCAGTGCTGAGGGAGTGCTGCACTGTCGGAGGTGCCGTCGTTCAGATCAGTCGACAATCCGAGGTCCCCGTCTGCCCTCTCGGGTGGATGTAAAAGATCCCACAGCACTATTTCGAAGAAGAGCACGGGATTTCTCCCCGGTGTCCTGGCCAACATTTATCCCTCAACCAACATCGAAAACAGATTATCTGGTTATTATTTCATTGCTCTTTGTGGGAGCTTGCTGTGCACAAATTGGCTGCTGCGTTTCCTACATTACAACAGTGACTACACTTCAAAAGTACTTCAAGGGCTGTAAAGCGCTTTGGGACGTCCGGTGGTCGTGAAAGGTGCAATTGAAATACAAGTCTTTCTTTAATTGAGCAAGATAGATAGATAGATAGATAGACAGACAGATAGGAAGACAGACAGACAGACAGACAGATAGATAGACAATTAGATAGATAGATAGGTAGATAGATAGATAGATAGACAGACAGATAGGAAGACAGACAGACAGACAGACAGATAGATAGACAATTAGATAGATAGATAGGTAGATAGATAGATAGATAGACGGACAGATAGGAAGACAGACAGACAGACAGACAGACAGACAGACAGACAGATAGACAGATAGATAGATAGATAGATAGATAGATAGATAGATAGATAGATAGATAGATAGATGAGAGTGACTGCTTTTGACATCAAGGCATCATTTTACTGAGTGTGGCATCAAGGAGCCCTAGTAAAATTGAAGTCAATGCGTGTCAGGGGAAAACTCTCTACTGGCTCGAATCATACTAGCACGAAGGAAGATGGTTGTAGTTGTTGGAGGTCAATCATCTCAGCCTGAGAATATCGCTGCTGGAGTTCCTCAGGGCAGTGTCCTGGTCCCAACCATCTTCAGCTGCTTCATCAATGACCATCCCTCCATCATAAGGTCAGAAGTGGGGATATTCACTGATGATTGCACAGTGTTCAGTTCCATTCGCAACTCCTCAGATAATGAAGCAGTCCATGCCCGAATGCAGCGAGACCCGGATTACATTCAGGCTTGGGTTGATAAATGGCAAGTAACATTTGCGCCATACAAGTGCCAGGCAATGACTATCTCCAACAAGCGAGAGTCTAACCACCGCCCCCTGACATTCAACGGCATTACCATCGCCGAATCCCCCACCATCAACATCCTAGGGATCATCATTGACCAGAAACTTAACTGAACCAGTCACATAAATACTGTGGCAACAAGAGCAGGTCAGAGGCTAGGTATTCTGTGGTGAGTGTCTCAGCTCCTAACTCCCCAAAGCCTTTCCACCATCTGCAAGGCACAAGTCGTAAGTGTGATGGAATACTCTCCACTTGCCTGGATGAGTACAGCGCCAACAACACTCAAGAAGCTTGTCACCATCCAGGACAAAGCAGCCCGCTTGATTTGCACCCCATCCACCACCTTAAACATTCACTCCCTGCACCACCGGCGTACCATGGCTACAGTGTATGCCATCTACAAGATGCACTGCAGTAACTCGCCAAGGCTTCTTCGGCAGCACCTCCCAAACCCGCGACCTCTTCCACCTAGACAAGGGCAGCAGGCGCATGGGAACATCATCAGCTGCAAGTTCACCTCCAAGTTACACACCATCCTGACTTGGAAATATATCGCCGTTCCTTCATCGTCGCTGGGTCAAAATCCTGGAACTCCCTCCCTAACAGCACTGTGGGAGCACCTTCACCACACGGACTGCAGCGGTTCAAGAAGGTGGCTCACCACCACCTTCTCGAGGCCAATTAGGGATGGGCAATAAATGCTGGCCTTGTCAGCGATGCCCACATCCCAGAAACGAATATAAAAAAAAGATAGATAGATAGACAGATAGATAGATAGATAGATAGATAGATAGATAGATAGATAGATAGATAGATAGATAGATAGAGGTGGCTAAGAAAACTTTTATCAAATTAGACACAATGCAAGTAATCAGTGGCTCCAATGAATTCCACCCAGGTTATGATCCAGAGATTTATTTTAATGGATAAAGAGGCACTTACAGCAAATTCATTCTCAGGGTCCTTCGGCCCTCTTCTGGTTGGTCTGGAGTACCTGAACTTCTTAACGTTATTAGCCTTGAAGAAGCTGATGGGTGAAAGGGATGAAAAAAATTGTAAGGTGAAGGAAGGAGATGTTCCTGAAGATTTTATGTTGGAGCTGAATTGTCTTTCCTCAGTTTTCTCACCACTTGTTTCTGGCGTGGTCGTGGCCA
Organism: Squalus acanthias; assembly: GCA_030390025.1. Classification (NCBI taxonomy): domain Eukaryota; kingdom Metazoa; phylum Chordata; class Chondrichthyes; order Squaliformes; family Squalidae; genus Squalus; species Squalus acanthias. The sequence continues at coordinate 12,677,733 of CM059426.1, forward strand.
CTGAGAGGTCCCCCAGCACTGACCTTAAGCAGGGGAGTGGAAGGACACATGAGAGAGATGGGGGGGGGGGGGGCAGTTGGGAATTCCCCGAGGAATCTCACGCTCCACTACCATAACTTTGGCAGAAATCCCGTTTATGTGGAATGGGAGACTCCCAAAAATAGCTCCGGTTAAATCCCAGTTTGTAACAAGTGTGCGTTTTCACCGGTTATCTTTATTATATATTCATTCTCAGGATATGAGCAGTGCTGGCAAGGCCGGCAATTTATGGCTCAGTGGTTTAATACAACTGGGTTTCCGGCTAGACCCACTTCAGAGGGCAGTTAAGAATCAGCCACGTTGGTTAGGGCTGGAGTCACGCGTAGGCCCAGACTGGGTAAGGACGGCAGGTTTCCTTCCCTGAACGGCATTAGTGACCCAGTTGGGTTTTTATGACAATCCGACAGCTTCCTGGTCACTTTTACTGATACCAGCTACCTATTTCCCCGATTAAAAAAAAAATCAATTCAAATTCTGGATGGGATTTGAACTCAGCGTCCATCTGGATTACTAGTCTAGGGCCTCTGGATTACTGGTCCACTGGAACAGAAACAGGTCTGATAAGGTGGGCCGGGCAACAGGACCAGCGCGCACAGGCGTGACTGGGCAGCAGCTGATAGGCTGCCGTCAATTCTGAGATGAGCAGCGAGACAGGACATTGGGGAGTGAGTGATGAATCACAGCAGCAGCGTGAGACACATTTTTGTAATACATTCATGGGATGTGGGTGTCGCCGGCAATGTCAGCATTTATTGCCCGTCCCTTTGGTACAACTGAGTACAGTTAAGAGTCCAGGGATTTCCCTAAAGGACATTAGTGAACCAGATGAGTTTTTACAACAAACCGGTAGTTTCATGGTCACCATTACTGATACTAGCTTTTTAATCCAGATTTATTTAATTAACTGAGTTAAAATTTCCCCAGCTGCCGCGGTGGGATTTGAACTCACATCGTCCGTGATCATTAGTCCAAGCCTCTGGCTTACTCCAGTAACTTCATCACTATGCTACTGTACCCATCGTTTCAATAGACATGATTTGCCTCATCTTTCTCATTAGGGTGCTGAGGAAGAAAGAGTTGAGTGTGGGATCGTGCTTCCCAGGAGAGTATGGAAACCAGTAACATTGGATTCATAATGCGTTAAAATAATTGCACGGGACGTTCATTTACAGCATGAATTTCAAAGACCCCGCCAGACTGGGTTCTCCAGATTGAAGTCTCTTCTGACTCGCCCGTCCCATTCCCAAGTGATTTGGTGGGGGGGGGGGGTTTCAGTTTGAAATATTCCCTCCAATTATCTGCTGCAGATGCTGGCTCTCACTGGGATACAGCGCCGTGAGGGCAGGCCTCCCCCGAATGGCCGCTGTGACAATCCGCGTGCGACCGATCATAGCACGGCTACATGGGTTGTTCGGTCGGAGGTTTCGGGTTGGGCGCGGCGGACCAAACCGACGGGTCCTCAACAGGATCGCTGGAGGCCGCCATCCAAAAAAAAAATGGTTTTCTCTGCTAATGTGGAGCTGGGAAGAGCCGGAGCGCTCCGCCCAAACCCCGGGTGAGAACCGAGGGCACTGCCGGCCCCGGAGAGGGGGGAGCGCGCGGTGTCCACCCGCACTCCCGAAGCCTTCCGCGGCCGGTAGGCACCGCAGGGAATGAAGTGTTTGGCGGACACCGGGAGCACCGTTATCATTTTGTTTTATAAGTTTCCATTTTTTATTTTCCTTTTACATTACGGTTATGCACCTTTTTTTTTAAAAAAAGGTCACATTTCAAACATGGCTTTCAGTCGATGACGATAACACCGGGGAAACCCCCCCCGTGTCTCCTTACAAAAAGAAAATACTGCATTTGCTGGAAATCTGAAATAAAAACAGAAACTGCTGGAGATACTCAGCAGGTCAGGCAGCATCTGTGGAGCGAGAAACAGAGTTAACGTTTCAGGTCGATGACCCTTCGTCAGAGTAGTCACATTGTGGTGACTAGGAAATGCCAGTGTAGAAAACATTGGCTGATTGGCCTCTTGCTGTACCAGAATGTCTGAGTCTTTAGGATGGTTAACAGTAGAAAAATATATGTTAACTTTAAAAATTATTTGATCATACTAAACTTGATTATAAGTAGTAAAAACAGAAAATGCTGGAAGCGCTCAGCAGGTCAGGCAGCATCTGTGGAGAGAGAAACAGAGTTAACGTTTCAGGTCGATGACCCTTCGTCACGAGGGGTCATCGACCTGAAACGTTAACTCTGTTTCTCGCTCCACAGATGCTGCCTGACCTGCTGAGTATCTCCAGCATTTTCTGTTTTTATCCCCGTGTCTCCTTATTGGTCTTTAGATAGTGGCGCAGAGAACTTGCTCCACTTTCTATTTTGGCTCTGGGTTTCATTTTTATTGCCACTCCCAGGAGATTACATGGGGAGAGGGGGGACTGCGGGGGGGGGGGTTTGTAGGATGTGTCTCGCCATAATGCTCCTGGGGCAGACCCGATGGCCCAGCCACTCTTTCCCAGTCTGTCATTTTTGGACGTTCGTCTCCGACCCTGTTCGCTGGACTGATTTTCGTCCTGAGATATACGAAATTGAACAATGCGTCAGCTGAGAACTTACTCCACAATCTGCTCCGGAACATTCCTGTTGTGAAATTGCGCTTGATCGGCCTGATCGGCTGCACGGTGAAGCACTGAACGACTGTGGGTTACAGTAAAGGAAGAAAAACACAAGGGGGCAACGTTGTCATGGCTATACCAAGGGAAATGGGGGAGGGGGGGGAAAGGCCAGTTGAAAGAGTGAGGATCCCCGTTCAGAAGAGGCTTCTGGCCTGTCACAGCTCTGGTGCCTGAGGTATATTCAGGTACATTCAGGTGTCAGCTGGGGCTCAGTGGGTAACACTCTCTCTCTCCCTTCTCTGAGTCAGAAGGTCGTGGGTTCCTAGTCCTGCTCCAGAGACTTGAGCACAAAAACTCCAGGCTGAAGCTCTAGTGACTCTCACTGGCATACAGCACCGTGAGGGCAGGCCTCTCAGTGCTGAGGGAGTGCTGCACTGTCGGAGGTGCCGTCTTTCAGATGAGACGTTGAACCCAGACCCAGTCTGCTCTCTCAGGTGGCCGTAAAAGATCTCATGGCGCTATTTCGAAGAAGAGCAGTGGAGTTATCCCCGGTGTCCTGGGGCCAATATTTATCCCTCAATCAACATCACTAAAAACAGATTATCTGGTCATTATCACATTGCTGTTTGTGGAACCTGGCTGTGCGCAAATTGGCTGCCGCGTTTCATAGAATCATAGAATCATAGAAAGTTACAGCATGGAAGGAGGCCATTTCGGCCCATCGTATCTGCGCCCGCCAACAAAGAGCTATCCAGCCTAATCCCACTTCCCAGCTCTTGGTCCGTAGCCCTGCAGGTTAGAGCATCCCAAGTGCACATCCAAGTACTTTTTAAATGTGGTTAGGGTTCCTGCCTCTACCATCCTTTCAGGCAGTGAGTTCCAGACCCCCACAACCCTCTGGGTGAAGAAATTTCCCCTCAAATTCCCTCTAAACCTTCCACCAATTACTTTAAATCTGTGCCCCCTGGTTTTTGACCTCTCTGCTAAGGGAAATAGGTCCTTTCTATCCACTTTATCTATGCCCCTCATAATTTTATACACCTCAATAAGGTCTCCCCTCAGCCTCCTCTGTTCCAAGGAAAACAGACCCAGCCTATCCAGTCTTTCCTCATAGCTAAGATTCTCTACTCCCGGCAACATCCTTGTAAATCTCCTCTGTACCCTCTCTAGTGCAATCACATCTTTCCTGTATTGTGGTGACCAGAACTGCATGCAGTACTCTAGCTGAGGCCTAACTAGTGTTTTATACAGTTGAAGCATAACCCCCCTGCTCTTGTATTCTATGCCATGGCTAATAAAGGCAAGCATTCCGTATGCCTTCTTAACCACCTTATCTACTTGGCCTGCTACCTTCAGGGATCTGTGGACATGCACTCCAAGGTCCCTTTGTTCCTCTACACTACTCAATGTCCTACCATTTAATGTGTATTCCCTTTCCTTGTTCGCCCTCCCCAAATGCATTACCTCACACTTCTCTGGATTGAATTCCATTTGCCACTGTTCTGCCCACCTGATCAATTTATTGGTATCTTCCTGCAGTCTACAGCTTCCTTCTTCAGTATCAACCACACAGCCGATTTTAGTATCATCTGCAAACTTCTTAATCATACCCCCTATATTCAAGTCTAGATCGTTGATATATACCACAAAAAGCAAGGGACCTAGTACTGAGCCCTGCGGAACCCCACTGGAAACAGCCTTCCAGTCACAAAAATACCCATCAACCATTACCCTCTGCTTCCTGTCTCCGAGCCAGTTTTGAATCCAACTTGACACTTTGCCCTGGATCCCATGGGCTTTTAACTTCGTGACCAGTCTGCCATGTGGAACCTTATCAAAAGCCTTGCTAAAGTCCATATACACTACATCAAACGCACTACCCTACATTACAACAGTGACTGCACTCCAAAAGTACTTCATTGGCTGTAAAGCACTTTGGGACGTCCGGTGGTTATGAAAGGCGCTATATAAATGTAAGCCTTTCTATATTATGCTAGCAGTTTGGAGACTGGGAGCTCCATACTGAGTTCCTCTCTATTGAAATCCTCCTTCTTGTGGTGTTAAAGAGACTCTGCAGTAAGTTTACAAAGTGCTCCTAATACCTATTGGACACCCTGTGCACTTGTTAAACCTGGCTTGACACTGTACTGGAGTTATACTGCCTGACTGGTGTGCGTTGGCCTCCGCGGGGTAGTCTTGCACCAGTTGGCATTAGTTCATTAACAGTCGGAGCAGAGGAGTGGAACCAGAGGATGCGGACTGTGCTCAAAAGGGGTTAAATTCAAAACTAATCTGCGGGAACTATATTTCAGTGAGCGAGTGGTCAATCTATGGAACAGGCTCCCTGGGGAAACGATGGAAGTCTTTCGAAAGAATTAGTATTGATTCATTCAAATGCAAATTAGATAGATTTCTTTCAGAAATTAACAATTTGGATCCAGTATTTAGTAATTTGAGACATGACGTGTGGTGAGTGTAGCGTGCTGGGGAGGAACAGGTGACTTTGGACCTCTGGTTCCTAAAGCTCTCCACCACTGGGGGTTTCCCTCGCCTCATGTCTGGGTCTGTTGTAGACTGATTGTTAGAGATTGATTGCTATGATTAGCCAACAACTCCATTAGCGTTGAGTGTCTGTGGATGCTATCTATATACAGGAGTAAATAAGGAGAAACTGTTTCTCGTGGTAGAAGGGCCAGTCACTAAAGGACACAGATTTAAAGTGATTAGCAATAGAACCAGAAGCGACTTGAAGAAACATTATTTTACTCAGCGAGTTGTTGTGATCTGGAATGTGCTGCCTGAAAGGGCGGAGGAAGCAGATTCAACAGGAACTTTCAAAAGGGAATTGGATAAATACTTAAAGGGAAAACATTTACAGGGCTATGGGGATAGAACAGGAGAGTGGGATTAATTGGATAGCTCTACCAAAGAGCCAGCACAGACACAATGGGCCAAATGGCCTCCTTCTGTGTTGTATCATTCTATGATTCTATACGGACTTCCAGAAGACATTTGATTATTGGCGCACGGAATTGGAGGTAGCCTTTTGACTTGGGTCGGAAATTGGTTGGGAGGTCAGAGACAGAGAGTGGAGATAAAGGGTAGGTACTTAGAATGGTGGTATGTGACAAGTGGTATTCCTCAGGAATCTACACTGGGGCTTCAACTTTTCACAATTTTTATTGATGGCTTGGATGAAGGAATAGCGAGTTGTATATCCAGATTTCCAGATCACACTAAATTAGGAGGGACTGGAAGTTGAAAAGAGATATAGGCAGATTAAGTGAGTGGGCAAAACTATGGCAGATGGAGTTTAGTGTGGACAAGTGCGAGGTCATCCACTTTGGACCCAAGAAAGACAAATCAGTGTATTTTCTAAGTGGTGAGAAACTCGGAACGGTGGAGGAGCAAAGGGAGTCCAAGTACACCAATCATTGAAAGCTAGTCGACTTGATTTTCCTGCATGTTATCCCAGACAATGACACCCCGCCCCACTCTCTGTGCACGTTTCATGTTAGTGTCAGCTGTGGCTCAGTGGGTAGCACACTTGCCCCTGAGTCAGACGGTTGTGGGTTCAAGTCCCACTCCAGGGACTTGAACACATAATGCTAGAGCTGACACCCCAGTGAAGTGCTGAGGGAGCGCTGCACTGTCTTTCAGATGAGATGTTAAACCGAGGCCCCGTCTGTTCTCTCAGGTGGACGTAAAAGATCTCATTACACTATTTCGAAGAAAAGCAGGGGAGTTATCCCTGGTGCCCTGGCAAATATTTATCCCTCAACCAACATAACAAAAACAGATTATCTGGTCATTATCACATTGCTGTTTGTGGGAGCTTGCTGTGCGCAAATTGGCTGCCGTGTTTCCCACATTACAAGAGTGACTACACTTCAAAAAGTACTTAATTGGTTGTAAATTGCTTTGAGACGTCCGGTGGTCGTGATAGGCGCTATAGAAATGCAAGTCTTTCTTTCTTACTCATCTGAACGTTCACTGAAAGGATACATTGTCCGGGAGAGTTCTTGATCTCGTCTCCAGGGGGCGATGTTGTCTTCATCACCTCCACGTTTGGGAACTGGGTCAGGAGCATGTGTTCGAAATCCTCCCGTCGTTCGTACTCCTTCCCCCGGTAAATGAAGACCTTGTTCTGAAAGGAAAGCAGACGCTGCGTGGTTAGGTGGGGTGAAGAGACCCAGGACCTGAGGCAAGCCTCGTCGCTTGTGCATGTGTCCGAGAACTGCTGTGTTGTTGCTAACCCTGACTGGATGGAGCGGCGCTTCCACCTCCGTAATATCGCCTGTCTCGTTCACCCCATCACCCCTGTGCTCGCTGACATACATTGCCTCCCGGTTAAGCAAAACCGCGATTTTAAAATTCTCATCCTTGTTTTCAAGTCCCTCCATGGCCTCGTACCTCCCTATCTCTGTAATCTCCTTCAGCCCTTTATAAGGTCTTTGGAAAGGATAGGGAAAGTGGGAGAGGAGGAGAGGTAGGCTTATTGATTAAAGATAATATTACAACATTGGTAAAAGAGGATATAGGTAAGGGAAAGCAATCAGCGGAGACTCTATGGGTAGAATTGAGGAATAAGAGAGGACTTAAAACTGTATTGGGAGTTGTCTACAGGCCTGATAAGAACATAAGAACATAAGAAATAGGAGCAGGAGGAGGCCATTCGGCCCTTCGAGCCTGCTCCATCATTCAATAAGATCATGGCTGATCTTCTACCTCAACTCCACTTTCCTGCACTATCCCCATATCCCTTGATTCCCTTAATATCCAAAAAATCTATCGATCTCTGTCTTGAATATACTCAACAACTGAGCTTCCACAGCCCTCTGGGGTAGAGAATTCCAAAGATTCACCACCCTCTGAGTGAAGAAATTTCTCCTCATCTCAGCCCTAAATGGCCGACCCCTTATTCTGAGACTGTGACCCCTGGTTCTAGACTCCCCAGCCAGGGGAAACATCCTCCCGGCATCTACCCTGTCAAGCCCTGTAAGAATTTTATATGTTTCAATGAGATCACCTCTCATTCTTCTAAACTCTAGAGAGTATAGGCCTGACAAACCTGATTGAATTTTTTGAAGAGGTGACTAAAGTAGTGGACAGGGGAATGTCTATGGGTGTTATTTATATGGACTTCCAGAAGGCATTTGATAAAGTCCCACATAAGAGACTATTAACTAAGGTAGAAGCCCATGGAATTGAGGGCAAATTATTGACCTGGTTAGGAAATTGGCTGAGCGGCAGGAGATAGAGAGTGGGGATAATGGGTAGGTACTCAAATTGGCAGGGTGTGACTAGTGGTGTCCCGCAGGGATCTGTTTTGGGGCCTCAACTATTCACAATATTTATTAACAACTTAGCTGATGGCACAGAAAGTCATATATCCAAATTTGCCGATGACACAAAGATAGGCGGCATTGTAGGCAGTGTAGATGAAAGCATAAAATTACAAAGGGATATCGATAGATTAAGTGAATGGGCAAAACTGTGGCAAATGGAATTCAATGTAAGCAAATGTGAGGTCATCCACTTTGGACCCAAAAAGGATAGAACAGGGTACTTTCTAAATGGTGAAAAGGTAAAAACAGTGGATGTCCAAAGAGACTTGGAGGTCCAGGTACATAGATCATTAAAATGTCATGAACAGGTACAGAAAATAATCAAAAAGGCTAATGGAATGCTGGCCTTTATATCGAGAGGACTAGAGTACAAGGGGGTAGAAGTTATGCTGCAGCTATACAAAACCCTGGTTAGACCACACCTGGAGCACTGTGAGCAGTTCTGGGCACCACACGGATATACTGGCCTTGGAGGGAGCGTAGTGTAGGTTTACCAGAACGATACCCGGACTTCAAGGGTTAAGTTACGAGGAGAGATTACACCAATTAGGGTTGTATTCCCTAGAATTTAGAAGGTTAAGGGGTGATCTGATCAAAGTTTTCAAGATATTAAAGATAACAGATAGGGTAGATAGAGAGAAACTATTTCCGCTGGTTGGGGATTCTAGGACTAGGGGGCATAGTCTAAAAATTAGAGCCAGACCTTTCAGGAGTGAAATTAGGAAACACTTCTACACACAAAGGGTGGTGATGTTTGGAACTCTCTTCCGCAAATAGCAGTTGATGCTAGATCAATTGTTAATTTAAAATCAGAGATTGATAGCTTTTTGTTAATCAAAGGTATTAAGGGATATGGGCAACGGTGGGTATATGGAGTTAGGTCACAGATCAGCCACGATCTCATTGAATGGCGGAACAGGCTCAAGGGGTTGAATGGCCTCCTCCTGTTCCTTTGTCTCAGAAAGATAGTGAATTTCTTGAGTGCATTCAAGATAGCTTTCTGGAGCGCAATGTTCTAGAGCCAACAAGAGGGCAGGCCATACTAGATTTAGTAATGAGTAATGGACCAGACTTAGTTATTAATCTAAGGGGACATTTAGGGAACACTTATCGAACAGTAATCATAATATGATCGAATTCAATGTTAGGTTTGAAAAGGAGAAACATGACACTGTTACTAAGATTCTAGATTTGGGAACGGCTAACATTAGCGGGATGAAACAGAGACTGACGACAGCAAACTGCTCAAAACTGTTATTGGGTAAAACTACAGATGAACAGTGGCAGGTGTTCAAAAAAGATTTTAACTTAATACAGGACCAGTGTATACCCCTAAGGGGAAAGAGCGCCACTTACCAAATAAAACAGTCATGGTCGACAAAAGAGGTGAGATAAAACTGAAGGAAAGAGCATATAAAAGTGCAAGGGAACAGATGTGGGTAATATTGCAAATGAAATTAAGGAAATGGCAGTCTTGTAGAATAATTACTTGGTGTCAGTCTTCACAGAGGAGGAAGAGGATAATATACCTGACATTCCAGGGAAACTAATGATGAATCAGGGACTGGAACTCACTAAAGTTAACGTGAGCAAGAAAACAGTATTAGAAAAAGTAATGGCACTAAAGACTGAAAAATCCCCAGGACCTGATGGTTTTCACCCCAGGGTTTTAAAGGAAGTACGTGAAGAAATTGCAGATGCTTTAGCCATAATCTTCCAAAGCTCTCTCAATTCAGGAATTGTCCCTTTAGATTGGAAAATTGCAAATGCAACTCCATTATTTAAGAAAGGTGGGAGAGAGAAACCAGGAAATGATCGGGCCAGAAATTCAGCTACGTACCGCCACACCGTAGCGCCAGGAAATGGTGAAAAAATGGTGGCCACCGCTCTTTCGCCAGCTGGTGGTGGGTCCCACGGCGGCCTCCATTTTCCTCCCTCCCTTTGCGCTGCCCTTGAAAGAAAATGGCGGCGTTGTGACGTCAATCGCCGTGCAACGCCAACTTAACGTCACCACTCCGAACTTCGACCCTCGCGCTGAATTCAGCGCTGGGTCCTGAGCACGTAAGGTAAACCTGGCATGCAAGCAGGCTGAGAGTGGCGGTGTCTGCAGCTCTTAAAAGGACACACATATCTTTCAGGTAAGTTTGCATTTAAGCTTTTGGACTGGTTTTTTTTGGTGATTTTATTGAAGTAGTGGCTTGCTGAAATAGATATTAAAACTTTTTTAAGTGTGTAGGGAGTGCTACTGGATGCTTGCAAGGCCTCGGATGGTAGTGGAAGGCCTCTGAGAAGACAGAAAATGCTGCAAATACTCAGCAGGTCAGGCAACATCCGTGGAGAGAGAAATAGCGTTCATGTCTCAGGTCGAGATGCTGCCTGACCAGCTGAGTGTTTCCAGCATTTTATGCTGTCATTTCAGATTTACAGCATCTGCTCGCAGAGGGAAGAGGAAGACGCAGAAGAGGAAGAAGCTGAAAAGGTGGAAGCAGAAGGAATGATGCAACCCAGACAGCTCCTTTCTGGCTGGGATTTCCGGGATGGAATCATCCACCTGTGGTACCAGTGACCACAACCCCAATTCCCCTTTCCACATTTGTCCCACACCTTACCATCCCTCTGCTACTGACCATTACATCATCCTCTTGCCGACAATTCTGAAATAAAAGCCATCACAAAGCAAACCTTCCAATCCAGCTTTATACATCTATCCATCCAAAAAGACATCAAGAAATCAACTCATCACCCTTATACATTCCCTTAGTGACTGTCTTGTGTGTGCCTTTGCCTATCCTACTGATGTCACGCAGTGCTTCCCCAATGGTTGCAGCATGGCAGGTGGAAGGCTGCTGACTTTCAGTGGAGGACACTGCAAATGACCTTGCTGGTCGACCTTGAGAAGCTGGTGGCTGTGAGTTTCAAATCAAGTGATGGTGTTTCCTCTTTTCTTCTTCACTCTCCTCTCCCTCTTTTTGGTCAACCACTGGCTGGGCAGGCTGCATTTCTTGGGCGTGTTAAATGAGGAAGGCCTCAAGGGTGGAGTTCATAGAATCATAGGGGGGAAAAATTTGGTCGCGCCCCCTTTGGGGGGCTAACTTTGCCGGGGCGCTACTTTTAGTGCCCCGAAAAGTTAGCACCCCCGTGCTGTAAATTGAGTGGTAGCGCTCCAAGCAGGAGGCGGGGCGCTACTGGAAGTGCTCCCCCTCCTTCCTGGGGCGCTACCATTCAATATCGCGGCGCTAAATGCAACAGCGCCGACGCGCGTCGGCACGTAGCGCCGAGGTATGACAGGCCTTCCTCCCCTGATTAAAGGGGAGGGGCCTAGCGCAGCGCGCACCGAGGCCCTGCTGGGCCACCAGGGAGCGGGGTGCCAGGAAAACAGCCTGGCACTCAAGAGGAGCGCTGGGCTGAGCGATCGCGGCCGGCACTCCTGCATCAGGAGGCCAGAGGGGGCAGGTGCTGGCAGGCGGTCCTAAAAAGAAATGGCCGCCCGGCCCCTGCCCTTTAATTTGCGCCGCCGCGGCCGCAAAAGCACCACCCTGGCCCTGTCGGACATATCGTCTGGCGGTAGGTCAGGGGGCGCGGCCGAAGTTTGCGGTAGGGGCGCGAGCGGGGCGCTGCGCACGGCAATGATGTTATTGCCGGAGGCGCAGCGCCGCGGGGCACTACTGACTACCGCCGTCACTAACCTCCCGCTGAATTTCGCGGGAGGCGTTAGCGGCGCCGCGTCCAGGCACTAGGTGCTTTGCGCCCCCTTAGCGCCCCCTAATGGGAGGCGCAAAGCAACCCAATTTTTCCCCTATAGAATCATAGAATGGTTACAGCATAGAAGAGGCCATTCGGCCCGTTGAGCCCGTGCCGGCTCTCTGCAAGAGCACTTCAGCTAGTCCCACTCCCCCGCCCTTTCCCCGTAGCCCTGCAAATGTTTTTCTTCAAGTACTTATCCAACTCCCTTTTGATTGAGTCTGCCTCCACCACCCTTTCAGGCAGTGCATTCCAGATCCTAACCACTCGCTGAGTAAAAAAGTTTTTTCTTATCTCGTCTTTGGTTCTTTTGCCAATCACCTTAAATCTGTGTCCTCTGGTTCTCGACCCTTCTGCCAATGGGAACAGTTGTGGTGACAGGGGGGCGGGAAAGCAAGCGGTGCATGCCAGAAGGAGGATAACATATGAGGATACCAGCATCTTGTATCCTTTCAGCCCCACCGCTGGCCAAGGGCTCAGCCATTCCCCTGTCAAGATTGGCCAACACCGTCTCCTCCAAGGGGGTGAGGTCAAGCTAGGAATGGGAGATGTGCCTCGTGATTGGTGCAGATTGTTGGTAGGTGAGTGATTCGGAGTTGTGCATTGAGCAGTGTGTGAGGCTAGTGGTGCAGTTGGCAAGAGATGGCTTTTGAAGATGCATTCACTGACCTTGACCAGTGGTCTGAGGTCATGAAGCTTCTTTGGGCACTGGAGCCAGGTGGTGGGGGCGACACTGCTGGCAGTGACGGCCTCAGTGATGTACTCCCACATCCTTCTTTCTGGAGGGCCTCCTGGGCCTCTGTGGGCAGAGGGCCTGTCTTGCAGTGTTGACCCCCTGCACAAAGCTGAAGTGCTGCGTGCGAGACCCTGGGTGCCCCTTCTTTGGCTTGCTGAGCTATTTGTGTTAGTGCTGAGGCAGTTTTCCCATTTTTTGCGGCGCGGAATGTAATTCAGCTTTAAGAGCTGAATATTCACTTCCTTTTAATGTTACATTTTTTTTTGAAAGGCTGTAAGGGCTGAAAACTTATTTTTTCACTGCATTTTAATTTGTATTAGTTCTGAGTGCATGGCCCCTTTAATTCACAGCCCTTTTAATTGCCCACAATTCCTTGCGAGCTTCACAGCCTCACTCTCAGAGGCTGTGCGAAGCTCGAACGCCGTTTCTTGATGGGAACTTCGCCTTGGAGGTCTCCACTCAAGCCACCAGGAGGGCATTGCACGGAATGTTAGCGCTGTGCCACCAATCTTCAACCCCCCCCCCCCCCACCCCAAACGAATTTATTCTCCTTAGCATTGAGGCCATTTTCAGTGGCCGTTAACTCCAGTTGCCGGTGACACCGGGAACTTTACTGGCTAACACAGATTTCTAGCCCTGTTAGTCTAACATCTGTTGTGGGGGAGTTATTGGAATCTACAATTAAGGTCAGTGTGACTGAGCACTTAGAGAAATTTGAGCTGATTAGAAAGAGAAAAATATGGATTAGTAAAGGGTAGTTCATGTCTAACAAACCTAATTGAATTTTGAGGAAGTAATTAAAGTAGTAGACAGGGAATGTCTGCGGATGTAGTTTATATGGATTTCCAGAAGGCATTTGATAAGGTTCCATATAAGAGACTGTTAGCTAAAATTAAAGCTCAAGGAATTGAAGGCAAATTATTGACCTGGTTAGGAGATTAGTTAGGCGGTAGTAGACAGAGAGTAGGGATAATGGGTCTGTTCTCGAATTGGAAGGAAGTGACTAGTGGTGTCCTACAAGGGTCCGTGCTGGGGCCTCAACTATTGACCATATTTATGAATGACTTAGATAACACAATAGAGAGCCATATATCCAAGTTTGCCGATGACACAAAGATTGGTGGTATAAGACATAGTGTAGACTGGAGCATAAAATTACAAAGAGGCATTGAAAGATTAAGTGAGTGGGCAAAACAGTGGCAGATGGATTTCAACGCAGATAAATGTGAGGTCATCCATTTTGGACCAAAAAAGGATCGATCTGAGTATTATTTAAATGATGAAAAGCTAGGAACAGTGGCGGTCCAGAGAAATTTAGGGGTCCATGTACACAGATCACGAAATGTAGTGGTCAGGTACAAAGAATAATGAAAAGGGCTAATGGAATGTTAGTCTTTATAACGAGAGGGCTAGAATATAAAGGGGAGGAAGATTTTCTGCAGCTACACAAAGCCCTGGTTAGATCAGATCTGGAGGACTCTGTACAGTTATGGGCACCGCACCTTAGAAAGGATATACTGGGGGTGGGGGGCAGGGGTTGCACAAGAGGCCAGAGACGGAGGAACACAGAGAATCCAGGAGAAAGGTCTTTAAGAGATTGTTGATAATGTGGAACTCGCCACCACATGGAATGGTTGAGGCGAACAGCGTAGATGTATTTAAGGGGGACAAAAAAAACCTACAAATGCTGGAAATACACAGCAGGTAAGTCAGCATCTGAAAAGAGAAAAAGACAGGTTATGGATGCTTTGGGTGTGTAACCCTTCCTCAGACTGAAGATAAACAGTCACTTTAGTAAGATGGGTTAATGGGGGGCGAAATTGGGTGCCTTTGCGCCTCCTGTTAGCGTTCCCAGGAGTGCTAATGGGGCGTAAATGGCTTTGTGACCGGGTGTGGCGCTGACAGCGATATTTGGCGGGAGTTTTGCGACGGCGCTACAGTGTTGCGCCCCGATCTCCTTCGCTCGGAGATCGTGACGTCATCGCTGTGCGCATCGCCCCGGTAGCGGCCCGGACACGAAATTGGCTTCCTCCCCCTGCCGCTGCGCCGGTCGAAAACACCGACAGCTGCAGGAGGCGTGCATCGGTCGGCCGGCCGCTTTGGGGGTGATGATTAAAGGCGAGGTGGTCGAGGTAAGTAAACAAAAAAACTTACCTTTCCTGTTCTAGGTTTTTTTTCGCGGGTTCCTGCCCGCGATCGATCAGCTTGAGTGCCGGGCTGATCACGTGGGATCGCGGCTGCCTTGGTGGTCCAGGTAGGCACTTTTTAAATTTCAGAGCCTGCAGCGATGGCCCTTCCCTTTAAGGGAGGGAAGGAGTCTTTGAACGCGGCAGAGCTGCACGGCCCAGTGTGCAGCACTGCTGAAGTCTCGGCCCCGCTCTCCGACGTTAGCGCCCTAAGAAGGAAGTGGCGTGCTTGATTTTGCGCTCCACTTCCCTCTTGGGGCGCTAAAACTCAATTTTGCGGTTGCTAGCGCCGGGTGCTAAAGTTAGCACCCAGGCGATGTTAGCGCCCCAAAATGCTCGATACCGAATTTTTCCCCCATAGAAAGGAAAAGGGGAGAAAATCAACTCATCCCAGAGGACAGGTGTACAGAACCTTTGGTCTCATCCGAAGCTCTGCTGCACGTATCCTAACTCGCACCAAGTCCCGTTCACCAATCACGCCTGTGCTGGCTGACTCCTGGTCCAGCAACGCCTCTGTTTTAAAACTCTCATCCTTGTTTTCAAATTCCTCCATGGCCTCGTCCCTCCCTATGTCTGTAACCTCCTCCAGCCCTGCAAACCTCCGAGATCTCTGCGCTCTTCCAAATCTGGTCTCTTGCACATCCCCGATTTCAATCGCTCCACCATTGGCGGCCGTGCCTAGGTCTGCCAAGGTCCTAAGCTCTGGAATTCCCTCCCTAAACCTCTCCGTCTCTCCAGCTCTCTCTCTCTTCCTTTAAGACGCTCCTTAAAACCTACCTCACCTGTCCTAATATCTCCTTATGTGGCTCGGTGTCAAATTTTGTTTGATAATCGCTCCTGTGAAGCGCCTTGGGACATTTTACTATGTTAAATGCAAGTAGTTGCTGTTGTTGTATATTGTCCCTGTGACACCCTCCAGTTCCGGTCAACAAGACACAAGGGAGAGTTGAAACACTTCTGAGAAGAGTCACAAGATTAATCCATAGAAATACATAGTAGGTCCACATAGAAACAGGCTAAACGGTTCGTGTCGGTGTTTACCCTCCACGCAAATAGTTCCAATCCCATTTACCAGCCCTGTTACAAAGAGTTACATCGAAACTACAGCACAGCTGCAGGCCATTCGGCCCAAGTGGTCTATGCTGGTGTTTACGCTCCACGCAAGCCTCCTCCAACTAATGACCTCTTCCGACCCTGCAGCCAAAACAACTCTTCTTACCTTCTCCCTCATGTATGCATCAAGTCAAAGTCACCCCTTGATGCGTACGGGGAAGGAAACCTGGAAACCCCAGGAACGTGGAGCTCCTACCAGTAAATTCCGTTTCCCGCCCGTCAGCCGGCCAGATTGACAGAGGGTGGTTGGAATCTGGAACTCGCTGCCTGAAAGGGTGGTAGAGGCAGGAACCCTCACAACATTCAAGAAGCATTTAGATGAGCACTTGAAACGCCATAGCATACAAGGCTACGGACCAAGTGCTGGAAAATGGGATTAGAATAGACAGGGCTTGATGGCCAGCGCGGACACGATGGGCCGAAGGGCCTCTTTCTGTGCTGTATAACTCTCTGACTCTATGGCTGCTGGCGGTGGGGGGTGGAAAGCCAGCGGTAGTTGGGGACAGTCCGCGGCAATCGGAAAAGATCGGGGCATGGTGGGGGTGGTGGGGTGGGGTGGGGTGCTCAGAGCCCAGCAGCGAGGAGGGAGGGAGGGAGGCAAAGGTCGGGGGTTGAAGTCGGGGGGGTTATCGGTTAATCGCGGTGGCGAGCAGAGGCCCCGATCATGCCGGAAGGTTTGCTTGAGGGTCTGGGGGGTGGAGGGGAGGCACTTCTGCTCCTCCTGCCCCACAAGCAGTGCTAAAAAAAATGTAATTACCGCTGGATACGGTCACTCCCATCTCCAGTTAGCGACCGGGCTTCCTGAGCCTTGCGAAACCCCGCCGGGCAATCGTTAAATTTACACATCAGCCGCCCTGTGGTAGCCCGATTTAAATATTACAATGAACTGTGCCCCTCTCTCTCTCTCTCTCTCGATCTCTCACTCAATCTCTCTCGATCTCTCTCTCGATCTCTCTCTCTCGATCTCTCTCTCTCGATCTCTCTCTCTCGATCTCTCTCTCTCTCTCTCTCGATCTCTCTCTCTCTCAATCTCTCTCGATCTCTCTCTCGATCTCTCTCTCTCTCTTGATCGATCTCTCTCTCGATCACGCTCTCTCTCTCTCTCGATCTCTCTCTCTCTCTCGATCTCTCTCTCTCTCTTGATCGATCTCTCTCTCGATCACTCTCTCTCTCTCTCGATCACTCTCTCTCTCTCTCGATCACTCTCTCTCTCTCTCTCGATCTCTCTCTCTCTCTCGATCTCTCTCTCTCTCTCTCGATCTCTCTCTCGATCTCTCTCTCGATCTCTCTCTCGATCTCTCTCTCTCTCTCGATCTCTCTCTCAATCTCTCTCGATCTCTCTCTCGATCTCTCTCTCTCGATCTCTCGATCTCGATCGATCTCTCTCTCGATCTCTCTCTCTCTCAATCTCTCTCTCTCTCAATCTCTCTCGATCTCTCTCTCTCTCTCGATCTCTCTCTCTCTCTCTCTCTCGATCTCTCTCTCTCTTGATCGATCTCTCTCTCGATCACTCTCTCTCTCTCTCTCGATCTCTCTCTCTCTCTCGATCTCTCTCTCTCTCTCGATCTCTTTCTCTCTCTCTCTCTCTCTCTCTCTCGCGATCTCACTCTCTCTCGATCTCTCTCTCTTGATCTCTCTCTCTCGATCTCTCTCTCGATCTCTCTCTCTCTCTCTCGATCTCGATCTCTCTCTCTCTCGATCTCAATCTCTCTCTCTCTCTCGATCTCTCTCTCTCGATCTCTCTCTCTCTCGATCTCTCTCTCTCTCGATCTCTCTCTCTCTCTCTCTCGATCTCGATCTCTCTCTCTCTCGATCTCTCTCGATCTCTCTCGATCTCTCTCGATCTCTCTCTCTCGATCTCTCTCTCTCTCTCGATCTCTCTCGATCTCTCTCTCGACCTCTCTCTATCTCGATCTCTCTCTCTCTCTCTCTCTATCTCGATCTCTCTCTCTCTCTCGATCTCTCTCTCTCTCTCTCGATCTCGATCTCTCTCTCTCTCTCTCGATCTCTCTCTCTCTCGATCTCTCTCTCTCTCGATCTCTCTCTCTCTCTCTCTCGATCTCGATCGATCTCTCTCTCTCTCTCTCTCTCTCTCGATCTCTCGATCTCTCTCTCTCTCGATCTCTCTCTCTCTCTCGATCTCTCTCTCTCTCGATCTCTCTCTCTCTCTCGATCTCGATCTCTCTCTCTCTCTATCTCTCTCTCTCTCGATCTCTCTCTCTCGATCTCTCTCCCCCTCTCTCTCTCTCTCTCTCGATCTCTCTCTCTCTATCTCTCTTTCTCTCTCTCTCTCGATCGCTCTCTCTCTCTCAATCTCTCTCTCTCTCGATCTCTCTCTCTCTCTCTCTCTCGATCTCTCTCTCTCTCTCTCTTTCTCTCTCTCTCTCGATTTCTCTCTCTCTCTCTCTCGATCTCTCTCTCTCTCTCTCGATCTCTCTCTCTCTCGATCTCTCTCTCTCTCGATCTCTCTCTCTCGATCTCTCTCTCTCTCTCTCGATCTCTCTCTCTCTCTCTCTCTCTCTCTCGATCTCTCTCTCTCTATCTCTCTTTCTCTCTCTCTCTCGATTTCTCTCTCTCTCTCTCTCTCTCGATCTCGATCTCTCTCTCTCTCGATCTCTCTCTCTCGATCTCCCTCCCCCTCTCTCTCTCTCTCTCGATCTCTCTCTCTCTATCTCTCTTTCTCTCTCTCGATTTCTCTCTCTCGATTTCTCTCTCTCTCTCTCTCTCTCTCGAGTGGGACAAAGACGCGCCTGGCAACCTGCCGGTGTAAAAATGGCAGCAGACGCTTACGCCACGGGTTGGCGTCGCGTCACGCGGTTTAACATTTTGAACCGTCCCCACCCCCCCACCCCCCCAATCCTCTCCTGCTCGTCATGGGGCAGGGGAGGGGTAATATCACCCCCAGAGTGCGGAACATGAGGGTTCAAAGTACAACTGGGTACCGTAACGGGAGAATTAGGGTTCAAAAGGGCCGAGGTTAATGCTTGCCCTTGATTTTTCTCGGCTTCTTGGGAACTCGCTGGTAAATCTCCTCGGATGCCTGTCATTAAATAGCGTTTGATTCCTTCATCACTTAAGCATTGCACACGCATGTATCAACCTTTTCATTTGCCAACAGCTTATTATGAGAGAAAAAAAAATCACAGATCAGCTCCTTTTTCTTTTCAAACCTTTGGATCGACTCGGGGGATTAATGCCTGGGTCTTTGTACATTCAGATGACTGATACTATCAGAAAAATATCATTACTCAAAGATAGCGCTTGAAAAATCCATTAACAACCTGATGTTTCATTTGAATTTAAATATACCTCTTCATTTTTCTTATTTCTAAAAGGACCTGAGATGTTTGTGTGGCGACAGTCTCAATCCATCTCCGAGGCTCATTCATATTCAGTCCGATCGGCGACTGCAGTTTTTGCTCTCTATTATTTTTTTCCCTTTACAGTCTGGTTCCCATTTCCTCATTTCCCGCCCCATTGGTACCTCATTCATAGAATAGAATCATAGAATCATAGAATAGCACAGCACAGGAGGAGGCCATTCGGCCCATCGAGTCTGCGCCGGCTCTTTCGAAGAGCAATCCAGTTAGTCCCACTCCCCCGCTCCTTCCCCATATCTCTTCAATTTTTTCTCCTTCAAGTATTTATCCAATTCCCTTTTGAAGGCTACTATTGAATCTGTATCCACCGCCCTATCAGGCAGTGTATTCCAAATCCTAACCACTCATTGTGTAAAAATGTTTTTCCTCATGTTGCCTCTAGTTCTTTTGCCAATCACCTTAAATCTGTGCCCTCTGGTTATCGACCCTTCAGCCATTGGAAACAGTTTCTCTTTATTTACTCTGTCTAAACCCTTCATGATTTTTAACACCTCTATCAAATCTCCTCTTAGCCTTCTCTGCTCTAAGGAGAACAACCCCAGCTTCTCCAGTCTATCCACGAAACAGTTGACTATTCTCCATATGTGGATCCAAATAGGGAGTTTAAGCTGGTTATTTGACCGTCAATGGTGGTGTTACCATGTTCTCACCAACATTCATCGGCAGATTTTCCAGTGGTTCACATACACAAATCTTTAAGGTGGCAGGACATGTTGAGAAGGCTGTTATAAAAAGCATACGGGATCCTGGGCTTTATAAATAGAGGTCATGATGCAGAGATGCCGGCGTTGGACTGGGGTGGACAAAAATGAGAGGTCGCACAACACCAGGTTATAGTCCAACAGATTTATTTAAAATTACAAGCTTTCGGAGCTATCGATCGCCCCTTCTTCAGGTAAAGTTACTATGAGTGAATCTACAAAAATTCACAGAATATAAACACAGAAAAAATGCAGAGATACAATCTTTCCTTACATCAAAGACACACCAAGAGCACAGCCAAGACAATGAGATGTGTCCCAGGGGGTCCAACGTGTCAAATCCTGCTGTCTGCATATCCTCTCCATTTGGGTTTGTTTTTTGTGTTTGTTTTCTTGTGTTTGTTTTTTAAAAAACTGGAAAGACAGACAACGATGTCAAGTCACATTCTGTAGCGTGACATGAACCCGATATCCCTATTGAGGCCGTCCTCATGAGTGCGGAACTTGGCTATCAGTTTCTGCTCGATGATTTTGCGTTGTCGTGTATCTCGAAGGCCGCCTTGGAGAACGCTAACCCGCAGATCCGAGGCTGAATGCCCTTGACTGCTGAAGTGTTCCCCGACTGGGAACACTTTCAGTCAGGGAACACTTCAGCAGTCAAGGGCATTCAGCCTCGGATCTGCGGGTTAGCGTTCTCCAAGGCGGCCTTCGAGATACATGACAACGCAAAATCATCGAGCAGAAACTGATAGCCAAGTTCCGCACTCATGAGGACGACCTCAATAGGGATATCGGGTTCATGTCACGCTACAGAACGTGACTTGACATCGTTGTCTGTCTTTCCAGTTTTTTAAAAAACCACAAAAAACAAACCCAAATGGAGAGGATATGCAGACAGCAGGATTTGACACGTTGGACCCCCTGGGACACATCTCATTGTCTTGGCTGTGCTCTTGGTGTGTCTTTGATGTAAGGAAAGATTGTATCTCTGCATTTTTTCTGTGTTTATATTCTGTGAATTTTTGTAGATTCACTCATAGTAACTTTACCTGAAGAAGGGGCGATCAATAGCTCCGAAAGCTTGTAATTTTAAATAAATCTGTTGGACTATAACCTGGTGTTGTGCGACCTCTCATTTTTATAAATAGAGGCATGGAATACAATAGCAAGGAAGTTATGTTGAACCTTGATAAATCACTTGCTAGGCCTCAGCTGGAGTATTGTGTCCAATTCTGAGCACCACACTTTAGGAAGGATGTCAAGGCCTTAGAAAGGGTGCAGAGGAGATTTACTAGAATTGTACCAGGGATGAGGGACTTCAGTTACGTGGAGAGACTGGAGAAGCTGTGGTTGTTCTCCTTAGAGCAAGAAGGTTAAACAGAGATTTGATTGAGGTGTTCAAAATTATGAGGGGTTTTGATAGAGTAGATAGGGAGAAACTGTTTCCACTGGCAGGAGGGTCAGTAACCAGAGGACACAGATTTAAGGTAATTGGCAAAAAAGCCAGGGGGGAGATGAGGAGAAATGGTTTTAAGCAATGAGTTGTTATGATCTGGAATGCACTGTCTGAAAGGAAGCAGATTCAATCGTAACTTTCAAAAGGGGATTGGATAAATACTTGAAGGGGAGAAATTTGTAGGGCTATGGGGAAAGAGCAGGGGAGTGGGACTAATTGGAGAGCTCTACCAAAGAGCCGGCACAGGCACGATGGGCCGAATGGCCTCCTTCGGTGCTGTATAATTCTATGATTCTAGCCACTGGACGGCAATCAGCAGTCGTAATCCTGACTGTTTTCTGTTGTCTCTAGCCCAGAAGACAATAAGTGTAGGTTGTGAACTGATGTCCCACTCCAGGCCTGGAGCACAGATTGCAGGCTAACACTGTCCTGAGGGAGTGCCACATTGTCACAGGGGCCGATCTTTGAATGAGATGACTGAGGCCCCGTCTACCTGTTCCAGTGGATCAGGTGAATGATAAAGATCCCAAGGCAATTTTTGAAGAGGAGCAGGAAGTTGTCCTGGTGCTCTGGCCAACGATGCTCCCTCACCAACACCACCAAAAAAAGCTGCTTGACTGGTCATTCATCTAATTGCTGCTCGTGGGATCTTGCTGTGTGCAGAATGGCTACCATAACAACATTCACTATGTTTCAAAGTAAATGATTGAATGTGAAACGCTTTGGGACAATCCTAAAAGCTGTTATAAGGCACTGTATGAATGTAGGTGCTTCCAATGATGCTGGCATCTATTAGCGTTGGCCAACTTAGAAGCTGCTGCAGCTTGACATGCACAATTTGTCCCGGTTTTTGTTGGCATCATTCTTTGATTGGCAGACGCAAAGCCACATCCCTCCGCACTGCAGTGCCGCCTGCCTCAAAACACCCCCGATTGACAGGAGCACTGAAGTGGAACTTTATGGTGCCACAAGAGATAAAATCTTGGTATCAGAGAAAAAAAATGTGACCATGAAGCTATCGGATGATCCTAAAAGCCCAACGGCCAATGCCTGTTCGGGAAGGAAACCTGCCGCCCTTGCTCGGTCTGGCCTACATGTGACTCCAGTCCCACACCAGCATAGCTGACTCCCAACTGCCCTCTGGAGTGGCCAAGCTAGCCACTCAGTTGTATAAAATCGGGGCAACTATCATAGAATCGTGGAATGGTTACAGCACAGAAGAAGGCCATTCGGCCCGTCGAGCCCGTGCCGACTCTCACCCAGTCCCACTCCTCCGCCCTTTCCCCGTGGCTCCGCAAATTTATTTCCTTCAGATGCTTATCCAACTCCCTTTTGAAAGCCGTGATTGAGTCTGCCTCCACCACCCTTTCAGGCAGTGCATTCCAGATCCTAACCACTCGCTGCATAAAAACGTTTTTTTCTTACGTCGCCTTTGGTTCTTTTGCCAAACACCTTAAATCTGTGTCCTCTGGTTCTCGACCCTTCTGCCAATGGGAACAGTTTCTCTCTATCTGCTCTGTCCACACCCCTCGACTGCTATCACCACCACTCCACACTATGGATGGGCAATAAATGCTGGCCTTGTCAGCAACACCCACACCCAGGTAATGAATAAAGAGAAAAGGTAGATGGTGATGATCTACTAAAAAAAAGAACGGATTTTGTTATGGCAAGTGCTCATAAAAACATAAGAAGAACATAAGAAATAGGAGCAGGAGTCGGCCATGTGGCCCCTCGAGCCTGCTCCGCCATTCAATAAGATCATGGCTGATCTTCTACCTCAACTCCACTTTCTTGCACTATCCCCATATCCCTTGATAATTAAAAATCTATCGATCACTACATATAGACTGAGCCTCCACAGTCATCTGGGGTAGAGAATTCCACCAGTCCTAAATGGCCGACCCCTTATTCTGAGACTGTGACCCCTGGTTCTAGACTCCCCAGCCAGGGGAAATATCCTCTCTGCATCTACCCTGTCAAGCCCTGTAATAATTTTGTATGATTTTGTATGATTCAATGAGATCACTCATCTAAATTCCAGAGAATATAGGCCTAGTCTACTCACTCTCTCCTCATAGGAAAATCCCCCCATCCCAGGAATCAGTCTGGTGAACCTTTGTTGCATTCCCTCTATGGCAAGTATATCCTTCCTTAGGTCAGGAGACCAAAACTGTACACAGTACTCCAGGTGTGGTCTCACTAGGGCCCTATATAATTGCAGTAAGATGTCTTTACTCTTATACTCAAATCCTCTTGTAATAAAGGCCAACATACCATTTGCTTTCCTAATTGCTTGCTGTACCTGTTGCATGTCTACTTTCAGTGATTCGTGTACAAGGGCACCCAGGTCCCTCTGAACACCAACATTTCCCAATTTCTCACCATTTAAAAAATTCTCTTCTTTTCTATTCTTCCTACCAAAGTGGATAACTTCACATTTCTCCACGTTATATTCCATTTGCCATCTTCTTGCCCATCACTTAGCCTGTCTATATCCCCTGGCAGCCTCTGCATCCTCCTCACAATTTACATTCCCACCCAGCTTTGTAGCATCAGCAAACTTGGATATATTACATTTGGTCCCCTCATCCAAATCATTGATGTAGATTGTGAATAGCTGAGGCCCAAGCACTGATCCTTGCGGTACCCCACTAGTTACAGCCTGCCAACCCGAAAATGACCCGAAAATGCTCGTTTCTGATCTTAGAAATTCTTATGTGTTATATGTCCTTGACAGTTATGGGGCGCAGGATTATCAAACCATAGAAGTTTACAGCACAGAAGGAGGCCATTTGTGCCAGCTCTTTACAACAGCAATCCAAAACTAATCCCACTGCCCAGTTCACTCCCCAAAGCCCTGTATCTTTCTCTGCTTCAACCATTCCCTGTCTCAAAGCATTCCAAGCTTCAAAGATTTCTGTATAAAGCAATTTATTCTAACTTATTTCTTCATGCTCCTAGTTAAATTGATAACCCCTCGTTACAGACTCCCCAATCAGGACAAATAATCTTCCCCTAGTCACTCTGTCAAAATGCTTTACAATTTAAAATCTTTAGTCAATCTCCTCCGCATCTCTCTGCTCCAGTGGAAATAGCCTTAGTATCTCATATGTTCTCATAACTTTAGTAAATAGAAAGACTTGCATTTATATGGCGCCTTTCACAACCTCAGGACATTCCAAAGCGCTTTGCAGCAAATGAAGTACTTTTGGAGTGTAGTCACTGTTGTAATGTAGGAAACGCAGCAGCCAATTTGCGCACAGCAAGCTCCCACAAACAGTAATGTGATAATGATCAGATAATCTGTTTTAGTGATTCAATAGCAAAATACTGCGGATGCTGGAAATCTGTAAAAACAACAGAAAATGCTGGAAACACTCAGCAGGTCAGGCAGCATCGTAGAGAGAGAGAAACAGAGTTAACGTTTCGGGTCGATGACCCTTTGTCAAGAACTGGATAGTCAGGTCTGTTTTTAGTGATGTTGATTGAGGGATATATATTGGCCAGGACACCGGGGATAACTCCCCCTGCTCTTCTTCGATATAGTGCAATGGGATCTTTTACGTCCACCCGAGAGAGCGGACGGGGCCTCGGTTTATCACCTCATCAACAGTGTCAGCCTAAATTTTTGCGCTCAATTGTCTGGGGTGGGACTTGAACCCACAACCTTCGAACTCACAGGCAAGAGTTCTACCAACTGAGCCACAGCTGACTCCTCACCCTGGCATCAGCCTGGTGAATCAACGCCTTATGTTCTCTATGGTTGGAATGTCCCTTCTATAATGGGACACCCATAAACGGCCCTCGGAACATTAACTGTGGCCTAACCAATCATTTGTATAAATTCCATTCCTTCTTCACTCTTGTACTCTATTGATGAAACGCAAAATACTGTTGGATTTTTTTAATGCCTTATATGCACTTGAATTCAGTTTCAGGGAATTCTGTATTTGAATCCCGATCTCTCTGTTCATCCACACCTTTCAGTGTCTTTCCATCAAGTGAATCCTCCCATTTCTTGTTTTTCCTCCCAAAATGTGTCACCTCACCTTTATCCACATTAAACTGCATCTGACACCCATCTGCCCATTCTTCTAACCTGTCTTGTCTTTTCCTGAAGTCCTTCTCAGTCCTCCTCACTGTTTGCCAAACTCCTGACTTCTCTGTCATCAGCAAATTTCAGGATTGTGTTTCCTGTACCCAAGTCCCAATCATCTATAAGATACCGAGGACAAAAGTGGGCCGAGCAGCAACCCCCTAGAGTACAACACTTACGTTTGGGGCGATACTGAATTTTTCCCCCTATATATTTTTTGTCACAGTGAAGCAACAATGTGTCGTGTAGTTAGAAAGAAAAAAACTGTAAGTCACCACCATATATCATCAGTAATATTGTTACTCGTTCCACAGGACATTAAGGGAATCAATGTTAATTGCTTTATATGATGAAACATATCTGTTCTGATATAGGTATCATAATATAAGTTGGATAATTAATTACTTCATAAGGCTGAGCAAGGTGGAATCACCAAGATCTCATTGATAACGACACTTCAGATCCAACACCTTTAAATCATAGAATCATAGAATGGTTACAGCACAGAAGGAGGCCATTCGGCCCGTCGAGCTCGTGCCGGCTCTCTGCAAGAGCACTTCAAGCTAGTCCCATTCCCCCGCCCTTTCCCCGTAGCCCTGCAATTTTTTTTCCTCCAGGTACTTATCCAATTCCCTTTTGAAAGCCACGATTGAGTCTGCCTCCACCACCCTTTCAGGCAGTGCATTCCAGATCCTAACCACTCGCTGTGTAAAAAAGTTTTTCCTCATGTCGCCTTTGGTTCTTTTGCCAATCACCCTAAATCTGTGTCCTCTGGTTCTCGACCCTTCCACCAATGGGAACAGTTTCTCTCTATCGACTCTGTCTAGACCCCTCATGATTTTGAATACCTCTATCAAATCTCCTCTCAACCTTCTCTGCTCTTAGGAGAACAACCCCAGCTTCTCTAGTCTATCCACGTAACTGAAGTCCCTCATCCCTGGAACTATTCTTGCAAATCTTTTCTGCACCCTCTCTAAGGCCTTCACATCCTTCCTAAAGTGCGGTGCCCAGAATTGGACACAATACTCCAGTTGAGGCCGAACCAGTGTTTTATAAAGCTTCGTCATAACTTCCTTGCTTTTGTACTCTATGCCTCTATTTATGAAATTGAGAGGTCGCACAACACCAGGTTATAGTCCAACAGTTTTATTTTAAATCACAAGCTTTCGGAGTTACAACTCCTTCGTCGGGTGAAGTGAGGAGATACAGAATCGTCAAAGCATATATAGATAGAGAACAATGCATGTGTAACTTACAATTGCAGATAACTAAATTCAATCATCCTGACTGTTTATCTGCCGAGGTGTGATAAAGTTAATCAGGTCAGCCAGGAAGGTACCACATCAAAGACATAGCAAGATACAACTGAGACAATGAGGTGGAGTCGCATGGGGTCTAACGTTTCAAAAGCTGCCGTCTGTATGTAAAACAATTAACTTTAAAATTTTTACTTTTTTACTTTTTTACTGGGAATCACATCTGTGAACAAGCCAACGACGACTCGAGTCCGGATCACGTCATGTATCGTGACATAAACCCAAGATCCCGGTTGAGACCGTCTTCATGAGTGCGGAACTTGGCTATCAGTTTCTGCTCGATGATTTTGCGTTGTCGTGTTTTCCTAAGGCCGCCTTGGAGAACGCTTACCTGCAGATCCGAGGCTGAATGTCCTTGACTGCTGAAGTGTTCCCCGACTGGGAGGTAACAATCCTGCCTGGCGATTGTTGCGCGGTGCTCGTTCATACGTTGTCTCAGTGTCTGCATGGTCTCGCCGATGTACCATGCCGCGGTGCATTCTTTCCTGCAACGTATGAGGTAGACAACGTTGGCCGAGTCACATGAGTATGTACCATGTATCGGCGAGACCATGCAGACACTGAGACAACGTATGAACGAGCACCGCGCAACAATCGCCAGGCAGGATTGTTACCTCCCAGTCGGGGAACACTTCAGCAGTCAAGGACATTCAGCCTCGGATCTGCGGGTAAGCGTTCTCCAAGGCGGCCTTAGGAAAACACGACAACGCAAAATCATCGAGCAGAAACTGATAGCCAATTCCGCACTCATGAAGACGGTCTCAACCGGGATCTTGGGTTTATGTCACGATACATGACGTGATCCGGACTCGAGTCGTCGTTGGCTTGTTCACAGATGTGATTCCCAGTAAAAAAGTAAAAATTTTAAAGTTAATCGTTTTACATACAGACGGCAGCTTTTGACACGTAAGACCCCATGCGACTCCACCTCATTGTCTCAGTTGTATCTTGCTATGTCTTTGATGTGGTACCTTCCTGGCTGACCTGATTAACTTTATCACACCTCGGCAGATAAACAGTCAGGATGATTGAATTTAGTTGTCTGCAATTGTAAGTTACACATGCATTGTTCTCTATCTATATATGCTTTGACGATTCTGTATCTCCTCACTTCACCCGACGAAGGAGTTGTAACTCCGAAAGCTTGTGATTTAAAATAAAACTGTTGGACTATAACCTGGTGTTGTGCGACCTCTCAATTTTGTCCACCCCAGTCCAACACCGGCATCTCCGCATCATGACCTCTATTTATGAAGCCCAGGACCCCGTATGCTTTTTAACTGCTTTCTCAAGCTGCCCTGCCACCTTCAATGATTTGTGCACATATACCCCCAGGTCTCTTTGTTCATGCACCCTCTTTAGGATTGTACTCTTTAGTTTATATTACCTCTCCTCGTTCTTCCTACCAAAATGTATCACTTCGCACTTTTCTGCGTTAAATTTCATCTGCCATGAGTCCGCCCATTCCACCAGCCTGTCTGTGTCCTCTTGAAGTCTGTCACTCTCCTCCTCACTGTTCACTATACTTCCAAGTTTTGTGTCATTAAAGGGAAATAATCATTTGCGAAAGAGCTTCAAAAGATACTTTGGTATGACTGCGCACAGTGGGGTGCAGAGGTGTGACAAGCAATGTTCCCTGTGAGCTGCACTTTGTTCTGCGCGGCCTGTTCCTTTTACTACACCGCCCCTTTAAGTTTCCGTGCATGCGCGGTATTCACAATGTAAATGCCGGTGAGCAGCCTGCGCGGGA
The DNA here is from genome assembly GCA_030390025.1 of Squalus acanthias. Classification (NCBI taxonomy): domain Eukaryota; kingdom Metazoa; phylum Chordata; class Chondrichthyes; order Squaliformes; family Squalidae; genus Squalus; species Squalus acanthias. Next base: position 12,706,201 of record CM059426.1, read on the forward strand.
CCTTTCCCATTACTGCGCGGCCGCGCAGCTTAGAGGGAACATTGGTGACAAGTACATTAAAGAGAATGGAATGCCAAAAGGCCATTAACTGTATGCCTTTCTTAAACAATGTATAACTTGCACTGTTACATGGACTCTACCCCTACCCATTAAATCTCCCGAGGAAAGAGTCTGAACAGTACATTACTGTCCCTTTAAAATAAATACCTGGGTAGCCTTACATCCTGCATTGCTCACCTTTGATCAGTTGCCTTCTTTAGCAATGACATCTCCATGATTCCAACACAGCATTTGATCATCTCTATCAGTAGTTATAACTCAGTCCCATTCCTAGCCAGGTGTTTATCCAGTTCTTCTTTTAATAGGTGTTAATTGACACAGTATTGATTACTTTACCTATTGCATTCATATACCGCTAGACTCTCCATGAATTGAATTCAATGAGAAGGTTGAGTTGATGTTTTCAAGGGGAGACTGGATAGGCACTTGAGGGAAATAAACTTGCAGGGCTACGGGGACAGAGCGGGGGAATGGGACTGACTGGATTGTTCTACAGAGAGCCGGCACGGACACGATGGGCCGAATGGCCTCTGTGGTAACACTTTTCAGCTTCCTGTATGACATCACTTCCTGTAATCAGTCCAGGATAAATACTGGACTGATCAGTTAGCTCTGGAAGAGGCATAGGGTAAGACCTCTTTTGTATGCAGCACCGTTTTAAGTTGATTAAAGCTTACATTAAGTTTACCACGCGTAAGGCTCATTCTTACGACAATTTAATCAACTTTTGAAAAACTTCGCACTCAAACTTTTTGGACGAACTCGGAGCTAAGGATCCAGGGAATCACCCATCATGGAAAACATCCTTAAACCATCGCGTCTTGACTTGGACCCAAACACCCCAGCAGCCGGTAAGGTGTGGAAACACTGGTATCGCACGTTTGAGAATTTTCTTGAGTATTGCAAAGCGGATGATAACTCAAAATTGCGGATACTCATCAACTGTGTCACCCCGAATGTATTTCAGTATGTGGAAGACTGGGACAGTTATGAGGAGGCAATTCAGACGCTTAAGAGACTATATACTAAGACACCGAATGAGGTCTATGCTAGACATCTACTAGCTACAGCCCAACAAGGGCCGGAGGAATCCATTGATAAATTCCTCCAAGAGCTTCGCAGACTTAGTATGGACTGTAACTTTCGGGCAGCCTCAGCTGAGCTATACCGCGAAGAAATGATCCGTGATGCGTTCATCTGCGGGCTTGCCTCCCCATTTATACGCCAGCGTCTACTGGAAAGTAAGACACTTGAGCTGCAGAGAGCTTATGACCTGGCTTGCTCTCTAGATCTAGCAAAACAAAATGCAGACCTTTTTACAGTGCCCAGACCTCGGTCTGCTGCCTTAACTACAGTCAGGCAATTTAAGAGGCCACAGGTGAACTCTATTAGGGAGGACTTTATCCCTGACGATCGATCTGATGACTTCACCGATGAAGAGGATGATGACCCCACTGTGGCAGCCTCTTGGCAATCTAAGAAATGCTTTTTTTGTGGGGATGAGTTTCACCCTCGGAGATTCTGCCCTGCTCGCAATGCGTTTTGCAGTCATTGCAACAAAAAGGGTCATTTTGTAAAGGTTTGCCTATCAAGAGCCTCTACGAGGGCTTATCAAGCTAAGTCCTACTGAACTGCCCCAGTAAGGGCCTATCAGGATGTTCCAACTAAAAACTATCGTGCTTCCTCTCGGGTTTTTTCTCGAAGAAACACACCTAGAATTTCAGCCACTCTTTGTGCAACGACACCAATTACAGCTGCTTGTCCTCAGAATCTATTCCATGCAGCTACAAAAGCATCAATTAAGGGACATACTTTAGATGCCTTAATTGACTCAGGTAGCACTGATAGTTTCATTAGGGAACAGACTGTTGCACAGTTAAAGCTACATGTTTTTCCATCGGACCAGGCAGTTGCGATGGCTCAGTCATCACTTAATACCAGAATTTCTGGCTTCTGTGTAGTTGAAATAATGCTTAAAGGTCACAGGTATCCCTCCACCCGGCTTTCGGTGCTCAAGGACTTATGTAGTGATCTTATCTTAGGGCTGGATTTTCAAAAGCAGCATAAGAAGCTTACCATTGAGTTCGGCGGATCCAAACCTGAACTCACTATTTCTAATATACGACCTCGATTACCGTTCTGTGCCTTGTCAGCAGCTTCACTGGATGAACCCTCACTGTTTGCCAGTATCCCTCCTCGATGCAAACCGATTATAACAAAGTCACGCCGTTTCAGTCAGGAAGACCAGTCTTTTATTGCGGCTGAGATTTCTCGGCTTTTAGCAGAGGATATCATCGAGCCTTGTTCGTCGCCATGGCGCGCCCAGGTCGTTATTGTTAAGAACCCTCTACAACCTCACAAGAAACGGCTGTGCATTGACTATTCACAGACCATCAATCAGTATACGGACTTGGATGCATACCCATTGCCGCGCATCGATGATATGGTTAATAAATTGGCTGAGTACACGGTGTTCTCGACTTATGATCTGAAAAGCGCCTATCATCAGGTACCCTTGAAGGTCTCAGACAAGCAGTATACAGCCTTTGAAGCCAATGGGCGGCTGTATCAGTTTCGTCGCCTCCCCTTTGGGGTCACTAATGGAGTGGCTGTCTTCCAGCGAGCAATGGATGACCTGGTCAAACAGGAAGACTTGAAGGATACGTTTCCTTATCTGGACAATATTACTGTCGCAGGTCGCAATCAGCAGGAACATGACGCCAATCTCCAACGATTTTGGGATGCACTCCAGCACCGTAATTTGACATTGAATGCGGCTAAATCCATTGAGTCACAACCAACTATCAACATCCTTGGCTATTGTGTGGGCAATGGCATCATTAAACCTGACCCTGAAAGGCTTCGCCCACTCCAAGAACTCCCGCCACCTAAGAATCCGGCCTCCTTGCGCCGGGCCCTCGGCCTGTTTGCATACTATGCGAAATGGATTCCTAACTTCTCGGACCGAATCCAACCTCTACTGAAGGCCAGCACATTCCCACTAGACACAACGGCTGTTGCAGCCTTTAACCTCCTGAAAAAGCAGTTGGAGAAAGCGGCTCTTCACTCCATTGATGAGAGTCTTCCTTTCGTGGTTGAGTGTGATGCCTCGGAGGTGGCAATCTCAGCCACTCTGAATCAGGAAGGTCGTCCGGTGGCATTTTTGTCCAGGACTTTTCAAGGGGCTGAGCTACATTATCCTCCAGTCGAGAAAGAAGCTACAGCCATCATAGAGGCAGTACGGAAGTGGAGTCATCTCCTGGCTCGCCAGCACTTTACCTTAATCACGGACCAGCGATCGGTCGCCTTCATGCTCGATAATCGAAAACGGACCAAAATTAAAAATAATAAAATCCAGCTTTGGCGGCTGGAATTGGCCTCTTTTGGTTACACCATCCACTATCGACCTGGCAAGGAGAATGTGGCTCCGGATACCCTCACACGAGCATTCTGCTCCGCCATGGCACCCTCTACGCTCGTAGACATCCATGATGGGTTGTGTCATCCAGGCGTTACTCGCATGCTGCACTTCGTGCGGTCCCGAAATCTCCCATTCTCTACCGGGGATGTAAAGAAGATGTGCTCGGACTGCAGAGTCTGTGCGGAATTGAAACCTCGGTTTTTCCGCCCCTCGGGTGGTATACTCATACATGCGACCCAGCCAATGCAAAGGCTTAGCATCGATTTTAAGGGGCCGTTGCCCTCTTCGACTCGCAACACTTATCTATTAACAATGGTTGATGAGTATTCTCGTTTTCCGTTTGCCTTTCCCTGCCCCAATATGCTGACAACCACGGTTATCAGCTGCCTTGAACAGGTATTTGCTTTCTGTGGCATGGCATCCTATGTTCATTCAGATCGGGGCCCTTCTTTTATGTCGGGAGAACTCAAGGCCTATCTCTCGGAACGGGGTATTGCTGCCAGCAAAACGACGCCTTATCATCCGGTTGGGAATGGGCAAGTCGAGCGTTTTAACGCTATCATCTGGAATGCGGTACGTCTGGCTTTGAGATCTCGGGGCCTACCCAACCAGCATTGGGAAGCAGTACTTCCAGACGCATTACACTCCACACGGTCCCTCCTTTCGACCGCCACAAATACGACGCCTCATGAACGGTTCTTCCGATTTCAGCGTCGCTCATCCTATGGGACATCTCTCCCGTCGTGGCTGACTGCACCGGGACCAGTGCTACTCCGAAGATATGTCCGGGCGTCTAAGAATGACCCCCTGGTAGATGAGGTGGAGCTCACTGACGTCAACCCTACCTACGCCTATATTCGGTATCCTGACGGTCGGGAATCTACCGTGTCATTGCGGGATCTGGCTCCCTGCCCGCCGAAACATAGAGGGACACCAGGGGATGATATTGTACCAGGCACATCTCTGGGCTTGCCAGGTGCCTCTCATCATGATCGGGATCTGACGCCGGCTGGTACCTCACTCCAGCGTGCCGACCTGGGGCAGACTGACTATGAGCCCGTCGGGGCTCGCACGCGCAGCCACGATCAACCCTGTACCGTACGCTCAGAAACGGATCTGCCACAGCCCTGCCCGACACCCATTCGGGTACCAGTACGCAGTCAGGATCGTTCTGACCCCTCACAGAGCGGGCTGGAGCACTCGGACTCTGGTCCATGGCCCGCAGCGGGTAAACGGGCTAGGGGCCCTCTACCGCTACGAGAACCCAAACGGGTGCGGCTCTCCCTCATCCAACGGCTACGAAATGGAGGGAGCATTCCGGCCTCCTAATCTTTTGGGGGGGGAGAATGTGGTAACACTTTTCAGCTTCCTGTATGACATCACTTCCTGTAATCAGTCCAGGATAAATACTGGACTGATCAGTTAGCTCTGGAAGAGGCATAGGGTAAGACCTCTTTTGTATGCAGCACCGTTTTAAGTTGATTAAAGCTTACATTAAGTTTACCACGCGTAAGGCTCATTCTTACGACAGCCTCCTTCTGTGCCGTATGACTCTATGATCTGCCAGAATGGTGTGACACAGGATTGTGAATCTTGCTTGATTTCCACCCTCCTCCTCTCCAGGCGATGACTCTCACTAAGGCACAGTTTCACCATCACTGCTCACACTGCCCGTACCTCACTTCAGTGACCATTCTTCATTTAATGAAAAGAAATTTGAAAGAGGCCACTCGGAAAATCTTGCTTGTGAGCTGTCGCTATGTGCCATCAGCATAATGAATGTGTTAATGAGTCAAATGTCAACGTGATTCAGTGGTAGGACTCTCAGCTCTGTGTCGGAAAGTTGTGGAGTTCAAAAGTCTACTCCAGGACTTAATCCCGTAATCTAAGATTGATCAAACAGAGGAAGACCAGAAACAGTGGGGTAACGCTTGGTCTTCACCACCTGAGTGGTGATCAGTGAAGACGATCGTCCCACCTGATTTTGAAATCAATGGAATGAGGATCAGGTGATTTCTGCTGTGGAAAGGTGATCTGCTCCACCGGATTATTGCCCAGGCGGTCAAGGCCAGAAGTTATTCCATTGCGTCTGGGCTGACACTTCAGTGCCATTTCAAGGGAGTGCTGCGTTGTCAGAGGTGTTGTCCTTCGCATGAGATGTTAAACCGAGGATCTCTACCTGTTCAGGTGGATATTAAAGATCCCATAGAATGGTTTGAAGAGCCATTTAACTTCAAAAGAGCCATAAGTGTTTGAAACAATCTGTCAGGTATGGTGATAGATCCGGGTACATTAGGGGGAGTTGGACTCTGCAATGGGAGAGTAAGCATATGAAATGATGGGCAGAATGGCTGTTTCTCATCCTTGGCTTTTCTTGAGACTTGAGCACATAATCCAGGCCGGCACTCCCAGTGTAGCACTCAGGGACTGCTGCACTGTCGGAGGTGCCGTCTTTCAGATGAGAGGCCACATCTGCTCTCTCAGTTGGGTGTAAAAGATCCCGTGGCACTATTACGAAGAAGAGCAGAGGAGTTCTCCCCGGCGGCCTGGCCAATATTTATCCCCTCAAACAACATCTACAAACAGATTATCTGGTCATTATCACATTGCTGTTTTGTGGGAGTTTGCTGTGCGCAATTTGGCTGCCGTGTTTCCTACATTACAACAGTGACTACACTTCAAAAAATTACTTCATTGGCTGTAAAACGCTTTGGGACATCCTGAGGTCATGAAAGGCGCTATAGAAATGCAAGTCTTTCTTTTTCTGATGTTTGGACCTAGATACTAAGGGCTGGAGGCGGGGAGGGAGCGGGGGAATGGGGGTGGTGAGGGGGTGGATTGAGGTTGGGAGAACCGGAAGAATGGGTTTTTCTCAGGCCCGGCCGAATTTAACGACAGGACCTCATTGACATTTTTGTCTCCGTTTCCCGGCAGCAGCCAGCCAGATTATGAGGAGGATCGGGGAGACAGGGGGGGCGGGTGGGGAGGAAGATTGGGAGTCGCGAGCCGGGCAACATCGGGGTGATTGGAGTCCGGAGGCCACAAGGGAGATCGGCGGCCAGAGCAGGGGGGGGCGGAGATCGGAACGATGAGTTTGGAGGCCCCGGTTGGACAGAGCTAAATTTAAAATGGTGACTAAATGTGAGGCTCCCAGCGTCATTATAATATTTAAGTTGCCGACCCACCTCCTGCGGGTGGGTTGGTTGCCCTCCGTCTCGCCTCCTTTAAAACTGGAAGTGGGCAGGCTGGAGGTGGGCTGAGGCCGGGATTAAGCGTTTTAACACTTTAGCATCCCACCTGACCCCAACCCAACTGTTTTTAGTGGTTAAAATTCAGTCGGGTATTTGATTGCAGCACTCCAACTGCTGCTCTTCGCTCATAGAATCATAGTTGAGGTTAACTAACTGGGAATGAAGAGAGATTCTACTGACTGACTGAGCCAAACCGGTTGTGTCTCTCAATCACAAACACACTGATAAGCTGAAGCAGTGCTTTATAATGACTCCGCATGTATCATTTTATCCTGCTCTCTGCATCAGCATCTCATGAACACAATAAACACATCACTTGTCTGCCAAGAACTGTCTGTAGTTGCATCAGCCTTTTCATTAATTGGGAATGTAAATAGCTACTTTGCAAATCTTTGGTATCACATAGTCAATCGGAATTAATTGGACTCAGAATCCCTAGGCTAGGAAGGGAACAATCAGCCAGGGATCCCGCGTCTGATGACTATGTGGGAACCAGCCATAAGAACATAAGACGTAGGAGCAGGAGTAGGTCATTTGGCCCCTCGAGCCTGCTCCGCCATTCAATGAGATCATGGCTGATCTGATCTTGGCCTCAACTCCACTTCCCTGCCCGCTCCCCATAAACCTTGACTCCCTTATCGTTCAAAAATCTGTCTATCTCCACCTTAAATATATTCAATGACCCAGCCTCCACAGCTCTCTGGGGAAGACAATTCCAAAGATTCACGACCCTCTGAGAGAAGAAATTCCTCCTCATTTCTGATTTAAATGGGTGCCCCCTTATTCTGAAATTATGCCCCCTAGTTCTAGATTCCCCCACGAGGGGAAACATCCTCTCTGCATCTACCCTGTCAAGCCCCTTCAGAATCTTATATGCTTCAATAAGATCCCCTCTCATTCTTCTAAACTCCAATGAGTATCGGCCCAACCTGCTCAACCTTTCTTCATAAGACAACCCCTTCATCTCCGGAATCAGCCAGATGCATCACAGGGTTTCTTTTCTCCAGTCCTATAATTTATAATATTCCTAACCGGGATACGCCCTACTGGAAAGCATTTGTGTGTGCATGTTGGCTGAGGACCGGATATCCTTCAACTGTGATTCCCTCCATGGTGGAATGCCATTCTGACCCTCATTGCCTTGGCCCCCTACATGAGCAGTGGCAACCTGGGTCAGATACCATCGAGCTGCCAACACCCATGGAACCACAATCCAGAGGTGTCAGCTACGGTTCAGTGGGTAGCACTTTTGCCTCTGAGTCAGAAGGTTGTGGGTTCAGGTCCCACTCCAGAGACTTGAGCACATACTCCAGGCTGACACTCCCTCTAGTGCAGTACTGAGGCAGTGTTGCACTGTTGGAGGTGCTGTCCTCTGTATGAGACGTTAAACCGAGGGACCCGTTTGCCCTGTCAGGTAGACGTAAAAGATCCCATATCACTATTCAAAGAAGAGCAGGGGAGATCCCCCCAGTGTCCTGGCCAATACTTATCCCTCAACCAACATTACTGAAAAACAGATCATTATCACGCTGCTGTTTGTGGGAGCTTGCTGTACGCAAATTGGCTGCTGCTTTTCCTGCATTACAACAGTGTCTACACTTCAAAAGTACTTCATTGGCTGTAAAGTGCTTTGAGACATTCTGAGATTGGAAAAGATCATTGACCTGAAATGTTAACTCAGTTTCTCCCTCCACAGATGCTGCCTGACCTGCTGAATATTTCCAGGATTTTCTGTTTTTATTTCAGATTTCCAGCATCCGCAGTATTTTGCTTTTGTCCTCCTTTTGGAATCTGGACTTGCGCCTGTTATGCTAAGGTAAGGCACAGCTAATTATGATTTGCGATTGAGAACCCAAGTGTAAAGCCCATAGTGTAGACACCATGAAAGTTGTAAAGTGTAGGAGAGAAGGTAAGAACATAAGAACATAAGAAATAGGAGCAGGAGGAGGCCATTTGACCTCTCGAATCTTTGGAATTCTCTACCCCAGAGGGCTGTGGAGGTTCAGTTGTTGAGTATATTCAAGACAGAGATCGATAGATTTTGGGATATTAAGGGAATCAAGGGATATGGGGATTGGGCAGGAAGGTGGAGCCGAGGTAGAAGATTGATCTTATTACTGCATTTATACATGGGCCTTGGTGAGACCACACCTGGAGTACTGTGTGCAGTTTTGGTCTCCTTACCTAAGAAAGGATATACTTGTCATAGAGGGGGTGCAGCAAAGATTCACCAGACTGATTCCTGGGATGGCAGGACTGTCTTATGAGGAGAGATTGGGTCGACTAGGTCTGTATTCACTAGAGTTTAGGAGACTGAGAGGAGATCTCATTGAAATGTATAAAATTCTGACAGGGCTAGACAGACTGGATGCAGGGAGGATGTTTCCCCTGGCTGGGGGGTCTAGAACGAGGGATCACAATCTCAGGATATGGGGTAGGACATTTAGGACTGAGATGAGGAGAAATTTCTTCACTCAGAGGGTGGTGAACCTGTGGAATTCTCTACCACAGAAGGCTGTGGAGGCCAAGTCACTGATTATATTTAAGAAGGAAATAGATAGATTTCTAGACACAAAAGGCGTCAAGGGGTATGGGGAGAGAGCGGGAATATGGTATTGAGATAGAGGATCAGCCATGATCATATTGAATGGCGGAGCAGGCTCGAAGGGCTGAATGGCCTACTCCCGCTCCTATTTTTCTATGTATATTTGTTTATATGTTTCTTTTCTATTCTTCCTACCAAAGTGGATAACTTCACATTTCTCCACATTATATTCCATTTGCCATGTTCTAGCCCACTCACTTAGCCTGTCTATATTCCTTTGAAGCCACTTTGCATCCTCCTCACAACTTACATTCCCACCCGGCTTTGTATCAATTGTGAGCTGTGGCTCAGTAGGTAGCACACTTGCATCTGAGTCAGAAGTTTGTGGGTTCAAGACCCACTCCAGGGACTTGAGCACATAAAGCTAGGCTAACACTCCAGTGCAGTGCTGAGGGTATTTACCCAACTGCTCTCTCAGGTGGATGTAAAAGATCCCATGGCACTATTTCGAAGAAGAGCAGGGGAGTTATCCCCGGTGTCCTGGCTAATATTTATCCCTCAACTAACATAACAAAAACAGATTATCTGGTCATTATCACATAGAATCACATTATCATTCTAGAATCTATGGAATTTTGAAAATGACAACCAACGCATCCACTATCTCTATTGCCACCTCTTTCAAAAGCCATCGGGTCCAGGCGATTTATTAGCTTCCAGTCCCATTAATTTCTCCAGTACTATTTTTTTACTATACTAATTTCTTTCACTTCCTCATTCTCGCTAGACCCTTGGTCCTCCACTATTTCCGGGAGGTTTTTTGCATCTTCTTCCGTGAAGGCAGACACAAAATATTTGTTTAATTTCTCTGCCATTTCCTTATTCCCCATTATAATATCTCCTGTCTCAGCCTGTAAGGCACCCACATTTACTTTCGCTAATCTTTTTCTTTTTACATACCTATAGAAGCTTTTACAGTCTGTTTTTATGTCTCTCGCTAGTTTACTCTCATATTCTATTTTCCCTTTCTTTATCAATTTCTTGGTCCTCCTTTGCTGAATTCTAAAATCCTCCCAATCCTCAGGCTTACTGCTCTTTTTGGCAAAATTATAAGCCTCTTACTTTGATCTAATACTATCTTTAACTTCTCTTGTTAGCCACGGTTGGACCACTTTTCCTGTGGGGTTTTTGTGCCTTAAAAGGAATGTATATTTGTTGTAAATTATGTATTAATTCTTTAAATGCTAACCATTGCTTGTCTACCGTCATACCTTTTAATGTAGTTTCCCAATCTACCGTAGCCAACTCGCCCCACATACCTACGTAATTTGCTTTGTTTAGATTTAAGAGCCTACTTTCGGATTTAACTAAATCACTTTCAAACTCAATATAAAATTCTATCATATTTTGGTCTCTCTTCCCTAAAGGCCCCTTTACGACAAGGTTATTAATTAACCCTTTCTCATTGCACAATACTAGATCTAAAATAGCCTGTTGCCTAGTTGGTTCCTCAACATATTGATCTAGAAAACTATCTTGCATACATTCCATGAATTTTCCTCCACACTATTACTACAAATTTGGTTTGCCCAGTCTATATGTAAATTAAAGTCCCCCATGTTTACTGTATTACCCTTGTTACATGTGCCTCTATTTTCCTGATTTATACTCTGCCCGACATGACAACTACTGTTTGGGGGCCTATAAACAACTCCCTCCAATGTTTTCAGCCCCTTGCTGTTTCTTAGCTCCACCCAAACTGATTTTACTTCTTGATTTTTGGAGCTAAGTTCCTTTCTCTCCACTGTCTTTATCCTATCCTTTATTATCAGGGCTACCCCTCCTCCTTTTCCATTTTGCCTATCTCTTCTGGTGTATAAAATTATGAGGGGCCTAGATAAAGTGGATAGAAATACTGCAATGGACATTCTTCCTCCAAGCCTTTCTCAGTTGCTCTACCTAAGCTTTGAATATGTTCTGCTGTCTGCATCGTCATTATGCTGAAATCAAGACACTGCACTATTCCTTATCCTGACTCATTCCCCATGACATCAAACCGTGGAATTCTTTACCTCCCTCAATCTTGTTTTTCCTAAAGTCTAGCGGCTTTTGAAAGAAAGAAGGAACTTTGCATTGATGTAATGCATTGATATAACCTTATCATAACCTCAATGTACAACTTTTGAAGTGTAGTCGCTATTATATAGACAAACGCCTCAGCCAATTTGTGCATAGCAAGATCCCACAAACAGCTGATGTGTTTACGGTGGTTGAGGGACGAATTTTGGCTGGGACACCAAAGCAACTCCCTACTCTTCTTCAAATTGATTCCAGGATGGTATGTTGCTTCCCTGGTGCCAGGATCAAGGATGTCACTGAGCGGCTGCAGAACACTCTGAAGGGGGAGAGTGAACAGCCAGAGGTCATGGTCCATATCGGTATTAACAACATAGGTAGAAAGAGGGATGAGGTCTTGCAGGCAGATTTTAGGGAGCTAGGAAAGAGATTAAAAAGCAGGACCTCAAAGGCAGTAATCACCGGATTACTCCTGGTGCCACGCATGAGTGAGTATAGAAATAGGAGGATAGAGCAGATGAATGTGTGGCTGGAGAGATGGTGCAGAAGGGAGGGCTTTAGATTTCCGGGACATTTCCCGGTTCTGGGGGAGGTGGGACATGTACAGGCCGGATGGTTTGCACCTCAACAGATCTGGGACCAATATCTTCACTGGGAGGGGGTGGGGGGTGGTTGCTAGTGCTGTTGGGGAAGGTTTAATCTAATTTGGCAGGGGGATGGGCACTGGGATGTAGCCTTAGAAAGGAGAAACATGGTGGGAGTGGGAAACAAAAGAGTGGGAGATACAGATAGCCCGAGAGTAAGAGATAGTACGGTATTAGGTGGGGTCACACTACGAGAGAATACAAGAAGGTCTAAGATAGGTTTACAGTGCATGTGTTTAAATGCACAAAGTGTGGTAAATAAGGTTGGTAAGCTGCAGGCATAAATAGCCACATGGGAATATGATGTTGTGGCAATGACGGAGTCCTGGCTCAAAAAAGGGCAGGATTGGGTTTTAAATATTCCTGGATACAAGGTGTTCAGGAAAGATAGGGAAGGAAAGAAAGGAGGTGGGATGGCAGTATTGACTAAGGAGAATATTACAGTGCTGGAGAGCGAGGATGTCCTGGAGGGGTCAAGGACAGAATCTATTTGGTTAGAGTTAAGAAACAATAGAGGTGCCATTACACTACTAGGTGTATTCTATAGGCCGCCAACTAGTGGGAAGGATATAGAGGAGCAAATTTGCAGGGAAAATCACAGACAGGTGCGAGAACTATAGAGTAGTGATAATGGGGGCCTTCAACTATCCTAATATAGACTGGGATAGTAATAGTGTAAAGGGCAGAGAGGGGGAAGAATTTCTGAAGTGTGTTCAGGAGAACTTTCTTGATCAGTATGTTTCTGGCTCAACAAGGAAGGAGGCATTACTGGATCTGGTTCTGGGGAATGAGGTGGGTCAGATGGAGCAAGTGTCAGTAGGGGAACATTTAGGGAACAGTGATCATAGTATCATAAGGTTTAGACTAGCTATGGAAAAGGACAAGAGAAATCTAGAGTCAAAATACTTAATTGGAGGAAAGCAAATTTCAGTGGGATGAAGACGGATCTGGCCTGAGTAAATTGGAATCAACGATTGGCAGGCAAAACTGTAATCGAACAATGGGCTGCCTTTAAAGAGGAGATGGTTTGGGTACAGTCGAGGTACATTCCTACGAGGGGGAAAGGTAAGGCAACTAAAGCCAGAGCTCCCTGGATGATGAAAGAGATAGAGAGTAAGATAAAGCAAAAAAAAGGGGCGTATGACAGATGCCAGGTTGAGAATACAAGTGAGAACCAGGCTGACTATAGAAAGTTTAGAGGGGAAGTGATAAAGGAAATAAGAAGTGTAAAGAGAGAGTATGAGGCTAGATTGGCAGCTAACATAAAAAGGAACCCAAAAGTCATCTATAGGCATATAAATAGTAAACGGGTAGTAAGAGGAGGGGTGTGGCCAATTAGGGACCAAATAGGGGACCTACACATGGAGGCAGAGGGCATGGCTGAGTTACTAAATGAGTACTTTGCATCTGTCTTTACCAAGGAAGAAGATGCTGCCAAAGTCATAGTAAAAGAGGAGGTAGTTCAGATATTGGATGGAATGAAATTTGATAAAGAGGAGATACTAGAAAGGCTGGCTGTACTTAAAGTTGATAAGTCACCAGGACCGGATGGGATGCATCCTAGGATGCTGAGGGAAGTAAAGGCAGAAATTGCGGAGGTAATGGCCATAATCTTCAAATCCTCCTTGGATATGGGAGTGGTGCCAGAGGACTGGAGAATTGCAAATGTTCAAAAAAAGAGTGCAATGATAAACCCAGCAACTACAGGCCAGTCAGTTTAACCTAGGTAGTGGGGAAGCTTTAGAAATGATAATCTGGGACAAAATTAACAGTCACTTGGACAAGTGTGGATTAATTAAGGGAAGCCAGCACGGATTTGTTAAAGGCGAATCGTGTTTAACTAACTTGATTGAATTTTTTGATGAGATAACAGAAAGGGTTGATGAGGGCAATGCGGTTGATGTGGTGTACATGGATTTCCAAAAGGCACTTGATAAAGTGCCACATAACAGGTTTGCCAGAAAAGTTGAAGCCTATGGAATAAAAGGGACAGTGGCAGCATGGATATAAAATTGGCTAAGTGACAGGAAACAGAGTAGTGGTGAACGATTGTTTTTCAAACTGGATGAAGGTATACAGTGGTATTCCGTGTGTCAGCTGTGACTCAGTGGGTAGCACTCTCGGCCTCTTAGTCAGAAAGTTGTGGGTTCAAGTCCTACTCCAGGAACTTGAGCACAAAAATCAGGCTGACACTCCAGTGCAGTACTAAGGGAGTGCTGCACTGTCAGAGGTGCTGTCTTTCAGATGAGACATTAAACAGAAGCCCTGTCTGCTCTCTCAGGTGGACATAAAAGATCCCATGGCACTATTTCGAAGAAGAGCAGGGGAGTTATCCCCGGTGTCCTGGCCAATATTTATCCCTCAATCAACATAACAAAAACAGATTATCTGGTCATTATTACATTGTTGTTTGTCGGAGCTTGCTGTGTGCAAATTGGCTGCCGCGTTTCCTACATTACAACAGTGACTACACTTCAAATGTACTTCATTGGCTGTAAAGCACTTTGAGAGGTCTGGTGGTTGTGAAAGGTGCTATATAAACGCAAGTCTTTCTTTCCTTTGGATGTGCTTAAGTTTATGGAGGGTGGAAGAGGGAGGCAGGCCTGGATAGAATTGGAATAGTTGAGTCTGGAGGGGACAAAAGCATAGATTTATTTGATTGTGAAATGCATTGAGAGACATTTTCGACATTAATTATAAGCTGATGCTGCTCATGTGGTTTCACGAGTTGGCCTATCATCTCTTGAAACCGGGATGACTGGTGTGGGTGCTGCTATTATTTATGGCCCTCTCTGCTACTTCAGCTATCCTTGATTTTTTTCCAGCCCATTCTTTATGCAAATTTGTAATGTGTGCAGAATTTCCTTAATACCTGATGTAATTATTTGCCTTCATGTTTCTTAATTATGTACCAAGGCTTTTTGAAGCATGAATTGATGCTGCTTTTACATACCTTGAGGGGAGAAATGGGACCCAGGAGATAACATCTGTCCTTCTATTAGAACACTTCTCAATTTTATTCTACCACAAAAAAATTTGCAATATTGAAGAGGGAGTCTCATGAGGAGGACACTTCTACAAGGCAGTCTCATAATCAGAAGTCCTTAAAAAGGAAATCTGATCATCTCGATCTTTCAACGGATGAATGTCCCCATCAGGACCACTTAACAACAACAACTTGGATTTATACAGCGTCTTTAACGTAGTAAAACACCCCAAGGCGCTTCACGAGTGTATTATAAGACAAAAAATTGACACCGAGCCACATAAGAAATTAGTGCAATGACCAAAAGCTTGGTCAAAGAGGTAGGTTTTAAGGAGCGTCTTAAAGGAAGAAAGAGAGGTGGAGAGGCAGAGCGGTTTAGGGAGGGAGTTCCTGAGGTTAGGGCCGAGGCAGCTGAAGGCACGGCCACCAATGGTTGAGTGATTATAATCATGAGAAGTCGCACAACACCAGGTTATAGTCCAACAGTTTTATTTAAAATTTTAAATAAAACTGTTGGACTATAACCTGGTGTTGTGCGACTTCTCATTTTTGACCACCCCAGTCCAACACCGGCATCTCCGCATCATGATTATAATCAGGGATGCTCAAGAGTGCAGAATTTGAGGAACACAGATATCTCGGGAGGTTGTAGGGCTGAAGGAGATTACAGAGATAGGGTGAGGCCATGGAAGGATTTGAAACAAAAATGAGAATTTTGAAATCAAGGCACTGCTTAACCGAGAGCCAATGTAGGTCAGCGAGCACAGGGGAGATGGGCGAACGGGACTTGGTGCGATTAGGACACGGGCAGCCGAGTTTTGAATGACCTCAAGTTTACATAGGGTGGAATTTGGGAGGCCATCCAGGAGTGCTTTGGAATAGTCAAGTCTAGAGGTAACAAAGGCATGGATGAGGGTTTCAGCAGCGGATGAGCTGAGGCAAGGGCGGAGACAGGCGATGTTACGGAGATGGAAGTAGGCGGTCTTTGTTATGCTGCGGATATGTGGTCGGAAGCTCATTTCAGGGTCAAATATGACACCAAGGTTGCGAACAGTGTGGTTCAGCCTCAGACAGATGTTAGGAAAGGGATGGAGTCAGTGGCCAGGGAACGGAGTTTGTGGCGGGGACAGAAAACAATGGCTTTGGTTTTCCCAATATTTAATTGGAGAAAATTTTTGCTCATCCAGAACTGTATGTCGGACAAGCAGTCTGACAATTTAGAGACTGTGGAGGGGTCGAGAGAAGAGGTAGTGAGGTAGAGCTGGGTGTCGTCAGCGTACATGTGGAAACTGACGCTGTGTTTTCGGATGATGTCGCCAAGGGGCAACATGTAGATGAGTAATAGGAGGGGGCCATCGATAGATCCTTGGGGACACCAGAGGTAACGATGCGGGAGTGGGAAGAGAAGCCGTTGCAGGTAATTCTCTGGCTACGATTAGATAATAAGAATGGAACCAGGCGAGTGCAGTCCCAACCAGCTGGACGACGGTGGAGAGGCATTGGAGAAGGATGGAGTGGTCAACCGTGTCAAAGGCTGCAGACAAGTCAAGAAGGACGAGGAGTAATCAAGTTTGGAGTTAGCAAAAACATGGGTGGGGATTTCGGGAATGAGGTAGGCCAGAGGTGGGCAATGGTGCAGAGGTAGATGTACACAGTCTTGGTGGTGGAAAGGATGGTGGAATTGATGTTAACTCAGTGTTGAACAAAATGCCGAGGTTGCACATGGTTTTTGCACAGTTTGAGGGAGTGGCCAATGAGAAAATTTTAAAATTCTCATCCTTGTCTGCAAATCCCTCCATGGCCCCGCCCCGCCCATAACATCCTTCAACCCTACAACCCCCTGAGGTATCTGTGCTCCTCTAATTCTGGTCTCTCGCGCATCCCTGATTTTAATAGGTCCACCATTGGTGGCCGTGCCTTCAGCTGCCGAGGCCCTAAGCTCTGGAATTTCCTCCCTAAACCTCTCCGCCTCTCTACCTCTCTCTCCTCCTTTAAGACTCTCCTTAAAACCTACCTCTTGGACCAAGCTTTTGACCATCTGCCCTAATATCTCCTTATGTGGCTTGGTGTCAAATTTGGTTTGATAACCGCTCCGGTGAAGCACCTTGGGACGTTTTACTACCTATATCTGGGGGGAGATGTAGAAGGGATGTCCGAGGTATATTCTTTACTCAGAGAGTGGTTGGGGTATGGAATGGACTGCCTGCTGTGATAGTGGAGTCGGACACTTTAGGAACTTTCAAGCGGTTATTGGATAAGCACATGGAGCACACCAGAGTGATAGGGAGTGTGATAGCTTGATCTTGGTCTCGGACAATGCTCGGCACAACATCGAGGGCTGAAGGGCCTGTACTGTGCTGTACTGTTCTATGTTTCTGTTCTATGTTTAAGTGTGCTATATACATGCAAGTTATTGTTAAATTTATGTTGGGCGCTGAAAGCGATGGCTTCAGTCTTAGTGAGTTTTATCATTTCGATCCCTTGAGACTTGAGCACAAAAATCCAGGCTGACCCTACCAGTGCAGTACTGAGGGTATGCTGCATTGTCGGAGGTGCCGTCATTTGGATGAGACGTTAAACCGAGGCTCCTTCCACAGACCGTCTACAATGGAGACTATCCAATTTCTGCAATCTCCCAAAGGAATTGAATAATCACGAGTAAACCTCCCATGAAAGAACCCAAAGGTAATTGAGGTTATTGAACTAACACTACAATTAGTCTTCATTGACCTATTGCTTTTCACAGGCGTTATTTACAATCCCTCCCAGCCAGCACTCTGTGTTATTGACTGTGGCCGTGAAATTCAGCACCTTAGCGTCGGCAATTAACGCCGGTTTGGAGCAGAAAATGGCAGCTGCCTCATTCCACCCACTTCCAGCCCGGCCCGGCCCGGCCCACGCTGTTTGCCATCTTGATGATGGCGACAGCGCAGCCGAGACGTGCGTGCGCTGTCAGTAGGCAGAATAGGCAGATCGTGACGCCAGTCAGTGTGTAACGCTGATTTGACGCACGACCTGCACATTTTGGACGTCGCCATTCCAATCAACGCCCTCTCCTAAACACGCACAGCTGAACGTGCCTTCAGCTGTGCGAGGAACACCCCCAACAATGCAATTTAAAGGGATACATCCAACTTGTAGGTAAGTGGATCATTTCTCTTGTACTAGCTCTTGCAGGTTTGTATGAATACTGGCTCGCTGGAAGACATTTGTAACGTTGGTAAAGTGTGCAGGGAGTGCTGCTGGACGTTGGGAAGGCGTTGGCTGCTCCTGGAAGGGCTCTGAGTACACCACTCGCTCGCAGTCATGGGGGGCTCTAGTTGCAGCCCCCCTCGCACTCACGTACGGCAGGGGGATGGAGCAGAGGCAGCAAAGAAGACAAGCTGCTCGCAGAGGGAGGAGGAGGAGGGCTCTCAGCAGGAGGCCTTACCCACCTAGGGTCTTCTGGGAGCCCTTCTCCTACCTGCACCTAAGCCAGGAGCAGTGTATGTGGCAGCTCCACTTCACCCAGGAGGTGGTCACACAACTTGGCCACCTCTTGGAACCAGACCTGCAGCCTCAGAGCAGGGCGACGACGGCGCTGACAGTCGCCCTCAGGTTGACCGTGGTCCAAATTATTTTTGGCAGCAGATCCTTCCAGGCTGGAACAGGCGACATAGCAAACAGTCTCACAGTTTGCCGTCCATCGCTGCATCCGGGAGGCCACAGAGGCTCTGTATTCTAGGAGAAGGGACTGCATTGTCTTCTCTCTGAACAGAGGGAAGCAGGAGGAGCGCGCACGTGACTTTGCCAGGATATCAGGCTTCCCCAATGTTACAGGGCGCCATCGACTGCACTCATGTGGCTTTGTGGGCGCCGCATATCTATGCTGAGATGTACCGTAACCGCAAAGGGTACCACTCACTTGATGTGCAGTTGGTGTGCAACCAGCTACACTGACAATGAGGCACTTCTTTCAGAAAGCACCTCCCCTTTAAGAAGTGCAGACAGCATTTCTCTCTGCAGGCAACCTTTAAATAGAGATCACATTTCCCACAAAACTGGGCCCCCTGCTGAGCGCTGAGCTAACCAGCAGCAGGCTCAGCGCTGGGCTCATCACTTCAATCATGTTAATTAGCAGGCAGCACGGATTTCGTGTGCTGCCTGCATTACTTTCAACGGGCACGGGCAGATCGTGATCGCGATCCCCCCACCCATTTTTGGGCCTTATCAGATTTAGTCCCTTGTATCTCTATTGATGTTAATCCAGCTCCCTCACACTGTCACTCAGTAACCCCTCCCCCAGCACCCTGTGTTACTGACTGTATCTCTACTGATGTTAATCCAGCTCCCTCACACTGTCACTCAGTAACCCCTCTCCCCCAGCGCCCTGTGTTACTGACTGTATCTCTCCTGATGTTAATCCAGCTCCCTCACACTGTCACTCAGTAACCCCTCTCCCCAGCACCCTGTGTTACTGACTGTATCTCTACTGATGTTAATCCCGCTCCCTCACACTGTCACTCAGTAACTTCTCTCTCCAGCTCCCTGTGTTACTGACTGTATCTCTCCTGATGTTAATCCAGCTCCCTCACACTATCACTCAGTAACCCCTCTCCCCAGCACCCTGTGTTACTGACTGTATCTCTATTTTGCTGTTTTAAATTGTCTGGACCCCTTTAACAATGTCTCCTTCTTTCTCCAATATATGTGGTATAAACACAGCACTCATATTTCTGCCCTTCAATGTTACTGCGTGATTGTAAACAAATTAAATTGGTTATGGAAACCAGAAATGAATCTCAAAAGCCCCATATTTAAAAGGCTTTACAATTCAAATCAACCTGTTTCATTACAACTTCACCATTTCAATAAATCAAGCACTTACATGGACATGTAAAATCTTTTTTATTATTATTTATCAGTCGACTGAATATTTGTTCGACTTTCGTGTTTGAATCATAGAATCATAGAAGATAGGAGCAGGAGTAGGCCATTCGGCCCCTCTAGCCTGCTCTGCCATTCAATGCGATCATGGCTGATCATCCAAATTCAGTACCCTGTCCCTGCTTTCTCCCCATATCCCTTGATCCCTATAATAGTATTAGAGATAATGAGTACCAAGGGATATAAAGTTAAGGCGGATAAAATGGAGTTGAGAAACAGTCAGCCATGATCTAATTAAACATGTTTGAGGGGCTGAATGGCCTACTCCTGTTCCTATGTTCTTATGTTGATTTTCTATGCTGATAAAAAATTGAGACGTCTTACTCCAATTATATAGGGCCTTGGTGAGACCACACCTGGAGTACTGTGTACAATTTTGGTCTCCTTACCTAAGGAAGGATATACTTGCCATAGAGGGAGTGCAACGAAGGTTCACGAGATTGATTCCTGGGATGGCGGGACTGTCGTATGAGAAGAGATTGAGTAAACTAGGCCTGTATTCTCTTGAATTCAGAAGAATGAGAGGGGATCTCATTGAAGCATTCAAAATTATTACAGGGCTTGATAGGGTGGATGCTGGGAGAATGTTTCCCTTGGCTGGGGAGTCTAGAACCAGGGGCCACAGCCTCAGGATAAAGGGTAGGCCATTCAGGACTGAGATGAGAAGAAATTTCTTCATACAGAAGGTGGTGAATCTTTGGAATTCTCTACCCCAGAGGGCTGTGGAAGCTCAGTCATTGGGCATATTCAAAACAGAAGTCGATAGATTTCTGACTAGTAAGGGCATCAAGGGATATGGCAATAGGGCCGGTGAATGGAGTTGAGGCAGAGGATCAGCCATGATCTCATTGAATGGCGGAGCAGGCTCGAAGGGCCGAATGGCCGACTCCTGCTCCTATTTCTTATGTTCTTATCACATTGCTGTTTGTGGGACCTTGCTGTGCGCAAATTGGCTGCTGCGTTTCCTACATTACAACAGTGACTACACTCAAAAAGTACTTCATTGGCTGTAAAATGCTTTGGGACGTCCTGAGGTGGTGAAAGGCGCTATAGAAATGCAAGTTCTTTCTTTGAAGACCTTGAAGTGATTAGGCTGGGCACAAGAATCCACTGGCACATGCCAAGGACATGGAGGCAGAGGCGTGCGTGATTTTGTGTGAGAGACGTCATAGTCTGTGGAGTTTTGGATTAGCGGAAGTCTGTGAACAGAAGAGACAGGGAAACCAGCGAGGGGTCCATTAGTTCCAAACATACGAAATTGACGGCCAGGAAAAGACCAGCTGACCCATCCAGCCTGCCCCACACCATGATGGCTGGAGCATCAGGACTAGACACTTCCTCCCTCCCTCCCTCCCTGCATCCCTCCACACTCCTCAACCCCCCTCCAGCCATGTAATCTCCTGGGCAAACAAACAGAGAACACATCCAGGGCCATTGAGGGAAACATACTCTGGAAAATTCCTCTGCGACCCCCTCAAGCGATCTGAGTGTATATAGAAAGAAAGACTTGCATTTCTATAGCGCCTGTCACGACCACTGGACGTCTCAAAGCACTTTACAGCCAATGAAGTACTTTTTTGAAGTGGAGTCACTGTTGTAATGTAGGAAACGCGGCAGCCAATTTGCGCACAGCAAGCTCCCACAAACAGCGATGTGATAATGACCAGATAATCTGTTTTAGTGATGTTGGTTGAGGGATAAATATGGGCCAGTACACCGGGGAGAATTGCCCTGCTCTTCTTCGAAATAGTGCCATGGGATCTTTTACGTCCACCTGAGAGAGCAGACGGGGCCTTGTTTTAACATCTCACCCAAAAGACAGCACCGCCGACAGCGCAGCGCTCCCTCAGCACTGCACTGGAGTGTCAGCCGAGATTTTTGTGCTCAAGTCTCTGGAGTGGGACTTTGAACCCACAACCTTCTGACTCAGAGGCGAGGGTGCGACCCACCGAACCACTGGCTGACATAGGGGTCCTAATTCAGAGCTGCTCACTCAGGGTAACTTCGGGATGACTGGTGTGGGAAATGGAAGTAAGCAATGACGCTCTTCTGAGACTGGCACTGAGGCACAGTGCGGAGGGAGGGGGGCAAAGGGATGGGGCAATAAATGCTGGCCTTGCCAGCGACGCCCAGATCCCATAAGCGAATAAAAAAAAAAGCTGTGGGAGCATCTAGTGAATGTTATACCTGGCCTTGGAGTTCTTTCTAGCTGACTGTGTCGTTCAAAATGGCCCTCAGCACCATCAGCCTCACGTCGATGTACCGAGATTCACAAACTAAAACACTTGCAAAAATAATGTAAGTTTGGGCCCAATGACTCACCAATCTGACTACATCTCGCAAATGAAAGCTGATAAGCACTCTCTGAAGATTGTCTTTTCATACACACACTGGTTTCAAACAACTACCAGTTGAGCCAATCTTCCTTTATTAGTCTTGTAGGAGAGTCCAAACACAGTCAGTTATTATCTCTTGATTAACCTGATGTTTGCTTTTAACATCCACTGCAAATTGCACGCCAATTGGCTTTGACAGGCTGGATGGGGAGTAAATTAGGTTCGAGGCTGAGCTCGTGTTACATTTTCTCGGGACGTGGTGGTTGAGGGAACGTGAATAGACAGTTACAAAAGCAAAACACCGCCGGTGCTGGGAATCTGAAATAGAAACAGAAAATGCTGGAAATACAGAGCGGGTCTCTGACGGAGGGTCCATCGACCTGAAACATTGGCCCAGAAATTCGTCCGAATACGGGAGAGTACGCACTGTGTACTCACCCATATTCGGTCCCGAAGTGCTGGTTTCCTGCATGCACTGCGCATGCGCGGGAAACCGGCACTTCCGATATTGCGAAGGGGGCGGTTCCTAAGTGAACCGCGTGCGCGCTAGAGGCTGTGCGCACGCAGCACACTTAGTTTTTTTTTTCAGCTTTGAACGCGAGGGTAAGTGTTGAAGATTTTACACATGAAGAAAGGAGGCGTAAGACCCCCTTTTAACAAGGTAAGTAGTTAATTAAGTATTATTTAAAAAATTTTCAACAGGTTTATCTTTTTTAGAGACTTTAAAGAAAGGTAAGTTTATTTTTATAACTTTTAAAAAGAATTTAAATTTTTTCAAAAATTAAAATTTTTGTTTAACGTGGTTAATTTATTTAACTATAGTTATTTTATTAATGTGATCGTTTTTTAAAAAATTTAATTGAGGTTTAGCTGTTCTTTTGGGGGCAAGTTGTATTCATAGTTTTGACAGTTCTTCCTGTCAAAACTATGAATGAAAGATGGTGTGCTGCCATTGGCTCTAACTGGCCCACGTGATCCCAGAGGTCGCATCGAACTAACTGCGCCTCTGGGACACGCACACACTGCGCGCCGGCACCAGGGAGAGGCCCAGGAGCAGAAGTTCGTGTGGGCCAAAACCATAAAGGCAGGCGCGGTAGGTAAGATCGCGCACGATCCTTACCCCCGCGGCAACCATCGAAGTCCAATTTCTGGGCCATTGACTCTGTTTCTCTCTCCACAGATGCTGCCTGACCTGCTGAGCAGTTCCAGCATTTCCTGTGAGTTGGCAATTGCTGGGTCGGTTTCTATCTCATGGTGAGAGGGAACAGATATATTTGAGAGCTGTCAGAGGAGCGATGTGTTTGTATGTGTGTGAGTGAGTGTGTTTGAATGTGAGTGAGAGTGTGGCGACATCATCCGAAAACACAGCGTCAGTTTCCACATGTATGCTGACGACACCCGACTCTACCTCACAACCTCTTCCCTCGACCCCTCCACGGTGTCTAAGTTGTCAGACTGCTTGTCCGACATACAGTTCTGGATGAGCAGAAATTTTCTCCAATTAAATATTGGGAAGACCGAAGCCATTGTTTTCGGTCCCCGCCACAAACTCCGCTCCCTAGCCACTGACTCCATCCCTCTCCCTAACATCTGTCTGAGGCTGAACCACACTGTTCGCAACCTTGGTGTCATATTTGATCCTGAAATGAGCTTCCGACCACATATCCGCAGCATAACAAAGATCGCCTACTTCCACCTCCGTAACATCGCCCGTCTCCACCCTTGCCTCAGCTCATCCGCTGCTGAAACCTTCATCCATGCCTTTGTTACCTCCAGACTCGATTATTCCAATGTTCTCCTGGCTGGTCTCCCACATTCCACCCTACGTAAACTTGAGGTCATCCAAACTCGGCTGCCCGTGTCCTAACTCGCACCAAGTCCCGTTCACCCATCACCCCTGTGCTCGCTGACCTACATTGGCTCCCGGTTAAGCAGCGCCTCGATTTTAAAATTCCCATCCTTGTTTTCAAATCCCTCCATGGCCTCGCCCCTCCCTATCTCTGTAATCTCCTCCAGCCCCACAACACCCCGAGATATCTGCGCTCCTCTAATTCTGCCCTCTTGAGCATCCCTGATTATAATCGCTCAATCTTTGGTGGCCGTGCCTTTTGTTGCCTAGGCCCTAAGCTCTGGAATTCCCTGCCTAAACCTCTCCGCCTCACTACCTCTCTTTCCTCCTTTAAGACGCTTCTTAAAACCTACCTCTTTGACCAAGCTTTTGGTCACCTGCCCTAATTTCTCCTTATGTGGATCGGTGACAAATTTTTTGTCTTAAAATACTCCTGTGCAGCGCCTTGGGACGTTTTACTACATTAAAGGCCCAATATAAATACAAGTTGTTGTGTGTATGCGACCTGTGTGTGTGTTTGTGTGTGTGTAATCTGTGTTTGTGTGTGTGATATGTGTTTGTGTGTGTGTGATCTGTGTTTGTGTGTGTGTGATCTGTGTTTGTGTGTGTGTGATGTGTGTGTGTGTGTAAGATGCGAGGCAGTCTAAGATGGGTTTGGAGTGCCTGTGTGTAAATGCCCGGAGACTGGTATATAAAGTTGGTGAGCTGCAGGCATAAGTAGCTACTTGGGATTATGATATAGTGGCAATAACAGAGACCCGGCTCAAACAAGGAGGAATGAGCACTTAATACAATGTATTCTGGAAAGAAACAAAGGAGGGGAGGTGGCAGTATTGATCAAAGATACTGTAACAACATTAGAAAGAGATGATGTACTTGAGGGATCAAAGACCAGAATCTATTTGCTTAGAATTAAGGAACAATAGAGGAGCTATTACGCTGCTGGGTGTATACCACCAAATAGTGGATAGAGGAGCAAATCGGCAGGCAAATTGCAGAAAGATAAAAGAACGTTAGAGGAGTAACAGTGGGGAACTTCACTTATCCTAATATAGACTGGGAAAATAACAGTGTAAAGGGAAAAGAGCGGGGGGGAATTTCTGAAATGTGTACAAGAGGACTTTCTTAATCAATGTGTTTCCAGCCCAACGAGGAAGGAAGCAGCGCTGGATCTAGTCCTGGGGAATGAAGTGGGGCAAGTGGAGCACGTTACAGTGGGAGAGGACTTGGGAAACAGTAATCACAATATCATCAGATTTAGAACAGTTATAGAAAAGGACAAGGAAAAATCAAATGTGAAAATATTCAAGTGGAAGAGGGCTAGTTTCAGTGAGTTGAAAGGGGATCTGGAATCAAAGAATGGCAGGTAAAATAGTAAATGAGCAATGGGAGGCCTTCGAAGAGGAGGTAGTTCGGGTACAGAGCAGACACATTCCCATGAGGGGGAAAGGAAGGGCATCCAAAGCTAGAGCTCCCTGGTGACTATAGATATAGGGATGAAAATGAAACAGAAAAAGGAGGCTTATGATAAATGTCGGGTTCATAATTCAGTAGAGAGCCAAACTGAATACAAAACGTACAGGGGAGAACTGAAAAAGGAAATAAGAGGGTCAAATAGAGGGTATGAGAATAGAGGAGCGGGCAATATAAAAGGGAACCCAAAAGTCTTTTATAAGCATACAAATAGTAAAAGGAAGGGTGGGGCCGATTAGGGACCAAAAAGGAGATCTTCTTATAGATTTTAGCGCCCCGAAAATGTTAGCACCCACGCGGCCGATTTTCTCAGGTAGCGCCCCGAGAGGGAGGAGGAGCGCTACTGGAAGCGACCCGCGTCCCTCTTGGGGCACAGCGAGCCAATATCGCGGCGCTACGTGCCACAGCGCCATGCGTTGCAGCACGTCACGCCGCAGTACTGCAGGTCTTCCTCCCCTTATTAAAGGGGAGGGGCCTGGCACAGCGCGTCCCGGCGCCCAGCTGGGCCACCAGGGATCTGGAGTGCCGGCAAATGAGCCTGGCATTCAAGAGAAGTGCAGGGCTCGCAGAGTGCAGCCGGCACCCCGCAGGGGGGCTTCATGGGGGCAGGTGCTGGCAGGCGGCCAGCAACAAAATGGCCGCCCACCACCTCCCCTTTAACTAGCGCCGCCCCGGCCGCAGGTAGGCCCCCCCGACCCCAGCGGACATGGCGTCCGGCGGTAGGTCGGGGGGAGCCACCCAATATTACAACCTGGGCGTGAGCGGGGCGCTGCGCACGGCGATGATGTCATCGCTGGCGGCGCAGCGCCGCGCGGCACTAACGGTTAGCGCCGTCGCTAACCTCCTGCTGAATTTCGCGGGAAGTGTTAGCAGCGCCGTGCCCAGGCGCTAGTTGATTTGAGCGCTAACGGGAGGCGCAAATCAACCGAATTTAGCCCCCTATGAGTCTATGAAGTGACTCCAGTCCCCACTATGTGGTATGACTCTTAATAATATCTAAAGTGGTCCAACAAGCCACTCAGTTGAGAAGAATAGCTACAGAATAGAGGAGTTATAGAGAAGGCCCCCTACCACTTTCTCAAGACGACTCGGGGTAGGCAATTAATGTAGCTGGCCCAGCATTGCCCACATCCCGAAATCAAATTTAAAAAACAGACCCCCAGTTTAATGTTAGAATTTAAGGACAGACATGTACACGGATGTGAAGTTAAACAATTTTAAAACATTTTTGGAAAAAGTGGAGGAGGACAGGACTGCAATGGGCAGTTGTAAGATCACAAGGCTAAGTCATAACTGGCCGTGAGACCAGACGTCTGCCTTGGACAGGGAACAAGGTATTACAGGGCACTGGGGTTGGTGAGGAGTAGCCCAAGAGGCCCATCATTCTCACATGTTCAGTGATGTCCTCTATATATCAACGTGTCCATTGCAAACTGTGCCCAGGTGCTTCAGCCGTGGCTCAGTGGGTAGCACTCTCGCCTCTGCGCCAGAAGGTTGTGGGTTCAAGTCCCACCCCAGAGACTTTGAGCACAAGAATCCAGGTGGAGGGAATACTGCACTGTCCCAGAGGTGCCGTCTTTCAGTTAAGACGTTAAACCGAGGCCCCGTCTGCTCTCTCAGGTAGATATAAAAGATCCCGTGGCCACTATTTCGAAGAAGAGCAGGCCAGTTATATTTAAATCATTTATCCCTCAGTCAACATAACAAAAGCAGGTGATCTGGTCGTTGTCACATTGCTGATTGTGGGAGCTTGCTGTGCGCAAATTGGCTGCCGCGTTTCCTTTACATCCCAACGGTGACTGCACTTCAAAAGAGTACGTCATTGGCTGTAAAGCACTTTGGGACGTCCTGAGGTCGTGAAAGGCGCTATAGAAATGCAAGTCTTTCTTTTTTTAATGGTTTGTGTCATGGGAATACTGCACTCATACGGGTATATTAGCTTATTTAATGGGCTGGATTTTGTCTTGGGGTCGGGTTGGGGTCGTGTTACCCGCATTTCGTGTTGCCCCCCCGACTCCAGATTAATGTGGATGAATGATGCAATTTTCACTTAATTGGGCATGACCGAATTAGTGGCTTCAGTCTGAAAGTCGCCTCTGATGATGTCATCATTGCAGGTCAGAGACTGACTGCCTGGTCTCAGAGATTGCCTGGCCTTTGCTGTGAGAGGACCTGGATGCAAAATGAGCAGCATCTCAGAGAGAGAGAGAGAGAGAGAGAGAGAGATTGCGTGGAGGCGGAATGGAGTTGGGATGGGGTCGGGACCCCCGAATCTGCAACTTTAGCTGCTCGCTTTGCAAAGTGAGGAGAACCCAGTGATCAGCAGTCAAGGTAGTACTCATCACTGCACCAGTGGTCAAGACGTACTCAGAGACATTTCTCAAGAAAAAAACTTGCATTTATGTAGCGCCTTTCACGACCTTAGGGTGTACCAAAGGGCTTTGCAGCCACTGAAGTACTTTTCGAAGTGTCGCCACTGTTGTAATGTAGGAAACGCGGCAGCCAATTTGCGCACAGCAAGATCCCGCAAACAGCAATGGGAATAATGACCAGGTAATCTGATGTTGGTTGAGGGATAAATATTGGCCAGGACATCAGGGATAACTCTCCTGCTCTTCTTCGAAATAGTGTCATGGGATACATTGACCCGAGAAGGCAGACGGGGCCTAGGTTTAACGTCTCATCCGAAAGACAGCACAGTGCTGCACTCCCTCAGTACCTCGCTGACGTGTCGGCCTAGATTATGGCTTCATTCTCACTTTCAAATCCCTTCACGGCCTCGGTCTGCCTGATGTGATTAATCTTCTCCCGTTCATACACCACAACCATCGCCCCCCACACCGATGACTCTGGATTGCTGCTCGTTCCCCACTCTCCCTTTACCACCATTAGCGGCCCATCATTCATTCAGTCACTTCAGACCCTCTCTTGTGGAACCCTCTTCTAAAAACAGTTTGCGTTCTCACCTTTGCTGTGGATAAAGCAATGCTGAACCCACAGCCTCCTGACTCAGAGGCAAGAGGGCTACCAACTGAGCCAAGACTGACACCCTAGGGCTGTTCGACCCTGTTCAGTTATTTGAGGACACAGAAATTCTGGGACCTGTAACTGGATGTTACATTCTCAATGTTTACCAGTTACTTAGCCCCATACAATCGATGCAAAGGAAGGCAGTGAATAATAAATTATTGTTAATCTCTTGAGGCCAGTAAACAAATTCAGGTAAAACTTCCAAGAAAGATAGATCTCTTGAAATTCCTTCTAGGTCCCTGAAGTAATGGTGTAAAAACTCCAAAGTATCGATCTAACATCACATTATTCAATCCTGGTTGCTCGCATTCCACAGATGACATTCCCATGATATGAAAATAGCAACCATTGTTTTCCATAGACTACTTGATCATTTCAGTCTATACTTATCACGACACCCTTCAATCATGAAACTGGAAATCTGTCAGTCAACGATTTTATTGTCATGGGCTATTAGAGAACAATCATCTCACGTCAGCAATAAAATCACGTGGGCCATTCGCAAGCCAGTCTGTGTCTCACGCTTGCTCACCTCTCACCTTGTTGCTATGTCAATAGAGCTAGTGTCAGTCGAGGCTCAGTGGGTAGCACTCTTGCCTGCTGAGTCAGAAAGTTGTGGGTTCAAGTCCCACGCCAAGGACTTTGAGCATGAAATCTAGGCTGCCACTCCAATGCTAGTACTGAGGGAGTGCTGCACTGTCACGTCTGCCTAAGGCCCCATCTGCCCTCTCAGGTCGATCCCATGGCACTATTTTGAAGAAGAGCAGTGGAGTTCTAACTGGTGTCCTGGCCAATATTTATCCCTCAACCAGCATCACTAAAACATGATCTGGTCATTACCACGTTGCTGTTTGTGGGAGCTTGCTGTGCGTTTCCTACATTACATCAGTGACTACACTTCAAAAGTACGTCATTGGCTGTAAAGCACTTTGGGAGGTCATGAGGTCATGAAAGCCACTATATAAATGCAAGGCTTTCTTTATTATTTATAGAATTTCACCATACCCTTCATAATGACACATCAGGCCTCACAGGTAAATGATACCTGGGATGTTGTCTGGGCTGGGGAATTTTAGCTATGAGGAAAGATTGGATAGGCTGGGGTTGTTTTCTTTGGAACAAAGGAGGCTGAGGGGAGACCTAATTGAGGTGTATAAAATTATGAGGGGCCTAGATAGAGTGGATAGGAAGGACCTAGTTCCCTTAACAGAGAGGCCAATAACCAGGGGGCATAGATTTAAAGTAATTGGTCGGAAGTTTAGAGGGGATTTGAGGAGAACTTTTTTCACCCAGAGGGTGGTGGGGGTCTGGAACTCACTGCCTGAAAGTTTTTTTTTAAAATTTGTTTATGGGATGTGGGCGTCGCTGGCAAGGCCAGTATTTATTGCCCATCCCTAATTGCCCTCATCACACGTGAGGACACTACCCACCAGGTACACGGTACATACTCATGTGACTCGGCCAATGTTGTCTACCTGATACGTTGCAGTAAAGGATGCTTCAGAGCATGGTACATCGGCGAGACCATGCAGACACTGAGACAACGTATGAACGGACACCGTGCAACAATCGCCAGGCAGGAGGGTTGCCTCCCAGTCGGGGAACACTTCAGCAGCCAGGGGCATTCAGCCTCGGATCTGCGGGTAAGCGTTCTCCAAGGCGGCCTTCGGGATACACGACAGCGCAAAATCATAGAGCAGAAACTGATAGCCAAGTTCCGCACTCATGAGGATGGCCTCAATCGCGATATTGGGTTCATGTCACGATACAGAACGTGACTTGACATCACGGCCGGTCTTTCCAGGTGTTTTTTTTTTAAAAAGACTAACACAAGAACCAACACAAATTGACAGGTTATGCAGCCAGCAGGTGTTTTGACACGTTGGACCCCCTGGGACACATCTCATTGTCTTGGCTGTGCTCTTAGTGTGTCTTTGATGTAGGGAAAGATTTGAATAGATTTTCTCTGTGTTTATATTGTGAATTCTGGGAGATTCTCTCACTGCTACCCTACCTGAGGAAGGAGCGAACCGCTCCGAAAGCTTGTAAAATTAAATAAATCTGTTGGACTATAACCTGGTGTTGTGCGACTTCTCATTTTTGCCCTTGAGAAGGTGGTGATGAGCCACCTTCTTGAACCGCTGCAGTCCGTGTGGTGAAGGTGCTCCCACGGTGCTGTTAGGGAGGGACCCAGCGACGATGAAGGTGGGGCGGTAGAGGCAGAGACCCTCATCACATTTAAAAAGTACTTGGATGTGCACTTGAAGTGCCGTAACCTAACAAGGCTACGGACCAAGTGCTGGAAAGTGGGATTAGGCTGGAGAGCTCTTTGTCAGCCGGCACGGACAAGATGGGCCGAGTGGCCTCCTTCTGTGCTGTAAATTTCTATGATTCTATGATGCAGTTATCAGTATGACAACTTATGTTACTTTCTTATAGTAAAATGTTCTAAAGTGGTTTACAAGAGAGGGAGAAAAACATTTTCAAGTAATTGGGATAAGAGTTCAGGGAAATTACTAAAGTTGACATTAAAGCAAGAGATTTTGATGAAGCTTTCGAATGTGGGAAGCGATGAAGCAAGGCGGAGAGGCCTAGAGAGAGAATTCACAGTGGAGTACCATGCAGCCTAAGGGCTTTGCCAGCGATGGTACAGAGGGTGTGAGCTGGGATGGAGGGCTGGAGAAGGTCGTAAAGTTGCTGTACTGTGAGGACAGGAGGCCAATGGGAGTCGATAAGGACGTGGGAGGGGGGAGGGGTGTGGGGGCAGAGGGGTGTGGGAACTACTATTGTTTAGGATAGCCAAGGTGAGTTGGAGTCGATGTAAGGTGGAGATTGGGAGGCTGGCTGGGAGACCATTGAAGAATGCAAGCCGAGTGGTGTCAAAGGCGTAGATCGGGATTTTAGTAAAGATGAGGTTGATGTAGGTGGACAACGTGCGTTGTCATGGTGATGGACTAGATGTGGGATTAGAAGTTCAACTCAAGGCAAAGCAAGACAGCAAGGCTGGGCTTCACTCTGGGAGCACTTGGGTACAAATCCAAACAAACCTATTGTGAAGAATTCTCCTCTTCTGCCAGTTGCAAGGATCTTATCTGAAATGAGTCTGAGACAATCTCAATCTATAGCTAGAGGATTTAATTCCACAGCACAAAACCGCTCGTAATTTGACGCTAATTGGGCAAACTCTCTTGGGATGGTTGGAAAGGCTTATATGGGATATGAGAATGTCATAGTGGAACATAGGAACAGGAGCAGGCCATTCAGCCCCTTGAGCCTGTTCCGCCATTCAATTAGATCACGGTTCACCTGTATCTTAACCCCATCTACCCGCCTTGATTCCGTAACCCTTAATACCCTTGCCTAACAAGAATTTATCAATCTTAGTTTTGAAATGTTCTATTGACCCCCAGCCTCAACAGCTTTTTAGGGGAGAGAGTTCCAGATTTCCACTACCCTTTGTGTGAAGAAGTGCTTCCTGACATCATCCCTGAACGGACTAGTTCTAATTTTACGTTTGTGCCCCCTTGTTCTAGACTCCACCACCTCCCCCCACCGCCCTCCACCCCCACCCCCAAGAGAAAATAGTTTCTCTCTATCTACCCTATCAAACCCTTTAATCATCTTAAACAGCTGAAGCAGTAGAAATGATCTCTTCTGAAATGATGGCGAAGCAAGGCGGTGTTTACTCTGCATACAGTCCATTCAACACTTGACCTGAGAGTGATTAATGCTGACATTGGATGCAGAAAGCAAAAGTAATCAGTTCCCAAGGACTGACATTCCTCATCTTCATAAGCACAAAATTTAAAAGCAAAATACGTCACATACATGCAACCTCCAGCAAGCAAAGGAACAGAAGCAAACTTAAACTATCCCTGGGACAAAATACTCTTAACCTTTACTTCCAAATGAAAGGCTCAACACCATAAGAATAGGGGAAAGCATACAGGGAGAGAAAGTCATTCAATGAACCAGCCTACTCTTCAACAGAATATGTACAATCCACCCTGTCGTAGACTCAAATTCAATCATTTGAGGGCAAGTTTTCCTGATCCCTTATGTCAGGCACAGTAACAGGAAAACATGCCCTCAAGTGATTGCTTTTACTGTATGCGCGTACAGTAAAAACCCAGAAAGAAAGTCTTGCATTTACGTAGCGCCTTTGACGCCTCTCGGCTAGCTTTCTCCGAGGTTCTGCTAGCCAGCCTCCCAATCTCCCCCGTACAAGCCACAGTAGCTTCCCCGTTCAGCACGGTGTTAAAATTGCGGTCGACATCCGATTATGTCATCGGGCCCCGATCTGCAAATGTCAATGAGGACCCCGCCGGCTTTGCAGCGCAGAAACAGACCATTCGGCCCAACTGGTCCGTGCCGGTGTCTGTGCTCCACACCAGCCTCCTCCCACCCTTCCTCATCTCACCCTATCAGCATATCCTTCTATTCCTTTCTCCCTCATGCGCTTATCTCACTCCCCCTTAAATGCATCTATGCCATTCGCCTCAACTACTCCCTGCGGTAGCGCGTTCCTTTGGGTGGGGAGCGGTTTGGAGCCGACCATTCAGAAGCTGGAGTCAAAATAGCGGATGGCAGGATCCCAGTGGAGGTGGAGGACGGCTAAGTAACCTGGGTGATTTTAAACTGCTTATCGGTCCAGTTTCCGTGCGGTGGGCAGGTTTCCCCGCCCAGTTAAATGGGTGAGAGAGAGCTTCTCCGACTTTTTCCAGTTCTGATGAAAGGGTCATCGACCTGAGACGTTGACTCCGTTTCTCTCTCCACGATGCTGCCTGACCTGCTGAGTGTGTCCAGCATTTTCTGCTGTTGGATAGAGCCCATTTTCACTCTACCCGATTATGGACTCTACCCACCCATCGAAGGTCCTTCCACAGCCCGTGTACAATCAGGAGAGTGGGACTAATTGGATAGCTCTACCACAGGCACGATGGGCTGAATGGCCTCCTTCTGTGCTGGAGCATTCTATGACTATGACTCTACCCTATCATGTACTCTTCCCACCCATTACCTAAAGAAACACTCTCTGATAGCCCAAAGGTAATTAGCAATACTCCAAGATATTTGGCCACCCTTATATTACTCAACTCTGGCCTCCACAGACAACATGCCCCCATCACCACAATCACAGCAGCACTTGCTGTAAATAATTTGATTGGACATCCGCCCAGGGCCAGTATTGAGTCTCCGCTTTTAATCGCTGTTTGCTCTGCCGACGCATTCTATCGTCCTGCTTATTATTCAAATGATTCGTTGCATGTTTCTTAACGAGGTTACTAATGAATGAGTGTGTGTGTATATAGAGAGCACCTTCACTTTGTAAAATTAATGCGCAAAAGAAAATCATTAAATTTATGAGGCATTACCATATGTAATTAAGCCGATGTCCGTCTGATTTGTAGCTTCATAGAATCATAGAATCGGAGAATAGTACAGCACAGGAGGAGGCCATTTGGCCCATCAAATCTGTGCCGGCTCTTTCGAAGAGCAATCCAGTTAGTCCCACTCCCCCGCTCTTTCCCCATATCCCTGCAATTTTTTCTCCTTGAAGTAGTCATCCAATTCCCTTTTGAAGGCTACTATTGAATCTGTATCCACCACCCTATCAGGCAGTGCATTCCAAATCCTAACCACTCGTTGCGTAAAAATGTTTTTCCTCATGTTGCCTCTGGTTCTTTTGCCAATCACCTTAAATCTGTGCCCTCTGGTTATCGACCCTTCAGCCACTGGAAACAGTTTCTCTTTATTCACTCTATCTAAACCCTTCATGATTTTAAACACCTCTATCAGATCTCCTCTTAGTCTTCTCTGCTCCAAGGAGAACAACTCCAGCTTCTCCAGTCTATCCACATAATTGTAATCCCTCATCCCTGGAACCATTTGAATAAATCTCTTCACAGAATCATAGAATGGTTACAGCACAGAAGGAGGCCATTCGGCCCGTCGAGCCCGTGCCAGCTTTCTGCAAGAGCACTTCAGCTAGTCCCACTCCCCCACCCTTTCCCCGTAGCCCTGTAATTTTTTTTCCTTCAGGTGCTTATCCAATTCCCTTTTGAACGCCATGATTGAGTCTGCCCCCACCACCCTTTAAGGCACTGCATTCCAGATCCTAACCACTCGCTGCGTAAAAAAGTTTTTCCACATGTCGCCTTTGATTCTTTTGCCAATCACCTTAAACCTGTGTCCTCTGGTTCTCGACCCTTCCGTCAATGGGAACAGTTTCTCTCTATCTTCTGCACCCTCTCCAAAGCCTTCATGTCCTTCCTAAAGTGTGGTGCCCAGAATTGGACACAATACTCCAGCCGGGGCTGAACTCATTTTTTATAAAGGTTATGATAACTTCCTGGCTTTTGTACTCACTGCCTCTATTTATAAAGCCCAGGATCCCATAAGCTTTATTAACTGCTTTGTTAACCTGTCCTGCCACCTTCAAAGATTTGTGCACAAACACACTGTGTCCTGTTGACTGACATTGTTCATCGCACACCTCTGCTGTGTCTAAAATGACAAGTGCTCAACTCTCTTTCCTTGCTTTATTTTTCCAACTTTTCTTCTGCAAGATAGGACACGAGGAACAGTTTGCAATTCGAGTGAAAAAAAGAGTCAATTTAATAAAAAAAAGGATTGTGGAGCTTCCTGTGAAGCTCAGTTGGTGAGGGCACTGTCCAGCGTAGGACTAAACCATAAGTCTAGGAAGATCCCACGATCAATCCCTGGCCTCTGCTGAATTAGATGATCTGAGGCAGGGTGACAGTGGAGATACCGCAATAAGGTATATAGGAACAGGAGGTGGCCATTCAGCTCTTCGAGCCCGTTCCGCCATTGAATTAGCTTGTGGCTGATCTGTACCTCAACTCCATCCGCCCGCCTCGGTTCCATATCCCTTGATACCCTTACCGAACAAAAACCTATCGATCTCAGTTTTGAAAGTTCCCATTGACCCCCAGCTCAACCGCTTTTTGGGCAGAGAGTTCCAGATTTCCACTACCCTTTGTGTGAAGAAGTGCTTCCTGATGTCACCCCTGAACGGCCCAGCTCCCTTGTTCTGGACTCCCCCACCAGAGGAAATAGTTTCTCTCTATCTATCCTGAGTGCCTCAGTGCCGCTGGGTTAAGATGGGGCAAGACCTGTAGGGCACTAATTCATCTAGTGCCCAAATCCTCTATCCGCTCCACTTCCTGTGTCTGATTCCATATATATTCTATGGTCGGGTACAGAGCCACCCAAACCACATGTCTGACCTGGGTCTCCTATACTGTTTCCACATTTTTGCAGCTGAAGATATCATCTAAAGTTTAAGATTCTCCGGAGAAATCTCTGTTCAAATCCATCTATTAGCGTTTGCCCCAAGATAATCACTCTTCAACCCTCTGATCCATATAGCAGTGCGTTAATAAGGCTAGCACTTTTCAGATGACACTTTTATGATGTTTGGCACATCTTGTTAACAGTTGGAACATGCCATTGGCCATGTTGGCCCTATTGCTCAAGTCCTTTCTGCAGATAACACTTGGTCCACGTGATCTCCTGACTGGCTTCGATCGGCCGAGAGGGGTGGGGGGCGGAGAGGAATTTTCTCGAGTATTTCTTCCCCTATTGGCCTGGAGTTTTCTCTGTTTTTTTTTGTTACTTCTATCAGGAGATTGCATGGATACAGAGGTGTTGGGGGGATGGGGGCGGGGGGGTGGGGGTGGGGAGAGAGGTGTGCGGGTAGGAAGAAATGTTTAGTCATGATGGTCCGTGACGTAAGAAAACCACTAGGCACTTGGTCTAAGCGTTAAACAAAGCTTTAATCAACTGTTTTACAACATGGAGATCTAGCTGTGTCCTTCACGAGTTCCTGTTAAGAATGTCCTGCGCAAGCTGGGCCCGTGCCCGAGTATTTATACTCTCCCTGGACAGTGCCACCTGCAGGCCACTCAGTATTATTTCATAAGTCATGAATGACAGATTCATGTCAGTCCGGCTATCGTGGTGTGGGGTAGGTGTGATGGACCAGCTGGTCTTTTCCTGCCCCTCAATTTCGTATGTTCGTATGAAGACTAAGCATGGCACTCCTCTGAGATACGTAGATTCATTTGAGCTACTTTCAGTTCTCCCCCCTCCCTCCCCCCCACCCAGATTTGCTGGCTGTACTGCTAGAGTTTTCTTTATGGTCAACAAGAACAACAAATAAATACTCTATGGTACATAACGGGGATAGTAGAAGAAACCTCCAGCACACTCTAAGCTTACACTACTCAGTCCTGTTCTTGGAGCTTGCTGTGCGCAAAATGGCTGCTTCATTTGTCTATAAGGCAAAAAGTTTTTGTACTTCAAAGTAATTTATTGTGCATGAAGCACTCAGAAATATCTGAGAGGCATGACAATAAGGTGCTCCTACAACAACAACTTGCATTTCTGTGGTGCCTAAAACATCCCAAGGCAATAATATAAATCTTTTGTTTATTTAGTTGAGATTGAGTCGACTAGGCCTATATTCTCTAGAGTTTAGAAAAATGAGAGGTGGTCTCATTGAAACATACAAAATTCTTACAGGGCTTGACAGGGTAGATGCAGGGAGGATGTTTCCCCTGGCTGGGGAGTCTAGAACCAGGGGTCACAGTCTCAGAATAAGGGGTACCCGGCCATTTAGGACTGAGATGAGGAGAAATTTCTTCACTCAGAGGGTGGTGAATCTTTGGAATTCTCTACCCCAGAGGGCTGTGGAGGCTCAGTCGT
The DNA here is from genome assembly GCA_030390025.1 of Squalus acanthias. Lineage (NCBI taxonomy): Eukaryota > Metazoa > Chordata > Chondrichthyes > Squaliformes > Squalidae > Squalus > Squalus acanthias. Next base: position 12,743,528 of record CM059426.1, read on the forward strand.
TGAGTATATTCAAGACAGAGATCGATAGATTTTTTGGATATTAAGGGAATCAAGGGATATGGGGATAGTGCAGGAAAGTGGAGTTGAGGTAGAAGATCAGCCATGATCTTATTGAATGGCGGAGCAGGCTCGACACATGCCTACTCCTGCTCCTATTTCTTATGTTCTTATGTTCTTAATATTCCTTAAGCTTCACATTGCACAGAATCATACAGCACAGAAGGAGGCCATTCAGTCCATCGTGTCTTTGAAAGAGCTATCCAAATAGTCCCACTCCCCTGCTCTTTCCCCATAGCCCTTGCAATTTTTCCTTTTCAAGTATTTATCCAATTCCCTTTTGAAAGTTATTATTGAATCTGCTTCCGCTGCCCTTTCAGGCAGCGTGTTCCAGGTCACAACTCGCTTTTACTTTAGTATATATCCTGAATTTATTGGTGCTTTCCATTTTCATAGATTGAAAAAGAGTCAGATGCAAGCAAACAGTGGCAAAAGCTTCAATTTTTTCAGAAATGTATATTTTTTTATTTATTCGTTTACGGGATGTGGGCAGTCGCTGGCAAGTCCGGCATTTATTGCCCTTGAGAAGGTGGTGGTGAGCCGCCTTCTGAACTGCTGCAGTCCGTGTGGTGAGGGTACTCTCACAGTGCTGACTTTGATCATAGTGGTTTGGTACAACTGAGTGACTTGCTGGGTCATTTCAGAGGGCAGTTAAGAGTCAACCACATTGCTGTGGGTCTGGAGTCACATATAGGCCAGACCGGGTAAGGGTGGCAGGTGTCCTTCCCTGAAGGACATTAGTGAACCAGTTGGGTTATTACGACAATCTGGTAGTTTCATGGTCATTACGGATACTAGTTTGCTTTTTAAAATTCCAGATTTATTTAATTAAATGAATTTAAATCCCCCAGCTACCATGGTGGGATTTAAACTCAAGACTATAGACTATGGGGGAAAAATTCAGTTGGTTGCGCCTCCCGTTAGCGCCTTAAGAGGGCACTAATGGGGCGCAAAGCAACCAGCACCTGGGCGCAGCGATGTTTGCGCCGCTCGCGAACTTAACTAGACATTTTGCGGCGGCGCTAAACACTACCGCCACGATCTCCTGCGCCAGCAGATCGTGACGTCAGTCGAGTGCGCAACGCCCCGGTATCGCCCCAGAGCGGATATTGAGTGGCGCCCCCTGCCTTACCGCCTGACGCTAGCAACGACAGGTTGAGGGGAGCGTTCTGCAGTCATGAAGGGAAAGGGGGAGCGCTATTTAAAGGTGACCGCTTCCTGCCTTTTATTGTTGGTGCCATTTTTGAACTACGCATTCTGAGAGAGAGAGAGAGAGACTTCTGGAGAGATTCAACGTTGTGTGAAGGAGTTTTTGGTACTGAGCAGCACTTTGCAGGTTCATTTTCATTTGCCATTCCTTGTATCGATTTAGAAAAGATTGTGGGGGCTGCACTCTGAGCTCTTTGCCTGGTACTCTCCATTGTTCTTTCCAGCAGATTTGATGTGCAGGTCTCTCCAGGCCGAGATTCAAGGCTGCAATGAGCAGGATGTGGATGGAAAGCAAGATTAACCATCCCCTTTAAGAACTGGCCGGCGCCATTGTGTCTCTGTTCCATTGCTGACTGACATTACATGAGCTTCGCCAGCGCTCTGAGGTAGCGCCTCGCTCCTCGGCCTTTGCGCCTTAAGACAGGTGTGAAGTGCCTGATTTAGCGCTCCAATCACCTCCAGGGGCGATAAAAGTCAAGTTTGCAGTCGGTGGCGATAATTAGCGCCAGGCGCTAATCTTTGCGCCCGGCCGATAATTGCGCCCCAAATGGGGCGATACTGAATTTCTCCCCCTATTAGTCTAGGCCACTGGATTACTAGCCCAGTAACATAACCACTATACTACCATATCACTGGTGGGTAACTTAATTTAACTCCTTAATTCAGTACCTCAAATGCAGCCCTTGTGGTTTTGAGTCAGCCGTGGCTCAGTGGGTAGTACTCTCACCTCTGAGGCAGAAGGTTGTGGGTTCAAGTCCTGCTCCAGCGACACGAGCACAAAATCCAGGCCGACACTCCCAGTGCAGTGCTGAGGGAGTGCTGCAATGTCGGAGGTGCCGTCTTTCAGATAAGACGTTAAACCGAAGCTCATGTTACATGAAGCACTCTGGTGGATGTAAAAGACCCCATGGGACTATTTGAAGAAGAGCATGGAAAGAGAGCTCCAGGTGGGCAGAGGAAACGCTTCAAGGACACCCTCAAAGCCTCCTTGAAAAAGTGCAACATCCTCACTGACACCTGGGAATCCCTGGCCCAAGACCGCACAAAGTGGAGGAGAAGCATCTGGGAAGGCGCCGAACACCTCGAGTCTCTTCGCCGGGAGCAAGCGGAAGCCAAGCGCAAGCAGCACAAGGAGCGCACGTCAACCCAAGCACCCCACCCACCCGCCCCTTCAACCACCGTCTGCCCCACCTGTGACAGAGACTGTAGGTCCCGCATTGGACTCATCAGTCACCTGAGAACTCATTTTTAGTGTTGAAGCAAGTCATCCTCGGTTCCGAGGGACTGCCTAAGAAGAAGATTTGAAGAAGAGCAGAGGAGTTTTCCCCCCCGGGTGTCCTGGGCCAACATTTATCCCTCAACCAACATCGCTAAAAAAAAACCCCACAGTCATTATCTCATTGATGTTTGGGGGACCTTGCTGTAGCCAAATTGGCTGCCGTGTTTCCTACATTACATCAGTGACTGCACTTCAAAAATCACTTCATCGGCTACAAAGTGCTTTGAGGCATCCTGAGGTCGTGAAAGGCACCGTACTCCAGAGATTTGGGACTTTACTCAAAGGAACCAGTTGTGCCCAATGTTACCGTTAAGCTGTGCTGCCGCGCCGCGGTCTGGAGGTCCCACACAGGCTGCTTGCCAGCTTCTAAATGGAAAAAACCGCGCATGCGCGATAATTTGAATGGGCCATGCAGCCCCTTACAGGGGCCGCGCACCCAAAAAAAATTAGCGGGAACGTTGGTTGCGTGCCCCCTACAGGGGGAGAGAGAGCGAGAGAGAGACAGAGAGAGGGAGCAACAGGGAGAGAGAGAGGCCGGAAAGATCTTTTCTCCTTTCAACTTTCTCATGGAACTGATGTACCCATAACAGAAACAAGTTAGGATGAATGCGAATTTTTCCTGAAATTGTAGACGAGGGGTTAAAGGTAAGTTTAAGAGAACACACTATACTGAAAATTCTGCGCGCCGTATTCTCATTTAACACAGAATTAATGCTGTGGAATTGAAAGTCACATTTCATTTGAATCCAAAAGGACCCATCAGTCTCTTGCCCTCCATCATGACATTAGCTACGCTTTCTAAAAGCAAAAAGGTTTGTCTCTCTGTGAATTATAACACAAATCATCCTTCGCTCGCCAGGAAAATAGAGCACATTCTTCTGCAAAAAAATATAATGGTGTCCTTACCCGAGTGAAGGTTGGGAATCCGAGGCCATAGTAGCCAATTGCGAAGTAATCAGGTTTGGGCCTCAGAACTTTCATGATCTTTTCATAGAACTTGGCTTGGCGTTGCTGTGAAATTCAGAACAAAGTAAGATTAATGTGTGAGAAAAACGCTAGACCCCATTTGTTAAGGTTCTTTTTTTTTTCCATTAGCACCTTCCCAGCTTTATAATGCTGACTGTCAATGTTCTCCTCTCCTCCCCGTCACTCGGCCTGGCAGACTGCTCCATGGCGGCTGGCCAAACTCTCGCGCTGGAACCCAACAGGCCATTATTTGTGTGTTGGTGTATGAGCCATTCTGTCCTCACTCAATCCCCACCCATGCTCTGCCTCTCCAGCAGGAGGCACTGCATAGCTCTCTGGAGCAGACCGAGATTTCCTTTTTCTGGCCAATGCTGTCAACCACAATCATAACTGCTTTGTCAGCTGTGGCTCAGTGAGTAGGACTCTCGCCTCTGAGTCAGAAGGTTGTAGGTTCATAGTCCCACTCCAGAGGCTTGAGCACAAAATTTAAGCTGACACGCCAGTGCAGTAATGAGGGAGTGCTACACTGTCAGAAGTGCCGTCTTGTTAATGAGATGAAGGGACTGAAGGTATGGTTGCTAAATTTGCTAATGACACAAATATAGGTAGGAAAGTAAATTGTGAAGAGGACATAAGGAGGCTACAAAGGGATATAGATAGGTTAAGTGAGTTGGCAAATGGAGTAAAATGTGAAATTGTCCATTTTGGCAGGAAGAATAAAAAAGAAGCATATTATCTAAATGGTGAGAGATTGCAGAGCTCTGAGATGCAGAGGGACCTGGGTGTCCCAGTGCATGAATCTCAAAAGGTTACTATGCAGGTACAGCAAGTAATTAGGAAAGCTAATAGAATGTTATCATTTATTGCGAGGGGAATTGAATACAAAAGTAGGGAGGTTATGCTTCAGTTATACAGGGCATTAGTGAGACCACATCTGGAGTACTGTGTACAGTATTGGTCTCCTTATTTAAGGAAGGATGTAAATACGTTGGAAGCAGTTCAGAGAAGGTTTACTGGACTAATACCTGGAATGGGCGGGTTGTCTTATGAGGAAAGGTTGGACAGGCTAGGCTTGTATCCGCTGGAGTTTAGAAGAGTAAGAGGTGACTTGATTCAAACATATAAGATCCTGAGGGGTCTGGAGAGGATGGATGTGGAGAGGATGTTTCCTCTTGTGGGAGAATCTAGAACTAGGGGTCACTGTTTAAAAATAAGGGGTCGCCCATTTAAGACAGAGATGAGGAGAAATTTTTTCTCTCAGAGGGTCGTGAGTCTTTGGAACTCTCTTCCTCAGAGGGCGGTGGAAGCAGAGTCTTTGAATATTTTTAAGGCAGAGGTAGATAGATTCTTGATAAGCAAGGGGGTGAAAGGTTATCGAGGGTAGGTGGGGAATGTGGAGTAATCAGATCAGCCATGATCTTATTGAATGGCAGAGCAGGCTCGAGGGGCCAAGTGGCCTACTCCTGCTCCTATTTCCTATGTTGTTATGTTCTTTATGAATTTCAAACAGGATAATCCAGTGAATAAGGCATTCAAGCATAAATAGTATTGAGCTGCCAGGGCTTGGAGGGCCTGATTACCAAAGCCCAGGAGGCGTGCGTGGCCCAGGGGCTGTTGTTTGGAGACCCTCCACTGGACAAATGTGTGAAGGCCACAGCAACCAGAAGGGAACAAGGCTCAATCCCTGGTGTGAGTTGGCTAACCTCACTCAGCCAGTCTGGCAGCTGAGCTCAGCAGCCCCGGGCTAGAGATGCAAAATTCCTACTCTTCATTGCTAACCATTGCTTAGGGAAGGGTCTGGGTGTCGACAGCAGGTGAGATCAAGATCCGGCTCAGCAGTCACTTTCTCCAAGGTCGCATAACCTGCCCACACTCACGGGAATGGTAGCATAGTGGTTATATTACTGAACTAGTAATCCAGAGCCCTGAACTTAATGACCTCTGAGACATGAGTTCAAATCACCACCACAGCAGCTGGGGAATTTAAATTTCAAGTAAATAAATCTGGAATAAAAAGCTAGGATCAGTAATGGTGACCATGAAATGACTGGATTGTCGTAAAAACCCATCTGGTTCACTGATGTTTTTTTTAGGGAAGGAAATCTGCCGTCCTTACCCGGTCTGGCCTCTATGTGACTCCAGGCCCACAGCAATGTGGTTGACTCTTAACTGCCCTTTGAAATGGCCCAGCAAGTCACTCAGTTGTATTCAAAGCGGCGGCTCGCCACCGCCTTCTTGAGGGCAATTAGGGATGGGCAATAAATGCCGGCCTTGCCAGCGACACCCAAATCCCTTGAATGAATTTTAAAAAACCTCAGAAGTTTAGGCTCGCTGAGGAGGCTTGGCAACATAGAATCACCGAATCTTACAGCACAGAAAGCCATTCGGGCCATCATGCCTTTGCCGGCTCTTTGAAAGACCGATCAAATTTAATTCCACACCCCAGCTCGCTCCCCATAACCCTGACAATTAGTCCTCTTCAAGTACAGGTCCAATTCACTTTTGAAAGTTCCAATGAAATCTGCTTCCACCACCCTTTCAGGTAGTGCGTTCCAGATCTTCACAACCCTCCGTGTGAAGGAATTTCTCCTCATTTCCCCATTAGTTCTTTTGCCAATTATTTTAAATATATGACTTCTGGTTACCGACCCACTTGCCAGAGGAAACAGTTTCTCCCTACTTGCTCTATCAAAGCCCCTCATAATTTTGAATATCTCTATTAGGTCTCCCCTTAAACCTTCTTTGCTCTAAGGAGAACAATCCCAGCTTCTCCAATCTCTTCACATAACTGAAGTCCCTCATCCCTGTTATTATCCTGGTGGACCTCCTCTGCACCCTCTCCAAGGCCTTGACATCCTTCCTAAAGTGCGGTGACCAGATATGGACGCAATACTCCAGCTGAGGCCTAGCCAGTGATTTATATGACTTCCTTGTCTTTGTATTCAATGCCCCTATTTACAAAGCCAAGAATCCCGTACGCTTTCTTAACTTGGGCAGGCTGCCAATCGCTGTAAAATGGTGGACCAAGGAAGAGTTAGCACCTTTAGAAATGAGGCAAATAAGACTGTCGGGATTAAAAAAATGCATCAGATAGAATGATACAAGTAACCCTACGCTCCGCTACAGAAAGCTCCCCGATCAAGACTGCTGCAAGAATGGCGGCTGATTAATACTGAGACAGTATTGAGCTGTTCGTGAGGAAAGGCCTCACAGCCTAATGGCTTTCGCCATTAACTTTTCAACTTCTTCTAAGGCCTGTCATCGCTCACTGCCCCATCAGTCCCCCAGCCCCCTGGATTAGACGAAAAGGCAGCGGAGAGTTCAAGACTAATTGCCTGAACGGAAAATGGGTATCGTCAATCATCATTAGCTTATCATAATCAATGCAAGCTCGCATTTACTCACCAGGGTCTCGCTCAGTAGCTCATAATCAAAGACCTCCATCTCGTACTGTTCTGCCAGCTCCTTGCAGAGATGAATGGCTTCTTCCCACATCTGTTCACAGCAAGCAGCAAATAATTAACGTGACATGTTGAACTGATTCATCTGTGCTGCTTTGTATAATGTCAATGCAATTTATTCTTTCTAAGGGGTTTTTCTTGCCGATTCTTTCCCCCTCCTTCTGTAGTAACTTTAGGAATAGGAGTGGGCCGTTCAGCCCCTCGGGCCTGCCCCGTCATTCAATTAGGTCGAGGGTGATCTGCATCTCAACTCCATTTATCTGCCTTTGTTACCTCTAGACTTAACTATTCCAACGCTCTCCTGGACGGCCTCCCACGTTCTACCCTCCGTAAACTTGAGGCCATCTGAAACTCTGCTGGCCGTGTCCTAACTCGCACCAAGTCCCGTTCGCCCATCACCCTGGAGTTTAGAAGACTGGGAGGTGATCTCATTGAAACATATAAGATTCTGAGGGGGATTGACAGGGTAGATGCTGAGAGATTGTTTCCCCTGGCTGGAGAGGCTAGAACTAGGGGGCATAGTCTCAGGATAAGGGGCCGGCCTTTTAAGACTGAGATGAGGAGGAATTTCTTCACTCAGAGGGTTGTGAATCTTTGGAATTCTCTGCCCCAAAGTGGTGTGGATGCTCAGTCGTTGAGTATATTCAAGGCTGAGATAGATAGATCTTTGGACTCCAGAGGAATCAAGTAATATGGGGATAGTGGAGTTGAGGTCGAAGATCAGCCATGATCTTATTGAATGGTGGAGCAGGCTCGAGGGCCATATGGCCTACTCCTGCTCCTAATTCTTATGTTCTTAGGTTCACCCCTGCGCTCGCTGACCGACATTGCCTCCTGGTTAAGCAACGCCTCAATTTTAAAATTCTCACCCTTGTTTTCAAATCCCTCCATGGCCTCACCCCTCCCTATCTCTGTAATCTTCTCCAGCTCCACAGCCCCCCGAGATATCTGCACTCCTCTAATTCTGGCCTGTTGAGCATCCCCGATTTTAATCACTCCACCATCGGCGGCCGTGCCTTCAGCTGCTGAGGCCCTAAACTCTGGAATTCCCTCCCTAAACCTCTCCGCCTCTCTACCTCTCCTTCTTTAAGACCCCCTTAAAAACCTACCTCGTTGACCAAGCTTTTGGTCATCTGCCCTAATATCTCTATGTGTCAAATTCTGTCTGATAACGCTCCTGTGAAGCGTCTTGGGACGTTTTACTACGTTAACATCGCTATATAAATACAAGTTGTTGTTGTTGTTGATCCATAGCCCTCAATACCCTTACCTAACAAGAATCTATCAATCTTAGTCTTGAAGCTGCAATTGACCCCCGGCATCCACAGCTTTTGGGGGAGAAAGTTTCAGATTTCCACTGCCCTATGTGTGAAAAAGTGCATCCTGATTTCACTCCTGAATGGTCTAGCTCTAAAGGCATTGGCTTCGAGATGGGGTAAATAGGTAATAGACGTCATCTACCAACTCACCCAAGGGGCCATTATTTATGTGTGCCTTGATAATGAAAGCCAGCAAGAGTTTTGACTTGAGGGATTAGAGCTGAACATTTTTTCACTCAATGTCCACCCAAGTGGGCGTCCAGCAGGGGATGCTGGGTAATGTTAAGGAACAGGAGACCTGTCTGAATTCTCCCCCGCTAATCCAAGGGCATAGAAGCTAAAATTAACCCCATCGTGCGATCACCACCAGCACAAGGACTGCAGTGTTTCAAGAAGAAGGCCCATCACTGTCTACTCAAGCCAATTAGTTATGTATTACAGGTAGTGACTGGATGTGGACTTCTCTGAGCAATTTCCTAATCTTGGCTTTAGAGTGTGTGAGCATAGCAGTTCCACTAAGGCACGTCATTGAGGAACAGTGGGTGTCGAACGGCAATGTCTGGGTATCGAATTTAGTAACGGGGTATTCAAGTGACAGTGTCTGGGTATGAATATAAGAAATGAGAACAGAAGAAATAGGAGTAGGAGTAGGAGTAGGCCATTCGGCCCTTCGAGCCTACTCCGCCATTCAATAAGGTCATGGCTGATCTTCTACATCATCGTCACTTTCCTGCACTATCCCCATATCCCTTGGTTCCCTTAATATCCAAAAATCTATCTATCTCAGCCTTGAATATTCTCAATGACTGAGCCTCCACAACCCTCTGGGGTAGAGAATTCCAAAGATTCACCTCCCTCTGAGTGAAGAAATTTCTCCTCATCTCAGTCCCATATGGCCAACCCCTTATTCTGAGACTGTGACCCCTGGTTCTAGACTCCCCAGCCAGGGGAAACATCCTCTCTGCATCTACCCTGTAAGAATTTTGTATGTTTCAATGAGATCACCTCTCATTCTTCTAAATTCTAGAGAATATAGGCCTAGACTACTTAATCTCTCCTCATAGGACAATTCCCTCATTCCACAAATCAATCTAGTGAACCTTTGCTGCACTCCCTCTAAGGCAAGTATATCCTTCCTTAGGTAAGAAGACTAAAACTGTACACAGCATCGAGTGAAACAGTGTTTGGTTAGCAAGAGACAGTGTCTGGTTAGCAAGAGACAGTGTCTGGGTATCGAGTGAGACAGTGTCTGGGTATCGAGTGAGACAGTGTCTGGGTATCGAGTGAGACAGTGTCTGGGTATCGAGTGAGACAGTGTCTGGATATCGAGTGAGACAATGTCTGTATATCGAGTGAGACAGTGTCTGGGTATCGAGACAGTGTCTGTATATCGAGTGAGACAGTGTCTGTATATCGAGTGAGACAGTGTCTGGGTATCGAGTGAGACAGTGTCTGGGTATTGAGACAGTGTCTGTATATCGAGTGAGACAGTGTCTGTATATCGAGTGAGACAGTGTCTGGGTATCGAGACAGTGCCTGTATATCGAGTGAGACAGTGTCTGTATATCGAGTGAGACAGTGTCTGGGTATCGAGTGAGACAGTGTCTGGGTATCGAGACAGTGTCTGGGTATCGAGTGAGACAGTGTCTGGGTATCGAGTGAGACAGTGTCTGGGTATCAGGTGAGACAGTGTCTGGGTATCGAGTGAGACAGTGTCTGGGTATCAGGTGAGACAGTGTCTGGGTATCGAGTGAGACAGTGTCTGGGTATCGATTGAGACAGTGTCTGGGTATCGAGACAGTGTCTGGGTATCAGGTGAGACAGTGTCTGGGGATTGAGACAGTGTCTGGATATTGAGACAGTGTCTGGGTATTGGGTGAGAGTGTCTGGGTATTGAGACAGTGTCTGGGTATTGGGCGAGACAGTGTCTGGGTATTGAGACAGTGTCTGGGTATTGAGACAGTGTCTGGGGATTGAGACAGTGTCTGGGGATTGAGACAGTGTCTGGGGATTGGGTGAGAGTGTCTGGGTATTGAGACAGTGTCTGGGTAACGAGACAGTGTCTGGGGATCGGGTGAGAGTGTCTGGGTAATGAGACAGTGTCTGAGGATTGGGTGAGAGTGTCTGGGTAACGAGACAGTATCTGGGTAATAAGACAGTGTCTGGGTATCAAGACAGTGTCTGGGTATCGGGTGAGAGTGTCTGGGTATTGAGACAGTGTCTGGGTATTGAGACAGTGTCTGGGTAACGAGACAGTGTCTGGGGATTGGGTGAGACAGTGTCTGGGTAACGAGACAGTGTCTGGGAATTGAGTGAGAGTATCTGGATATCGAGTGAGAGTATCTGGGATCGAATGATAAATGCCACAAGCTCAGCGGGGAATCAGCATCTCTCTTCTCTGTACAGAAAATAAGGAAACAGTTGTGTGCCTTTAGAATATGGTCCTTGACAGCTCGACTTAACTCCACTTCACAGCCTTCAATGGGAGCTTGGTTGTTTCCTACATGACTCATGCTGGGATGAATCGGACCAATTTAAATCCATGCCTTGATATTCTGGCAACACTTCACTTCAGGCCTTTTCTGTCGGCCTCCCCCTGGTATCGTGTTCAGCTAGCTCCAGCTGTAGCTATCCAGACATCTTTAATTTGATGTTTCTTTCTTTCTTTTCTCCTGTCCTTGCCTGAAGGTCTCATCGTGCCCCCCTCCACCCCCCCGCCCCCCCACAACCATCTCTGCAACCTCCTCCAGCCCTACAACCCTCCGAGATCTCTGCACACCTACAATTCTGGCCTCTTGCACATCCCTGATTTTAATTGCTCCACCATTGGTGGCCGTGCCTTCAGCAGCCTGGGCCCTAAGCTCTGGAATTCCCTCCGTAAACCTCTCCGCCTCTCTACCTCTCTCTCCTCCTTTAAGACGCTGCTTAAAACCTCCCTCTTTGAACAAGCTTTTGGTCGTCCAGCCCTAATATAGAAACATAGAAGATAGGAGCAGGAGTAGGCCATTCGGCCCCTCGAGCCTGCTCCGCCATTCAATGCGATCATGGCTGATCATCCAAATTCAGTACCCTGTCCCTGCTTTCTCCCCATATCCCTTGATCCCTTTAGCCTGAAGAAATATATCTAACTCCTTCTTGAATATATTTAATGTATTGGCCTCAACTGCCTTCTGTGGTAGAGAATTCCACAGGTTCACCACTCTCTGGGTGAAGAAATTCCTCCTCATCTCAGTCCTAAATGGCTTACCCCTTATCCTTAGACTGTGACCCCTGGTTCTGGACTCCCCCGCTATCGGGACCATCCTTCCTGCATCTAGTCTGTCTAGTCCTGTTAGAATTTTATAAGTTTCAATGAGATCCCCTCTCATTCTTCTAAACTCTAGTGAATACAAGCCCAATCGTCCCAATCTCTCTTCATACGTCATTCCTGCCATCCCAGGTATCAGTCTGGTGAATCTTTGCTGCACTCCCTCCATGGCAAAAACATCCTTCCTCAGATAAGGCGACCAAAACTGCACACAATACTCAAGGTGTGGTCTCACCAAGGCCCTGTACAACTGCAGCAAGACATCCTTGCTCCTGTACTCGAATCCTCTCGCTATGAAGGCCAACATACCATTTGCCTTCTTAACCGCCTGCTGCACCTGCATGCTTACCTTCAACGACTGGTGCACAAGGACTCCCAGGTCTCGTTGCACTTCCCCTTTTCCCAATCTATTGCCGTTCAGATAATAATCTGCCTTCCTGTTTTTGCCACCAAAGTGGATAACTTCGCATTTATCCACATTATACTGCATCTGCCATGCATCTGCCCAATCACCCAACCTGTCCAAATCATACTGGAGTTTCTCTGCATCCTCCACACAGCACACACGCCCACCCAGCTTTGTGTTGTCTGCAAACTTGGAGATATTACATCTAGTTCCCTTGTCTAGATCATTAATATATATTGTGAATAACTGGGGTCCTAGCACCGATCCCTTTGGTACCCCACTAGTCACTGCCTGCCACTCGGAAAAAGACCCGTTTATTCCAACTCTTTGCTTCCTGTCTGCCAACCAGTTCTCTATCCAAGTCAGTACCTTACCCCCAATCCCGTGTGCTTTAACTTTGCATGCTAATCTCTTATGCGGGACCTTATCGAAAGCCTTCTGAAAGTCCAAATACACCACATCCACTGGTTCTCCCTTATCTATTCTACCAGTTACATCCTCAAAAAATTCCAGTAGAGGAGTGTCAAATTTTGTTCGAAAACACGCCTGTGAAGCGCCTTGGGACATTGGTGCCATATTGATGCGAATTGTTGTTGTTGTTGAGGTAGGGTTCCACGAGTGAAGTCTACCTCTGATACCTCTCCCAAATTCTTCATGAGTCAGGCCAGACGCTGCGGTAGCAAATTTGTCTTCAGGTGGACATTGGGCAGATGGTGCCCACCTGATGCCCTCAGTGAGAGGTCTGAGCGATGTTGATGGCTGGGCTTCATTTGCTTAATGTCGGCAATCTACGGGCGCTCACGGGCAGTTCGGTTTTGCGGGGCACGGCGGGGGGGGGCGGTGCGGGGCGGGGGGGTGCTGGGGGGGGCGGGGGGGCGGTGGCGGGGTTAGTGGGATATCCAGTGGCTCTTTCACGAAGCCCAGCCAGAGGTTCAATGTTAAAAAGGGAGGGACTGGATGGGAGGTGGGGGAGGGAAAGGGAGGAAGGGTTTACGAACAGAGCCGGGCTTGAGCTGAGAAACCTAGCTGGTTTGGGGGCGGTCTGCGGTGGTCCCTTTAAGGAAGGCTGGCCAGGCGCCCCACGCCTAATACCAGTGGGTGGAGTCTGCGTGACACAGGCTCCGCCCACTACTGCCTCAAAACTCCAGGGCGTGGTCCTACGTATGTCACCGGACCCCGATTTCGGTAGGCTCCTTCCTGAGACAGGCACCTAGGCCACCCGTGTGAAGGCCCCAATGACAATACCGGCGGGCGGATCAGAGAGCAGGAATGGGCGGGTAAATTCCGCCCCGCCATTTCCGCAAGCGCTACCGCTCCGTTCCTGCCTGGCGAATGGCCTCGGACAACAGCCTCTGAATGTCAGAGGATTATTTGATCATGGGCGGGGAGGGGCATCAGAATCAGGCCAGGGTTATTAAACGTTGACCAGGATTGGGAATCCTAGGCTGATTTCTCCCCCTTCTCTAGCCCAAGGGGTTGTTGAAGTCACTTGTAGCATCCCTACCGATACCCTGGCTGAGAATCAATTCTGGAGAGTTTCTGGCCTATATCATAGAATCATACAGCACAGAAGGAGGCCATTCGGCCCATCGTGTCGGTGCTGTCTCTCTGAAAGAGCGATCCAATTAGTCCCACTCTCCCCCTGCCCTTTCCCCATAGCCCTGAATTTTTTCCTTTTTAAGTATATACCCAATTACCTTTTGAAAGTTACTATTGAATCTGTTTCCACTGCCCTTTCAAGCAGTGCGTTCCAGAACATAACAACTTGCTGTGTAAAGTTTTTTTATCCTTATCTCTCCTCTGGTTCTTTTTGCCAATGATCTTAAATCTGTGTCCTCTGGTTACCGACCCTCCTGCCACTGGAAACAGTTTCTCATTATTTACTCCATCAAAACCCCTCAGAATTTTGAACAACTCTATTAAATCTCCCCTTAACTTTCTCTGCTTTAAGGAGAACAACCCCAGCTTCTCTTAGTCTCTCCGTGTAACTGTAATCCCTCATCTCTGGTACCATTCTAGTAAATCTTTTCTGCACCCTCTCTAAGGTCTTCACATCCTTCCCAAAGTGTGGTGCCCAGAATTGGCCACAATACTCCAGCTGAGTCCTAACCAGTGTTTGATAAAAGTTTAGCATAACTTCCTTGCTTTTGTACTCTCTGCCTCGGTTTATAAAGCCAGGGATCCCATATGCTTTTTTTTAACACCCTTCTCAACTTATCCTGCCACCTTCAAAGATTTGTGTAAACCCCCCCTCCCCACCCCGCCAGGAGGTCTCTCTGTTCCTGCACCCCATTTAAAATTGTACCATTTAGTTCATATTGCCTCTCCTCATTCTTCCTACCAAAATCTATCACTGCATTAATCTTCTGCATATCTTCCCATACGTTACCTGCACCAACTAAAGCATTGGCATGTGGTAATTCAATAAAGTTTAACATAATTACCGCAAATAACTAACACATCTTCAATCTTAAGAAAAAAATCACACCACTCTAATAATTAATTAGCAAAATCTAGGAAACACAGTGTTCCAGCCAGTTTATAAATATTTGATTTAATCGTTTATCATGCCTTATTAAATTGTAATAAACAGGTTATAAAACACTTAAGTATGGACTGCTCTGACATTGTGTTACAGCCGCGAAGACTGGATCATCTTTTTCCCTCTCTCCGGAGCCCTGTCTAATTCCTACTTAAGGTACTATTGTCAGACCAGAGAGACCTGTCACCAAACGCTGGGAAAATTCACCAGGGGCCTACACGCAAAGAAGCCGCACCTCCAGTCCCGGTTAAACGAGTTGCTGGCTTTGAGCGACTTCAGAGGGTACCGCATCCACGGAAGTGGATTGCAGGGCGCAAAATCCGATCGAGGGGTTACGGCGCTCGAAAAGGCAAGAGGGGAGGCTCTTCCGGGTCTGTCCGTCCCCCCCCCCCCCAGCGGACATCGGGCAGATGGGAGTGCACGGCCTGGTTGTCCTAAAATTCAAGCCATCCGCTGCATCTGGGCGCAGGAGAACCTTCACCCAAAACAAGTTTTTTTAGCAACGGGATCAAGGCTGCTAGGCCCGACAGGCCCCGTCCACTTTCGATGAGGGCTTCAGTGGTGTGGAGAGGCTGGAGAAGTCGCGATTGTTCTCCTTAGAGCAGAGAAGGTTAATTCAATAGAGGTGTTCAAAACCATGAGGGGCTTTGATGGAGTAAATACGGAGAAACTGTTTCCACTGACAGGAGGGTCGGTAACCAGAGGACAGAGATTTGAAGCAATTGGGAAAAGAACCAGAGGGGAGATGAGGTGATTTTTTTCCATGCAGCGAGTTGTTACGATCTGGAACGCGCTGCCTGAAAGGGCGGTGGAAGCAAATTCAATAGTAACTTTCAAAAGAGAATTGGATAAATACTTGAAAAGGGATTAAAAAAAAATCCGGGCTATGGGGAAAGAGCGGGGGAGTGGGGCCAATTTGACAGCTCAGAGAGCCGGCACAGATATAATGGACCGAATGGCCTCCTTCCGCCCTGTATGATTCTATGATAATAGGCAAAACCCATGAGGACAAAACCTGGTCCTGAGGTTGGATTTGTTCTTCTTCCCTCCCCTCGTGGAATACTGGGCCTTGCAGAATATCGGGCATACCGGGGGTGTCAGATTGTAATGATGGAGGCCAGAAGACATCGGTGGACGTACGGAGGCTGAAACTCTCAGAATATCAGACCGTGACAACAACACCAACAACAACTTGCATATATATAGCGCCCTTTTCATAGAAAAATGTCGCAAGGTGCTTCACAGGGGTGTTATAAGAACATTAGAAATCGGAGCAGGAGTAGGCAATTCGGCCCTTCGAGCCTGCTCCACCATTCAATAAGATCATGGCTGATCTTTTACCTCATCTCCATTTTCCTGCACTATCCCCACATCCCTTGATTCCCTTAATATCCAAAAACCTATCGATCTCTGTCTTGAATATACTCAAAGACTGAGTGAGCCTCCACAGCCCTCTGGGGTAGAGAATTCCAAAGATTCACCACCCTCTGAGTGAAGAAATTTCTCCTCATCTCAGTCCTAAATGGCCGACCCCTTATCCTGAGACTGTGACCCCTGGTTCTAGACTCCCCATCCAAGGGAAACATCCTCCCTGCATCTACTCTGTCAAGCCCTGTAAGAATTTTGTATGTTTCAAGATATAAATTGACACTAAGCCAAATAAGGAGATATTGGGACAGGTCAAAGCTTGGTCAAAGAGGTAGGTTTTACGGAGAGTCTCAAAGGAGGAGAGAAAAGTGGAGAGGTTTATGGAGGGAATTCCAGAGCTTAGGGCCTAGGCAGCTCAAGGCACGACTGCCAATGGTGGGGGGAAGGAAATCCGGGATGCGCAAGAGGCTAGAATTGGAGGAGCGCAGAGATCATGGAGCGTTGTAGGCAATGTTCCCTGTGAGCTGCACTTTGTTCTGCGCGGCCTGTTTCTTTTAATGCACGGTCCCTTTAAATTTCTGCGCGTGCGCGGTATTCACAATAGAAAGACCGGTGAGCAGGCCTGCGCGGGACCTTGCAGATTGTTGCGTGGCCTTGCGGCTGTGTAGCTTAGAGGGAACATCGGTTGTGGGGCTGGAGGAGGTTACAGGGAGGGAGCGAGGCCATGGAGGGATTTGAAAACAAGGATGAGAATTTTAAAATCGACATCGGCTCTCTCAGGACCTCTCACGACTCTCCCGCATTACGCGGGGAAGGGGGAATCACCGCCTCCCATTCGCCTGCCTAAGATGTCCCGTGTACGATCCCCACCACTCACGCCACCCGGCGCTTATGACGGGCAACCATCTGTACCGGGCAGTTAACCGTAACTGCCACTGTAGAGGTCCATTACAAAGGTGCCGCTTACAACCTATTGAGCGTGACGACTATTTCGGGCTGACCCGTTAAGGCGCGATTGCCTTAATCCTCTGTACTTACCATTTTAAAAGCTCCGATCGGCAATCGTTTTGTGTCTCTGTTTCTGATTACGTGCATATATCTTATACCTGTACTTGGCTACTACCTTTCAAACTACTTTGAGGAGGTATCGCAAACCTAAATATCGACATTTAATGGCTTGAACATGGAGCTCTGATAGCAAAATCATTTTGGTGCCATTTCCTTCGAGGCAGACTCTTTCCTTGCCTCTAGCCACTATCGATAGCTGCCTGTTAAAATTACTTCTCGGGGACTTTTATTTCCCGGTACACGATCTCCTTCTTAAGTTAAAGAAAGAAAGACTTGCCTTTCATGACGTTCCAAAGTGCTGTACAGCCAATGAAGTACTCTTTGAAGGGCAGTCACTGTTGTAATGTAGGAGACGCAGCAGTCAATTTGCGCACAGCAAGATACCACAAACAGCAATGTGATAATGACCAGATAATCTGTTTTTAGTGATGTTGGTTGAGGGATAAATATTGGCCAGGACACCGGGGAGAACTCACCTGCTCTTCTTCGAAATAGTGCCACGGGATCTTTTACATCCACCTGAGAGAGCAGACGGGGCCTCGGTTTAACGTCTCATTTGAAAGACGGCACCTTCCGACAGTGCAGCACTCCCTCAGTACTGCACTGGAGTATCAGCCTAGAATTTTGTGCTCAAGTCCCTGGAGTGGGACTTGAACCCACAACCTTCTGTCTCAGAGGCGAGGGTGCTACCCACTGACTGAGTTCAGAAGCACCGGTTATATCGTTCACCGCTTATGGCAGACGAATGGCATTAACGCCAACACGAGTGCTATAAGCGACGGGAACTGTTCATTCGCTGTGCTGGTAACTCCTGTCTGGCTCGGAGCCGTGCCAAAGAAGGTTATTTAACGAAATACCGACCAGAGGAAACCTGGCAACCTTGGCTTACTGCGTGTCAGAGCAGGGCAGTTCTCCCCGGTGTCCTGGGCCAATATTTATCCCTCAACCAACATCACTAAAACAGATTATCTGGTCATTATCACAATGTTGTTTGTGGGAGCTTGCTGTGCGCAAATTGGCTGCCGCGTTTCCTGCATTACAACAGTGACTACACGTTTGAAGTACTTCATTGGCTGTAAAGCGCTTTGGGAGGTCCTGAGGTTGTGAAAGAGGCTATACAAATGCAAGCCTTTCTTTATTTTTAATCAGTAACTGGAGAAAATGGTACCCAGGGACGCTGAGTTAAGGGGGACCCAGAGTTAGCTGAGATGTGTGATTCGTGCTGGATAGCTCTTACCTTGCCCTTGTCAAAGTATTCAATGATTTTATTGTACAGATTCTCCTTCAGGTGTCGCTGCGTCTGAGAACCTTGGAAATCCTGGATGTGCGAAGCAAATTGGTCATCTGCCCACTAGGTCACAAAGAGAGAAGCAGAGATTCAATAAAATGCAGGTCTAGAAATGGCGGTCGGGGGGCGTGCCTCCGGAGAACGCCTCTGACCCGCGAAACATTCACGGATTTACCGCCAGGCGTCCAGGCTGAGAAGAGTAGCGGTCTCGGGCCTCCAGGCAGACGGCAGCGTAAAGGCCCACGGATCCCAGGGACGCAGGCGGTTCGGAGGCAACCCTGGGATCACGTGGGCCCGGTCCTCCAATCAAAAAGGAGGATTCCATTGCAATCATTTACGAAGGGAATCCCCTAACGACATGCAATGGAATCCCCAAATAATTATACAATTTACATAATTCTAATAATTATAAATGTACTGAATTGCAATTTTATTCATAAGTCCCTTCATTGCACCAACCTCAATAAAAATTAAATTTTTTGATAAATAATTTTAAACATCTTAATCCAGTATTTGCATAAACTCATTTAAAGTGTAAGCATTTCACTTTGGATTTTTAAATGTTTTATTTAAGCCTTATATATACCCTTACGCTGATGACAGCAAGCCCTAAGCCTGCTTTTACCAGCCATAAGAGTTGCACGGGCAATTGCTGGGCAGTTGTTGGGCAAATAACCCAACTCTGTACCAGCAATACTTATTTTTCAGGCGGTTCGGATGATCTGTCAAGGCGTACCTTGACCGACCGCAAGTTCCAGATTTCAGGCACGCCCAGGCACATGCGGAAAGCTGTAACTTCCTTTCAGGGCCTTTCCAAGGGAATACGACGCGTGCTGTGAGAGAATGCTGTCGAAGACACCGCAATTTCAGGGACCAGTGAGTCTATAAATTAACGTCGTATTTGTCTGGTTATTCTACTGAACACCAAGGTCCGCTATCAAGACCTCTTTCAAAGGGGGAACAGTGGTGATTAAATCTCTGGAACTCCCCCCACCCCGCCTCCAAACGCTTTATCCTCTCTGCTTGTCCCTTCTCCAGACCCCATCTGGAGCACTGCGTTCAGTTCTGGGCACCGCACCTCAGGAGGATACACTGGGCCCTGGAGGGGATGTAGCGTAGATTTATCAGAATGATACCCGGGCTCAAAGGGTTAAATTACGAGGACGGGTTGCATAAGCTTGGCTTGTATTCCCTCGAGTTTAGAAGATGGCGGGGTGATCTAATCGATGCGTTTACGATGATAGGAGGATTCGATAGGGTCGTTACAATCCTCATGTTTGAGCCTGGACAAGGGACTGAAGTCGGGTGCGAGTGCTGACACCAGCCCTCCCACTTTGATGCAGGTCTCACTGAACTGCAATGAGGAGCAGGAATCCTGGCCGCTTTTTCCGTGAACTTCCTTTCTCCCAGGAAGACTGAGGACCACTGAGGTGTCCCTACCCCCAGCCTGGCTGCGATCGTCTAACTCAGCACAGACTGAGAGATCGAGTCAGAAAATGCACTTATTAAATTTGCACAAATTTAAAGTCAACTGAGTTCAAATTTAATGCAAAACACTGTAAGCCTTTCCTAATAAGACCATAAGGGGACCATAAGGAGACGCTTGGCTAGAAATTCGGCTGGTTAGCGCCTCCCGTTAGCGCCTCCAGGAGGCGGCGGTATAGCGTTGTGCCCCAATCGCCTTCGCCCGGAGATCGTGACGTCATCGCCGTGCGCATCGCCCCGGTAGCACCCTGGACCCGAACTTCTGTTCCGCTCCCTTGCAGCATCGCCGGGCGACGACACCGACAGCTGCAGGAGGCGTTCATTGGAAGGCCGGGCGCTGCGGGGGCGAAAGTTAAAGGCGAGGTGGCTGAGGTAGGGAAAAAAAATACTCAAATACTCGTTCTCTGTTTTTTTTGCTTTTTTTTCCCCCAGCGCTCGATCAGCCCGGCACTCGGGGACCAGGTAAGTTTTTTCCTTGCCGAGCCTGCAGCGATGGTCCTTCCCTTTAAGGGAGGGAAGGAGCCTTCCAACGCGGCAGTGCTGCACGGCCCAGTGTCCCGCCTGCTGCCTGTTGCGCTCCAGGAAGGAAGTGGAACGCTCCACTTCCTTCCTGGAGCGCAAAACCGATTTTTTTTAAGTTGAAAGGCATTAGCGCCTGGCACCAATTTTTTCAACTTTTAAAAGTTAGCGCCCCAAATGGGTCTATAATCAATTTCTCCCCCATTGGGTTGCCCTAGTTGTTGTCAAACAAATGTGATCCCCCTTTTTAGCGGGGCCACAGCTAATAAAGGAACTAAACCATAAAACAAAGAACATTTATAGAATGAGATAATAATATTGCACCTCGTGTCCACTACACCCTCCAGTCCCTGAGGTGACCACCGGTCGTGGAAGGCCTCGAGCGTGCAGGCGGACTCAACCCCACCCCCTCCCTTTCCAGGGCCACCGCAGAAGAGAGGCGGGCAGCAGGCCGCATCCGACCTGGACCTGAAAAACGGCCACCTTGACCAGGCCCAGGAGCAGGCCCGCCAGCCACCGCTTAGGTTAATTCACGAGGTTAATTCCAGAGATGAGGGGGTTGACTTATGAGGAAAGGTTGAGCAAGTTGGGCCTATACTCATTGGAGTTCAGAAGAATGAGAGGTGATCTTATTGAAACATATAAGATACTGAGGGGGCTCGACAAGGTAGATGCAGAGAGGATGTTTCCCCTCGTGGTGGAATCTAGAACGCGGGGGGCATAGTTTCAGAATAAAGGGTCGCCCTTTTAGGACTGAGATGAGGAGGAATTTCTTCTCTCAGAGGGTTGTAAATCTGTGGAGTTCTCTGCCCCAGAGAGCCGTGGAGGCTGGGTCATTAAATACATTTAAGGTGGAGATAGACAGATTTTTGCAAGTTAAGGGAGTGAAGGGTTATGGGGAGCAGGCAGGGAAGTGGCTTTGAGCCCAAGATCAGCCATGATCTTATTGAATGGTGGAGCAGGCTCGAGGGGCCAAGTGACCTATTCCTGCTCCTATTTCTTATGTTCTTATGCTCTTAGACCCGGTGGGATGAGATGACCTCGAAGGCCCTGAAACCAACTTGAGTAAAACGTTTTCTTTCAAATGGGATGTTAATTGGTTGTTTAAATTGGGCAAAGTTATAAAATGCATCCATATTATCACCTGAGAAATATGCTTGCAAAACTCAGTTGAAAGTAACTGAAGGTATTAACACGGAGTGGAATCAGATATCAATTAGAGCAGATACATTTATTTCATTACAAACAGTTCACATGTAGTCTAACTCAAAGAAATACTTTTAAATTAGTTTTTACTTTACCACACATCCTGAGGGAAATTAAATGCAGATCTTGATGATTAATGTGCTAGTTCGTTCAGTTATGCTCCCCCCTAAAATTCACCTGTAATCCAATTTATCAATATTCAGCTGAGCTCTGAGGAACTTTGATGAAATATTTGAAGTGAGTTGAAATGATTTTTTTTTTGCCAACCTCATTAATTCTATTTCCTTTGAAAGGCTCACTGACAATCCAGAGCTGATTGAACAAGTCTGTACTGTCGGGAGGCTCCCGCAAAAAGAGCATGGCGGTTTGAGTGAGACACCATAGCAATGCTAGTGCCCGTAGTCAGATGCCTCGGATGTCAGAAGGTCGTGGGTTCAAGTCCCACAGCAATGTGGTTGACTCTTAACTGCCCTCTGAAATGGCCTAGCAAGCCACTCAGTTGTATCCAACCGCGACAAAAAGGTACAATAAGAATAAAACCGGACGGGCCACCCAGCATCGACCCAGACACCAGATTCGGACGAGAAAAAGGCACACCCAGCCCAGTTGGCCCTGCAAAGTCCTCCTCACTAAGAGATGGGGACTTGTGCCAAAATTGGGAGAGCTGTCCCACAGACTAGTCAAGCAACAGTCATGCTCACAGAATCATACCTTTCAGCCTACGCCCCAGACTTTGAGAAGACGGAGCATGCTGCAAATACTCAGCAGGTCACGCAACATCCGTGGAGAGAAAAACAGAGTTCACGTCTCAGGTCGACATGCTGCCTGACCAACTGAGTATTTCCAGCATTTTATGCTGTCATTTCACATTTACAGCATCCGCTTGCAGAGAGAAGAGGAAGACGCAGAAGAGGAGGAATCTGAAGAGGAGGTATCAGACAGAAGGATGCATCCCAGACAGCCCCTTTGTGTCCGGGATATCCGGGATGGAATCATCCGCCTGCGGTCCCACTGGCTGGGCAGGCTGCCTCTTCTTGTTGACCCACTGGCTGGGCAGGCTGCATTTCTTGGGTATGTGAAATGAGGAAGGCACAAGGGTGGAGTTGTGCTGACGGGAGGGCAGGAAAGCAGGAGGTGCATGCCAGAAGGAGGATAACGCACGCATCTTGTATCCTTTCAGTCCCACCACTGGCCAAGGGCTCAACCTGTACCCCTGCCAAGAATGGCCTGCACCGTCTCCTCTAAGGGGGTGAGGGTGAGGCTAAGAATGGGAGATGTGCCTCGTGATTGGTGCAGATTGTTGGTAGGTGAGTGATTCGGAGTTGTGCATTGAGCAGTGTGTGAGGCTAGTGGTGCAGTTGGCAAGAGATGGCTTTTGAAGATGCGTTCAATGACCTTGACCAGTGGTCTGAGGTCATGAAGCTTCTTTGGGCACTGGAGCCAGGTGGTGGTGGGCGACACTGCTGGCAGTGACGGCCTTAGTGATGTACTCCCACATCGTTCTTTCTGGAGGGCCTTCTGGGCCTCTGTGGGTAGAGGGCTGCTCTTGCAGTGCTGACATGTGCACAAAGCTGGAGTGCTGTGTGCGAGACCTTGGGTGTCCCTTCCCTGGTTTGCTGAGCCATTTGTGTTAGTGCTGAGGCAGTTTTCCCATTTTTTGAGGTGCGGAAGGTAATTCAGCTTTAACAGCTGAATATTCACATTTGGAACTTCTTTTAAATATTGAATATTTCTTAAAAGGCAGAAAGAGCTGAAAAATGTATTGATTCACTGCATTTTATTTTGTATGGCTTCAGTGTGCATGGCCCCTTTAAATCTCAGACCTCTTCATTGCCCACAATTCCCTGCGAGCTCCACAGCTTCGCTCCCATTGGCTGTGGGAAGCTGCAAGGCTGCAACTGGACTAAATGAGTATTTTGCATCTGTCTTCACCAAGGAAGAAGATGCTGTCAAAGTCACAGTGAAAGAGGAGGTCGTGGAGTTACTGGATGAGATAAAAATTGATAAAGAGGAGGTACCAAAAAGGCTAGCTGTATTTAAAGTTGATAAGTCACCAGGACCGGATGGGATGCATCCTAGGATGCTGAGGGAGGTTAAGGAGGAAATTGCAGAGGTACTGGCCATAATCTTCCAATCCTCCTTAATAACGGGGGTGATGCCAGAGGACTGGAGAATTGCAAATGTTACACCCTTGTTCAAAAAAGAGTGTAAAGATAAACTCAGCAACTACAGGCCAGTCAGTTTAACCTTGCTAGTGGGGAAGCTTTTAGAAACGATAATCAGGGACAAAGTTAACAGGCACTTGGACAAGTATGGATTAATTAAGGAAAGCCAGCATGGATTTGTTAATGTCAAATTGTGTTTAACTAACATGATCGATTTTTTGATGAGGTAACAGAGAGGGTTGATGAAGGTAATGCGGTTGACGTGGTGTACATGGATTTCCAAAAGGCGTTCGACAAAGTGCCGCATAATAGGCTTGCCAGCAAATTTGAAGCCCATGGAATAAAAGGGACAGTGGCAGCATGGATACGAAATTGGCTAAGTGACAGGAAACAGAGAATGGTGCTGAACAGTTGTTTTTCGGACTGGAGGAAGGTATGCAGTGGTGTTCCCCAGGGGTCGGTTCTGGGACCACTGCTTTTCTTGATATATATTGATGACTTGGACTTGGGAGTACAGGGCACAATTTCAAAATTTGCAGATGATACAAAACTTGGAGGTATATTAAACAGTGAGGAGGAGAGTGATAGACTTCAAGAAGACATAGGCAGGCTGGTGAAATGGGCAGGCACGTAGCAGATGAAATTTAACGCAGAAAAGTGCAAAGTGATACATTTTGGTAGGAAGAATGAGGAGAGGCAATATAAACTAAAGGGTACAATCCTAAAGGGGGTGCATGAACAGAGAGAGCTGGGGGTATTTGTGCACAAATCGTTGAAGGTGGCAGGGCAGGTTGAGAAAGCAGTTAAAAAAGCTTACGGGATCCTGGGCTTCATAAATAGAGGTATAGAGTACAAAAGCAAGGAAGTTATGATGAACCTTTATAAAACATTGGTTCGGCCTCAATTGGAGTATTGTGTCCAATTCTGGGCACCGCACTTTAGGAAGAATGTGAAGGCCTTAGAGAGGGTGCAGAAAAGATTTACGAGAATGATTCCAGGGATGAGGGACTTCAATAACGTTGATAGACTGGAGAAGCTGGGGTTGTTCTCCTTAGAGCAGCGAAGGTTGAGAGGAGATTTGATAGAGATGTTCAAAATCATGGTGGGTCTGGACAGAGTAGATCGAGAGAAACTGTTCCCATTGACGGAAGGGTCGAGAACCAGAGGACACAGAATAAAGGTGATTGGCAGAAGAACCAAAGGCGACATGAGGAAAAGCTTTTTTACTCAGCGAGTGGTTAGGATCTGGAATGCGCTGCCTGAAAGGGTGGTGGAGGCAGACTCAATCGTGGCTTTCAAAACAGAATTGGTTAAGTACCTGAGGGGAAAAAATTTGCAGGGCTATGGCGAAAGGGCGGAGGAGTGGGACTAGCTGAAGTGCTCTTGCAGAGAGCCGGCATTGGCTCGACAGGCCGAATGGCTTCCTTCTGTGCTGTAACCATTCTATGATTCTATGACAGAAACTTCGTCCCGGATCCCTCCAGCAATTCCACCAGCACGGCGTTGCATGCAAGGTGAGCGCTGCACCACCTAACCCCATGCTCCCCAGACCAATTTCTCTCGGTTAGTGTTGCAGCCATTTCCAGTGGCCGTTAACTGCACCGGCAACTTTGCTGGCGAACATGAATTTTCCCCCCTTGATTTCCAAGGAGTAGTGGCCTTCTTATTCTCCCTACCAAAATGCCCCGCCTCGCGCTTATCTCTATCGTAATGCATTTGTGAATCTATGTGGCAGGATTCCAACCTTAAAAGAGCAAGGAATTCTTGTTGCAATTGTACAGGGCTTTGATGAGACCACACCTGGAGTACTGAGCACAGTTTTGGTCTCCTTATCTGAGGAAAGATATGTTTGCCTTCGAGGCAGTGCAACTAAGGTTCACTAGATTGATTCCTGGGATGAGAGGGCTGTCCTATGAGGAGAGATTGAGTAGGTTGAACCTGTACTCTCTGGAGTTTAGAAAAATGAGAGGTGATCTCAAGGAAACATACAAGATTCTAAGGGGGATTGACAGGGTAGATGCTGAGAGATTGTTTCCCCTGGCTGGAGAGTCTAGAACTAGGGTGCATAGCCTCAGGATAAGGGGTCGGCCTTTTAAGACTGAGATGAGGAGGAATTTTTTCACTCAGAGGGTTGTGAATCTTTGGAATTCTCTGTCCCAGAGGGCTGTGGATGCTGAGTCTTTGAGTATATTCAAGGCTGAGATAGATAGATTTTTGGACTCAAGAGGAATCAAGGGATATGGGGATAGGGCAGGATAGTGGAGTTGAGGTAGGAGATCAGCCAGGATCTTATTGAATGGCGGAGCAGGCTCGAGGGACCATATGGCCTACTCCTGCTCCTATTTCTTATGTTAAGTTCTTAAAGCTAAATTGTATTGTATTCTGTGTTTTTTTCTTCTCCTTTTTTTTCTCTATTTGTTTACCAAATGACAATGTGAAGTCTCTCTTGGCCTCGCTGTGTCACCGCGTCAGTACACTGATGCGCACTAAGTTGAGCTGACAGTCTGAAGCGTGAAAAGCAAATTAGAACTGAAAAGGTCAAAGCTTAGCTCTCACTGTGACTGACGTGTACAAGAAGCAACGATTAGTTCGACTTGTTCTCTCGATCAAAGCATAAATATTATGTCAAGAGCAAGATCTGTATGAAGAGGCGGGGGATGGGAAGGTGAAAGGCTAAAATTGCACAAACTTGCTTTCTCAGCATTTGTCTGACCGGTTCATCCCTTCGCTCCTCCAGACTTCCTCACTCCTCCCATCTGACTCCTGAGATTGGGGGGGATTGTCCTGTGAGGAGAGATTGCATAGACTAGGCCTATATTCCCTCGAGTTTAGAAGAATGAGAGGTGATCTCATTGAAATGTATACAATTCTTACAGGGCTTGACAGGGTAGATGCAGGGAGGATGTTTCCCCTGGCTGGGGAGTCTAGAACCAGGGGTCACAGTCTCAGAATAAGGGGTCGGCCATTCAGGACTGAGATGAGGAGAAATTTCTTCACTCAGAGGGTGGTGAATCTTTGGAATTCTCTACCCCAGAGGGCTGTGGAGGCTCAGTCGTTGAGTATATTCAAGACAGAGGTCGATAGATTTTTGAATATTAAGGGAACCAAGCAATATGTTGATAGTGCAGGAAGGTGGAGATGAGGTAGAAGATCAGCCATGATCTTATTGAATGGTGGAGCCAAATGGCCGACTCCTGCTCCTATTTCTTATGTTCTTAATAATTATTATATTTTCACCTCTAAACACACAGGGAGCAAGGGAAGAATTTTAAGGCTGATTAGTTAGTGTCTGTGACTTTTAATTTGCTGAGGAATGCCTATTTTCTATGTTCCATATTGGTGATTAATTTGAATAAATTACATCAGTGGCAAAGAAAAACTCTGTTTAATCACATTTAGCAAATTTATATGCTTTATTGAAAGTGACAGAGAACAGGAAAGAGAGAGTGAGCGAGTGAGAGAGAGAATGAGAGGGAGAGTGAGAGAGAGGGAGAGAGAGAAAGAGAGAATGAGGGAGAGTGTGAGAGAGAGTGAGTGAGAGAGGAGAGAGTGAGAGAGAGAAAAAGAGAGTGAGAGAGAGAGAGAGAGGGAAAGAGGGAGAGAGAGAGGGAGAGAGAAAGAGAGAGAATGAGGGAGAGTGTGATAGAGAGTGAGTGAGAGAGGAGAGTGTGAGAGAGAGAAAAAGAGAGTGAGAGAGAGAGTGAGAGGGAGAGAATGTGTGTGAGAGAGAACAAGAGAGGGAGATAGAATGAGAGAGTGAGAGTGAGAGTGAGAGAGTGAGAGATGGAGAGAGGGAGAGAGAGGGAGAAAGTGAAGGAGAAAGCGAGTGAGAGAGAGAGAACAAAAGAGAGAGAGAACAAGAGAGAGAGAGTGAGAAGGGGAGAGAGGGAGAGAGTGAGAGACAGGGAGAGGGAGAGTGTGAGAGAGAGTGAGTGCACATACAAGAAGCTAACGAATGCTACAACACAATGCAGAAATATTTATTCAAACTGGCTAATTCACACTGATAGGCCAGAGTGTGTAATTCTCCCGGGACATAAACCCTGGCCCTTCACCTTGGCCTGCCAATAAAATTTACCTTTAAATGCTATCAAGTTCCCAATTTTTGGGATAATTAAACAGACTTCATGATTAGCTCACTCTGATTGAAAAAAAAAAGCAGAAAAAAGAAAGATAAGGGATCGCGGGGGGGGGGGGGGGCGGTGGGGGGAGGGGGTTGGCCAGGGATCGGGGTGGCCGGAGGATGGGGGGGGCGGGTCAATAGGACGGGCGGGTTTGGGTGGTGTTGGCCGGAGCATCAACAAGGGGAGAGAGAGAGAGGATCGAGACCGGCCACCGGAGGATTGTGGCCAGCCTCAGCATCATCGGTGGGGTGGGGGTATCATGGTGGGGATTGGAGGCCTGGGGAGGTGATCGGAGACCTCGTGTTGGGGTCTCCAATTGCGGGGGGTGGGCTAGGCAGCGACCCTGGATCCAGGAGGTAGGTATAAAGCCACTTGCCTCCTGGGTGCAGCTGTCCTCGCCTCGGTTTAGCTGCCAGGTTTCACAAATTGTGTGAAACCCGTCCACATGCAGTTAAAAACAAAATGGAGGTGAGAAAAGTGGCTTCCAGCCTCATTATAATATTTAAATTGACATACCGCCCCCCTGAGAGCGGGTTGGTTACCCGCCCCCGTTAAAACCAGAAGTGGGCGGGTTGGAGGCGGGATCAGGTCGGGAATCCCGTTTTTAACAATGCTCCAAACACACTCGTTTTTTTTGTAGGGGAAAATTCCGGCCCTTATCTTCTCACCGTCCCACTAACCCTATTGTAGAATCAAATTAGATGAACTAGCTCAATTTGTCTGTCCTGAACCTTATTTGCAGAACCCCCTATCCACAGTGTGCCTGCATGTTATTTCTATCTACTCAACTTCTGAATCTCTTCTCAACCTTTGCCAAAAGACCCGCCTCCTACCAAACCTCTGCAAATGCCTCCGTTGATCTGGTTGCTAGGCTATGTTATCCTCAGGGAAATAATTTTCCGGGAAGAAAAAGAAAGAAAGACTTGCATTTCTACAGCGGCTTTCATGATCACTGGACGTCCCAAAGCGCTTTACAGCCAATTAAGTACTTCTTGAAGTGTAGTCACTGTTGTAATGTAGGAAAGGCGGCAGCCAATTTGCGCACAGCAAGCTCCCACAAACAGCAATGTGATAATGACCAGATCATCTGTTTTTAGTGATGTTGATTGAAGGATAAATATTGGCCCAGGACACTGGGGAGAACTCCCCCTGCTCTTCTTCAAAATAGTGCCGCGGGATCTTTTACGTCCACCAGTTTAACGTCTCATCCAAAAGACGGCACCTCCGACAGTGTAGCACTCCCTCAACACTGCGCTGGGAGTGTCAGCCTAGATTTTTGTACTCAACTCCCTGGAGTGGGACTTGAACCCACAATTTCTGACACAGTGGCGGGGGAGGGGGGGCTACCCACTGAGCCACAGGTGCCACATAAGTGGAACTGAGGCCAACGTGATCTGTCTCTGGAATAAAGAGAATGATATTTGGGGGATTGGACATTGCGCAGCGTGTTAGAAACCAGCCTTTCACCTCTTGGATTGGTATTCAAATCCATCCCGGACCGATGAGACAAAAAAGCCCTGTTGGCTATAAGGCATGAAATGAGTTGGGCAGTTTCAATCTAGTTCCTAGTAACCAGAGGCCCACAGTACTAACCGGCAGCCTCATTTCCAGAGGCCACTAGATAGCTCACAGTAGGCCTCTTCTGAAGCCTGGGAATTGGCAGATTTTCAGAGCAGAGTAGACACAGCTTTACCCTGCATCTAACTCGGTTACACCTAACCTGGAAGAGATTGATGCTCATACTCAAGTGGACGTCATCCATTCACCAGTAATAACACAGCTCGTTTTACAGAGCACAAAATTCACAACAAAAATAATAGAATGAGACAAGGACCAACTCCAATATGAATAGAAGATCAGTATGAGAAGAGCTTCTCCCAATGGGCCCAATAAACTCTCACTAGATAAAAAGCAAAGTGAGATCCCCTGATGGTAGAACCATACAAGCCAGACGTCCGCTTGATGGGCACCCCGTCCACTGGCTTAAACATCCGCTCGCTCCACCATCGCTATACCGTGGCTGCAGTGTGTACCATCTACAAGATGCACTGCAGCAACTCGCCAAGGCTTCTTCAACAGCACCTCCCAAACCCGCGACCTCTACCACCTAGTAGGACAAGGGCAGCATGCGCATGGGAACACCACCACCCCCAAGTTCCCCTCCAAGTCACACACTATCCTGACTTGGACATATATTGGCCGTTCCTTCATCGTCACTGGATCAAAATCCTGGAACTCCCTCCCTAACAGCACTGTGGGAGTACCTTTACCACACGGACTGCAGCATTTCAAGAAGGCGGCTCACAACAACCTTCTCAAGGGCAACTAGAGATGGCCTTGCTGGCGATGCTCACATCCAGAGAATTTTTTAATTGAATTTTTTTATTCGTTTATGGGATGTGGGCGTCGCTGGCAAGGCCTATATTTATTGCCCATCCCTAATTGGCAGAACCCAAACTGGGCATCAGTGAGCAGGTTATTGGTGAGTAAGTGCCGCTTGATAGCACTGTCGATGACACCTTCCATCACTTTGCTGATGATTGAGAGTAGACTGATGGGGCGGTAATTGGCCGGTTGGATTTGTCTGGCTTTTTGTGGACAGGACATACCTGGGTAGTTTACCACATTGTCGGATAGATGCCAGTGTTGTAGCTGTACTGGAACAGCTTGGCTAGAGGCGCGGCTAGTTCTGAATAATAGAATGAATAATAAAATAAGAAGGTCCCAGGGTACCTAGTTTGGTGATTTCAACTGCAGTGCCAGGTTGGGCACTTGCATGGGCCACATTGTGCTGATGATGGGAGGCGGGGAATTCAGCCAGGGTTCCCAGCTAGTTTGCTATCTGGCTGAAAGGTGCAGGTGTCTAGATGTCGGGTGAGAGCAGGATTGAGATCAGCTGGGATGGCCCCCCTCCCCACAGCCACGGTTGAACAAATTGCTGAGACGCACTGTCTCGGCTCGGACTTGAAGAACGGGGACTGGGGATGAGCTACCAGAGGGTTTCCCCATCACCCGAGTCAGCACCATCAGGAGGTGAGGGGTGGGAAGGTTCTGGGGGCATAAAAGGCGACAAAAATACCCAAATCAATGCTAGTGGCAAACTGCAGGCCTGAAAGTGTTAAACCTCTTCACGAAAGTAGTCCTGTGAAGAAGGAAACTCAACATATTTCCATAAAGGTAACCTCTTGGCCCCTGCAGTTCCAGTTGCAATTTGAAATAATTAACATAGTGATTGTATTCATTGATCTGAAGGAGAAGGAGCAGGGACCAGTAATCACCCTTGACTATAGAGGCCTGGTGGAGCTAAAGGCTCCCTTTATTTGGCTCTCAGCTCTCCTCTACCCTTTCAAATTTCAGCACCCAACAAAACGTGCACGTTTTGCAGATTCCTTCTTCCCAGTCAGTAAAAGGAAATGCGCCTCTGATTTAAAGACGCAGGGTTGCGCTTATGAATCATTCAGCAAAGTTCTGATATCAGGACCTTCACTGCCATGGAGGACGCTCGGCAACTTGGCGTGGGAGTATCTCTTTCTCAGCGAAGCAAAGTAAGGTGAGGAGCAGGAGAGGCCACTGATGCCTATCTGTCTGGCCCGAGGCTCAACCATTAGCATATTGTACGCCAGCTCATTATACTCTTCAGCTGCTCCTTTCACCAGATAGCTATTAGGTTCCCCCCTTTTAATTTGGTCATGATGCAGAGATGCCGGTGTTGGACTGGGGTGGACAAAAATGAGAAGTCGCACAACACCAGGTTATAGTCCAACAGTTTTATTTGAAATCACAAGCTTTCGGAGCTTACACCCCTTCCTCAGGTGAAGTAAAGAAATACAGAGTCGACAAAGTATATATAGATAGAGAACAATGCATGTGTACCTTACAATGGCAGACGACTACATTTAAATCATCCTGACTGTTTATCTGCCGAGGTGTGACAAAAGGCAATTAGGTCAGCCAGGAAGGTACCACATCAAAGACATAGCAAGATACAACTGAGACAATGAGGTGGAGCCACAGGGGGTCCAATGTGTCAAAAGCCGCAGTCAGTATGGGAAACGATAAACTTTAAAATGTTTACTTTTTTACTGGGAATCACATCTGTGAACAAGCCAACGACGACTCGAGTCTGGATCACGTCATGTATCGTGACATAAACCCAAGATCCCGGTTGAGGCCGTCCTCATGAGTGCGGAACTTGGCTATCAGTTTCTGCTCGATGATTTTGCGTTGTCGTGTGTTTCTAAGGCCGCCTTGGAGAACGCTTACCCATAGATCCGAGGCTGAATGTCCTTGACTGCTGAAGTGTTCCCCGACTGGGAGGGAACACTCCTGCCTGGTGATTGTTGCGCGGTGTCCGTTCATACGTTGTCTCAGTGTCTGCATGGTCTCGCCGATGTACCATGCTGCGGTGCATTCTTTCCTGCAACGTATGAGGTAGACAACGTTGGCTGAGTCACATGAGTATGTACCATGTACCTGGTGGGTAGTGTCCTCACGTGTGATGATGGTATCTGTGTTGATGATCTGGCATGTCTTGCAGAGGTTGCCGTGGCAGGGTTCTGTGGTGTCGTGGTCGCTGTTATCCTGAAAGCTGGGTAATTTGCTGCGAACGATGGTACTTCTGAGGTTAGGCGGCTGTTTGAAGGCAAGTAGTGGAGCTAAGGCCATCCCCACGCCTCCACTACTTGCCTTCAAACAGCCGCCTAACCTCAGAAGTACCATCGTTCGCAGCAAATTACCCAGCTTTCAGGATAACAGCGACTACGACACCACACAACCCTGCCACAGCAACCTCTGCAAGACATGCCAGATCATCAACACAGATACCATCATCACACGTGAGGACACTACCCACCAGGTACATGGTACATACTCATGTGACTCGGCCAACGTTGTCTACCTCATACGTTGCAGGAAAGAATGCACCGCGGCATGGTACATCGGCGAGACCATGCAGACACTGAGACAACGTATGAACGGACACCGCGCAACAATCACCAGGCAGGAGTGTTCCCTCCCAGTCGGGGAACACTTCAGCAGTCAAGGACATTCAGCCTCGGATCTGCGGGTAAGCGTTCTCCAAGGCGGCCTTAGAAACACACGACAACGCAAAATCATCGAGCAGAAACTGATAGCCAAGTTCCGCACTCATGAGGACGGCCTCAACCGGGATCTTGGGTTTATGTCACGATACATGA
Source organism: Squalus acanthias (assembly GCA_030390025.1). Lineage (NCBI taxonomy): Eukaryota > Metazoa > Chordata > Chondrichthyes > Squaliformes > Squalidae > Squalus > Squalus acanthias. The sequence continues at coordinate 12,776,492 of CM059426.1, forward strand.
CGTGATCCAGACTCGAGTCGTCGTTGGCTTGTTCACAGATGTGATTCCCAGTAAAAAAGTAAACATTTTAAAGTTTATCGTTTCCCATACTGACTGCGGCTTTTGACACATTGGACCCCCTGTGGCTCCACCTCATTGTCTCAGTTGTATCTTGCTATGTCTTTGATGTGGTACCTTCCTGGCTGACCTAATTGCCTTTTGTCACACCTCGGCAGATAAACAGTCAGGATGATTTAAATGTAGTCGTCTGCCATTGTAAGTTACACATGCATTGTTCTCTATCTATATATACTTTGTCGACTCTGTAGTTCTTTACTTCACCTGAGGAAGGGGTGGAAGCTCCGAAAGCTTGTGATTTCAAATAAAACTGTTGGACTATAACCTGGTGTTGTGCGACTTCCCTTTTAATTTGGTGACACTATCCACCGCCACTGTTTCTCTGGCTGTCACATGACCAACAACGTGCATTTATACAGCGCCTGTAATGTAGTAAAACGTCCCCAAGGCGTTTCACAGGAGCATTATCAAACAAAAACTGACATCGAGCCACACAAGGTGATATTAGGGCAGGTGACCAAAAGCTTGTTCAAAGAGGTAGTTTTTAAGGAGCATCTTAAAGGAGGAGAGAGAGGTAGCGAGGTGGAGAGGTTTAGGGAGGGAATTCCAGAGCTTAGGCCCTAGGCAACAGAAGGTACGGCCACCAATGGTTGGGCGAAACAAGAGGCCAGAATTGGAGGAGCGCAGAGATCTTGGAGGGTTACTGGAGGAGGTTAAGAGATGGGGAGGAGGTGGAGGCAGTGAAGGGATTTGAATACAAGAATGAGAATTTTAAATGCCGGACTGGGATCAGCACACTCAACCCTCTTATTGGGCCGTATTTTGCGACCCCCACGGGTGTGTACGAGGTGCGCACGCGCCCGTAGGGGCCGCGCAAGTTCCGGGTTTAGCCGTGCGAAGCGCATGCGCTGAAACCTGGCACTTGCGATCTGTCAAGAATCCTCTTGACAGATCCTCCGCATCCCTGGGAGACGGGCCTCTGCGGGTGGAGAGTTGCGCTATTTGCCCAACTTCCGCCCGCTGAATGCCTGCGAAATTCTTACGCCTGGTAAAAGCACAGCTTTTACCAGCATAAGAGTTTTAAAAAATGAGAAAAATAATTTATACATTAAAAACCCTGTCCAATAAAGTAAGTTTATTTTTAGCCCTGTTAAAACATATAAAACATATTAAAATTTCAAAAATAAAATTTGTGTTTAAAATATTTAATTAAATGGCATTTTAATTCATTTTAAATATGTAATTTAAAAAAAAATATTTCCTGTGTTCGTGTATTTTCTGAGTGATCCTACGGATCTCCTACGAGCATGAAAAGGGATTAACTTCTTTTATTGGTTGGGCCGGCCCAGGTGAACCCAGGGGCATTGGCGAACCACATGTGCCCCTGGGATACGGGGACCTCTGCCCGCGCAGACCTGGAGAGGCCCAGGACCGCGAGCCTCCCTACCTCCCGGGCCGCCAGGTAAACGCGTATATTTTTTTACGGGTTGGATGCATCCGCCCGCGGGAAGCCTCCCACCGCAAATTTTGGCCCATAATGTTAGCTTAGCTCAGCTGGCGGCATTCTTACCTCTAAATCAGAAAGTTGGGGGTTCAAGCACAGCTCCAGAATTTGAATACACATGCCAGGCTGATGCTCCAGTGAATGCGGATGAAGCATTAAACCAAGGCGCTGTCTGCCTGTTTAGGCGGATGTGAAAGGCACAATTTCGAAGAAGAGCAGAGAGATTTCTCCTGATGCCCTGGCTAGCATCCCTTCCTTAACCAATATCAGTAATGTATATTCATACACACACACAGAACCGGGACAGTGGGATACAAGTCGACTGAGGTGGTACTGAAGCTGTTTAAGGCACCAGACAGATTAGGAAGGGGATGTGCAGACTGGTGATAGATGCAAAGAGAAGCAACAGGAAGGGGAATGAGTTGTGAGAAAATATTAAAATGAAGCTTAATCTACATGCTACAATGAAGATGACTAAAGGGGTCTGAGGGACACAAGTTGAAGTACGCAAAATATTAATATTAAAATATTAAAGTCGAGTATAAACACGACTTTAAAATAAGTTAGTATATTCGGGCCAGTAATCATCAATATAAATTAGTGAAAAGTCAACTTAGATCAGGTCTCAGAAGAAAATTCTTTGCAAGGTGAGGAATAGTGGGACAAACCTTCTTGACAGTCGTAGAGCTGCAGACATTAGGGGTGTTGGAACCACATTTGGATGCTAGGGTGGAAGTAGAAATCTGGACTATGGATGTTGGGACAATTGGACCTTTCAATACTGAGATCGATAGAATTTTATTCGGTGAAGGGATCAAGGAATGCGGAGCTAAGGCAAATAAATGCAGTTGTGGTACAGATCAGCCATGATCTAATTCAATGGCGGAGCAGGCTCGAGGGGCTGAATTACGTAGAATATACAGCACAGAAGCAGGTCATTCGGTCCAACCAGTCTGTGCTGGTGTTTATACTCCACACCAGTCTCCTCCCATTCCATCTGCCTCATCTCAGCCTTTCACCATATCTTTCTATTCCCTTTTCTCTCATGTTCTCGTCTAGTTTCCCTTTGAAAGCATCTCAGCTATTTGCCTCAAACACCTCCTGTGGCTGCGAGTTCCACATTCTAACCACTCTCTGAGTAAAGTAATGTCTCCTTATTTCCCTACTGGATTTATTAGTATTGGCCCAGTCCTGTTCCTGTGGAAGAGTTTGGGTATTGGGGGATGAGTTTTGGTGGATCAAATGGTCTTTTCTCATCCTTGGCTCTTCTGGTGTTCTAAACCTGGTTAATACCTATGCCAATGTCAGGTGAGGACAGAATCGAGATTGGATGTGGTGACCCGTAAGACGGGATGGGAAAATAGATAAGGGAGAACCAGTGGATGTGGTGTATTTGGACTTTCAAAAGGCTTTCGATAAGGTCCCGCATAAGAGATTAGCGTGTAAAGTTAAGGCACATGGGATTGGGGGCAAGGTATTGACTTGGATAGAGAACTGGTTGGCGGACAGAAAGCAGAGAGTAGGAATTAATGGGTCTTTTTCCGAGTGGCAAGCAGTGACTAGTGGGGTACCGCAGGGATCGGTCCTTGGACCCCAGCTATTCACAATATACATTAATGATCTAGATAAGGGAACTAAATGTAATATCTCCAAGTTTGCAGACGACACAAAGCTGGGTGGAAGTGTGTGCTGCGAGGAGGATACCGAGAAACTCCAGGATGATTTGGACAGGTTGGGTGAGTGGGCAGAAGCGTGGCAGATGCAATATAACGTGGATAAGTGCGAGGTTATCCACTTTGGTGTCAAAAACAGAAAGGCAGACTATTATCTGAATGGCAATAGATTGGGAGAAGTGGAAGTGCAACGAGACCTGGGTGTCCTTGTGCACCAGTCGCTGAAAGTAAGCATGCAGGTGCAGCAGGCGGTGAAGAAGGCAAATGGTATGCTGGCCTTCATAGCGAAAGGGTTTGAGTATAGGAACAGGGATGTCCTGCTGCAGTTGTACAGGGCCTTGGTGAGACCACACCTTGAGTATTGTGTGCAGTTTTGGTCGCCTTATCTGAGGAAGGATGTTCTTGCCATGGAAGGAGTTCAGCGAACATTCACAAGGCTGATACCTGGGATGGCAGGAATGACATATGAGGAGAGATTGGGTCGATTGGGCTTACACTCGCTGGAGTATAGAAGAATGAGAGGGGATCTCATCGAAACATATAAAATTCTGACAGGTCTGGACAAACTAGATGCAGGAAGAATGTTCCCGATGGTCAGAGAGTCCAGAACCAGGGGTCATAATCTAAGGATAACGGGTAAGCCATTTAGGACAGAAATGAGGAAGAATTTCTTCACCCAGAGAGTGGTGAACCTGTGGAATTCTCTACCACAGAAGGTAGTTGAGGCCAAGTCATTAAATATATTCAAGAATATGTTAGATATATTTCTTAAAGCTAAAGGTATCAAGGGATATGGGGAGAAGGCAGGTACAGGGTACTGAGTTTGGATGATCAGCCATGATCTCATCGAATGGCGGAGCAGGCTCGAGGGGCCGAATGGCCTACTCCTGCTCCTATCTTCTATGTTTCTATGTTTCTATGGGACAGGCTGGAGGGCCGCTAATGTTAACCACACCCCAGTGTGAATCAATGCCTTTATTTGAAGAGCGGAGATGGAAGTTGATGGAAAAAATATAAACATTCTGCATTTACTTCAGTATTGTTGAATCATACAGCACAGAAGGAGGCCATTCGCCCCATCGTGCCTGTGCCGGCTCTTTGCAACAGCTATCCAATTAGTCCCACTCCCCCTGCTCATTCCCCATACATACCCTCTGAGATATCTGCGCTCCTCTAATTCTGACCTCGTGAGCATTCCCGATTATAATCGCTCCACCATTGGTGGCCGTGCCTTCAGCTGCCTGAGCCCTAAGCTCTGGAATTCCCTGCCTAAACCTCTCCGCCTCCCTACCTCTCTTTCCTCCTTTAAGACGCTCCTTAAAACCTACCTCTTTGACCAAGCTTTCGGTCGCCTGTCCTAATATCTCCTTATGTGGCTCGGTGTCAATTTTTCATTGATAATCGCTCCTGTGAAGCGCCTTGGGACGTTTTACTGTGTTAATGGCGCTATATAAATATAAGTTGTTGTCATAGCCGTACAAATTTTTCCTGTTCAAGTTTATATCCAATTCCCTTTGGAAAGTTACTGTTGAATCTGCTTCCATCACCCTTTCAGGCAGCGCGTTCCAGATCACAACAACCCACTGAGTAAAAGAACATTTTCCTCACCTTCCCTCTGGTTCTTTTACCAGTTACCTTAAATCCGTGTCCTCTGGTTACCGACCCTCCTGCCACTGGAAACAGTTTCTCCCGATCTACTCTATCAAAATCCATCATAATTTTCCATGTATTTTTCTGATTTCTGCACAATTTTTGCTCAATCTTTATAAAACACGAGTTCAGCCCCAGCTGGAGTATTGTGTCCAATTCTGGGCTCCGCACTTTAGAAGGGCTTTGGAGAGGGTACCAAAGAGATTTACTAGAATGGTTCCCGGGATGAGGGATTACAGTTACGTGGAGAGACTGGAGAAGCTGGGGTTGTTCTCCTTGGAGCAGAGAAGGTTGAGAGGAGATTTGATAGAGGTATTTAAAATCATGAAGGGTTTAGAGAGAGTAAATAAAGGGAAACTGTTTCCAATGGCTGAAGGGCCGAGAACCAGAGGGCACAGATTTAAGGTGATTGGCAAAAGAACCAGAGGTGACATGAGGAAAAACTTTTCTATGCAACGAGTAGTTAGGATTTGGAATGCACTGCCTGATAGGGTGGTGGAGGCAGACTCAATCATAGCCTTCAAAAGGGAATTGGATAAATATTTGAAGGAGAAAAAAAGTTGCAGGGATATGGGGAAAGAGCGGGGGAGTGGGACTAACTGGATTGCTCTTCGAAAGAGCCGGCGTAGACTCGATGGGCCGAATGGCCTCTTTCTGTGCTGTACTATTCCATGATTCTGTGATTCTAATTCGGTTTCTTTTAATCTAACCCTTCACTGAGCCACGAGGTGAGATATTACAGTTCTCATGAAAGGTTCAATGGTGCCCAGTCACTTGGAGCGGACTGCTGTACTGCTGACCCCCGTGTTACCAGCCCAATGGCACATTTATTTTCCGTCTAGAAACGCTTTAGTTGTTACCTTCAATAGCTTGGCATGCAGGAGCAGAGTGTAGGCCGCCTCCGTGAAATTCTCATAGAAGATGTTTAAATCTCGGAGTTTATACAAGTACCTGGGAGAGAGGGAGGCAGAGAGGAGAAAGCTGGTCAGATGCTACACTGGGTAAGTGATATTAATGTAATGTTTTGGTCCAATAAATATCCACTGTAAGTCAGGAGTATTTTTTAGAAACAAAGAAATGCTATTAGGCGGAACAGGTCTGACCTTTTATTCATAGGTTAATCCCACTTCCTGCCTTCTCACCATAGAATTACATAGAATATACGGCACAGAAACAGGCCAACGGGCCGACGTTTATGCTCCACTCGAGCCTCCTCCCGTCTTTCCTCATCTAACTCTGTCAGCATAACCCTCAATTCCCTTCTCCCTCATGTGTTTATCTAGCTTGCCCTTAAATGCATCTACACTATTCGCCTCAACCACTCCCTGTGGTAGCGAGTTCCACATTCTCACCACTCTCTGAGTAAAGAAGTTTCTTCTGAATTCCCAATTGGATTTCTTGGTGACTATCTTATGTTGATGGCCTCTAGTTATGCTCTTCCCCACAAGTGGAAACATTCTCTCTGTATCCACTCTAGCAAAACCTTTCATAATTTTAAAGACCTCTATTAGGTCTCCCCTCAGCCTTCTCTTCTCTAGATAATAGAGACCCAGCCTGTTCATCCTTTCCTGATAGGTATACCTTCGCAGCTCTGGTCTCATCCTTGTAAATATTTTTTTGCATCCTCTCCAGTATATCTGTCCCCTCTCCCTTCAGAAGTACATCGAGTTGTCTCTTGAATCCATTTATAAGTGTCCATTTTTGTGAGGCGAAGTGCCTGGCATGGAGAATGGGTCGTTACTAACACCTGCCTTGCGAAAGAACACTTTGTGACATCTGTCCTAAACCTGTCCTTCACAACTCTGAGCTTGTACCCTCTTATCTTGCTCTGCCGCCCAGGGGTATCTGCAAATATTTCTCTTGGTTCACTTTCTCTGCCTTAAATATCCTGCATACCTCCGAGATGTCTCTTTTCAAATCTGGAACTGTTCTCTATCTGAGCTCGCCAATGAGGACTAGGCCACTGCGGTGAGGTACCAAAGAGTTAACAGTGCCCGCGGACCTGTGTCCCATTACGGGTTGAGTGTATTCAGGAGAGGACAGAGTAAAGTAACAAAAAAAAACGACGGACTGTAATGACAAAGTCTCCTGTTTACCATTAATATTGTAGTAGTGTCACCGCAAGCATCAATTCGGTAATATAATCAAACACACAAGTGACAGTAATTGTAGGATGTCCTTGGTAAATGCCCGTGGGTCCTCATTAACATCATAAAATCCTTTCGATGGCACAATATGAATTCTAATTCACTGACAATGCATAAGTTTCTGTCAGCGACCTGCCATCGTCAGCAAACAAAATCAAAGAGTGACCTTCCCCTGTTAATTGTTTGTTCTGACAGTCAACATGAGTAATCAGTCAATTTTGTGTTAGCAGATGTTTAACACAATTGCTGTTACTAATGAAATTAAAACCATAGCGATGTTCAGTTTGATGAAGAGCAGGGCTTCAGGAGATCAGCATCATGTTGAGCAGACTAAAGGCAACTCACTGCTTATGAGGGCTCTCACTCTCTCTCGCCTTCTCTTTCCCTCTCAGAGAGGATAAGCATTAAGAACGTTACACATTATTAAGAGCCATGATGCGGAGATGCCGGTGTTGGACTGGGGTGGACAAAAGTGACCCAGTGTTGGACTATAACCTGGTGTTGTGCGACTTCTCACTATTATTAAGAGCAGAAAGGGGACTGTCAAATTTCTTCCCTCATTGTCAGAGGTGTCAGCTTTGGCTCTGTGGTATCGCTTTCGCCTCTAAGTCAGAAGGTTCAAGCCCCACTCCTGCGTATAATGTAAGCTGATTCTTCTGTGCAGTGCTGAGGGAGTGCTGCACTGTTGGGGGGTGCCGTCTTTCAGATAAGATTTTAAACTGCCCTCTCAGGTGGACGTAAAAGATCCCATGGCGTCAATGTTCCCTGTAATTTTTAAGGGGGCGCCCGGGCCATTCAAAATACCGCGCGTGCGTGGTTTATGAAAAGCCGGCAAGCCGTGAGGCCATGCAGCTTACAGGGAACATTGCATGGCGCTATTTCGAAGAAGAGCAGGGGAGTTTTCCCCGGTGTCCTGGCCAATATATAACCCTCAATCAACATCACAAAAAAACCACAGATTATCTGGTCGTTATCACATTGCTACTTGTGGGAGCTGGCTGTGCACAAATTGGCTGCAGCCTTTCCTACAGTACAACAGTGACCACACTTAAGAAGCTTCATTGGCTGTAAAGTGCTTCAGGATGCCTTGTTGTCATGAAAGGCGCTATATAAATGCACAATAATTCTAAAAGGCCTAAGAGTGTTAAAAAAACAAGCCTGAAGACTTTGTGTCTTAATGCAAGGAGCATTCGTAATAAGGTGGATGAATTAGCTACGCAAATAGATGTAAACGGATATGATATAATTGGGATTATGGAGACATGGCTCCAGGGTGACCAAGGCTGGGAATTCAACATCCAGGGGTATTCTATATTCAGGAAGGACAGACAAAAAGCAAAAGGAGGTGGGGTAGCATTGCTGGTTAAAGAGGAGATTAACACAATAGTAAGGAAGAATATTAGCTCTGATGATGTGGAATCTGTATGGGTAGAGCTGAGAAATACCAAGGGGCAGAAAACGTTAGTGGGAGTTGTATACAGACCTCCAAACAGCAATGCTGAGGTTGGGGATGGCATTAAATGGGAAATTAGAGACGCGTGCAATAAGGGCACAGCAGTTATCATGGGCGACTTTAATCTACATATAGATTGGGCTAACCAAATTAGTAACAATACTGTGGAGGAGGAATTCCTAGAGTGTATACGGGATGGTTTCCTGGACCAATATGTCGAGGAACCAACTAGAGATCAGGCCATCTTAGACTGGGTATTATGTAATGAGAAAGGATTAATTAGCAATCTTGTTGTGCGAGGCCCCTTGGGGAGGAGCGATCATAATATGATAGAATTTTTCATTAAGATGGAGAGTGAAGTATTTGCCTCAGAGACTAGGGTCCTGAATTTAAATAAAGGAAACTATGATGGTATAAGGCGCAAATTGGCTAGGATGGATTGGGGAACGTTACTTAAAGGGTTGACAGTGGATAGGCAATGACAAACATTTAAAGATCGCATGGATGAACTACAGAATTTGTTCATCCCTGTTTGGCATAAAAATAAAACAAAAAAGGTGACTCAACCGTGGCTAACAAGGGAAATTAGCGATAGCATAAGATCCAAGGAGAGGACATATAAATTGGCCAGAAAAAGCAGCAAACCTGAGGATTGGGAGCAGTTTAGGATTCAGCAAAGGAGGACAAAGGGATTAATTAAGAGGGGGGAAATAGAGTATGAGAGTAAGCTTTCAGGGAACATAAAAACTGACTGTAAAAGCTTCTATAGATATGTGAAGAGAAAAAGATTGGTGAAGTCAAGCGTAGGTCCCTTGCAGTCAGAATCAGGGGAATTTATAATGGGGAACAAAGAAATGGCTGACCAATTAAATACATACTTTGGTTCTGTCTTCACAAAGGAGAAAACAAATAACCTCCCAGAGATGTCGGGGAACATAGGGTCTAATGAGAGGGAGGAACTGAATTAAATCAGTATTTGTAGGGAAATGGTGTTAGGGAAATTGATGGGATTGAAGGCCGATAAATTCCCAGGGCCTGATAATCTACATCCTAGGGTACTTAAGGAAGTGGCTCTAGAAATAATAGATGCATTGCTGGTCATCTTCCAAAATTCTATAGACTCTGGTACAGTTCCCATGGATTGGAGGGTAGCTAATGTAACCCCACTATTTAAAAAAGGTGGTAGAGAGAAAACAGGGAATTATAGACCGGTAAGCCTGACATCGGTAGTGGGAAAAATGCTAGAGTCCATTATAAAGGATGTAATAGCTGAGCACTTGGAAAACAGTGACAGGATCTGAGAAAGTCAACATGGATTTACAAAAGGTAAATCATGCCTGACTAATCTACTGGAATTTTTTGAGGATGTAACTGGTAGAATAGATAAGGGAGAACCAGTGGATGTGGTGTATTTGGACTTTCAGAAGGCTTTCGATAAGGTCCTGCATAAGAGATTAGCGTGCAAAGTTAAAGCACATGGGATTGGGGGTAAGGTACTGACTTGGATAGAGAACTGGTTGGCAGACAGAAAGCAAAGAGTTGGAATAAACGGGTCTTTTTCCGAGTGGCAGGCAGTGACTAGTGGGGTACCGCAGGGATCGGTGCTAGGACCCCAGCTATTCACAATATATATTAATGATCTAGACGAGGGAACTAGATGTAATATCTCCAAGTTTGCAGACGACACAAAGCTGGGTGGGCGTGTATGCTGTGAGGAGGATGCAGAGAAACTCCAGTATGATTTGGACAGGTTGGGTGATTGGGCAGATGCATGGCAGATGCAGTATAATGTGGATAAATGCGAGGTTATCCACTTTGGTGGCAAAAACAGGAAGACAGATTATTATCTGAACGGCAATAGATTGGGAAAAGGGGAAGTGCAACGAGACCTGGGTGTCCTTGTGCACCTGTCGCTGAAGGTAAGCATGCAGGTGCAGCAGGCGGTTAAGAAGGCAAATGGAATGTTGGCCTTAATAGCGAGAGGATTCGAGTACAGGAGCAAGGATGTCTTGCTGCAGTTGTACAGGGCCTTGGTGAGACCACACCGTGAGTATTGTGTGCAGTTTTGGTCGCCTTATCTGAGGAAGGATGTTCTTGCCATGGAGGGAGTGCAGTGAAGATTCACCAGACTGATACCTGGGTTGGCAGGAATGACATATGAAGAGAGATTGGGTCGATTCGGCTTATATTCGCTAGAGTTTAGAAGAATGAGAGGGGATCTCATTGAAACTTATAAAATTCTAACAGGACTAGACAGACTAGATGCAGGAAGGATGTTCCCGATGGCGGGGGAGTCTTGAACCAGGGGTCACAGTCTAAGGATAAGGGGTAAGCCATTTAGGACTGAGATGAGGAGGAATTTTTTCACCCAGAGAGTGGTGAACCTGTGGAATTCTCTACCACAGAAGGCAGTTGAGGCTAATTCATTAAATATATTCAAGAAGGAGTTAGATATATTTCTTAAGGCTAAAGGGATCAAGGGATATGGGGAGAAAGCAGGGACATGGTACTGAATTTGGATGATCAGCCATGATCTCATTAAATGGCGGAACAGGCTCAAGGGGCCAAATGGCCTACTCCTGCTCCTATCTTCTATGCTTCTATGTTTCTTTATCTTTCTTTTCTCTTTATTGGTTGTTGTTCAGGGACAATTCTTAGGCGCTGGTACCTCATCAGAAGTGATCATTCTTCAACTTTGAGCCTAGAAGGTGAGTGTTGGCAAGCTATTTTACCATGGGGGAAGATGGATGGGGGGGTGAGTGCCAAGGTAGATCATGCCTTCACTCAACACAAACATATGCTAATTGGGGTATCTAGAACTAGGGGGCATAGTTTCAGAATAAGGGGTCGCCCATTTAAAACGGAGATGAGGAGGAATGACTTCTCTCAGAGGGTCGTGAATCTTTGGAATTCTCTACCCCAGAGAGCTGTGGAGGCGGAGTCAATGAATATATTCAAGGCGGAGATAGACAGACATTTGAACTACAAGGGAGTCAAGGGGTATGGGGATAGAGCGGGAAAGTGGTGTTGAGGCCAAGATTGGATCAGCCATGATATTATTGAATGGCGGAGCAGGCTCGAGGGGCCGATTGGCCGACTCCTGCTCCTGTTTCTTATGTTCTTATGCTGAGCAGCCTCTCGGTGTTTCGAGGTCCCACTGGATTCAACAAACTGGGAGTTCAACAAACTGCGGTTGCAGGGTTAGACGCTTATCAGCTGATATGCTTATCGACCCTCACACACGAGGGTAAGATCTCGACTTGGTGTGATTGTATTAAACGGGTGATAGCAAGCCGGGAGAGATGGAAAACAGGGGCTGCCGAGGGGGTTTGTCACCCACTTTACCCTAGCGCACAAAGTCAAGTTCTACCCCCCAGGGTCTGTGAGATTTTCTTCCACTTTCAAAGCTGAGTGAGACTACACATGTTTTCCTTATAGAAACATAGGAGTCGGCCATTCCACCCTTCGAGCTTGTTAGGAACATAGTTACATAGGACATAGGAACAGGAGCAGGCCATTCAGCCCCTTGAGCCTGTTCCACCATTAAATGGCTGATCTGTATCTTAACTCCATCTACCGGCTTTGGTTCCATAACCCTTAATACCCTTGCCTAACAAATGTCTATCAATCTCAGCTTTGAAAATTTCAATTGACCCTCAGCCTCAACTGCTTTTTGGAAGAGAGAGTTCCAGATTTCCGCTGCCCTTTGTGTAAAGACATCACCCCCGCCGCACTATTCAATTACATCTCTCTCTCTCTCTTAGGCAGTCCCACGGAACCGAGGATGACTTGCTTCCACATTAAAAATGAGTTCTCAGGTGACTGATGAGTCCAATGCGGGACCTACAGTCTCTGTCACAGGTGGGGCAGACGGTGGTTGAAGGGGCAGGGGTGGGTGGGGTGCTTGGGTTGACTTGAGCTCCTTCCGCTGTTTGCGCTTGGCTTCCGCTTGCTCCCGGCAAAGAGACTCGAGGTGTTCGGCGCCTTCCCGGATGCTTCTCCTCCACTCCTCCACAATTACATCATGGCCGATCTGTACTTCAACTCCATTTACCCGTCTACATTCCGTATCCCCTGACACCTTAAAAGTCTTCAAAATTTCAATTGATCCAACATCCACAGGCTTTTGGGAGTCTTGTGGTTCTTCTCTGTTCAGCCTTTGGGGCTTGAATCTTTTCCTTTGTGTCTTCGTGACCAGAACTTCGGGGACACCCGTTATCTCTCGCGGTTTCTGGACCGAGTGATTGGCAAAAGAACCGGGGGCGGGGGGGGGGGGCAAGATGAGGAGAAATTTTTTTTACGCAGCGAGTTGTTACGATCTGGAATGCGCTGCCCGAAAATTGTGGTAGAAGCTGATTCAATAATAACTTGCATAAGAGAATTGGACATAAACTTGAGGGGGAAAAAATTGCAGGGCTATGGGGAAAGGGCAGGGGAGTGGGACTAATTGTGCAGCTCTTTCAAAGAGCCGGCACAGGCAAGACGGGCCGAATGGCCTCCTTCTGTGCGGTATGATTCTATGATTCTATGAGTAGCAGTTAATTTTGATTCCTGGTTGGCTTGTGTGGAACCTTCGGCAGTGGGCAGGAAAGGTCTCGCGTTGAGGAAGTCAAGTCCGACCTGTAACTGGCCCAACAAAAAAAATTTGCACTCAGCTGTTCACCTCAATGCTGTGTGGCATGTTGTCCACGGCAGAAAGGAAATGAGTACGGCAGTGCCAACAGTTCTGTATTGTAAATGCGGAATAGGAGGTTGAGAACATGTTCTCGGCCATCTGTTTCTAAGTAACAAGGACTGTTGATAATCAACATAGCAAAACTAAGGCTTCACTCACTCTGTGCCAGACCTGTTGCCTTGTTCAAAGGCTGCTTCCATTGAATGCTGAAGATCTGTACATGAAATCTAGCATCTAGTTGAAGCCCCACTCCAGAGACTTGAGCACAAAATCCAGGCCTACACTCCCAGTGCAGTTCTGAGGGAGTGCTGCGCTGTCGGAGGTGCCGTCTTTCAGATGAGACGTTAAACCGAGGCCCCGACTGCCCTCTCAGGTGGACGTAAAAGATCCCCACGGCACTATTTTGAATCAGACCAGGGGAGTATTCCCCGGTGTCCTGGCTAATATTTACCCCTTAACTGACATCACTGAAGGAACAGATTATCTGGTCATGATCACTTTGCTGTTTGTGGGAGTTTGCTGTGTGCGAATTGGCTGCCGCGTTTCCCACATTACAATAGTGACTCCACTCCATTGGCTGTAACCTGCTTTGGGATATCCGGAGATTGTGAAAGGTGTTCAAAAATTGCAAATTCTTTGTTTGGGCTATTCAACCACTAATTCAGCAGTTCAGTTGCAGAGCTGCTGTTACGTATAGCCCTGCAATGGGCTGATATCAATGTTCCCCCCTAAGCTGGACCTCCCGATCGATGCACCCGCCCAGGCCGCTCACCAGCTGCTGCTGCTGGTAAAGATACCGGGCATGCAAATTTAAAGGGACCGCGCATGACAAAATAATTAGGGGGTATATTGGCCGATACCCCCAGTGTTCTGAGACCTTCCCCGCTTATATCACGGCGCGGGGCTAAAAACACCACTAGCGATGGTGAAATGCACATGCAGGATTTCCTCACGGATAGGAGAACTTGGAGCGTGGATTGGTACTTGGGACTACGATGTGGTGGCCATTACGGAGACATGGTTAGAACAGGGACAGGAATGGCTGTTGGAAGTTCCGGGGTATAGATGTTTCAGTAAGAGTAGGGAAGTTGGTAAGAAAGGTGGAGGAGTAGCATTGTTAATCAAGGATAGTTTAACAGTGGCAGAAAGGCAGTTCGAGGGGGATCTGCCGTCTGAGGTAATATGGGCTGAAGTTAGAAACAGGAAAGGAGCGGTCACGTTGTTAGGAGTTTTCTACAGGCCCCCAGATAGTAATAAAGATGTGGAGGAAGAAATTGCAAAGCAGATTATGAATAGGTGTTGAGGTCACAGAGTAGTTGTCATGGGTGACTTCAACTTTCCAAATATTGATTGGAACCTTTATAGGTCAAACAGTTCGGATGGGATAGTTTTTGCACAGTGTGTGCAGGAGGGTTTCCTGACACAATATGTGGATAGGCCGACAAGAGGTGGGGCCACGTTGGATTTGGTACTGCGTAATGAACCGGGCCAAGTGTTTGATTTGTATGTGGGAGAGCACTTTGGAGATAGTGACCACAATTCGGTAACTTTCACTATTGCAATGGAGAGGGATAGGGCCATACGGCAGGGCAGGGTTTATAATTGGGGGAGGGGTAATTATGATGCGATTAGGCAAGAATTAGGGAGTATAAGATGGGAACAGAAACTATCAGGGAAAGGCACAAACGAAAAGTGGAGCTTTTTCATGGAGCAATTACTGCGTGTCCTTGATAGGTATGTCCCTGTCAGGCAGGGAGGAAATGGCCGAGTGAGAGAACCATGGTTCACAAAAGAGGTTGAATGTCTAGTCAAGAGGAAAAAGGAAGCGTATGTAAGGATGAGAAAACAAGGTTCAGTTGGGTCGATTGAGGGGTACAAGGTAGCAAGGAATGAGCTAAAAAAAGAGCTTAGGAGAGCTAGGAGGGGGCATGAGAAGTCCTTGGCGGGTCGGATCAAGAAAAACCCCAAGGCTTTTTACTCTTATGTGAGAAATAAAAGAATGACCAGGGTGAGGGTAGGGCCGGTCAAGGACAGTAGTGGGAACTTGTGCATGGAGTCAGAAGAGATAGGAGAGGTGATGAATGAATACTTTTCGTCAGTGTTCACCGAGGAGAGGGGCCATGTTCTTGAGGATGAGAGTGTGATAAAGGTGGATAGGCTGGAGGTGGTAGATGTTCTGAGGGAAGATGTTTTAGCAATTTTGAAGAACCTGAGGGTCGATAAGTCCCCTGGGCCAGATGGGATATATCCTAGGATTCTTTGGGAGGCAAGGGAGGAGATTGCAGAGCCTCTGGCTTTGATCTTTGGGTCCTCACTGTCCACGGGGATGGTACCAGAGGACTGGAGAGTGGCGAATGTTGTTCCTCTCTTCAAGAAAGGAAATAGGAATGACCCTGGTAATTATAGGCCGGTTAGTCTTACTTCGGTGGTTGGTAAGATAATGGAAAAGGTCCTGAGGGATAGGATTTATGACCATTTGGAAAGGGGCAACTTAATCAGGGATAGTCAACACGGATACGTGAAGGGTAAGTCTTGCCTAACAAATTTGATTGAATTCTTTGAGGAGGTAACTAAGTGTGTAGATGAAGGTAGAGCAGTTGATGTCGTATACATGGATTTTAGTAAGGCGTTTGATAAGGTTCCCCATGGTCGTCTCATGAAGAAAGTAAGGAGTTGTGGGATAGAGGGAAATTTGGCCGATTGGATAAGTAACTGGCTATCTCATAGAAGGCAGAGGGTGGTGGTGGATGGAACATTTTCGGACTGGAGATCAGTTACCAGCGGTGTGCCACAGGGGTCGGTGCTGGGTCCTTTGCTGTTTGTGATTTTTATCAATGACTTGGAGGAGGGGACTGAAGGGTGGATCAGTAAATTTGCTGATGACACCAAGATTGGTGGAGTAGTGGATGAGGTGGAGGGCAGTTGTAGGCTGCAAAGAGACATTGATAGGATGCAGAGCTGGGCCGAAAAATGGCAGATGGAATTTAACCCTGATAAGTGCGAGGTGATTCATTTTGGTAGGGCAAATTTGAATAAGGATTACAGGGTCAACGGCAGGGTTCTGAGGAACGTGGAGGAGCAGAGGGATCTGGGGGTTCATATCCACAGATCTCTGAAGGTTGCCACTCAAGTGGCTGGAGCAGTAAAGAAGGCCTATGGTGTGTTGGCGTTTATTAACAGAGGGTTTGAGTTTAAGAACCGTGAGGTTATGCTGCAACTGTACAGGACCTTGGTGAGACCACATTTGGAATATTGTGTGCAGTTCTGGTCACCTCACTATAGGAAGGACGTGGAAGCATTGGAAAGAGTGCAAAGGAGATTTACCAGGATGCTGCCTGGTTTGGGGGGGAGGTCTTATGAGGAAAGATTGAGGGAGTTGGGGCTTTTCTCTTTAGAGCGGAGGAGGATGAGAGGCGACTTAATAGAGGTTTATAAGATGATGAGGGGGATAGATAGAGTGGATGTTCAGAGACTATTTCCTCGGGTAGAGGCAGCTGTTACAAGGGGGCATAACTATAAGGTGCATGGGGGGAGATATAGAAGGGATGTCCGAGGTAGATTCTTTACTCAGAGAGTGGTTGGTGTGTGGAATGGACTACCTGCTGTGATAGTGGAGTCGGACACTTTAGGAACTTTCAAGCGGTTATTGGATAAGCACATGGAGCACACCAGAGTGACAGGGAGTGTGATAGCTTGATCTTGGTCTCGGACAATGCTCGGCACAACATCGAGGGCCGAAGGGCCTGTACTGTGCTGTACTGTTCTATGTTCTATGTTCTATATGTGGTGCTGAGGAAAGGAGACACAAAACATATGAACATGTAAAAGTGGTGGACAGTTATAGACCAGTTGATCCATCGAGACCGATCCATATTGTGGTGGTGCAGCTGAGAATCAATGAACTCCATTCCTTCTCCACGTCCGCCTACCCCCCCACGCACCGCCACCCCCTCCCCCACTCCCCCAACAAACTACTGGGAGAGACAATGAAAGAAATGAAAGACTTGCATTTCTAAAGTGCCATTAACGTCTTCATGACATCGCAAAGCGCTTTACAGCCAATGAGATACTTTTTGAAGTGTAGTCACTGTTGTAATGTGGGAAACATGGCAGCCAAGTTGTGCACAGCAAGCTCCCACAAACAGCAATGTGATAATGGCCAGATCATCAGTTTTTAATGATGTTGGTATCGTTATTCCATTTTCCCGCCTTGGTTCCGTAACCCTTAACACCCTTCCCTCACATAAATCTATCAATCTCAGTTTTGACATTTTCAATTGACCCCCCAGCCTCATCAGCTTTTTGGGGGCGAGGGTTCCAGATTTCCACTGCCCTTTGTGTGAAGAAGTGCTTCCTGACATCACCCCTGAATGGTCTAGCTCTAATTTTAAGGTTATGCCCCCTTGTTCTGGACTCTCTCACACCAGAGGAAATAGTTTCTCTCTATCTAGCCGATCATATTCTTTTATCATCTTAAACTAACTTGGCAGGGGGATGGGATACGGAGTGGAGCTATAGTAGGGGGTGATGCACAGCCAAATATAGAGGAAAAAACAAGTCAGCCTGGAAGGCAGAGCAAATATGTAACGGCACTCGGGAGTATGGCAAGGCTGGATGGCATTTATTTTAATGCAAGGAGTCTTGCGAGTAAGGCAGATGAATTGAAGGTGTTGATGAACACATGGGAGTATGATATTGTTGCTATCACAGAGACATGGTTGAGGGAGGGGCAGGACTGGCAGCTCAATATTCCGGGGTATAGAATCTTCAGGTGAGACAGAGGGGGTGTAAAAGAGGAGGGGGTGTCGCAATATTAATCAAGGAGTCAATTACTGCTGTAAGAAGGGATGATATCTTAGCAGGTTCCTCTAATGAGGCCATATGGGTAGAACATAAAAACAAAAAGGGGGCAAGCACTTTGCTGGGAGTGTACTATAGGCCCCCAAACAGTCAGGGGGAGATAGAGGAACAGATATGTCGGCAAATCTCAGAGAAGTGTAGAAATAATAGGGTAATAATAGTAGGGGATTTCAACTTCCCCAATATTAACTGGGATGGTCAGAGTGTGAAAGGCTTAGAGGGTGCGGAATTCTTAAAGTGCATCCAGGAGAGCTTTTTGAGCCAGCATGTAGAAAGTCCTACAAGAGTGGGGGCGGTACTGGACCTAATTCTAGGGAATGTAGCCGGGCAAGTGGTAGAAGTGTCAATAGGAGAGCATTTTGGTGACAGTGACCATAATTCGGTGAGATTTAAGGTAGTCATGGAAAAAGACAAAGATGGAGCGGAAATAAAGGTTCTAAATTGGGGGAAGGCCGATTTTAATATGATAAGGCAGGATCCGGCCAAAGTGGACTGGGATCAGCTACTTGTAGGAAAATCCACATCAGAGCAATGGGAGTCTTTCAGAAAGGAAATAGAGAGAGTACAACGCCAACATGTTCCCGTAAAGGTCAAGGGTGGGACCAACAAACCCAGGGGACCCTGGATGTCAAGGGATATACAAGAATGGATTAGGAAAAAAAGGGAGGCTTTTGGCAGATACAAAGGACTAAAAACAGTGGAAGCCCTAGAGGAGTATAGAAAGTGCAGCGGGGTACTTAAAAAAGAAATTAGGAGAGCGAAGAGGGGGCATGAAAATACACTGGCGGGCAAAATAAAGGAAAATCCCAAGGTGTTTTATAAGTATATTAAGGGCAAGAGGATAATCAGGGAAAGAGTAGAGCCCATTAGGGACCAAAGTGGCAGTCTGTGTGTAGAGCCGGAAGATGTAGGTGAGATTTTAAATGAATATTTTGCATCTGTGTTCACTATGGAGAATTACGATGTAGGCGTAGATATCAGGCAGGGGGATTGTGAAATACTTGAACAAATTAGTATTGAGAGGGAGGTGGTACTAGCGGTTTTAGCGGGCTTAAAAGTGGATAAATCCTCAGGCCCTGACGAGATGTATCCCAGGCTGCTGTGTGAGGCAAGGGAGGAGATTGCAGGGGCTCTGACACAAATTTTCAGAACCTCTCTGGCCACAGGGGAGGTCCAAGAGATCTGGAGAACAGCTAACGTAGTACCATTATTCAAGAAGGGCAGTAGGGATAAACCAGGGAATTACAGGCCAGTGAGCCTAACATCAGTAATAGGGAAAATATTGGAAAAAATTCTGAGGGACATAATTAGTCTCCACTTGGAGAGGCAAGGATTAATCAAGGATAGTCAGCATGGCTTTGTCAGGGGGAGGTCATGTCTAACCAATTTGATTGAATTTTTCGAGGAGGTGACCAGGTGTGTGGATGAGGGTAGTGCAGTTGATGTAGTCTACATGGACTTCAGTAAGGCTTTTGACAAAGTACCACATGGGAGACTGGTCAAGAAGGTAAGAGCCCATGGGATCCAGGGCAATTTGGCTCATTGGATCCAAATTGGCTTAGTGGCAGGAGGCAGAGGGTGATGGTCGAAGGTAGTTTTTGTGACTGGAAGCCTGTGTCCAGTGGTGTACCGCAGGGATCGGTGCTGGGTCCTTTGCTGTTTGTAGTGTACATTAATGATTTAGATATGAATGTAGGAGGTATGATCAGTAAGTTCGCAGATGACACGAAAATTGGTGGAGTGGTAAATAGCGAGGAGGGAAGCCTTAGGCTACAGGACGATATAGATGGGTTGGTTAGATGGGCAGAACAGTGGCATATGGAATTTAACCCTGAAAAGTGTGAGGTGATGCATTTTGCGAGGACTAACAAGGCAAGGGAATACACAATGAATGGTAGGACCCTAGGAAGGACAGAGGATCAGAGGGACCTTGGTGTGCATGTACATAGATCCCTGAAGGCAGCAGGACAGGTAGATAAGGTGGTTAAAAAGGCATATGGGATACTTGCCTTCATTAGCCGAGGCATAGAATATAAGAGCAGGGAGGTTATGATGGAGCTGTACAAAACGCTAGTTAGGCCACAGCTGGAATACTGTGTGCAGTTCTGGTCGCCACACTATAGGAGGGATGTGATTGCATTGGAGAGGATGCAGAGGAGTTTCACCAGGATGTTACCTGGGCTGGAGCACTTCAGCTATGAAGAGAGACTGGACAGGCTGGGGTTGTTTTCCTTAGAGCAGAGAAGGCTGAGGGGGGACCTGAGTGAGGTGTACAAAATTATGAGGGGCGTAGGTAGGGTAGATAGAAAGGAACTTTTCCCCTTAGTAGAGGGGTCAATAACCAGGGGGCATAGATTCAAGGTAAGGGGCAGGAGGTTTAGAGGGGATTTGAGGAAAAACTTTTTCACCCAGAGGGTGGTTGGAATCTGGAACTCACTGCCTGAAAGGGTGGTAGAGGCAGGAACTCTCACAACATTCAAGAAGCATTTAGATGAGCGCTTGAAACGCCATAGCATCCAAGGCTTCGGACCAAGTGCTGGAAAATGGGATTAGAATAGACAGGGCTTGATGGCCAGCGCAGACACGATGGGCTGAAGGGCCTCTTTCTGTGCTGTATAACTCTATGACTCTATGACACCTCAATTAGGTCAACCCCTTTACAAAATATTACAGAGTATTTACACCACAGAAACAGGCTATTCGGCTCAACAGGTACAAGCCAGTGTTTATGCTCCACACGAGCCTCCACCCACCCCTCTTCACCTCACCCCATCAGCAGAACCCTCTATTCCTTTCTCCCTCATGTGTTTATCCAGCTTCCCCTTGAATGGGCTATTCACCTCAACTACTCCTTGTGGTAGTGAGTTCCACATTCTAACCACGCTCTGCCTAAAGTATTTTCTCTTGAATTCCCTATTGAATTTATTAGTGACTAGCTTACATTTATGGTCCCTAGCTCTGGTCTCGCCCGCAAGTGGAAACATCCTCTCTACGTCTACCCTATCAAACCCTCTCATAATCTTGAAGACTTCTATCAGGTCACTCCTCAGCCTTCTCCTTTCTGGAGAAAAGAGCCCCAGCCTGTTCAATCTTTCCTGATCGGAACAAACTCTCAGTTCTGGTATCATTCCAGTAATCTTCTATACTTGAGGCAATATAAGCCTAGTCTGTACAACCTGTTGCAGGAACACTTCCTCTGCCACATGAAGAGACCAAAAGCTGGACACAGGTCCTTCTGGTCCAGCAATACAAAAATGGCTTTGCCTTCCATTTGGATGGAGAGCTCAATGCACCTGTGGCCTAGCAAAATTTTTCCCATCTGCAGTGCTGTGTCTTTGGCTGTGCAAGAACATTTCCTGAGGTGATATTATATGTTGCCAGAGGCATAGTATAAAATCATTTATATTATATCACCGCTATTGGTTTCCTGTGGCAGTGCTTTCAGGAAAGATGTAGCTTGAGGCAATCCCATGAACAGAAATTTCCATTAGGCTCAGGAATAGGCAGCCTACAGTTCAGTGCCTAGATCTTTTCAAGGCTAAAACACATCCTTTATCACTGTTAGGTTCTCCTTCCTGGAGGAAGGTATACAGTGGTGTTCCCCAGGGGTCGGTTCTAGGATCACTGCTTTTCTTGATATATATGAATGACTTGGACTTGGGTGTACAGGGCACAATTTCAAAATTTGCAGATGACACAAAACTTGATAGTATAGTGAACAGTGAGGAAGATAGAAGGAGATAAATAGATTTCTAGACACAAAAGGCATCAAGAGGTATGGGGAGAGAGCGGGAATATGGTTTTGAGATAGAGGATCAGCCATGATCATATTGAATGGGCCGAAGGGCCGAATGGCCTACTCCTGCTCATATTTTTCCATGTTTCTATGTTTCTCTGTAAGATAGTGATAGACTTCAAGAGGACATGGACAGGCTGGTAGATTGGGCAGACACGTGACAGATGAAATTCAATGCAGAAAAGTGTGAAGTGATACATTTTGGTAGAAAGAATGAAGAGAGGCAATATAAACTAAAGTGTACAATCCTAAAGGGGGTGCATAAACAGAGAGACCTAGGGGTATATGTGCACAAATCATTGAAGGTGGCAGGGTAGGGTTGAGAAAGCGGTTAAAAAAGCTTACGGAATCCTGGGCTTCATGAATAGAGGTACCTGTATAGAGTACAAAAGCGTGGAAATTATGATGAACCTTTATAAAACTCTGGTTCAGCTGCAACTGGAGTATTGTGTCCAATTCTGGGCACCGCACTTTAGGAAGGATGTGAATGCCTTAGAGAGGGTGCAGAAAAAATTTACGAGAATGATTCCAGGGATGAGGGACTTCAGTTACGTGGATAGACTGGAGAAGCTGGGGTTGTTCTCCTTAGAGCCGAGAAGAGTGAGAGGAGATTTGATAGAGGTGTGCAAAATCATGAGGCGTCTCGACACAGTAGAGAGAGAGAAACTGTTCCCATTGGCGGAAGGGTCGAGAACCAGAGGACACAGATTCAAGGTGATTGGCAGAAGAACCAAAGGCGACATGAGGAAAAACGTTTTTACCCAGCGAGTGGTTAGGATCTGGAATGCACTGCCTGAAAGGGTGGGGGAGGCAGATTCAACCACGACTTTCAAAAGGGAATTGGATAAGTACCTGAAGGAAAAAGATATTGCAGGGCTACGGGGAAAGGGCGGGGGAGTGGGACTAGCTGAAGTGCTCTTGCAGAGAGCCGGCACGGGCTCGACGGGCCGAATGGCCTCCTTCTGTGCTGTAACCATTCTATGATTCCTTACTGAGTTGATCCTTTGGCCTTCAAAGAACCAGCGGCGACATGACAAAAAACTTTTTTACGCAACGAGTGGTTAGGATTTGGAATGCGCTGCCTGATAGGATGGTGGAAACAGATTCAATAGTAGCCTTCAAAAGGGAATTGGAGAAATACTTGAAGGGGAAAAAATTGCAGGGATGTGGGGAAAGAGCGGGGGAGTGGGACTAACTGGATTGCTCTTCGAAAGAGCCGGTGCAGATTCAATGGGCCGAATGGCCTCCTTCTGTGCTGTACTATTCTATGAATGATTCTATAAAATGACTCTGTGCCACGTTAGTGCACAAACATGTATAAGGCTTCGATTTTAACTCCATCCATCCCACCGCCACCCCCACCCATCCCCCCTCCCTCCCCCCCGCCCCCGCCCCATCCCCCACCCCTCCCCCAAGTTCCAATCATGTTTCAATGAAAAGAGTTTGCCTGCTATTTTAATGGCGATGTTAAATATACATGGATTAAGGGTTCAGCTAAAACAAAAGATGAAGGAACGTGTTAAGTCTTTGAGCCGGTTACGTGTCCGTACCCTAATAACGCGCAGCGACTCATCGTAAGCCTGCCAATGGAAGAACGACACTGCATCTCCACAACCCCATTTAAAACAAAAGAACTCGCTTCCTTTAAAGCAGTGGATTGCCTTCCCTTGGGACTAGGAGCGGAGAATATTATATCACTGATATGTAACACACGTAAATCCCCAGAGCGTCTCATGCATAAGGCACTGGAATGTGAGACTCTCTATGTAGATCTAAAAAAAAATCATAATTGTGAATTTTCAGAGACCATCTGGTGCTGTAAGCACAGTCATTGCCTCATTATCCTCTGCCAGCACAGCTTGCCAATACTCTCCACTGTGTGGAAAGTGACAAAATACTTAGCTTGAGGGATAAGTGCCAACAGTCGCCAGGGTCCTCGTGATCCGCCAAATCCATCTAGCTGAATTCCTGACCCCAATCCTGCAGCGAGGGTCGCGAGATTGCCTGAACTACCAGGTGAGAATCAGGCACAACCATCTTCAGCTGCTTCATCAATGACCTTCCCTCCAACATAAGGTCAGAAATGGGGATGTTCGCTGATGACTGCACGGTGTTCAGCGCCATTCGCAATTCCTAAGATAATGAAGCAGTCCATGCCCGCATGCAACAAGACCTGGACGACATTCAGGCTTGGGCTGATAAGTGACAGGTAACATTTACGCCACACAAGTGCCAGGCAATGACTATCTCCAACAAGTGAGAGTCTAAACACCTCCCCTTGACATTCAATGGCATTACCATTGCCGAATCCCCCACCATCAACATCCTGGGGGTTACCATTGACCAGAAACTTAACTGGACCAGCCACATAAATACTGTGGCAACAAGAGCAGGTCAGAGGCTGGGTATTCTGCGGCGAGTGACTCACCTCCTGACTCCCCAAAGCCTTTCCACCATCTACAGGGCACAAGTAAGGAGTGTGATGGAATACTCTGCACTTGCCTGGATGAGTGCAGCTCCAACAACACTCAAGAAGCTCGACACCATCCAGGATAAAGCAGCCCGCTTGATTGGCACCCCCATCCACCACTTTAAACATTCACTCCCTCCACCACCGGCGTACCGTGGCTGCAGTGTGTACCATCTACGAGATGCACTGCAGCAACTCGCCAAGGCTTCTTCGGCAGCAACTCCCAAACCCTTGACTTCTACCACCTAGAAGGACAAGGGCAGCAGGCGCATGGGAACACCACCACCTCCAAGTTCCCCTCCAAGTCACACACCATCCTGGCTTAGAAGTATATCGCCGATCCTTCATCGTCGCTGGGTCAAAATCCTGGAACTCCCTACCTAACAGCACTGTAGGAGTACCTTCACCACACGGACTGCAGCGGTTCAAGAAGACAGCTCAGCACCACCTTCTCCAGGGCAACTAGGGATGGGCAATAAATGCTGGCTTTACCAGCGATGCCCACATCCCATAAATGAATTAAAAAAAACAAGGGTCCATGGCCTTTTTTTTAGGAAAAAATGAGAAAAAAACACATTTGAAGCTGAGAAAGATACAAGGGCTATGGGAGAGAGCAAAGCAGTGTGGTTAGGTTTGCACTGCTCTGGCAAATAGCTGGGGCATACATGGTAGGCCAAATGGTCTCCTTCTCTGCCGTTGCCACAGTTTGCTTTTTAATATTCATTCTCGGGCGTCGTTGGCAAGGCTTTTATTGTCCATCTCTAGTTGCCCATTGAGAAGGTGGTGATGGGCCTTGTTATTGAACCGCTGCAGTCCGTGTGGCGATGGTCCTACCACAATGCTATTAGGTGGGGAGTTCCAGCGATAATGAAGGAATGGCGAGCGGTTGAAACTTGGAACTGCAGTAAACAGTGAGGAAGATAGTAATAGACTTCAAGAGGACAGAGACAGGCTGGTGGAATGGGCGGAAACAAGGCAGATAAAATTCAATGCAGAGAAGTGTGAGGTGAAACATTTTGATAGGAAGAATGCAGAGAGCCCATAGATACTAAATGATACAATCTTAAAGGGTTGAAGAACAGAGAGACCTGAGGATGCTTGTGCACAAATCTTTGAAGGAGGTAGGACAGGTTAACAAAGCAATTAATAAAGTACGTGAGATCCTGGGCTTTATAAATCGAGGCACAGAGTACAAAAGACAGGAAGTTGTGCTGAACCTTTATAAAAAACTAATTCAACCCCAGCTGGAGTATTGTGTCCAATTCTGGGCACCACACTTTAGGAAGGACGTGAAGACTTTGGAGAGGACATGGGTTGGAGAAGCCGGGGTTGTTCTCCTTAGAGCAGAAACGGCTAAGAGGAGATTTGATAGAGGTGTTTAAAATCATTAAGGATTTAGATCGAGTAAATAAAGAGAAACTGTTTCTAGTGGCTGAAGGGTCAATAACCAGAGGGCACAGATTTAAGATGATTGGCAAAAGAATCAGAGGCGACCTGAGGAAAAACTTTTTTACGCAACGAGTGGTTGGGATTTGGAATGCACTGCCTGGTAAGATGGTGGATACAATGTCAATAGTAGCCTTCAAAAGGGAATTTGATAAATACTTGGGGAAAAAATTGCAGGGATATGAGGAACGAGCGGGGGAGTGGGACTAACTGGATTGCTCTTCGAAAGAGCCGACGCAGACTCGATGGGCCGAATGGCCTCCTTCTCTGCTGTACTGTACTGTGATTCTATAATTCTATATTTCCAAGTCAGGAACGTGTGCGACTTGGAGGGGAGCTTGCAGGTGATGGTGTTCCCATGCGCCTGTTGCCCTTGTCCTACTAGGTGGTATAGATCGCGGGTTTGCGAGGGGCTGTCGAAGAAGCCTTGACGAGTTGCTGCAGTGCATCTTGTAGTGCCCTGCTGTATGTCTCAGAGACATGGACCATGTACAGCAGGCAGCTCAAAGCACTGGAGCGGTACCACCAACGCTGCCTCCGCAAGATCCTGCAAATCCATTGGCAGGATAGGCTCACCAACGTCAGTGTTCTCGCTCAGGCCAACATCCCCAGCATCGAAGCTTTGACCACGCTCGATCAGCTCCGATTGGCGGGTCACATCGTCCGCATGCCCGATACGAGACTCCCAAAACAAGCGCTCTACTCGGAGCTCCGGCACGGCAAGAGAGCCCCAGGTGGGCAGAGGAAACGCTTCAAGGACACCCTCAAATCCTCCTTGAAAAAGTGTAACATCCCCACCGACACCTGGGAATCCCTGGCCCAAGACCGCACAAAGTGGAGGAGAAGCATCTGGGAAGGCGCTGAACACCTCGAGTCTCTTCACCGGGAGCAAGCGGAAGCCAAGCGCAAACAGCGGAAGGAGCGCACGTCAACCCAAGCACCCCACCCACCTGCCCCTTCAACCAACGTCTGTCCCACCTGTGACAGAGACTGTAGGTCCCACATTGGACTCATCAGTCACCTGCGAACTCATTTTTAATGTGGAAGCAAGTCATCCTCGGTTCCGAGGGACTGCCTAAGAAGAGAAGAAGAAGAGATGGTTACACACTGCAGCCACGGTGCGCCGGTGGTGGAGGGGGTGAATGTTTAAGGTGGTGGATGGGGTGAATGTTTAAGGTGGTGGATGGGGTGCCAATCAAGCCGACTGCTTTGTCCTGGATGGTGTGGAGCTGCTTGAGTGTTGTTGGAGCTGCACTCGTCCAGACAAGTGGAGAGTATTCCATCACACTCCTGACTTGTGTCTTGTAGGTGGTAGAGAGGCATTGTGGAGTCAGGGCAAAGCAAAGCTAGGCTTTTCCTCAGGTTTAATGTATTTGGTCACTCTCATAGTTGGACCTTATACCATTATCATCTGGAGTGCACCTTTACTACCCAATATCTAGATAAACAATAGCTTGACCTGGGCATTGTCATGGAATATATCATGTGGTACCACAGGATTTCTCCTTTGTGTATGGAGAAACATAAACACACTATCAAGATGACGCATAGCTTTAGAACAAGTAAAGTACATCACTTGAATGGACAGTACAGTTTTCACGCTGAGAATATAGATTTTCCCTACAATCCCTGATTTTGCAAACATAAAAAGAAAGATGCAAGTCGCTTTATCTCCAACCATGGGTCAAAGAAAAAAGACCACTTACACTAAATTTAGCCTTTGAGGCCTGGCCGACTAGGCTTTAAAATACTTGACTGCTGCCTGAAAAAATTCACACACAGGTTTTGACTGAAGCTACTTTGTTGTGAACTGTCGCACGTAAGTCTGTGAGCTGAAGTCTCTGCCCACTGAGCTGTCAGTCACAGAGGCCCCAGCCAATCAAGGACCAGCCCCTTTCTTCAGCAAACTTTTACACGACTGTCAACCTTGGAGTGTCAGCCAGTGGCTCAGTTGATGGACCTTGCTGCTCAGTGGGTCTCTCTCTCTCTCTCTCTCGCCTCTGTGTCAAAAGCTTGTAGGTTCAAGTCCCATTCCAGAGACTTGAGCACATAAAGCTAATGTGAGAAGTCGCACAACACCAGGTTATAGTCCAACAGTTTTATTTGAAATCACAAGCTTTCGGAGCGCTGCTCCTTCGTCAGGTGAAGTGCACAAGCTAGGCTGACACTCTCAGTGCAGTGCTGAGGGAGCGCTGCGCTGTCGATGGTGCCGTCTTTCCAGACGAGACGTTAAACCGAGGCCCCGTCTGCTCTCTCAGGTGGGCATAAAAGATCACGTGACACTATTTCGAAGAAGAGTTATCCCCGGTGTCCTGGGCCAATAGTTATCCCGCAATCAACATCACTAAAAACAGATTATCTGGTCATTATCACATTGCTGTTTGTGGGAGCTTGCTGTGCGCACATTGGCTGCCGCGTTTCCTACATTACAACAGTGACTACACTTCAAAAAGTACTTCATTGGCTGTAAAGCGCTTTGGGACGTCCTGTGGTCGTGAAAGGCGCTATAGAAATGCAAGTCTTTCTTTCTAGGTCATTGCTCTGGCTTCAAGGGTTCAAGGAGGGTTCCAACAGTCTGCCTGGCTACACCCTCTGTTGTGCGAATTGAATAGAGCGACTCCTCAGATAATCACAATGGCCCTCCAGTGGGACAATGGAAGCATTCTGACAATCCACCACATGTTTGGAGTGTAAATACAGGCTCCTCTTGGGATGATGAACTAATTAACACTTCAAACCAGTATTTGTGTGGGCCAAAAAAACAACTCACATATTGAGGAAAATCTAATAGACAAACAAGCTGGTTCATAGAATTACATAGAGCTTTACAGCTCAGACACAGGCCATTCGGTTCAACAGGTCTATGCTGGTGTTTATGCTCCACATGAGCCTCTTCCCACCTTACTTCTTCTCACCCTGCCACCGTAACCTTCGATTCGCTTCTCCCTCATGTACATAGCTAGCTTCCTCTTAAAGGCATCTATGCTAATCGCCTCAGCCACTCTCTGAGTGAAGAAGTTAGGCTGGTGGCTTGCTGTTAAAAAAAATATGCAGCTTTGTGAATTAACTCCTTACATGCCGAATCTAGCATTAGAAGAATAGTAGTTAAAAACAATTCAGCACAAGCAAAAATCCATTCAGCCGCTGCTTTAAACGTCTATGGTTAAATTCTAAACCATCGAATCATAGAAAATTACAGCACAGAAGGAGGCCATGCTGCCCATCGTGTCTGTGCCGGCTGAAAAAGAGCCACCCAGCCTAATCCCACTTTCCAGCTCTTGGTCCGTAGCCCTGTAGGTTACGGCACTTCAAGTGAATATCCAAGTACTTTTTAAATGTGATGAGGGTTTCTGCCTCTACCACCCTTTCAGGCAGTGAGTTCCAGACCCCCACCACCCTCTGAGTGAAACAATTTCTCCTCAAACCCCCTCTAATCCTTCTACCAATTACTTTAAATCTATGCCCCCTGGTTATTGGCCTCTCTGCTAAGGGGAATAGGTCCTTCCTATCCACTCTAACTAGGCCCCTCAAAATAAAGAATGAGGAGAATGGGAATTTATGCTGACCATTTCATCACTGATGGGCCCATGGTGATATTAATAAATCTGTTTCATTTAGGAAGAGAGTATCGAGAGCTTGGATGGGGTGGGGAAGTCCATGATGTAAGGAATTGTGCATGAACTGTGGGAGGAGAGGGTTTGATGGGTCAACTGGCCTTTTCTGATCCAAGCTTTCTCATGTTTGTAACAGGGATTAGATGCGGAGCCACCTCTCCACCAAGCCAAATGACTAAACAGCAAACACTACCAGACTTGAATACTGTTCCCATATCTGGGAAAGCTCTGCGAGTAACTCTCTTTCACTCCTGGGAAGGATACTAGCAGAAGCTCATCACAGAATTGTTAATCTTTCCTTACTTCCAGCTTCACAACATTTCTTTATCTGATTCTTTATATAAGAATGTGAGACCATAAGAAATAGGAGCAGGAGTCGACCCCTCGAGCCTGCTCCGCCATCCATTAAGATCATGGTTGATCTTCTACCTCAAGTTCACCTTGCTGCCCGATCCCCATATCCCTCGATTCCCTTAGTATCGTAAAATCTATCAATCTCTGTCTTGAATATACTCAACGACTGAGCCTCCACGGCCCTCTGGGGTAGAGAATTCCAAAGATTCACAACCCTCTGAGTGATGAAATTTCTCCTCATCTCAGTCCTAAATGGCCGACCCCTTATTCTGAGACTGTGACCCCCTGGTTCTAGACTCCCCAGCCAGGGGAAACATCCTCCCTGCATCTACCCTGTCAAGCCCTGTTAGAATTTTATACGGTTCAATGAGATCACCTCTCATTCTTCTAAACTCTAGGGAATAGAGGCCTAGTCTACTCAATCTCTCCTCATGGGACAATCAATTTTATTGATACTTCTATGGTTGTTTCTCCTCTGAGCTTTTCTTATTGTTCTACAATTCCCATTCTTTTACAAGGATGATACCAGAACTGAAATGGTACAACTATCAGGAAAGACTGAACATGCTTTTCTCTAGAAAAGAGAAGACTGGGTGGGGGGGGCGCGCGGGGTTGGGGGGGGGGGGGGCGGGTGGCGGGGGCAGGTGACCTGATAAGGGTCTGTAAAATTATAAAGGGGTTTGATAGGGTAGATATAGAGAAGATGTTTCCACTTGTGGGGGAGTCCACAACGAGAGCCCATAAATACAAGATAGTCACTAATAAATCCAATAAGCAATTCAGGAGAAACTTCTTTACTCAGTGGTGAGAATGTGAAACTTGCGACCACAGGGAGTAGTTGAAGCGAATAGTATAGATGCATTCAAGAGGAAGCTCGATAAATACATGAGGGAGAAAGGAATAGAAGGATATGTTGATAGGGTGAGATAATATAAGCTGGGAGGAGGCTCAAGTGGATCATAAACACCTGTTTCTGTGCTGTAAAATTGTATGTACAAGGATTAGAAATGTGCCATTCTATGAGCTTTCTGTATCCCCACTGTATTAAAATCAAGACTTATTGCTCCATCATTCTTCCAGGACATCAAATTAGTTATCTTTTATGGTGAGAAGTCGCACAACACCAGGTTATAGTCCAACAGCTTTATTTGAAATCACAAGCTTTCGGAGCGCTGCTCCTTCGTCACCTGACGAAGGAGCAGCGCTCCGAAAACTTGTGATTTCAAATAAAGCTGTTGGACTATAACCTGGCATTGTGCGACTTCTCACATTTGTCTACCCCAGTCCAACACCGGCATCTCCACATCATGGGATCTTTTATGGTCATGATGGCCCTTTTATGGTGTAATTCCTTACCACTCTCAGAGGACACAGCTGCAATTTTTTTTTTACGCAGCGAGTTGTTGTGATCTGGAACGCGCTGCCTGACAGGGCGGTGGAAGCAGATTCAATCGTAACTTTCAAAAGGGGAATTGGATAAATACTTGAAAAGGAAACATTTGAAAGTTTTCGAGGAAAGAGCAGGGGGGAGTGGGACTACCTTGCCACCTTCCCCCTGGTTCTTTTGCCGATTATCTTAAATCGGTGCCCTCTGGTTACTAACCCTCCTGCCAGTGGAAACGGTTTCTCCTTATTCACTCTCGCAAAACCCTTCACAATTTGGAAATCTTCTCTGCAGCCTCCAGGGTTTCAATGTCCCCTTTACTTCTCGGTGACCAAAACTGGACGCAGTAGTCAAGGTGAGTTCTGGCCAGAGCTTTGCACAATTGGAGCATGATATTCTCTAGCTTGCACGCTAGCATTTTAAGTCCCACGTTTGATCGCGAGCCTGCATTGAGTGGTCATTGGGTAGTGATGGGGCGCCAATATTAGCCACAGTGTCCTCTGGGCAGGCGAGAGGAAAAATCAGCAATGTTCCCACTCCTGATGTCCCTTTAGAGACACCTGTCAGAAAGGACACATGTGTGAATGTCAAATGAGAACAGCATCAGGGGTCAACTCTAACGCCCTTCTGCAGACGAATAGCCCACTGTCTCACTCGATACTCACTGTCTAGGAACACACAACAAGAACTTGCGTTTATATAGCGCCTTTAACGTAGTAAAACATCCCAAGGCCCTTCACAGAAGCGTAATCAGACAAAATCTGACACAGAGCCAGATACTAGGACCGGCGACCAATAGCTTGGTCAATCAGGTAGGTTTTAGGAAGCCTCTTAAAGGAGGAGAGAGAGGTAGAGAAGCGGAGAGGTTTAGAGAGGGAATTCCAGCACTTAGGCACAGCTGAATAGCAGCTGAAGGCACAGCCACCAATGGTGGAGCGATGAAAATCGGGGCTGCACAAGAGGCCAGAATTGGAGGAGCGCAGAGATCTCGAAGGGTTGGAGGGTTGGAGGAGGTTACAGAGATCGGGAGGGGCGAGGCCATGGAGGGATTTGAACACAAGAGTGAGAATTTTAAACTCGAGACGTTGCTGGATTGAACGGCTACTCGGGTAAGTAACAGATGGTAGTCAGCACCCTGTGGAACCGTACCTCAGACGAGTCAGTGACTTATGGAGAGAGAACACCAGAGGGGGAAATTTTTACAAGATAAAGCCTGGCTCTGGATGGATTTCAAATGCGAAGGTGTCTAGCACATTGGGTTTCTGCTCAGCTCCACGCTGACAGCTGCTGCCACTTAATCCTTTTCAAATGTTATCTCGGTGAAGATATTATCTAATGGTTGTCGGGCCCTGTAGTATTCATGGCTACAAAGCCGTATCAAGGTCTCTACTGACAAGAAAGTGCAGCAAGCTTCTGCAACCCAGCACGCACAGAACACGTCATTTATCCTTCCTACAATCCGAAGCAATAACCGCTGAGCTGATTTCTCCCAATGCTATTCCTCTTTTCTCATATTTCATCTCCCTCACAATTCGGATAAGTCCGCCTGCCTTCCGTCGTTTTTGATGCACGGTGATCAAAATGAAGTGGCCCCCGGAATCGGATTGCATCTTTCCTCTGAATTAGGAGCTCCTTCACTCTCCATTTGGGGAGAGCCAAAAATAACTCCTGTTCAAAGTCAGACCTGAAAGCACGAGCTCCCTCCACGACCCAGTCATGCAGATCAGGAAAGCGCCAGGTTCAATCCCCGTACCTGTGTTGCGTCACCCAGAACGGACCTTGCAATTGGCTACAGTGCCTTGGACCTGGTGGATCAGGTCCAGAACGAACCTTGCAATTGGCTACAGTGCCTTGGACCTGGTGGATCAGGTCCAGAATGAACCTTGCAATTGGCTACAGTGCCTTGGACCTGGTGGATCAGGTCCAGAACGAACCTTGCGTTTGGCTACAGTAGCTTGGATCTTGGGTAGGGTAAATCAGCCAGTTTTCCAATTCCTAATTTCTATCCAATGATTACCTAGTGAAGAGTGCATGTGTGTGGACTTTGGGAGAGAACAGGATGGAACTCAGCTGTGATGTGCCTCATGCCAATGCCCGCTGTCCAGGCAGGCTCACTCGGGTCAGGTGAGGAAGGGAAAAATTGGTATCGGGGGTGGGGGGGGGGGGGGGGGGGGGTTTTCGGGGGAAATGTAGTGCAACACACAGGAGTGGCACAAATGTGTTGGGGTTTTGACATGCTATGGCACAGGGTAACAGGTTGGCATCTACGATATTTCCCTCACATGTTTAAGTCGAGATGGCTGTGCCATCCTGGGGTATTGAGCAAAGGCCACCTGCTTCTCCATTGTGGGAAGGGAGGGAGTCACATTGTGGGAAGGAAGTAGATCTCGAACACCTTAGGACCCTGCTTTGGGAGGCCAAGGCACAACAATATGTAATTGTTTTCTTTCCAATTTACATTGCCCTTCGACTGAAGGGGCGGACTCTTGCTGGTATACGGTTCCACAGGAAGCTGGCAGGTGACCATTCTTCTGTATACAGAGAGTGTTGATGGGCTATTTTACCATGGGATGACTGTATCAAAGTCGAGACCAATCCTGTTTGTGCCTAATGTCCACGCATGTGCATTTTCCAGCAGGATTCACTAAATAGAAAGCAGGAGCAGTGGTCCGAGCTCACTTTTTAACCCAGCTAATTTTTTTTATCATTAATTCTCAGGATGTGGGCATCGCTGGCAAGGCCGGCATTTATTACCCATCCCGGTACAACTCGGAGGGGAGTTAAGAGTCAACCACGTTGCTGTAGGACTGGAGTCACAAATAGGCAGGCTTCCATCCCTAAAGGGGAAAAGTGAGCCAGTTGGGTTTTTAAGATTGAGTAGTTTGGGCCTATACACTCTGGAGTTTAGAAGAATGAGAGCTGATCTCGTTGAGTGGGCAAAAACATGGCGAATGGAATGTAATGTGGAGAAATGTGAAGTTATCCACTTTGGTAGGAAAAATAGAAAAGCAGAGTATTTTTTTTAAATGGTGAGAGATTGGGAAATGTTGGTGTTCAGAGGGACCTGGGTGTCCTTGTACACGAATCACTGAAAGTTAACATGCAGGTACAGCAAGCAATTAGGAAAGCAAATGGTATGTTGACCTTTATTACAAGAGGATTTGAGTATAAGAGTAAAGACGTCTTACTGCAATTATATAGGGCCCTGGTGAGACCACACCTGGAGTATTGTGTACAGTTTTGGTCTCCTTACCGAAGGAAGGATATATAGGAATCCCTCCCCAACCGCGGGGGAAACGTCCCTGAAAGCCCCCGTGGTTAGTAAAACCGCGGTTGGCAAATTCACTATAAATGTGTATAAACACAATAAAAAAGAATATAAAAAGCATAAAAATCATGTTATTTACCTTATTCCTAAATTAAAAACCGCGTATACGCGAATTTCACTGCCGCGGTTGACGAAAATAGTCAGAGTGGAAACCGTGTTTACGTGAAATCTGCGTATGGCAAAACCGTGGTTGGGGTGGGATTCCTGTACTTGCCATAGAGGGAGTGCAACGAAGGTTCACCAAACTGATTCCTGGGATGGAGGGATTGTCCTATGAGGAGAGGTTGAGTAGACTAGGTCTATATTCTCTAGAGTTTAGAAGAATGAGAGGTGATCTCATTGAAACATAAAAAATTCTTACAGGGCTTGACAGGGTAGATGTAGGGAGGATGTTTCCCCTGGATGGGGAGTCTAGAACCAGGGGTCACAGTCTCAGATAAGGGGTCGGCCATTTAGGACTGAGTTGAGGAGAAATTTCTTCACTCAGAGGGTGGTGAATCTTTGAAATTCTCTACCCCAGAGGACTGTGGAGGCTCAGTCGTTGAGTATATTCAAGACAGAGATCGATAGATTTTTGGATATTAAGGGAATCAAGGGATATGGTGATAGTGCAGGAAAGTGGAGTTGAGGTAGAAGATCAGCCATGATCTTATTGAATGGCGGAGCAGGCTCGATGGGCCAAATGGTCGACTCCTGCTCCTATTTCTTATGTTCTTATGTAATTGAATGACGGAACAGGCTCGAGGGGCTAAATGGCCTATTCCTGTTCCTATGTTCATATAAGATTCTGAGGGGGATTGACAGGATAGATGCTGAGAAATTGTTTCCCCTGGCTGGAGAGTCTAGAACTAGGGGGCATAGTCTCAGGATAAGGGGTCGGCCATTTAAGACTGAGATGAGGAAGAATTTCTTCACTCAGGGGGTTGTGAATTTTTGGAATTCTCTACCCAAAAGGGCTGTGGATGTTGAACTGTTGAGTATATTCAAGGCTGAGATCAATAGATGTTTGGACTCTAGTGGAATTAAGGGATATGGGTATCGTGAAATCCTCTTGTAATAAAGGCCAACATACCGGGAAAGTGGAGATGAGATAGAAGATCAGCCATGATCTTATTGAATGGCGGAGCAGGCTCGAGGGGCCGTATGGCTGACTCCTGCTCCTATTTCTTATGTTCTTATGTTCTGAATGACAATCAGACAGCTTCATGGTCACAATAGCAAAATACTGCGGATGCTGGAAATCTGAAATAACAACAGAAAATGCTGGAAACACTCAGCAGGCCAGGCAGCATCCGTGGAGAGAGAAACAGAGTTAACGTTTCAGGTCTGAGAGGGTCACAGTCCTGAAACGTTAACTCTCGTTCTCTCTCCACGGATGCTGCCTGGCCCGCTGAGTGTTTCCAGCATTTTCTGTTGTTATTCCAGCTTCATGGTCATGTTTACTGAGACTGGCTTTTTATTTCTAAGATTGAAAAATAGAATTCAAATTCTCAAACTGCCATGATGGGATTTGAACTTCCGTCACATGACTGGATGAGTAGTCCAGGCCTCTAGATTACTGGTCCAGTAACATAACCATGACACGACCATACCCTACTGTCAGAGCGCAGATTGGGGCTTGAGGCTGGTGCTTTCCTGGTCTGTATATTTCAATTCCACATTGCACTTACTGACTCATTATTAAAAATGCTCGATCAGCTCCGATGGACGGGTCACATCGTCCGCATGCCCGATACGAGACTCCCAAAACAAGCGCTCTACTCCGAGCTCCGGCACGGCAAGAGAGCCCCAGGTGGGCAGAGGAAACGCTTCAAGGACACCCTCAAAGCCTCCTTCAAAAAGTGCAACATCCCCACTGACACCTGGGAATCCCTGGCCCAAGACCGCACAAAGTGGAGAAGAAGCATCCGGCAAGGCGCCGAACGCCTCGAGTCTCTTCGCCGGGAGCAAGCGGAAGCCAAGCGCAAGCAGCGCACGTCAACCCAAGCACCCCACCCACCCACCCCTTCAACCACCGTCTGCCCCACCTGTGACAGAGACTGTAGGTTCCGCATTGGACTCATCAGTCACCTGAGAACTCATTTTTAAATGTGGAAGCAAGTCATCCTCGGTTCCGAGGGACTGCCTAAGAAGAAGAAGATTAAAAAGGTCAGAACCCCCACCACCCCCCCCCCCCCCCGAAATCCCAATTGGGAGGTGACCCAGTACAATTCATTGGCCAGCATACTGAGCCCCTTCCTAGAATTGGACTGGTGTGCAGTTTCTTGTAGCAGAGATATTAAATATTAAAGCATTTGCCAAAATCTAGTGGCTAAAATGCAGTGAAAGCAGGGGCACCGTTAACTGCTGTGTAGTGCAGTTCAAGTACTGTGCGCAGTGTTGGTCTCCATATTACAAAAAGGATACAGTAGCACTGGAGAAGGTGCTAAAAAGATTACGAGAATACAAACCGGCATGATAAGACCAGCTGGTCCATCAAGCCTGCCCCACACACCATGATGGCCAGAGCATCACGGCTAAATACTTCGTCCCTGACTCCTCCCGTCCCCCCACCCCCTGCTCCACTCTCCCCTCGCCGCCACATAATCTCATGGGATTTCCAAGGTTGATACCAGAACTGAGGTTATAACTATCAGGGAAGGCTGAACAGGCTGGGGCTCTGTTCTCTAGAAAAGAGAAGGCTGAGGGGTGACCTGATAAGAGTTCTTTAAAATGATGAAAGGGTTTGATAGGCTACCCTCAGAGAGGATGTCTCCACTTGCTGGAGAGACCAAAACTGGGGACCATAAGTACAAGAAAAGCTACAAATAAATCCAATAGGGGATTCAGGAGAAATGTCTTTATCCAGAGAGAGGTGAGAATGTGGAACTCGCTACCACAGGGAGTGGTTGAGGCGAATAGTTTAGATGTATTTAAGGAGATGTTAAATAAATATAAGAGGGAGAGGGGAATATAAGAATATATTGATAGGATGAGATAAAGTAGGGGTCGGAGGAGTCTCGTGTGGAGCATAAACACTGGCATAGACCAGTTGGGCCGAATGGCCTGTTTCTGTGCTGTAATGTCAGTGTAATTGGATGTAATTGGAGGTAATACGATGTAATATGATGTAATTCCATGTAATAGGATGTAACTCTGTAATATGATGTATTACAATGTAATTCGATGTAATTTGATGTAATTCGATGTAATTTGATGGAATAGGATGTAATTCGATGTAATTACACGGGACACCTATGCAAACGAGACACGCAGACGTCCAATTAGCACTCAGTGCTTTGGGGTCATGAAAGACGCTATAGAAGTGCACGTTCTTTCTTCTCGAATGTCCAGTGCAGAGTCACTCCGCACCCTCTCAAACCAGGTGACAGAACAGCGAGCGTTTCCGACTCGCTCATATTGACTCGATTGACTGAAGCTCAGTGTATTTCACACTCACCGTATGTACATTTCCTCTCGGTCGATCTCTTTGTAGAAATTCTGCAGAGGGAATAAAAAACCCAAAATGAGACGTTTAAGAAGTAAAAACAAGTCATCGGGCCTATCCCCTTCACAGTGACCAAACAAATCAAAGTCTGTTTTTGATCACGTGGGACTTTGGGATCGGTCCAGTATTTGACAGATCACAGTACATGATTCTGTCCACTTTTCCATAAAACAAAAGTCTCGACTAGACCTGAGCACAAAACCTCGGCAGATACTCCAGTCCAGTGCTGCACTGTCGGAGGTGCCTGTCTTTTAGATGAGACGTTAAACCGAGGCCCCTGTCTGCCCACTCAGGTGGATGTAAAAGATCCCACGGATTTGGAAGAAGAGTAGGGGAGTTCTCCCCAGTATCCTGGCCAATATTTATCCTTCAACCAATAGATTATCTGGTCATTTACATCAATGATGTTTGTGGGAGCTTGCTGTGGGCAGATTGGCTGCCTCGTTTCCTACATTACAACAGCGACTACACTTCAGAAGTACTTCATTGGCTGTAAAGTGCTTTGGGACGTCCTGAGGTCGTGAAAGGCGCTATATAAATGTAAGTTCTTTCTTTCTATAAATGAGAACAAATGTGTTATAATTACCAAACTTAGCTCCCCCAAGGATTGGACAAATGTATCCAGTGAGCAGCTGAGTCACATCAGGAAGATCCCAGATTCAAACTGCAGTCTGTGCTAAGCTGGTTGATCCCATCAAGTACGTTACAATCAGGCTCAATGCCTTTGGGTTAGGGTGAGGACAAAAATAACCCAGGGTTCCTGCTCCTGATTGGAAAGGGCATGCGTCTGCCAGCGCGCGCGCGTGCGGGTACAGGGCAAGGGCAGGGTCGGGCCTGGCTGTGATGCCTTCCACAGTCGGATAGCCTCACCGTCGTGGTTCACGCAGGAACGAATGTGGGTGAGGCACTGATAGATGCCGACAGAACCCTGTCCCTTTAAGGAGCCGGTGCCTTTAGGGGGAGAAAATTGACAAGTAGCTTAAAAAAAAAGTCACCAGGCAACTTATCAAACTCTTTGTTCGAGTAATACCATCCTGCGACCTTAACCTGGGGCTACATTCTGAAATATTTCAGTCATCATTTCTTTATTTCAGTGCTATTACTCATTCTCTCGTCAATGCCAGCTCTTTGGCTAAATTCCCCTTTGAAAACAAAAGAAACATTTCATTTACTTTTCTTCTCCCCCTGACAACTCAATAACACCTGGGGGCAGGGGTGGGTGGGGGGTGGGTGGGGGAGAAAGGGGGGGAGAGTGAGAACAAAATAAAATCCTGAATAGAAGCTGTTGATTGTTGACATTCCCGAACCAAGGCACCCAGGATGGGTAAAAGCAGCAGTGACGAGCAATGTTCCCATTCATTTTTTTTTTGGCGCGTGGCCCCTTTAAGGGACTGCGCGGCCCATTCAAAATACAGCGCATGCGCGATTTTTCTCCCTGAAAATCTGGTGAGCTGGCCGCGCGGGAGGTCCAGACAGCTGCAGCTTAAAGGGAACATTGGTAACGAGTTCCTTGTTTGTGATGAGTTCACAGAGTCATGATGAGGGGGAATTTTAACTGGCAGTGGGATTCGGGCGAAAGGCAAACCGTGTGAGGCCTTCTGCTTATTTACTCTATCAAAACGCTTCATGATGTTGAACGCCTCTGTCAAATCTCCCTTTAACCTTCTCTGTTCTGAGGAGAACAGCCCCAGCTTCTAAGGAGAACAGAGTCCCTTACTGAAATGTGCGCATGTCCTGGTGGTCGGGTGAGGACAGGGTGGGAACCAGCTGTGATACCCTCGTGGTTAAAATGGGCAAAGCGCTTTTGGGGGTATAAATGGGCCTTGGGTTGGGTGTCGCGAATCGGGGTCCCGTTTAGCTCTCCGGCCGATTGTCCTTTCCATTGAAGAGATGGGGCGGAAATTTAAACGAGTTCGTTGATTAGCTCTGGCTCGTTTTCGCGCCACCTGATGCCAAGGCCAATTTATGCCGCTTCGAATTTAATGACTTAAATCGGCCGCCGGCAAAAAAAAAAGAGTATTCTTTTTTGAAGTCTGAGGTGGAGTCCGTCGGAGCGGGAGTTCTGCTTCCGCCCCCCCCCCCCCCCCCCTCCCTGACAGCAAGGCAAGCGGCCCGACATTCATGCTTCTAAAACTGTCGCGCGCCATCGTGACAGGTGCTGGCAGCTCTCCCGAATCATGTTAGAGGCCCAAGGTCCAACTTCAGGCCTGCCTCAGGGCAGCAGAGGCGGGTAGTGGGTGGGGGCGAGCTCGAGGTGCAGCTTCTAATTTCAGGCCCGAAAATATACAGGAATTTCCACCTCAAATGCGTCAATACAGGAGGCAAATATGCCAAAAGACCACAGGTTCTTCTCCCCCCCACACCTAATGCGGACATGGCCTAAATAGAGATAAAATAGTCTCTCGGCCCTTCAGACTTTGGGTTTTTAATTAGCACGTTCCTATCTATAACCTTTGAAGACTTACTTGGCCTTTTTTAATGCATAGTATCGGTCTCAGAGGTCCCATCTTTGTTTGGTGCTAATGATTCATTGAATAAAACGTCTGTAGTGGGCACACAGGACTGAAGGGATCAGAGGAGCTAAAGGCTTTAAACTCTTCTTTGATCCTCTGGAAACTCACTGGTTCATTTCGCCTTCGAAATATAAAAGACGCTCGTAAGCCAAGGTTCACTGCCCATCTTCCGGCTAAGAACTCCAGCAAGCTTATCAAAAATTCAATGCATTGCTGAGCGCGCAGGGCTCTGAGGAGTGCATTGAAAACCATATTTAATAAATAAAGAAACCCAGTCTCACACAGCAATTTAAAAAAAAAATGTCTTCTAATTATTTGAAGAGGTTTGTTTGAGGAACCAGCCAAGGCTCAGTGGGTGGCACTCTTGCCTCTGAGCCAGAAGGTTCACACACCGCTCCAGACTACTTGAGCACATAATCCAGGCTGATACTCCCAGTGCAGTACTGAGGGGGCCTCCGCTGCACTGTCGGAGGTGCCGTCTTTCGGATGAGACGTTAAACTGAGGCTAGATCTGCCCGCTCGGGTGGACGCAAAAGACCCCACGGCACTATTTCGAAGAGGAGCAGGGGAGTACTCCTCGGTGCCCTGACCGATATTTCTCCCTCAACTAGCATCACTAAAGAACTAATTATCTGGTCATTATCAAGTTGCTTTTTTTGTGGGATCTTGCTGTGCGCAGATTGGCTTCCTACATTAACTACAGTGACTACATGTTAAAAAGCACTTTATTGGGCTGCAAAGCATTTCGGGACATCCTTGGTGAGACCACCCCTGGAGCACTGTGTGCAGTTTTGGTCTCCTTACCGAAGAAAGGATATACTTGCCATAGAGGGAGTGCAGCGAATGTTCACCAGACTGATTCCTGGGATGGCAGGACTGTTGTACGAAGAGAGATTGGGTCGGCTAGGCCTGTATTCACTAGAGTTTAGAAGAATGAGAGGGGATCTCGTTGAAACGTATAAAATTCTGACAGGGCTAGACAGACTGGATGCAGGGAGATATTTCCCCTGGCTGGGGGGGGTCTAGAACGAGGGGTCACAGTCTCAGGATACAGGGTAGGACATTTAGGACTGAGATGAGGAGAAATTTCTTCACTCAGAGGGTGGTGAACCTGTGGAATTCTCTACCACAGAAGGCTGTGGAGGCCAAGTCACTGAATATATTTAAGAAGGAGATAGATAGATTTCTAGACACAAAAGGCATCAAGGGGTATGGGGAGAGAGCGGTAATATGGTATTGAGATAGAGGATCAGCCATGATCATATTGAATGGCGGAGCAGGCTCAAAGGACCGAATGGCCTACTCCTGCTCCTATTTTTCTAAGTTTCTATGTTTCTATCCTGAGGTCATGAAACGCACTACTTTTTTTTGTTTGGCTTTCAGTGATGGCACAGTGGACTAGCAAAGATTTGAAGGACACACCATTACCAACAGGCCCTCAAACTCCAACATTCACCGGACTACTAAATTGGCTAGCACATCACCATGAAGCCAACTGACCCCCTCCTAACTAGGTGACCATGGATCAGTCATATCAAACTCTACCTTATTGCCGCCATGACACTGCCTCTCCGAAAACGTAATCAATGAGGTACAAAATGGACGCAGCACTAACATCAATCACTCTCTCAACTAGACTTTTCAATTGAGAAATCTACGTTGAGAATCAAGGCTCATAGTGCAGGACACCACCATGGTTAAAAAGACGACAGAAAATTAGGTGATACCGATATTGGATCTTAAATGGTGTTTTATTCGTTGCCCTAGATAGGAGATTCAAGTCTGGTAAGGTTTTATGGAGAATTAAGAGCTGACGAGGGGGGAAAGGAAGTGTCTGGCATGGGGGAAGAACTGGATTTCTACAAGGCAGCTTTAAAAACAGTGGAAGATCCACTTGAGATCATAGGAGACAGTGAGGACAAGAATATCAACAGTTCAAGGACTAAGGTTTAAAGCTAAAAGCTAGGTGAGGTGAGAGTGACTGCTCTTGACATCAAGGCAACATTTGACCGAGTGTGGCATCAAGGAGCCTTAGTAAAATTGAAGTTAATGAGAACCAGGGGAAAACTCTCCACTGGCTGGAGTCATACCTAGCACAACGGAAGATGGTTGTGGTTGTTGGAGGCCAATTATCTCAGTCCCAGGACATCGCTGCAGGAGTTCCTCAGGGCAGTGTCCTAGGCCCAACCATCTTTAGCTGCTTCATCACCGACCTTCCCTCCATCATAAGATCAGAAGTGGGAATGTTTGCTGATAACTGCACAGTGTTCAGTGCCATTTGCAACTCCTCAGATAATGAACAGTCCATGCCCACATGCAGCAAGACCTGGACAACATTCAGGCTTGGGCTGATAAGTGGCAAGTAACATTCACGCCACACAGATACCATGTAATGGACATCTCCAACAAGAAAGAGTATAGCCACCTCCCCATGACATTCAACGGCATTACCCTCGTCGAATCCCCCACCATCAACATTCTGGGGGTCAACACTGACCAGAAACTTAACTGGACCAGCCACATAAATACTATGGCTACAAGAGCAGGTCAGAAGCTGGGTATTCTGCGGTGAATGACTCACCTCCTGACTCCCCAAAGCCTTTCCACCATCTACAAGGCACAATTCAGGAGTGTGATGGAATACTCTCCACTTGCCTGGATGAGCGCAGCTCCGACAACACTCAAGAAGCTCGACACCATCCAGGACAAAGCAGCCCACTTGATCGGCACCCCATCATCTACCACCTTAAACATTCACTCCCTCCACCATTGGCACACCGTGTCTGCAGTGTGTACCATCTACAAGATGCACTGCAGCAACTCGCCAAGGCTACTTTAACAGCACCTCCCAAACCCGCGCCCTCTACCACCTAGAAGGACAAGGGCAGCAGGTGCATTGGAACACCACCACCTCCAAGTTCGCCTCCAAGTCACACACCATCCTGACTTGGAAATATATCGCCGTTCCTTCATCGTCGCTGGGTCAAAATCCTGGAACTCCCTCCCTAACAGCACTGTGGGAGTACCTTCACCACAGGGACTGCAGCGGTTCAAGAAGGCGGCTCACCACCACCTTCTCAAGGGCAATTAGGGATGGGCAATAAATGCTGGCCTCACCAGCGACGCCCACATCCCATGAATGAATAAAAATAAAGCAGCTAATATTCGGACTTGCAAAAGAGAGATGAAGAACTGGCATCTTTGAATTATTGAGAAAAAACCCAAGATCTCCATTGAAGAGCGTGCAGGGGCAATCAAGAGGGGGTGATTCAACAAGCGTATGACCAGATGTGCTCACTGAGTGCGAGCGCTTTGAATGATCCTCAATTATCTGACTTTTAATGAGGAACTCATTAATTTTGTCGCTTTGGTCCCAGATTTATCACAGAGCCAGTAGTGCATTTTACAAGTCTCTTCAACTTGGTGCCAAATGTGATCTTCAGTTGAGTGGTCTCTGCGGGTTTTCTTGGACTGTTGAATAAACGATTAAGTGG
The DNA here is from genome assembly GCA_030390025.1 of Squalus acanthias. NCBI lineage: Eukaryota > Metazoa > Chordata > Chondrichthyes > Squaliformes > Squalidae > Squalus > Squalus acanthias. The sequence goes on from CM059426.1 coordinate 12,820,397, forward strand.
GAACTGATACAGATTTTGGAAGGTTATCTGTGTGCACCATTTTGTTTCTGAACAAAGTACATTTATGTTGTTTCCACTGTAATAAGAATTGATTAAGAAAGAACTTGCATTTCTATAGCGCCTTTCATGACCTCAGGAAGTCCCAAAGCGCTTTACAGCCAATGAAGTACTTTTGAAGTGTAGTCGCTGTTGCAATATAGGAATAAATGACCAGATCATCTGGTTTTTTTTAGGTGTTAGGTGAGGGATAAATATTAGCCAGGGCACCGAGGAGAACTCCCCTGCTCTTCTTCGAAATAGTGTCGTGGGATCTTTTACATCCACCTGAGAGAGCAGACGGGGGCTCGGTTTAACGTCTCATCTGAAAGACGGCACCGCCGACAGTGCAGCACTCCCTCAGCACTGCACTGGAGTGTCGGCCTGGATTTTTGTGCTCAAGTCTCTGGAGTGGGACTTGAACCCACAACCTTCTGAATCAGAGGCCAGGGTGCAACCAATCAGCAAATGGAATGTTCGAGGGATTTCATTTCCTAAAGTAGGGAACGTCTTGGAGTGTTAACAGAAAATTTCTCAGCGCACTCCTTCAATGTAGGTGTCAGCTTGGCTCAGCTGGTATCACTCACCACTGAGTCAGAAGGCCATGGGTTGAATGCGACACTCAACTTGAGCATGTAATCTAGGCTGCACGCCAGGAGCAGCACGGAGGGAGCTCAGCATTGTCAGGAGTGCTGTCTTTATGTTTTGGAACTTTAATCAAGGCCCCATCTGCCTGTTCGAGTTGGACGTAAAGGATCTCATGGCACTATTTGTGGAAAAGCAGAGCATTTCCCCCCCCCCGTGTCCCATTTCTCCCTTAAACTAGGCAGCCAAAAACAGATGAACTGCTAATTGGTCTCACTTGCTGTTCGTGGGACCTTGCTGTGCTCATTTGGCTGTTGCGTCTGACTACCCACATATCAGTCGTTGCACTTCACAATGAACTTGTCGGTTGTGAATTGGTTTAAGATACGGTCAAGTTGCTATGCAAAAGCGCCAAGGAATTCTACACACAGGCAATCACCACTGGGGTACCAGAGGCATTTTAAACCACTTAATTGGTTTGTCACTGTTCTTTGATTTCTACAAAGCGGCTTCAATTCTAGCCCAGACTTGTCAGGATGAAGGCCTCCTCTCCCTCTACCTGAAGGATCCTAATTGAAAAAAGCTTATGGCAATCTTAGCTGAGTTCTTGGATGTCGTGCATTTGAACCAAAAAAACTGCCTACAATTGAGCACAAATTAGCACAATGTTGGCAGCCACACTCAGTTGATTGTTTAAATCAGGTCACTAATCAGGAGATAATTGAAAGCCTTCATTTACTTGGAATCAGCAGTGAGTCTGAATGAGGAGCCTCACACACAGGATCCCTTATGTCTTTATGGATGAACACAACTGTGACTGCATTATAGAGAATAACAACTTCCAATTTATATAGCAGCTTTATCACAGTAAAACGTCCCAAGGCGCTTCACAGGAGCGTTATCGGATTTGGCCAGCACCCCATCCACCACTCATCTCATTCCCTCCACCACCAGCACACTTGTGTCTGCAATGTGCACCATCTACAAGATGCACTGCAGCAACTCGCCAAGGCTTCTGCGCCAGCACCTCCCAAACCCGCGACCTCTACCACTGAGTAGGACAAGGGCAGCAGGCGCATGGGAACACCACCATCTCCAAGTTCCCCTCCAAGCCACACACCATCCTGACTTGGAAATATATCGCCGTTCCTTCATCGTCGCTGGGTCAAAATCCTGGAACTCCCTCCCTAACAGCACTGTGGGAGTACCTTTACCACAGGGACTGCAGCGGTTCAAGAAGGCAGCTCACCACCACCTTCTCAAGGGCAACTAGGGATGGGCAATAAATGCTGGCCTTGCCAGCGACGCCCACATCCCATGAACAAATAAAAAAAGTGACAACTGAGCCAAAGAGGCAGATATTAGGGCAGGTGACCAAAAGCTTGGTCAAAGAGGGTTTTAAAGGAGGAGATAGAGGTGGAGAGGTGGAGAGGTTTAGGGAGGGAATTCTAGAGCTTACAGCCTAGATGGTTGAAGGCACGGCTGCCAATGGTGGGATGAAGGGAGTGGGGGATGGACAAGAGGCCAGAGTTGGAGGACTGTATAGATCTCAGCGGGTTGTCGGGCTGTAGGAGGTTACTGGGATAGGGAGGGGTGAGACCATGGAAGGATCTGAGAATTTTAAAATCGAGGCATTCGAGAAGCCACATGGATGGACCAAAGTGTGAAATGGGAATGTGTCAAAAGGAATGCTCTTCTAAGATTCAAATTAAAGGACATTATGGAATCAGAGGTGAGGAATCTCACTCTATGTGTGGTCTTTCTGATATCTGCTCTGAAAACTTCATGGGGGTGAATTTCCTCCGGGTTTCGGAAGTTCAGCGGAGATTCCGTTTACGTACGTAATCAGGGTTACTGCCAAATTTCCACCGGAATGGGAGAGTCCCATGGGAAATTCACCCCCCCGCCCATTACATACAAATTCCCCTCCCAGTCACACACCAGCTTGACTTTAGACCCTGTTTTTCTAATACCTGTTCACTGCCTCTCTGGGCATTGGTTCAGTAGTGCAGTGATAAAGTTACTGGACCAGTAATCCAAAGGCTTGGACTAACAATCCAGAGAATTTGAGTTCAAATCCCACCATAGTCGTTTGAGAATTTGACTTGAGGTGAAAACAAATATGGAAATAAAAAGCTGGTCTCAGTAAAAGTGACCATGAAGCTGTCAGATTGTCGTTACAACCCAACCGGTTCACGAATGTCCTTCAGAGGAGGGAACCTGCCATCCTTAACCGGTCTGGGCCTGTATGTGACTCCAGTCCCACTGCAGTGGTTCTAAGGGCAACTAAGGGAGTGCAATAAGTGCTGGTCTTGCCAGCGACACGCACAACCTGAGAATGAATTTTTTCAAAATGGCCTCCACAATTTTCACCTCTTTACAGCCATTTGCAAAAAAAAAAACGCTCTCTGGTACTCTCTCTCCCAAGAAACCGTTGAGGCAGGGGGTCAATTGAAAATTTCAAAACTGAGATTGATAGATTTTTGTTGGGTAAGGATATTGAGGGATACGGCACCAAGGCGGGTAGATGGAGTTGAGCTGCAGATCAGCCACGATCTAATAGAATGGCGGAACAGGCTCGAGGGGCCGAATGGCCCCAATCTCCTTTATTCACTTCCGCCTCCCCACTTTTTTATTTAGTTCAGTTCTTCAAAGAGAAGAGCTGTTCTCTTCATCATGACTGGGCCCGTCTCGAAATGTTGCCCTGACTTTTTCCTCTTCATAGATACTGACTGACCTGCTGTGCGTTTCCAGAACTTTCTGTTCTTTATTTCAGAGTTGATTTGCTCTCTGTTTCTACCGTCTAATCTGGGAGCGTTTAACGTTGACAGTGGATGCGCAAATGCTAACTTTCTTTTCCCCCTCTCTCTCCATTCCCCATCACTGGCATCTCTCGACTTAATGAGCATAAACTTCAGCTCAATATTTGAAATAAATCATTTTTAATTGTTATCAGAAAAAGGCTAACAGAACAAATATGTTAATAAGGAATAAATGCCAGGGTGATTCATCCTGAACTCTCTATTAATGAATTGCAAAAATAAATGATTCAGCAGGCACCATGCCGGATCAGGGAATCCTGCACCAAGCTAAATTGTTTACTATTCTAATATAAATAAAGGATTTGGTCGTTTATGCAAAATAATTTCTCCAGTGGCGCTGAATATCTGGGGGGGAATTTTGCCAGCCCTGGGGAGGCGGGTTTGGAGGCGGGACTGCCGGGAAAATGCCATCTTCCCGGGAGGCGTGTCCCCGACTCGCGCAGGGACCCGTCTCCTCGAGGCGGGAAGGGGATTACAGCCACTTAACTGCCTGTGAACAGGTAGTTAACAGGCAGTTAAGAGGCTTATCCCCATTTTACCCCAGCAACTGCGGGCTTCCCGACGTCGGGAAACCCCCGCCAGGGTCAGCGAGGCGAGCAGTGGGTCTGCGGTGGTGAGAGGGGTCGAAAAGTGCGCTGTAGAGGCGAGTGATGGGTGCAAGTGTGGAGAGGTAAGTATGGGAGGTGAGTGTAAAGTGTTAGAAAAAGTTTACTTACCTTTGCTTCTTCCTGCAGGCTTCAACCCTTGGGGATCCGGAGGCTCCTCATCTCCACGGCAGAGATGACAGAATGGCTGCTGCATTCTCCGAAGCAACAGCCATCTGATATCTGCTCAGGGAAGAGGTTTGGTGAGTCTTGAGTACAAGGACTCAAAGAACAGAGAATGTCAGTGTTTGACAGCTTCTTAAAGCTGTCAAATGATGACAATTCATCTGTCACAAATTTTCGACAGATGAAGCGTCATACGCTGATGTTCTCTGTCACTGGCTTTCCCTTAATTGGCCTGCTAAGCCCGCAGGGTGGGCTTAACAAGGTCAATCAAGGGAAAATAGCGTGGGTTGGCCGGATGTCGTTGGGGGCGGGACTGAAACCCGACAACCAGCAGTCCCGCCCCCAACGCGCCCCCATTGATAAAATTCCCTCCCCTGAACACAGCTCCCACGTAGGAAGTCTTGCTGTTTGAAGTAAAAGCACATGGGCTCCAATGTTCACGTCAATTTTTCTTTGGGTGCGCAGCCGTGCGGCCCGTTCAAGATACCGCGCATGCCCGGTTTTTCTCATTGAAACGCCGGCGAGCAGGCTGCGCTGGAGGTCCAGAGAATTGCGCGGCCAATGCGGCCGCACGGCTCAGTGGGACCGCTGACGGGCTCCCAGGTTTTACAAAGAGGGTAACAAGCATGAAAGGATGGGAATCTATAGTTCTGAGGAGAGACAAGATATTGGGACTATTTCCTATCTGGGGCACTGCGTTCAGTTCTGGGCGCCGCACCTCAGGAAGGAGATTATATTGGCCTTGGAGGGGGACCAGTGCAGATTCACCAGAATGATACCCCCGGGGCTAAAAGGGTTAAATTGTGAGGACAGGCTGCACAGACTTAGTTTGTATTCCCTGAGTTTTGAAAGATGAGGGGTGATCCGGTCAAGGTCCTTCAAATGATAAAGAGGTTCGATAGGGTAGACACAGAGAAATTATTTCCTCTGGTGGGGGAATCCATTACCCTAGGCCCTAAGTTCTAAGATTCCCTCCCTAAACCTCTCCGCCTCTCTATCTCTCTCTCTCCTTCATTAAGACGCTCTTTAAAACCTATTTCCCTTAGCAGAGATGTCAATAACCGGGGGTGTTGATTAAAAGTAATTGGTAGAAGGTTTAGAGGGAAGTTGAGGAGACTTTTTTCACCCAGAGGGTGGTGGGGGTCTGGAACTCACTGCCTGAAAGGGTGGTAGAGGCAGAAACACTCATCGCATTTAAAAAGTACTTGGATGTGCACTTGAAGTGCCGTAACCTACAGGGCTACGGACCAAGAGTTGGAAAGTGGGATTAGGCTGGAGAGCTCTTTTTCGGCCGGCACAGACACGATGGGCCCAATGGCCTCCTTCTGTGCCGTAAACTTCCATGATGCTATGATTCTATGAAAACCTACCTCTTTGACCAAGCTTTTGGTCACCTGTCTCCTTATGTGGCTCAGTGTAAAAATTTCATCTGATAGCACTCCTGTGAAGCGCCTTGGGACTTTTTAAAGGTGCTATATAAATACAAGTTTTTTTTGTTGCAGTCTGTAAAATAAATTTTTTTGGGTGCATTTTGCTTTCGTCAGAATGAAGGACGTCAGCATTGTGGAGTCAACATTGAGCATTTCCAGGGTTTAGCACGGATAGGCGTAAGACATCCCCGGGGGGGTGAACTCCGACTTGGACAGAGACTAAAAAAACAGGTGAGATCGCTTTTGCTGCCTATTCTACGACATGCTCGTCATTCAGTTCTACTGACATCCATGAAACTGTACATCGGGTGGAGTGTATAACGGGCGACCGACGTGATACATAAGAACATAAGAACATAAGAAGTAGGAGCAGGAGTAGGACATACGACCCTTCGGGCCTGCTCCACCATTCAATAGGATCATGGCTGATCCGAACCTAGACTCACGTCCACTTCCCTGCCCGCTCCCCATAACCCTTAATTCCCTTATCAGCTAGGAAACTGTCTATCTCCGTTTTAAATTTATTTAATGTCGCAGCTTCCACAGCTCTCTGAGGTACCAAATTCCATAGATTTACTACCCTCTGAGTGAAGAAGTTTCTCCTCATCTCAGTTTTGAAACGGCAGCCCCTTGTTCTAAGATTATGCCCCCTAGTTCTAGTCTCACCCATCAGTGGAAACATCCTCCCCGCATCCACCCGATCAAGCCCCCTCACAATCTTATATGTTTCGATAAGATCGCCTCTCATTCTTCTGAATTCCAATGAGTAGAGGCCCAACCTACTCAACCTCTCCTCATAAGTCAACCCCCTCATCCCCGGAATCAACCGAGTGAACCTTTTGCAGGTTTTGCGTGCCCGTCCCATGTCCAACTTCAGCCCGCGCTCCTCTGACCTCCACTTCCATTCTCTTGGACTCTGAGTGAGATTGCGACTCTCTGCCAAATATGGGGCTCACACCCAACTGGAAATGGGGTGAATGATCAAGCTCATTTCAGAAAAGGCTAAATTTTGTGAGAGAGACTCTGCACCAGGACCACGGGTCAGAGACAAATGGGACCGATGTGGGGGAAGATTGAAAACCTTACGAGTAATTCAAGAGGCAACAGCAACAAACAACTTGCATTTATACGACGCTTTTAACGTAGTAAAATGTCCCCAAGGTGCTTCACAAGAGCGGCATAAAACAAAATTTGACACCGAGCCACATAAGGAGATATGCGGGGCAGGTGACCAAAGGCTTGGTCAAAGAGGTAGGTTTTAAGGAACATCTTTAAAGGAGGAGAGGGAGGTAGCGAGGCGGAGAGGTTTAGGGAGGGAATTCCAGAGCTTCGGGCCCAAGTAGCTGAAGGCACGGCCGCCAATGGTGGAGCGATGAAAATCGGGGAGGCCAGAATTAGAGGAGCGCAGATATCTCGGGGGGTTGTGGGGCTGGAGGAGATTACAGAGATAGGGAGGGGCGAGGCCATGGAGGGATTTGAAAACAAGGAAGAGAATTTTAAATCAATTTGATGCCGTAGGTTTTTCCTACCGGATGGATGAGCTAAGGCGGCTGATTGGTCTCTTTTGTCTGCATTTATCTTGGGATCTTGTGACTCACATACCCTAAATAGTAATGCATTGTGTAACTGCAGCATAGACAAATAATTTCTTTCCACGATATGAAAGCCTTGTCTAAGAAGAGTGCTGACTCGGGTTTGATTCCATAATGACTGCCATCACCTACCAACAGATTTACGGTGCAGCTCATGCTGAAGGCCTGGTTTTCATCATTCATTACATTCCTGTAGTCCAGCAGCCTTTCCAATAGGCCGGTTATCAGGGCAACAAAGGTTTCACCTTGCTTGGCCAGATATTGATATTTTCTGCAGTGGTTCAACAGGCTGAAGAAAAAAAAGGAAAAAAATAATACATGATAAATTGTACCTTTTCCAAGGAATCAGAACGTAACATGTCAGCTAATAGTTCCCAGACATTGCACTTGCCTCTCCATAACTGACAACTAAGATGAGTCTGAGAGAAGTCTGGGTCAGTAGGTGAGATTCAGAATCCGTTGCTTGTCAATGATTTTTTTTTAAATGGTGTGAAACTATTACATATTGGCGTTCAGAGGGATTTGGGTGTCCTTGTACATGCAACACAGAAAGTTAGCATGCAGGTACAGCAAGCAATTAGGAAGGCAATCAGTAGGTTGGCCTTTATTGCAAGGGAGTTGGAGTGCAACAGTAAGGAAGTCTTGCTGTAATTGTACAGGGTTTTGGTGAGAGCACACCTGGAGTATTGTGCAGTTTTCTTCTCCATACCTAACGAAGGATATTCTTGCTTTAGAGGGGGTGCAACAAAGGTTCACTAGATTGATTCCTGGGATGAGAGGGTTGTCCTATGAGGAGAGAGACTGAGTAGATTGGGCCTATACTCTCGAGAGTTTAGAAGAATGAGAGCTGATCTCATTGAAACATAGAAGATTCTGAGAGGGCTTAACAGGGTAGATGCTGAGAGGTTGTTTTCCCCTGGCTGGAGAGTTTGGAATTAGGGGGCATAGTCTCAGGATAAGGGGTCGGCCATTTAAGATTGAGATGAGGAGAAATTTCTTCACTCAGAGGGTTGCGAATCTTTGGAATTCTCTGCCCCAGAGGGCTGTGGATTATGAGTCGTTGATTATATTCAAGGCAGAGATCGATAGATTTTTGGACTCTAGGGGAATCAAGGGATATGGGAATAGGGCGGGAAAGTGGAGTTGAGGTCGATGATCAGCCATGATCTTATTGAATGGCGGAGCAGGCTCGAGGGGCCGTATGGCCTCCTCCTGCTCCTATTTCTTATGTTCTTATGATGATCACACAACTAAGGTATACGTGAACATTCCAACTCTTACCGTTGTTTTAAAGCCTGTTGTCACTCTGCAAAAATTATTCCCCTGCAAATTGTTTTCCCTTTTCTACCCTTGCTAATGGACATTCACGTGCCTAATATATGTAAGTTTTGAAAAAGGAGAGGTATGCATTGATGTAGTACTTTATCACATCACTCAGGAAAAGCTCAAAATATTTCTAATTCAATGAATTATGTTCCAATACCCTGGGCAGCTAGCCAGCATCACCCACATTCCAAGATCAAATTTAAATAAAAAGATAGATACATTTGCATTCATACAGCGCCTTTCACGAACTCAGGACGTCTTAAAGCGCCTTACAGCCAACGCAGTACTTTTTGCACTGTAGTCACTGTTGTAATGTAGGAAACGCGGCAGTCAGTCGGTGCATAGCAAGATCCCACAAACAGCAAGGTGATAGTCCAGACCAATGCCCAGAGCTTGCACCCACCCTGGCACTGTTCTAAACAGCTCCCATGCAAAGGGGCCGATTAAAGTTTTTTTTGCGGGGGGGGGGGGGGGCGGGGTGGTGTTCAGTCAGCTTGCCAGTCTTGGAACTTACCGGCGGAGCTCGCATGCGCCCTTGGCAAGGGTCGATCTGCCTCATCTCGCTTGGCCTACCGGCCGCTGCTGATACGCCAGGTGCCCTATCCGGAGCCAGGAGTGGGAATTCTGGCCTTAGAGATTCTCCAAACCCCCTCCCGCTGCCCCCCAACCCCCGCACCCCACCCCCCACCCCCGCCCCGCCACACCACCGGCCTGTCATTTGCCTCGTAAGGACAGACGGCAGTTTAGATCCCCCTATGTAATTTCTGGGCCATGCTTTCATGTGTCTATGTAACAAAACCTCCTGTTCAAAGGCAGCCTCGTCTTCCTAGAAACACAAGATCAACCTTCAGAGTTTCCTCACACATCACTACAAACTCTGCTGTAAATGTCACTCACTGGACCATGTGTAAAACAATGGCCAGACTCCTCCGCCAGAAGCAGAGCTGCTACGAGCAATTGCCTCTCCAACCACGCTTCCGCCAGTTTTATTTCGGCCGACGATGTTCCTTATCTTCTTGTGGCCTTCACCGAGGTTTAAGAGACTCTTGTTGTGACACAGTGGAAAAATAATACATGCCCGTTGTCCGTTGACAGCAGGCAGAGAGTCTTTTAAACAAGAGAAACCTTGCTGAAAGCCCAAGGCCCAAAGTGTAGGGATATCACCAGATCCACGGCCGTGGATCTCCTCGGAGCTGCTTCTACACCGCTGCCGGAACTGTGTCTGGAGCACGGTGGAACACCCCATTGACGGGTGTAAACGGGATTTCCACCACACTTCAACAACAACTTGCATTTATATAGCGTCTTTAATGTAGTAAAACGGCCCAAGGTGCTTCACAGGAACGATTGTCAGATGAAAATTAACACCGAGCCACATAAGGAGATATTAGGGCAGGCGACCAAAAGCTTGGTCGAAGAGGTAGGTTTTAAGGCGCATCTTAAAGGAGGAGCGAGAGGTAGAGAGGCGGAGAGGTTTAGGCAGGGAATTCCAGAGCTTAGGGCCTTGGCAGCTGAAGGCACGGCCGCCAATGGTGGGGCGAAGGAAATTGGGGATGCGCAAGAGGCCAGAATTGGAGGAGTGCAGAGATCTTGGAGGGTTGTAGGTCCGGAGGAGATTACAGAGATAGGGAGGGGGCGAGGCCATGGAGAAATTTGAAAACAAGGATGAGAATTTTAAAATCGTGGCGTTCACTGATTTCTCTGTTCTTTCTACAGAGGTTGTACACAGCTATGTTTGCAACATTTTCTGTTTTTGAATGCGTTGGCTCACGTGCGTTTCCTAACTCGCTCCAAGTCCCGTTCACACAGCACTCCTGTGCTCACTGGCTCCCGGTTAAGCAACGCCTCGATTTCAAAATTCCCATCCTTGTTTTCAAATCCCTCCATGGCCTGGTCCCTCCCTATCTCTGTAATCTCCTCCAGCCCCACAACGCCCCGAGATCTCTGCGCTCCTCCAATAATTCTGGCCTCTTGATTTTAATCGCTCCACCATTCGTGGCCGTGCCTTCAGCTGCCAAGGCCCCAAGCTCTGGAATTCCCTCTCTAATCCTCTATTCCTCTCTTTCCTCCTTTAAGAGGCTCTTTAAAATCTACCTCTTTGACCAAGCTTTTGGTCATCTGCCCTAATACCTCCTTATGTGGCTTGGTTTCAAATTTTTGTCTGATAATCGCTCCTGTGAAGCACCTTGAGACGTTTTTACTATGTTAAAGACGCTATATAAATGCAAGTTGTTGTTGTTGTAGGACATCTCGTGCCTGCCTGTGATTGCATCTGTATTTCTTTTGTGAAGGAGAATCACGCCTTTCAACATTGTAGACTAGAATACACAGCTGAACTATGAGTGGGCCAACATGTCATGTGTTTGTATGACATTCGTCTTCTATTTTAACACAGATGTTCTATTTCATAGAATCTGACAGCAGAGAAGGAGGCCATTCGGCCCATCGTGCCTGTGCTGGCTCTTTGAAAGAGCGAACCAATTAGTCCCACTCCCCCTGCTCTTCCCCCCACAGCCCTGCAAATTTTTCCTTATCAAGTATTTATCCAATTCCCTTTTGAAAGTTACTATTGAATCTGCTTCCACCGCCCTTTCAGGCAGCGCATTCCAGATCACGACAACTTGCCGCGTAAGAAACAATTCTCCTCATCTCTCCTCTGGTTCTTTTGCCAATTACCTTAAACCTGTGTCCTCTGGTTACCGGCCCTACCACCAGTGAAAACAGCTTCTCCCTATCCACTCTATCAAAACCCTTCATGAATTTGAACACCTCTATTAAATCTCCCCTTAACCTTCTCTGCTCTAAGGTGAACAATCCCAGCTTCTCTAGTCTCCCACTTTATTTACTTAGTTAACGGTTCTCTTAAAGAAACAAACAAAGGAATGCTTTAGGTGTCCACCTTCCAATATCACCAACAGTAATTTTAACTTTGGGTTCTTTCAGGTTGGAGAGTCGAGAACCAGGGGTCGCAGCCTCAGGATAAGGGGTCGGCCATTTAGGGCTGAGATGAGGAGAAATTTCTTCACTCAGAGGGTTGTAAATCTTTTGAATTCTCTACCCCAGAGGGCTGTGGATGCTCAGTCGTTGAGTATATTCAAGACAGAGATCGATAGATTCTTGGGCACTAAGGGAATCAAGGGATATGGTGATAGGGCGGAGAAGTGGAGTTGATGCAGAAGTTCAGCCATGTTATTGAATGGTGGAACAGGCTCGAGGGGCCACATAGCCGACTCCTGCTCCTTCTTCTTATGTTCTTAAGCAAAGCCTTTCGTGACTTTGTATAAATAAAGGCAGAGCCGGCAAATGTTGTAGCCTGCCAAAGGCTTGAAAGCTGCGTTCAATATCTTTACAAGTTTAACTCTCAGGTCAGGCCTCATTGCGGACTGCTACAAGGAAATCAGGCAATGTATCAGGGTCTTGCATGAGTTATTAATCTCTCATCAAACAAGAATGCTAATGACCAGAGTGGCAGGAAGGGTAACTGTTGATACTGAACAGAAAACTTGAAGGTTCAAGGCTGGAGGAATTTACACACACAACTGAAGAGAGGAATAAGACCGAAATCCAATATATCAGCTCAGGCCACAGTGAGTCGGAAAAACTCTTAACCAATCCAAAAACATAAAAGGCGAGAAAAGTACAACCCACCAGTTTGCAAGTAACTCCAATGCTTTTACCCCCTCCAGCTCTCAACCTTCAGAATTTCTTTCTCTGCTGATCCTTTAGAGATCTGTTTTAAGCTCTTCTCCAACCCACCAGTTAGCTCCTCGAGCATTCTATTTCATTTCCTTTGGTCGAAGTTTAAGCAAAACTTTTTTGCCGAACAAGAACTTAATTTAGGTTGGATTAAGAGCTCCTGCTCTGCTCTTCTCCTCTTCCAATATTTTATGATTTTTTTTTTTGCTCCTCACCCCTTTTCTGAAGCTAGTGCCACAAACAATCCCACCATCCCCTGCAGTCCGCCACTCCACCACCTTAGCCAAGGGGGTCGTTCTTTATGAACGAGCATGGGCCGTGTGACCCTGGGAGCCAACCGACCTGATCCTGCCCTCAACCAATGTACAGGAAACTCTCGTTTAAACGGCACCTAAATATCCGGAACTCTCTAATAACCGGCAGAATTCATACTCCGAAAACTACAGTATACAGTCGTTTATAAGTTTTGTTTTACTGTTAAGTAATTAAAGAGTTATGGATTACCCTCAACTGGCATTACTGGACTTAATCAAGCATCTTCCACCATCCATTTAACACAACATTCTGTAGGGGAGTACCCAATTATACTGCACATTTCTTGATTTTTTTATTTTTGTTTGTTAAAAATAGTCTCGTTAGATATACCTCTCCGTTATCCGGAATTTTTAATCAACCGGCTCCATCCCGGTCCCGTCGGTGCCGGATACCAAAGAGTTTCCTGTAGTAGGAGTTGGGAGACTTATAGTCTGCTGTGGCTCAGTGGGTAGCCCTCCTGCCTCTGAGTAAGACGGTCATGGGTTCAAGTCCTGCCCCAGAGACTTGAGCACATAATCCGGGCTGACGCCCCCAGTGCAGTACTGAGGGAGCGCTGCACTGTTGGAGGTGCTGTCTTTCGGATGAGATGTTAAACCGAGACCCGGTCTGCTCTCTCAGGTGGACGTAAAAGATCCCATAGCACTATTTCGAAGGAGAGAAATTGAGTAGAATTGGCCTATACTCTCTGGAGTTTAGAAGAATGAGAGGTGATCTCATTGAAAAATATAAGATTCTGAGGGGGCTTGACAGGGTAGATTCTGAGAGATTGTTTTCCCTGGCTGGAGCATTTAGAGCTAGGGGTCATAGTCTCAGGATAAGGGCTCGTCCATTTAAGATTGAGATGAGGAGGAATTTCTTCGCTCAAAGGTTTGTGAATCTTTGGAATCCTCTACCCCAGAGGGCTGTGGATGTTCAGTCGTTGAGTATATTCAAGGCTGAGACAGATAGATTTTTGGACTCTAGGGGAATCAAGGGAAATGGGGATCGGGCGGATAAGTGCAGTTAAGGTCGAAGATCAGCCTTGATCTTATTGAAAGGCGGAGCAGGCTCGAGGGGCTGTATGGCCGTCTCCTGCTCCTATTTCTTATGTTCTTATAAGAGCAAGGAGGTTCTCCTCATTGTCCTGGCCAATATTTATCCCTCAACAAAAACACAAAAAAATTAGGTTACCTGGTCATTATGTCATTGCTGCTTGTGAAGCCTTGCTGTGCACAAATTGGCTGCCCATTTCCTACATTACAACAGTGACTATGCTTCAGGTTGTGAAAAGCACTAAATAAATGGGTGGCGGGAGTGTATAATGGCAGGCTGTTTCTCAACATCATATTGGACTGCTACATGACAGAAATGGTTAATGAATCTACATGTGGGGAATATAAAGCGCCATGTCAAAGACTTTCATCAAGGTATTTGAAGCAAATGATCCTTCAAGGAAACAGTAGGACCTTTGACATTGGTTGAATGAGGGGAAAGAAAAGGGTACCTGTTCATGGAACAGTGCCATCATGGAAGGTTATAGCGAATTGGGGCTGAGTGCCTTGGGCCATTTGTGTTTACGCCGTTTCGAAGTGGAGATAGAAATAAAGGGGTTTAAGTTTACTCATGATACCAAACTAGGAGGTGAGGTTAAAAATAGCAGGGAAGTAGTGAGTTAATCCACCATCTACAAGGCACAAGTAAGGAGTGTGATGGAATACTCTCCACTTGCCTGGATGAGTGCAGCTCCAACAACACTCAAGAAGCTCGACACCATCCAGGACAAAGCAGCCCACTTGATTGGCACCTCATCCACCACCTTAAACATTCACTCCCTCCACCACTGGCGTACCGTGGCTGCAGTGTGTACCATCTACAAGATGTCCTGCAGCAACCCGCCAAGGCTTCTTCGGCCGCACCTCCCAAACCCGTGACCTCTTCCACCTAGAAGGACAAGGGCACCACTTCCAAGTTCCCCTCCAAGTCACACACCATCCTGACTTGGAAATATATTGCCAATCCTTCATCGTCGCTGGGTTAAAATCCTGGAACTCCCTCCCTAACAACACTGTGGGAGTACCTTCGCCACACGGACTGCAGCGGTTCAAGAAGGCGGCTCACCACCACCTTCTCAAGGGCAACTAGGGATGGGCAATAAATGCTGGCCTTGCCAGCGACACCCACATCCCATAAAGAAGTTTAAAAAAAAATACAATGGGATCCAGATTTGGAAGATCAGAAAGCTGGGCTGACAAGTGGCAAATGTTGTTTAATGTGAACAAATCGATGATACTTGTGGAAAGGGATTATGGAGCACCACACAGGTAAGGGATTTGGGCATACTTCTAGGTAACTTGCTGAAATCATTAGTATAGCGTTGACAGCAGGAGCAAACAACATGGATAGAACATGTCTCAGGAAGTGATAATGAACTTGTACAAGACAATGATCAAGCCACACCTAAAGAACTGTAAAGGGAGTTCCCCATGCAGTACTAGTCCCTGTACTACAGGTGGGATATTCTGGAATTGCGGGGGTACAGTTGAGGGTAACTAAACTGATACCATGGACTAGTTGCGCTACAAACGGATGAAACTGGGAGGGTTTAGATTGGGGGCTGGGGGGAGGGGTGGTCTTCTTGACATGTTCAAGATTTTAAAGGGTCTTGATAAACTGGAACCTAATAATATACGTGACGAACAACAATGGGGTGAGGAATGAAGCTGAGAAGAGGGAAGGCGAACAGGAAGTTTAAACTTAACTGAAGCAATTTTGACTGTGCCAAGGCTAAATGTAGAGAAAATGCTTCTGCTTGTGGAGGAGTCTGAAACCAGGGGCCATCAATATAAGATATTCACTAATAAATCCAATAAGCAATTCAAGAGAAACTTCTTTGCCCTGAGAGTGGTGAGAATGTGGAACTCCCTATCATAGGGAGTAGTTGAGGCAAATAGCAGAAATGCAGTTAAGGGGAAGCTGGATAAGTACATGAGGGAGAAAGGAATTTGACATTGCTGAAGGATAGACAGAAAAGAAAAGGAGGTGGGGTAGCTCTGTTAATAAATGATGAGATCAGTACAATAGTGAGAAATGATTTTGGCTCAGAAGTTCCAGATGTAGAATCAATTTAGGTGGAGGTAAGAAATAGTAAGGGAAAGAAGGCACTGGTGGGAGTAGTCTATAGGCCCCCTAACAGTAGCTACACTATAGGACAGAGTATAAATCAAGAAATAATGGGGGCTTGTAAGAAAGGTACTGAATAATCGTGGGCGATTTAATCTTCATATAGATTGAACAAATCAAATTGGCAAAGGCAGCCTTGAACAAATCAAATTGGCAAAGGCAGCCTTGAGGACGAGTTCATAGAGTGTATTCGGGACAGTTTCTTGTGGAGAATCAACACTGGCATAGACCTGTTGGGCCGAATGGCCTGATTCTGTGCTGTAAATTTGATGTAATGTAGGTCCCTTCGGTTCACAGAGGTAAGTATACAATTGTTGGAAACTTGTGAGGTGTACGCACCAGAATGATACACAAAGCTCCACGTTGGGAGCACAAATTCATCAAATTAAGTTTCACATGTTTTTTATTCCTCTTTTCTCACGAATTTGAAATGACCCTCAGCTTTTAAAACTCAAGCTTTGTGTCTCCAAAGCAAGAATTTCTGCCAATGTCCGGGATAACATTCCTCCCTCAACCAGTGCCACCATAAAAAAAGATTCACTGATCTTTGTTATTTGTTGTTTCTTGCCATACCCAGGATAATGGAGCTGTGGTCTGGCGCCCAGAGAAGGGAACTGATTTGAGGGCAACTGGTGCCTTTAAGAAGAAGATTTTTAAATTCTCATCCTTGTTTCCAAATCTCTCCAAAGGCCTCGCCGCTCCCTATCTCTGTAACCTCCTCCAGCCCCACAACCCTCCGAGATCTCTGCGCTCCTCCAATTCTGGCCTCTTGCGCATCCCCGATTTTAATCGCTCCACCATTGGCGGCCGTGCCTTCAGCTGCCTGGGCCCTAAGCTCTGGAATTCCCTCCCTAAACCTCTCCGCCTCTCTCTCTCCTCCTTTAAGACGCTCCTTTATAAAAACCTCTTTGACCAAGCCTGGACTAATCTCTTTATGTGGCTTGGTGTCAAATATTGTTCGATAACGCTGCTGTGAAGCACCTTGGGACGTTTTACTACATTAAAGATGCTGTATAAATACAAGTTGTTGTTGTTGAAGCTGAATCAATATTGGTTAAGAAGGGGGATTGCAAGTACTAATAAGACGACTTGATTTATTATTTTATGGGGAAATAGGGTTCCGTAAAGATATCAACAGGTGAGGGCTAGGGGAGGCCCTCAAAGAATGACTATGCATGGGCTCTGGGTGGGGTGGTTTAATGGGCTGAATGGCCTTTCTCATTCTGGGATCTCTTCTGTTGTTAGAACAGCTTCAACTTGAGTTGAGAAAGCTGAGGGATGACCGACTCGATACGTGTGAATTGATAAAAAGATTTGTTACGGTGGGGGAATCCAGAACGAGAGGGGCATAGCCTTTAAATTAGAGCTAAGCCATTCAGGGGTGAAAGCAGGAAACATTATTTCACAGAAAGAGTAGTCGGTAACTGGAACCCTCTCCCCCCCCTGCCGAAAGGCTGTGGACGTTGGGAGAACTGAAATTCTCAAGACTGAGATTGATGGATGTTTCTTAGGTAAGGGTATCAAGGGATATAGAACAAAAGCGGGTCAGTGGAGTTGAGGTGGAGATCAACCAAGATCTAATTGAATGGCGGAGCAGGCTCGAGGGGCTGAATGGCCCACTCATGCTCCTATGTAAAATTTACCTTCATAACAAGTCATTTAGATTCAAAAGGAATTCCGATGTGATAAGAAAATATTTAAAGACAAGTATTATCACGTTTTTTGCAAGCCTATAAAGGTTAAATCCCTTTTAAAATAAAACCACTACTCTTTATAGCAGCAACACTGCCTAATTAAAAATACTCACTCCAGTGGAAAGTTTTTAATCATTATTTATACATGCCTGTCAAAATAGCGTTAATAAGGGGACAGAAACAATGACAGGGCTGCATTCTTAACAGCAGTGGTGTTCCTTCTCATACAGACTGGGGATTTGTCGACTGTAAAAGGAGACGTTGGTACGGCTTTCAACCAGCTTCCTGCTGCTTCTTTTAAAAAGACGGAAAGACTTGCATTTCTGTAGCGCCTTTCACGACCACCGGACGTCCCAAAGCGCTTTACAGTCAATGAAGTACTTTTGAAGTGTAGTCACTGTTGTAATGTGGGAAACGCGGCAGCCAATTTGCGCGCAGAAAGCTCCCACAAACAGCAATGTGATAATGAAACAGATAATCTGTTTTTAGTGATGTTGGTTGAGGGATAAATATTGGCCAGGAGAACTCCTCTGTTCTTCTTCGAAATAGTGCCATGGGCTCTTTTACGTCCACCTGAGAGAGGCAGACGGGGCCTCGGTTTAACATCTCATCCAAAAGACGGCACCTCCGACAGTGCAGCGCTCCCTCGGCACTGCACTGGGAGTGTCAGCCTAGGTTTTAGTGCTCAAGTCTCCGGAGTGGGACTCGAACCCACAACCTTCTGACTCAGGGGCTGCCCACTGAGCCATGGCTGACACTATAATCACAGTCCCAACCCCGACCTCAATACGAATGAGGCAATGCCAGTGCCGTGGAGTTGCCACCCAGAGGCAGAACGCTGGTGGTGGCAGTCATAACACTGTTGGCACTGGCTACGGCAGGCCACCATTTGCTTTGACAGTGGCAAACCTAAGAACTTGAGCCTCCTATCCAAGCCCAGTCCAGTTTTGGACTTGCTGAAAGTTGGTAACATAGGATTGCAAAGCATTTACAGCACAGGAACAGGCCATTTGGCCCAACTGGTCCATGCTCCACTCGAGCCTCCTCCCACCCCTACTTCCTCTCACCCCATCAGCATACCCTTCTATTCCTTTCTCCCTCATGTACTGATCTAGCTTCCCCTTAAAGGCATCTATGCTATTCGCCTCAACTACTCCATGAGGTAGCAAATACCACATTCTAACCGCTCCCTGGGTAAAGAAGTTAATAGCCGAAGGCACACTATTATCAGGGATAACTGAATACGGTTGTCTCAGTGAGCGACACTGGTTATTGGGTCAAGACTATTTTTCAGGTGTCTGGGGAGGCCGCCAAAATCAGGCGTTAGGTCCTTGCATGTGCTAATAAGTGGCCTGATACCTGTTTGAGCACTATTCAGGGATATGGAGGGTACAGTAGCAGAGTGGTTATAAGAACATAAGAACATAAGAAATAGGAGCAGGAGTAGACCAATCGGCCCCTTGAGCCTGCTCCGCCATTCAATGAGATCATGTTACTGGACTAGTAATCCTAGAGGCCTCAACTAATGATCTGGTAGAGGTGAGTTCATAATACCCACCACTGGCAGCTGGGGCATTGAAATTCAGTTAATTAAATAAATCTGGAATAAAAATCTAGTACCATGCAATTACATGATTGTCATAATAAACCCATCTGGTTCACTAATGTACATTCGGGAAGGAATCCTTACCCGGTCTGGGCCTCTGTGTGACTCCAAACCCACAGCAATGTGGTTGACTTTTAACCGTCCTCTGAAATGGCCGAGCAAACCACTCAGTTGTACCAAGGGTAATTAGGGAATGGGCAATAAATGCTGGCCTTGCCAGCGACGCCCACATCCAATGAACTAATTTTAAAAAAAAAATTTGGCCTGCTCCGCTGAGGCTTTTCAAGCGTAGATGCGGCCTAACTAGCGACCTTCACTGAGAAGATAGTTTACTTTTTAAAGTTTGATGTGGACTCAGGAGGAGCAGGAGTTCTCCTCTTGGCCTTCCAGCACTTCTGAGGGCCGCTGTCGACCCACTGCTCCCGTTCTCCTCCTCCCCCATTGATTTACATAAGAACATAAGAAATAGGAGCAGGAGTCGGCCAAACAGCCCCTCGAGCCTGCTCCGCCATTCAATAAGAACGTGGCTGATCTTTGACCTCAACTCCACTTTCCCGCCCGATCTCCATATCCCTTGATTCCCCGAGAGACCAAAAATCTATCGATCTCAGTCTTGAATATTCTCAAAGATTCAGCATTCACAGCTATCTGGGGCAGAGATTTCCAAAGATTCACAACCCTCTGAGTGAAGAAATTCCTCCTCATCTCGGTCTTAAAAGGCCTGATCCCTTATCCTGAGACTATGCCCCTTAGTTCTAGACTCTCCAGCCAGGGGAAACAACCTCTCAGCACCTACCCTGTCAATCCCCTTTACAATCTTGTATGTTTCAATGAGATCACCTCTCATTCTTCTAAACTCCAGAGAGTATAGGTCCATTCTACACAATCTCTCATCATAGGACAGCCCTCTCATCCCAGGAATCAATCTAGTGAACCTTTGTTGCACCGCCTCCAAGGCAAGCATATCCTTCCTGAGATAAGGAGAACAAAACTGTGCACAGTACTCCAGGTGTGGCCTCACCAAGTCCCTGTACAATTGTAGCAAGACTTCCTTACTCTTATACTCCAACCCCCTTGCAATAAAGGCAAACATGCCATTTGCCTTCCTTATTGCTTGCTGTACCTGCATGCTAGCTTTCTGTGTTTCTTGCACGAGGACACCCAAATCTCTCTGAACACCAACATTTGAAAGTTTCTCACCAATAAAAAATATTCTGTTTTTCTATTCCTATCAAAGTGAATAACCTCACATACTCCATCTGCTACCTTACTGCCCACTCACTTAATCTATCTATATCCCTTTGCAGACTCTTTGTATTCTCCTCACAGCTTACTGTCCCACCTAGCTTTGAATCGTCAGCAAACTTGGATACATTACACTCGGTCCCTTCATCTAGGTCATTAATATAGATTGTGAATAGCTGAGGCCCCAACACTGATCCTTGCAGCACCCCACTAGTTACAGCCTGTCAACCCGAAAATGATCCGTTTAGCCCTACTCTCTGTTTTCTGTCTGTTAACCAATCCTCTATCCATGCTACTATATTACCCCCAACTCCGTGAGCCCTTATCTTGTGTAATAACCTTTTATGTGGCACCTTATCGAATGACTTTTGGAAATCCAAATATACTACATCCAAATATACCACCTACCTTCTGGTTTCTGCCGGCGAAGCAAGCATCCCTATACCCATCCTTATAAAATTGGTGAACTGTCTGTGAAGGCGCGACAGCTGTGTGCAGCACCCCCAAGTAATGCTAATGAGGCCCAAGGCTCCAATTTCTGGCTTGCCTGGGGGCCTCCTGGTTGGGGAGAACGCTCTCAGTGCACGGAGCCCATTTCAGGCCTGAAAACGGGCCTAGAAGAATTTCTACCCCCTTTGTGTCCATCTTGCACACCCGTAAAGCCATTAAAACAGACACACAAGGCTCTAGGCCAACAAACTCACATCCGTTCAAAGAGCAACTTGTACTGTTCATCTCCGCGGCCACCTTCCACTTCATGGTCCAAGTTTTTGATAATTTCATCCTCAAACTGAAAATCAGAAAAATAAAGAGAAGAAAAAGTTCAATTCTAATTCATTAATTACAATGTCTAAATCTCACACTTTGCTCAGTCAGCATCACTAACTTCACAGCCACCAACAACACATTGAGGGGTCATTTTCAACGCTATCTGGCCATTAGTCTGGCAGTGTCAGCCGTAGCTCAGTGGGTAGCACTCTCGCCTCTGAGTCTAGGGGGGAAAAATTCAGCTGCTTGCGCCTCCCGTTAGCGCCTTAAATGGGCGCTAATGGGGCGTAAAGCAGCTAACGCCCGGGCGCAGCGCCGCCCACGCCTCCCGAAAAATTTAGTGGGAGGTTAGCGGCGGCGGCAGCCGGTAGCGCCCTGTGGCGCTGCGCCGCCGGCGATGACGTCATCGCCGTGCGCAGCGCCCCGCTCGCGCCCCGGCCGTGATCTTCAGTCGCGCCCCCTGATTTACCGCCAGACGCTATGTCCGACGGGTTCAGGGGGGCGTACGTGCGGCCGGGGCGGCGATATTTAAAGGGGAGGTGGCAGGCGGCCATTTTTGTTGCTGGCCGCCTGCCAGCACCTGCCCCCGTTGCTGTCCCCGGCCCCCGTGAAGCCCCCCCACCGTGAAGTGCCGGCTGCGCTCCAAGAGCCCGGCACTTCTCTTGAGTGCCGGGCTCTTTTGCCGGCACTCCCGATCCCTGGGAGCCCAGCTGGGCCCCGGTTCGCGCTGCGCAAGGCCCCTCCCCTTTAAGAAGGGGAGGAAGGCCTGCAATACCGCGGCGCGACGTGCCGCAGCGCGTGGCGCTGCGGCACGTAGCGCCAGGATATTCACTCGCAGCGCCCCAAGAGGGATGCGGGGTGCTTCCAGTTGCGCCCCGCTTCCCTCTTGGGGCGCAACCACTGAAGTTCCGGCGCGGGGCCGCTAATTTTTTCGGGGCGCTAAAAGTCGCGCCCCGGCGAGGTTAGCGCCCCAAATGGGGCGCGACTCAATTTTTACCCCTAGAGGTTTATGGGTTCATGTCCTCATGTCCCATTCCACGAGACTTGAGCACAAAATCTCGGCTGACACCCTCAGTGCAGTACTGAGGGAGTGCAGCACTGTCGAAGGTGCCGTCTTTCAACCGAGATGTTAAACTGAGGCTCTGTCTGTCCTCTCAGGTGGACGTAAAAGATCCCACGGCATTATTTTGAAGACGAGCAGGGGACTTCTCCCCGCTGTCCTGACCAATATTTGTCCCTCAACCAACATCACTAAAACAGATTATCTGGTCATTATCACATTGCATTTTGTGGGAGCTTGCTGCGTACAAATTGGCCGCGTTTTCTACATTACAACAGTGACCACACTTCAAAAGTAAATTGGCTGTAAAGCGCTTTGAGACGTCCCGAGGTCATGAGAGGTGCTATAGAAATGCAAGTTCTTTCTTTCTGTCACTCTTCCGAAGGGCCCACCGTGGCACTCGTCGCTGTCTTCTCACGAGCAGCAGCGCGCCTGGGGGGGGCTAAACTTGACAATCTCCTCCCCGTCCAACTCACCCCTCCAAGCGCTGACCCTGTGGATGCTGGCAGTGGGTCAGCCATCGCCGACCCTCTCCGCATCTCCCTGCAGAATGTCCTTTCACTTGCGAATAAGGCCCTTGCCATCCATGAGCTTATCGTGTATGACCACATCGACATCATGGCCCTGACTGAAATTTGGCTGAGGGGTGATGACACCTTACCCTTAAATGAAGCCTCCCCGCCTGGCTGTACCTTCCACCACTTGCCCCGCTCAGACCGCCGTGGTGGCGGTGTGGCTCTCATCACCAAATCACACCTTGGTCTGTCTCCGTACTCCTCCGGCAATTACTCCTCCTTTGAGCATCTCACCTTGTTCCACCCTCTCACCTCTCATTTAAAATTCTCATTCTCTACCTCCTACACAAGTACGATAAAAATGTTATCACCGAGATATCTTCACTGCTTTCCTCCCTCAGCCTCTGCACCGAGCGACTTCTCATCCTCGGTGATTTCAACCTCCATCTCAATTCATCATGCTCTCTCTCCTCTAGTTCACTACCCTCCTATCTTCTCTTAATCTCTCTCTCCATGTGAACTCCCCGACCCATATTCACAGCTACCCCCTCGACCTAGCCATCTCTCGTGGCCTTGCTACTTCCACTGCGTCAATCAAAGATAAGGCCATCTCTGACCGCTTCTTTGTATCGCTTTCCACAGACATCCCCTTTCCCCCACCCAACCCTACTTCCTTCTGTAACCGCCCCTGGAAAAAACTCTCCCAACTCTCTTACAATTGCATTTATGAAATCCCAACTGTCCAGCCTTTGGCCCTCCATTCACCACGACATTTCTGCAGCTACTGATCTGCTCAACCACACCCTCACCACCACCTTTGATGACCTAGTCCCTATTAAAACCATTACTCTCTCTCACCCTGGCCGTTCCCCTCTGGTACTGCCCACATCTTCACTCCGTCATGTCCTGTTCTGGATGAGTGAAATTTTCTCCAATTAAATATTGGGAAGACCGAAGCCATTGTCTTCGGGCCCCACCACAAACTCCATTCCCTAGCCTCCGACTCCATCCCTCTCCAGGCTGAACCACACTGTTCGTAACCTTGGTGTCATATTTGACCTTGAAATCAGCTTCCGACCACATATCTGTGGCATAACTAAGACCTCCTATTTCCACCTCTGTAACATCGCTCGTCTCCGCCCCTGCCTCAGCTCATCTATTGGTGAAACCCTCATCTATGCCTTTGTTACCTCTAGACTTGACTATTCCAACGCACTCCTGGCCGGCCTCCCATGTTCTACCCTCTGTAAACTTGAGGTCATCCAAAACTCGGCTGCCCGTGTCCTAACTCGCACCAAGTCCCATTCACCCATCACCCCTGTGCTCGCTGACCTACATTGGCTCCCGATTAAGCAACGCCTCGATTTCAAAATTATCATCCTTGTTTTCAAATCCCTCCATGGCCTCGCCCCTCCCTATCTCTGTAATCTCCTCCAGCCCCACAACCCCCCGAGATCTCTGTGCTCCTCAAATTCTGCCCTCTTGAGCATCCCTGATTATAATCGCTCAACCTTTGGCGGCCGTGCCTTCAGCTGCCTAGGCCCCTAAGCTCTGGAATTCCCTGCCTAAACCTCTCCACCTCGCTACCTCTCCTTCCTCCCTTAAAACATTCCTTAAAACCTGCCTCTTTGACCAAGCTTTTGGCCGCCTGCCCTAATTTCTTATGTGGCTCAGTGTCAATTTTTTTGTCTGATAACGTTCCTGTGAAGCGCCTTGGGATGTTTTACTACGTTAAAGGCGCTATATAAATACAAGTTGTTGTTGTCGCTCTCCCTTTCCAATTCAAAATGGCACGATTCTCTCCCCCCCCCGCCCCCTGCCGCACCCCCCACCCCCGCTCACTCCTGTTTGATGCTAGGACGGGTTTGTGGTGGGGGGCTAAAGGCGATGGCTTCAATCATCCCAACGTTTAGCTGGAGGACGTTGTGGCTCGTCCAAGACTGAAACAGTCTGGGGCTTTGGCCGCCCTGCAGTAGGCCCTCTTTCAAAAACGGAGCGGGCCACATCGCCGGTGTGAACGGGGCGGCAAGGCTACCGACTCCCATTTTTCTGAGGCCGTTACACTAGAAATGGACCCCGCCCACTCCGCGTCACCTGGCGAGAGAAAAAAAAAAGTAGCAGTGGATCTCTTCAGGTGGCCGCACGGTGCCTTCAGGCGAGCTCCCTTCTGATCTGCCGGGCTGCCAGATGGCCGAAGCTCAGTCCAGCCTGCTCTCCGGCAAGCTGACGGCTTTTCCCGTAACGTTCCAAGGACAGAGGGAGTTGTCCCAGAAAAAGAAAAGCCGCTGCAGCTCTCCGCAGGACTCCAAGAGATATCATCAGTAGATGGGTCCCTTCCAACCCGACAGCCCAGTAATTAGAACATGTAAAAACATCAACACAATGCGCACTGGTTCCAGAAATTATATTTGCAAATGCAAATCAATAATGAGCGAGGCCAATTAACATTTAAATCAAGCAGCCATGAGCTTCTTCAGACGTGCCTGTGATATTTATTCCTGTAATTGGTCACCTAAATGGTACTGAGACATGAAGCCTGGTACAGATCTACCCAGATGCAGCTGAGGTAATAGCTGCAATTTCTCTTAATAGGAATACTAATTAAATCCACGAGCCTCTTTAGTGCTTGTCAGTCTCCTGGTAGCGTTTGATTTCTGTGTTTTCCCATGAATATACACAAGGTATGATGTGCTAAGGTAAGGGCTTGTCAGGGTTATATTTGATCAGCTGGGCTAAAGAAGCCAACAATTTGTAACTTCGAGGGATGATCCAGTGGGTTTCAAAGATTGGACATGTCCTGCTTTTTTTTGTGGACAGGACATACCTGGGCAGCTATCAGCTTTGTCGGGTAGATGCCAGTGTTGTAGCTGTACTGGAAGATATAGCTGGGACAACTAGCTCTGGAGCACAAGTCTTCAGCCCGACAGCCGGGCTGTTGTTGGGGTCCACGGCTTTTGCTGTGGAGTGAATCAAATTGGCTGAAGGCTTGTGTGTGCCTTTATCATGTCCAAATTCAATCGAGGTTGGTCCATCGGGATTTAATCTTATTGCTTTTCCTAGCGGTTTGATACAACTGAGTGGCTTTCTAGGCCGTTTCAGAGGGCAGTTAAGAGTCAACCACATTGCTGTAGGTCTGAGTCACATAGTCTCAGGATAAGGGGTCGGCCATTTAGGACTGAGCTGAGGAACAATTCCTTCACTCAGAGGGTGGTGAATCTTTGGAATTCTCTACCTCAGAGGGCTGTGGATGCTGAGTCATTGAGTACAATCAAGGCTGAGCTTGATAGACTTTTGGACTCCAGGGGAATCAAGGGATATGGGGATCGGGTGGGAAAGTGGAGTTGAGGTCGAAGATCGGCCACGATCGTACTGAATGACGGAGCAGGCTCGAAGGGCCATATGGTCTACTCCTGCTCCTAATTCTTATGTTCTTATATGGGCCAGACCGGGTAAGGACGGCAGATTTCCTTCCCTAAAGGACATTAGTGAACCAGATGGATTTTTACAACAATCCGGTAGCTTCATGGTCACCATTACTGATACTGGCTTTTTATTCCAGATTTATTTAATTAACTGAATTCAAATTCACAATCTGCCGTGGTGGGATTTTGAACTCACGTCTCCAGATACTTAGTCCAGGCCTCTGCATTACTAGTCCAGTAACGCACCCGCTATGCTACTGCGCCCACCTCTGGGTGCTGGGTGGCATCTTGGGTCAGCACAAAGTGCTTTGATCTGTATGTCCTCGGTGGTATTTTGGGCTGGCAAAGGTCGTTTCACCTCTGGATTCTGGATGGTGCCTTGGGTTGGTACAAGTTCCTTCAACCTCTGGCACTTGGAAAGCAGATTATTTAAACACAGTGACCCTTTCACCTCTGGAACCTTTGTTCAAATTCAAAGCACAGTCATGGAGGTGAAAGCTTGATCTGACAAAATGCTAAACGTTATGAGTTTGAGCAGCCTTAGTGCAACTTCAATTAGCTTTGAGTTCTTCATCTTAGCTGTTCTCCGAGACTGTGTAAGAACATGGGTAATGGGCTGGAAGCCTAGAACTAGGGGTCACAGTCTCAGAATAAGTGGGGGGTGGGGGGGGGGGGGGGGGGCGGGGAGCGGCCATTTAGGACTAAGATGAGGAGCAATTTCTTCACTCAAAGGGTTGTGAGTCTTTGGACTCCTCTACTCCAAAGAGCTGTGGATGCTCAGTCGTTGAGTATGTTCAAGTCAGAGATCGATAGATTTTTGGGAATTAAGTGATTTGGGGATAATGCAGGAAGATGGAGTTGAGGTAGAAGATCAGCCATGATCTTATTGAATGGCTTGAAGGGCCGACTGGCCTACTCCTGATCCTATTTCTTATGTTCTTACGTTCTTATGCAAGGCCTCTCGGCCTGTTGCACATGGAGCCTGGAAACCATAAAGAGAATGGGTTAACAGGTTAAGCCCTCTGTTAAATTGGCAGATGCGTTTCAAACCCTTCACCAAATTGCACAGCACATATTCCAACCCAAAGGAATTTGAGAGAAGTAAATATAAAAAAAAACAATTAAAAGTGCAATTTTCTTTCTGAAAAATGACAATTTCTAAATACGGGTAAAACGCCTGTGTGGAAAGTCAGAGGTGTTGCTGTTTAATGGAGTTTAATGGATTAATGAGGTGTTGGACCGATCCACACACTTGTGTAATTAGTAGATTATTATTTGCAAAGGGCAACGAAAGTCATTAATTTGCTAGTTAATTTGTTAATTGTGGCTGCGAACTGTAAAATAACACCATTAATCTTTGGCTCTATCCATCATTACGGTTGGAGGTGTTGCGATAATATTGTGGGACTCCGGGTGCCGTGGAATCTGCACTGTTCACACTGTGGGGGCTGAGGCACAGAAAAGGAACAGGCGCACTGGAACGCCTGTTCACGCCCAGTCACCAATCATCATTTTCACTTCACACTGCAGACATTCCAGGGGCTGAGGGCTATCTGTACGGGCTGGCGAGAGAGGAACGGCACTGTCGGTTCTTGTATGGATCGGGTGACCGTTTGGCCTGTTTGGATGCATTGGAAGAAAAAAGAAAGAAAGACTTCCATTTCTACAGCGCCTTTCACGACCACTGGACGGCCCAAAGCGCTTTACAGCCAATGAAGTGCTTTTTGAAGTGTAGTCACTGTTGTAATGTGGGAAACGCGGCAGCCAATTTGCGCACAGCAAGCTCCCACAAACAGCAATATGATAATGACCAGATAATCTGTTATAGTGATGTTGATTGAGGGATAAATATTGGCCAGGACACCGGGGAGAACTCCCACTGCTCTTTTTCGAAATAGTGCCAAGGGTTCTTTTATGTCCTCGAGAGACAGCAGACAGGGCCTCAGTTTAACGTCTTATCCAAAAGAGCCTGCGGCCTGTTGAGATGGGCTGTGTTTGCTTTGTTTGGCCTGTATAGATGTACTTTGTTTGGCCTGTATATATGAGCTTTGTTTGGCCTGTATATATGGGCTGCATTGGGCCTGTATATATGGGCTGCGTTTGGCCTGTATATATGGGCTGCGTTTGGCCTGTATATATGGGCTGTGTTTGGCCTGTATATATGGGCTGCGTTTGGCCTGTATATATGGGCTGTGTTTGGCCTGTATATATGGGCTGTGTTTGGCCTGTATATATGGGCTGCGTTTGGCCTGTATATATGGGCTGTGTTTGGCCTGTATATATGGGCTGCGTTTGGCCTGTATATATGGGCTGTGTTTGGCCTGTATATATGGGCTGTGTTTGGCCTGTATACATAGAAGATAGGAGCAGGAGTAGGCCATTCGGCCCCTCAAGCCTGCTCCGCCATTTAATGAGATCATGGCTGATCATCCAAATTCAGTACCCTCTCCCTGCTTTCTCCCCATATCCCTTGATCCCTTTAGCCTTAAGAAATAAATCTAACTCCTTCTTGAATATATTTAATGAATTGGCCTCAACTGCCTTCTGTGGTATAGAATTCCACAGGTTCACCACTCTCTGGGTGAAGAAATTCCTCCTCATCTCAGTCCTAAATGGCTTACCCCTTATCCTTAGACTGTGACCCCTAGTTCTGCACTCCCCCACCATCGGGAACATCCTT
This sequence comes from Squalus acanthias, assembly GCA_030390025.1. Classification (NCBI taxonomy): domain Eukaryota; kingdom Metazoa; phylum Chordata; class Chondrichthyes; order Squaliformes; family Squalidae; genus Squalus; species Squalus acanthias. Next base: position 12,849,118 of record CM059426.1, read on the forward strand.
CCTGCATCTAGTCTGTCTAGTCCTGTTAGAATTTTCTAAGTTTCAATGAGATCCCCTCTCATTCTTCTAAACTCTAGCGAATACAAGCCCAATCGTCCCAATCTCTTTTTATACGTCATTCCTGCCATCCCAGGTATCAGTCTGGTGAATCTTCGCTGCACTCCCTCCATGGCAAGAACATCCTTCCTCAGATAAGGCGACCAAAACTGCACACAATACTCAAGGTGTGGTCTCACCAAGGCCCTGTACAACTGCAGCAAGACATCCTTGCTCCTGTACTCGAATCCTCTCGCTATGAAGGCCAACATACCATTTGCCTTCTTAACCGCCTGCTGCACCTGCATGCTTACCTTCAACGACTGGTGCACAAGGACTCCCAGGTCTCGTTGCACTTCCCCTTTTCCCAATCTATTGCCGTTCAGATAATAATCTGTCTTCCTGTTTTTGCCACCAAAGTGGATAACCTCGCATTTATCCACATTATACTGCATTTGCCATGCATCTGCCCAATCACCCAACCTGTCCAAATCATATTGGAGTTTCTCTGCATCCTCCTCACAACACACACGCCCACCCAGCTTTGTGTCTTCTGCAAACTTGGAGATATTACATCTAGTTCCCTTGTCTAGATCATTAATATATATTGTGAATAACTGGGGTCCTAGCACCGATCCCTGCGGTACCCCACTAGTCACTGCCTGCCACTCGGAAAAAGACCTGTTTATTCCAACTCTTTGCTTCCTGTCTGCCAACCAGTTCTCTATCCAAGTCAGTACCTTACCCACAATCCCATGTGCTTTAACTTTGCACGCTAATCTCTTATGCGGGACCTTATCGAAAGCCTTCTGAAAGTCCAAATACACCACATCCACTGGTTCTCCCTTATCTATTCTACCAGTTACATCCTCAAAAAATTCCAGTAGATTAGTCAAGCATGATTTACCTTTTGTAAATCCATGTTGACTTTGTCCGATCCTGTCATTGTTTTCTGTATAGATAGGCTGTGTTTGGCCTGAGTAGATGGGCTGCATTGGACCTGGGTAGATGAATCTGCGTTATACTCTCTCTATTGCCTCAACATCCTTTCAATAGTAAGGAGCCCTAAACTGTTCACTGGCCTCCAACTGAGGTCTTACTACCATTTTATAAAGATTCACCATTTCATCATAACTTATATATCTCATTCCTTTTGTCAAAAAACACAATAATAGAATCATAGAATGGTTACAGCATGAAAGAAGGCCATTAGGCCAATCGAGCTCATGCCAGCTCGCTGCAAGACCACTTCAGCTAGTCCCACTCCCCCCGTCCTTTCCCCGTAGCCCTGCAAAATGTTTTCCTTCAGGTACTTATCCAACTCCCTTTTGAAAGATGTGATTGAGTCTGCCTTCCACCACCCTTTCAGGCAGTGCATTCCAGATCCTAACCACTCGCTGAGTAAAAAAGTTTTTCCTCATGTCGCCTTTGGTTCTTCTGCCAATTATCTTGAATCTGTGTCCTCTGGTTCTCGACCCTTCTGCCAATGGGAACAGTTTCTCTCAATCTACTCTGTCTAGACCTCTCATGATTTTGAACACCTCTATCAAATCTCCTCTCAACCTTCCCTGCTCTAAGGAGAACAACCCCAGCTTCTCCAGTCTATTCACATTACTGAAGTCCCTCATCCCTGGAATCATTCTCGTAAATCTTTTCTGCACCCTCTCTAAGGCTTTCCATCCTTCCTAAAGTGCGGTGCCCCAGAAATGGACACAATACTCCAGTTGAGGCTGAACCAGTGTTTTATACAGGTTCATAATAATTTCCACGCTTTTGTACTCTATGGGGGCGATTTTGCCAGCCATGGGGAGGCGGGTTTGGAGGCGGGACTGCCGGGAAAATGGCAGAATTTGGGGGCGGGTGCCCAACCCCGCCTCCATGCCATCTTGCCAGGAGGCAGGTAGCCGTCCCACGCCGGTTCCCGTCTCCTTGGAGGCGGGAAGGGATTACAGCCACTTAACTGCCTGTTGACAGGTAGTTAACAGGCAGAAAATAGGCTTATCACCATTTTGCCCACACAAGTGCAGGCTTCCCGAAGGCTCCGAAACCCGCCAGGGTCACCGAGGCGAGCAGTGGGTCTGCGGGAGTCGGAGGGGTCCAAAAGTGTGCTGTGGAGGTAAGTGATGGGTGCAAGTGTGGAGAGGTGAGTATCTGAGGTAAGTGCAAAGTGTTAGAAAAAATGTACTTACCTTTGTTTCTTCCTGCAGGCTTCAGTTGGTGTGCATGCGGAGAGTCTCGCACCTCCACGGCAGAGATGACAGATGGCCGTTGCATTCTCCAATGCAACAACCATGTAATTTCTGCAAAAGAAAGATGTTTGATGAGGTCTTGAATACAAGACCTCATCAAACTACAGAGAATGTCAGTGTTTGACAGCTTCACAGAGCTGTCAAACGATAACAATTCATCTTTGACAGATGAAACATCATACGTTGACGTTCTCTGCAACCGGCTTTCCCTTAATTGGCCTGCTAAGCCTGCTGGGCGGGCTTAACAAGGTCGATCAAGAGAAAATAGCGTTGGTTGGCCAAAAGTTGATGGAGGCGGGACTGAAACCCGACAAGTGGGAGTCCCGCCTCCAAAAGCTCCCCATTGGCAAAATCCAGCCCTATACCTCTATTCATGGAGGCCAGGATGTCGTAAGCTTTTTTAACCGCTTTCTCAACCTGCCCTGCCACCTTCAACGATTTGTGCACATATACCCCCAGGTCTCTCTGTTCATCACCCCCTTTTAGGATTGTACCCTTTAGTTTATATTTCCTCTCTTCATTCTTTCTTCCAAAATGTATCGCTTCGCACTTTTCTGCGTTAAATTTCATCTGCCACGTGTCCGCCCATTTCACCAGCCTGTCTATGTCTTCCTGAAGTCTATCACTCTCCTCCTCACTGTTCACTATACTTCCAAGTTTTGTGTCATCTGCAAATTTTGAAATTGTGCCCTGTACTCCCACATCGAAGTCATTAATATATAATCAAGAAAAGCAGTGGTCCTAGAACCGACCCCTGGGGAACACCACTGTATAACTCCCTGCAGTCCGAAAATCAACAGTACTCCATTAGTATTTTTTTTGCATCCATATCCATTTGACGTGCTGTTTTTAATATCTTGTGAGCTTGAAGCCCCAAATCCCTCTGCTCTTCAAACATCACCCAGCTTTCCCCCAAGTAACAGTAAAGAATTAGAGCTTCATCAACCTTGCTCTGTAAGCGCTTGAAAGAAAATGAATTTGAAGTGTTGGTATGTGACGAACATGGTAGCTATTCTTAGTGTGGCAGCAGAGGAGCAGGAGCAGGCCATTCAGCCCCTCACATTTACTGGGAGTGAATTCTATCTGCCACTTCTTTTTTTTCTATTCCATCATCTTATCATTGAAACATGTGAGATTCTGAGAGGGCTTGACAGGGTAGATGCTGGGAGGATGTTTCCACCTGGCTGGAGAGTCTAGAACCAGGGGTCACAGTCTCAGGATAAGGGGTCGGCCATTTAGGACTGAGAGGAGGAGAAATTTCTTCACTCAGAGGGTGGTCAATCTTTGGAATTCTCTTCCCCAAAGGGCTGTGGAGGCTCAGTCGTTGAGTATTCAAGACTCGGATCGAGAGATTCTTGGACACTAATGGAATCAAAGATATGGGGATCGGGCGGGACAGTGGAGTTGAGGTTGAAGATCAGCCATGACCTTATTGACTGGTGGAGCAGGCTCGAGGGACCATATGGTCTACTCTTGCTAAATTCTTATGTTCCTATTTTCTTACCAATATTCCCCGACAGCTTTCTTTGGACCTGAGTTAGATCATGGCTGACCTGTACCTCAACCCCATTTAACCCGCCTTTGAACCACATCACTTGGTACCCTAACCTAACAAAAATGTATCACTCGCAGACTTGAAAGCACCAACTGAACTCCAGCATTTTGGGGGAGAGGGAGATCCAGATTTCCGCTAGCCCTTTTGTGAAGACGTGCTTCCAGATTTCACTCCTGAATGGCGTAGCTCTTATTTTAAGATCTTCTCCTTTTGTTGTGACCTAATAGAGGTTTTTAAAATTCTGAAAGGTTTTGATAGAGTGGATACAGAGAGAGTGGGGAAGAGCAAAACTGGAGGCCATCAATATAAGATAGTCACCAAGAAATCCAATAGGGAATTCAGAAGAAACTTCTTTACCCAGAGAGTGGTGAGAATGTGGAACTCGCTACCACAGGGAGTAGTTGAGGCGAAAAGTATAGATGCATTTAAGGGGAGGCTGGACAAGCATATGAGGGAGAAGGGAATAGAGGGTTATGCTGATAGATTTAGATGAGGAAAGACGGGAGGCGGCTCGAGTGGTGCATAAACGCCGGCATGGACTGGTTAGCCCGAAAGGCCTGTTTCTGTGCCGTATATCCTATGTAATCCTATGTAATCCTATGTAATCCTATGTAATCCTATGGAATCCCCCCCACCAGCAGAGGAGCTACCCTGTCGAATCCCATTCATAATTTTCAACCATCCGATCAGATCACCAATGAACCTTCTAAACCCAAGGGCGCCGGGACATCGGGAAAAGCATATTCAATGAGGTATTTATGAAAAACACATAAATATATTATAGGTCACCTCTGAATTGCTGGAGAATTAAATTAATATCTCGGCAGGACATAATAGACACGGACCACACGGACTGCAGCGGTTCAAGAAGGCGGCTCACCACCACCTTCTCAGGGGCAATTAGGGATGGGCAATAAATGCTGGCCTTGCCGGCGACGCCCACATCCCATAAATGAATATGAAAAAAAATATTAGAAGTGCAAGTCGCTGCGAAGTCACTGAGCAGAGATCGCCAAGCTTCCAAACAAATGAGCTGACTTACGTGGAAACCACTGTGTCACAGCGAGGTTACATTACATAAACATGAAATAAGTCAAGCATCAACTTCTATTATGTTCTGCCGAGATATTAATTTAATTCTCCAGCAATTCAGAGGTGACCTATAATATATTTATGTGTTTTTATTTTTCATAAATACCTCATTGAATTTTCTTTATCGGCTCCAAATATTAATAAAAACTCTGAATAGGAGATTAGCTCCGACTGAAGTTTGTGGAAGGAGTTGATATACTTTATATATCTACTCACTTCCCTAAACTTAGAGCTTTATAAGTGTCTGCTGTCGATATATATGTAAACCGACACACGCGGTAGGGATGGTGGGGGGTGGGGGGCGGGGGGGGGGGTGGCGGTGTGGGGTGACAATATTAACTTAGTACGCCCGACGGGAAACTGACAGGTCGGATATGATGCCAGCATCACACCCATTGGAAAGTAAGAGCAGGCGGTTTGTAAAATGGACGGTGGCCAGACTAATCTTGTTAGTTTCCCGCTGGGCGGGATAGGGTAAAATTAACCGCGCGGCTATAATATATCCAGTATTGAAACATGCACTAATGGATCTCGCGTTCCTTGGGTTGTCCGCCAGTTTATAATGCTAAGGAACATTGCGTCATGCGTAGCACCACACATCGTCGTGGCGTAAATGGTGTTGCTGCGTTTCAGCGGGTCACTTAGAGCTTAATTGCTGCGGGTGAGGGGAGTTTGAAGCTCCTCACTTGCTTGTAAGTTGTTGGCTTCAGGTCATAAGAAACCAGCATGAAATGCTAGTCTTTCTCTCTTTTCTAGGTGCAGGTTTTACATCAGTAATGTACCGAAAGAAGAATCATAGGAACATTGGAACAGAAGGAAGCCATTCAGACCCTCGAACCTGTTCCGTCATTCAATTAGATTGTGGCTGATCTGCATCTTAACTCCTTCTACTTGCCTTTGCTTCATATCCCTTAATACCCTTACTTAACAAAAGTTTATCAATCTCAGTTTTGACATTTGCAATTGACCCCCGACCGCAACAACTTTTAGGGGGAATAGAGTTCCGGATTTCCACTACCCTTTGTGTGAAGAAGTGCTTCCTGACAGCACCCCTGAATGGCCCAGCTCTAACTTTAAGGTTATGCCCTCCTTGCTCTGGACTAACCCCCACCCCCACCCTCCCGCCTCCAGGGGAAAATAACACAAAGGGTGGAGGTTTTCTCTATTTCCTGTTTATGAATTTCCTAAAAATTAGCTCAAAGGACTGTTGCTTTGTGCACAGCAAGAGCCCACAAACAGCAAAGAACAACCAGTTCATCTGTTTTTTGGTGCCGTCGGTTGAGGGAGGACTATTGACCAGGGCGCCAGGAGAGCTCGCCGTCCTTCTTTCAGATAGTGCCCCGGGATCTTTTACATTCAGTGGAAAATGGAAACTGCCGGTCAAAAAGTAACGGCAACACAGTGAAACAAAACTGCATCAAAAACAACGTCAACACACTATTAAAGGACCCAATCTCTCAGCGGCCCCCAAAAAAACTGTTAGACTCAAAGTACTTGTTGTACGAGGAACGTGGGAAATCTCATTGTCAGACACATTCCATGTAAGCAGAATATTTTTTTAAAGAAAAGCAGAACATTTTTTAAACGGTGAGAGATTGGGCAATGTTGGTGTTCAGAGGGACCTGATGTCCTTGTACATGAATCACTGAAAGTTAACATGCAGGTACAGCAACTAATTAGGAAGGCAAATGGTATGTTAGCCTTTATTACAAAAGGATTGGCGTATAAGAGCAAACAGGTTTTCCTGCAATTATATAGAGCCCTGGTGAGACCACACCTGGAGTACTGTGACAATAGCAAAATACTGCGGATGCTGGAAATCTGAAATAACAACTGAAAATGCTGGAAACACTCAGCAGTTCAGGCAGCATCCCTCTGTTTCTCTCTCCACGGATGCTGCCTGACCTGCTGAGTGTTTCCAGCATTTTCTGTTGTTATTCCTGGAGTACTGTGTACAGTTTTGAACTCCTTGCCTAAGGAAGGATATACTTGCTTTTGAGGAGTGCAACATAGGTTCACTAGACTGATTCCTGGGATAGGGAAAATTGTCCTATGAGGAGAGATTGAGTAGACTCGGCCGATATTCTTTAGAGTTTAGATAAATGAGAGGTGATCTCATTGAAATGTATAAAAGTTTTAAGGGGCTTGACAGGATAGATGCTGGGAGGATGTTTCCCCTGGCTGGGGGCTCTAGAGCTAGGGGTCACAGTCTCAGGATAAGGGGTCGGCCATTTAGGTCTGAGATGAGGAGAAATTTCTTCACTCAAAGGGTTGGGAATGTTTAGAATTCTCTACCCCATGCTCAGTCCTTGAGTATATTCAAGACAGAGATCGATAGATTTTTGGATACAAAGGGAATCAAGGGATATGGGGATAGTGCGGGAAGGTGGAGTTGAGGTAGAAGATCAGCCATGATCGTATTGAATGGCAGAGCAGGCTTGAAGGGGCGTATGGCCTACTCCTGCTCCTATTTCTTATGTTCTTATATATTTACAGTCATTTACACGCACTCAATGAAGGTCTTGTGCATTTAGTGCTCAGTGCGAATCAGCTGGGAGTGTATGGGAGGGCGGGGGGTTTCCCGCTTGATTTCCTAATCCACTGTTGCACATTCCATGCTGGCGGGAGCTAACCCTTCAACTGAAAAAAAAAATGAAGTCCTTGAGTGTGTAAGAATAAGCCATTTGCTGTAAGAATTTGCTATAACTTGATGAAACTTAAAAGTTGACCAAATTTAATATACCAGCATGCTTCGAGGGGATTTGTTCCTGTGGGAACTTTGTACGAAAGCTGTTAATCAGAGAAGGAGGCGACAGACCCTGAGCAGGAACAAATTGTTGGGCGTTACAAAAGACAGGAACATCTTCAGGCAAATAGTGCGAACGGACCTGGGGCCCACTTACAAGAAGAGGAAAACAACTGCCGACCATTTGTCACACAGTTTGGGACACATTCGCATTGAGGAGCCTGCCCAGGGTTTTAGGGTATAAGAGATGCTGTTGTAAGACACTCGGGGATGCTGCAGTCGGGAGGGCAACTTGGTCAGTTGCCAGTTAAAGTCATACGTCTAGCCATCGCCGAACTGACCACTGGCTGGTGTTAGTATGTATGTCGTGTTGGCTTATAATCATTTGAACTTAAAGTAAGGGAATAAACCTGTGTGTGCTTCGATATAATCGGGAGTATTATATGCAACAGTTTTGTGCGAGCTTACTTGTAACCTCTTCCTGATTTTAAGTAAAAAGAAAGTTATTCTCGAATCCTTGTGTTTTGTGTTGTCTGTTCCACGTGTCTGAACTTTGGAAACTGATGGACGGGTTAAAGGACAAGGGTCAATTTAAACGTCTTACAAGTGTCTCCCAAGCTGTGGGTCAGTTTGGCTCAGTTGGTAGCACTTTGACCTCTGGGGTCAGAAGGTAATGCAGTTGCGCCCCACTTTCGGAGTTTGAGCTTATAATCTAGGGCTGGCACTCGAGTGCACTGCTGACGAGCGCCCTTCCGATGAGATCTTAAACCAATGCCCTGCCTGTCCATTCCGATGGTTCAGACCGACGCTGAAGATCTTATTGGAAGAAGAGCCAGGGAGTTCTCCCTGTGTCCTGGTCAATACTTATCCTTCAGCCACTAAAAGAGAGAGTAACTGGTCCATTATCTCTTTGCTGTTTATTGGGTGTTGTGCGCAACATAGCTGCCTACATTCACCTGCATAATAACAGCATTTATAGAATTACATAGAATGTACAGCACAGAAACAGGCCATTCGGCCCAACTGGTCTATGCCATAGAAACATAGAAACATAGAAGATAGGAGCAGGAGCAGGCCATTCAGCCCCTCTAGCCTGCTCCGCCATTCAATGAGATCATGGCTGATAATCCAAATTCAGTACCCTGTCCCTGCTTTCTCCCCATATCCCTTGATCCCTTTAGCCTTAAGAAATATATCCAACTCCTTCTTGAATCTATTTAATGAATTGGCCTCAACTGCCTTCTGTTGGAAAATGTGAGGTTATGCACTTTGGCAGGAAAAATCAGAGAGCAAGTTATTATCTTAATGGCGAGAAACTGGAAAGTACTGCAGTACAAAGGGATCTGGGGGTCTTGGTGCAAGAAAATCAAAAAGTTAGTATGCAGGTGCAGCAGGTGATCAAGAAAGCCAATGGAATGTTGGCTTTTATTGCTAGGGGGATAGATTATAAAAACAGGGAGGTATTGCTGCAGTTGTATAGGGTATTGGTGAGACCGCACCTGGAGTACTGCATACAGTTTTGGTGTCCATACTTAAGAAAAGACATACTTGCTCTCGAGGCAGTACAAAGAAGGTTCACTCGGTTAATTCCGGGGATGAGGGGGTGGACATACGAGGAGAGGTTGAGTAGATTGGGACTCTACTCATTGGAGTTCAGAAGAATGAGAGGCGATCTTATTGAAACATATAAGATTGTGAAGTGGCTTGATCGGGTGGACGTGGTGAGGATGTTCCCAATGATGGTTGAAATTAGAACTAGGAGACATAATCTTAGAATAAGGGGCTGCTCTTTCAAAACTGAAATGAGGAGAAACTTTTTCACTCAGAGGGTAGTGGGTCTGTGGAATTTGCTACCCCAGGAAGCTGTGGAAGCTACTTCATTAAATAAATTTAAAACAGAAATAGACCGTTTCCTAGAAGTAAAGGGAATTAGGGGTTATGGGGAGCGGGCTGGAAATTGGACATGAGTTTGAGTTCGGATCGGTCAAGGCCCTGTGGGTGGCGGAGTGGGCCCAGGGGCCGAGTGGCCTGGTCCTGCTCCTACTTCTTGTGTTCTTTAGAGTTGAGGTTGGATCAGATCAGCCATGATCTCATTGAATGGCAGAGCAGGCTCGAGGGGCCGATTGGTCTACTCCTGCTCCTATTTCTTATGTTCTTATGTAATTCCACAGGTTCACCACTCTCTGGGTGAAGAAATTCCTCCTCATCTCAGTCCTAAATGGCTTACCCCTTATCCTTAGACTGTGACCCCTGGTTCTGGACTCCCCGGCCATCGGGAACATCCTTCCTGCATCTAGTCTGTCTATGTTCTTATGTTCTTCTGGATTACTTCCCGTCTTTCTATGATAGTTGGAGCTGAGGCCAATTCTAATGGCCCACCCGCCACCCCTAGGTGAGGTCAGCTTAAATCAGCACAAACTCAGGATAGATCCTGGGACTTCTGTAAGTTCATTTCTTGCAAAGCAGATTAGCGCAGCAACAACTAAACACCAACAAAATCACTGAAATACTTGCGAACAAACACGTGAAGAAAGAACTTGACTTTATACAGCGCCCTTCATGACATCTCAAAGTGCTTTACAGCCAATGAAGTACTTCTGAAGTGGAGTCACTGTTGTAACGTAGGAAACACGGCAGCCAATTTGCACACAGCAAGATACCACAAACAGCAATGTGATAATGACCAGATTATCTGTTTTAGTGATGTTGGTTGAGGGATAAATATTGGCCAGGACACCGGGGAGAACTCCCCTGCTCTTCTTCGAAATAGTGCCACGCAAATCCTTTTAACATCTGGCCTCGTTTAACTTCACATCTGAAAGACAGCATCTCTGACAGTGCAGCGCTCCCCCAGCACTGCACTGAAGTGTCAGCCTAGATTATGTGCTCCAGTCTCTGGAGTGGAACTATGAACCCACCACCTTCTGACTCAGAGGCGAGACCGCTACCCACTGGCTAACCAATGGCACCTGCTGATTAAGTGCATGTATGGACATCAGATAAGAATAGGTTTAATCTCCCACCCATGGGTGAATGGCCTTGCTAATACTCATTGTCCAGACATGTAAATATTGGGTGAGTAGAAAGGCTTACAAGTGACTATGGAGGTAGCATCTTCAAAATAGGTGGGGGAAGAAACTGGATAGAAAAAAAGAATGGCAAGTGTCAGGACATTGCCGTTCCTATAAAGTCATACAGCTCAGAAGGAGGCCATTCGGCCCATCGTGCCTGTGTCAGCTCTTTGAAAGAGCTACCCAATTAGCCCCATAACACTGCAAATTTTTCCTTTTCAAGTATTTATCCAATTCCCTTTTGAAAGTTACTATTGAGTCTGCTTCCACCGCCCTTTCAGGCAGCGCGTTCCAGATCAAAATAACTCGCTGCGTAAAAAAAAAACCAATTCTCCTCATCTCCCCTCTGGTTCTTTTGCCAATTACTTCTGTCAAAGGTTTGCGCAGTGAACGTACACGAGGAGACACGCTTACCGTTCTGAAGTCCCCCTTGTACTGGAACTCGCACTCCATCATGTCGAAGAAGATGGGGATTGTAGACTTGCGAAGCTCCACCTCTGGGACGAGGGTCATCTCCAGGATTGGCCCGACCATTCCCGGAATAAAGCGGATCTTGTGCTGGCCTGCGGAGGGAGGCAAACGCAAGAGGTTCAAAGGTCAGAGCTGTGGGATAGTCCTCTCATGATGGCACGTGACTCTGTTTCCACTTGTGAAGTGGGGTGGGGTGGGGGGGGGGTGGTGGCGAGGGCGTGAGTCTGATACCAGAACTTTCACAGGGATGATGCCCGAACTGAGTGGGTACAACTATCAGGAATGACTGAACATGACAGGGGTCTTTAAAATTATGAAGGGGTTTGATAGGGAAGACGTAGAGAAGATGTTTCCACTTGCGGGGGAGTCCACAACGAGAGTCCATAAATACATGATAGTCACTAATAAATCCAATAAGGAATTCGGGAGAAACATCTTTACTTGGAGAGTTGTGAGAATGTGGAACTCGCTACCACAGGGAGTGGTTGAGGCAACTAGCAAAAAATGCCTTTAAGGGGAAGCTGGATCAGTACATGAGGGAGAAAGGAATAGAAGGATATGCTGATGGGGTGAGAGGAAGTAGGGGTGAGAGGAGGCTCGTGTTACCGGCATGGACCAGTTGGACTGAATGGCCTTTTTCTGTGCTGTGAATTCTATGTTATTTTATGTAATATGTATTTACTGCGGCTGTACCACCACACTCAGCATGCCAACTTAGAATATTAAGCCGTCTTATGAAATACATAAAGATGACAAGGACTGGAATAAGCACCAAACCAAATTAAAAGGAGAGCTGTTAAAATAAATGGAGCAAGATTTTTTTTATTAAAGATCTGTGAACTATTACCAGAGAGAAAGAAAGAGTTCTTTTGCATTCATATAGCGACTTATGAGGTTGCTGGAAAAACTTCATACAATCGACTGCTTTTGAAATGTAGTTGTTCGTGTTACTTAATCAAATGAATAAAACATAGAAAACTGTCTTTTTGGGAGGGATGGAAACAACAACAACAACTTGCATTTATATATAGCGCCTTTAACATAGTAAAACGTCCCAAGGCGCTTCACAGGAGCGTTATCAGGTAACAATTGACACCGAGCCACATGAAGAGATATTAGGACAGGTGACCAAAAGCTTGATCAAAGAGGTAGGTTTTAAAGAGAGTCTTAACTTGCATTGGAGGCATTTCTCAGACGATTCACTCGGTTAATTCCAGAGATGAGGGGGTTGACTTATGAAGAAAGGTTGAGCAGGCTGGGCCTATGCTCATTGGAGTTTAGAAGAATGAGAGGTGATCTCATTGAAACATATAAGATACTGAGGGGGCTTGACAAGGTAGATGCAGAGAGGATGTTTCCCCTCGTGGGGGAATCTAGAACGCAGGGGGCACAGTTTCAGAATAAAGGGTCGCCCTTTTAGAACTGAGATGAGGAGGAATTTCTTCTCTCAGTGGGTCATTAATCTGTGGAATTCTCTGCCCCAGAGAGCCGTGGAGGCTGGGTCATTAAATACATTTAAGGTGGAGGTAGACAGATTTTTGCAAGATAAGGGAGTGAAGGGTTATGGGAGCGGGCAGGGAAGTGGCTTTGAGCCCTAGATCAGCCATGATCTTATTGAATGGCGGAGCAGGCTCGAGGGGCCAAGTGGCCTATTCCTGCTCCTAGTTCTTATGTTCTTATGTTCTTCAACAGGAGAGAGAGGTAGAGAGGCGGCGAGGTTTAGGGAGGGAATTCCAGAGCTTAGGACCGAGGCAGCTGAAGGCACGGCCGCCAACGGTGGAACGATTATGATCAGGGATCCTCAAGAGGGCAGAATTAGAGGAGCGCAGATATCTCGGGGGGCTGTGGGGCTGAAGGAGATTACAGAGATAGGGAGGGGCGAGGCCATGGAGGGATTTGAAAACAAGGATGATAATTTTGAAATCAAGGCGTTGCTTAACTGGGAGCCAATGTAGATCAGCAATCGCAGGTGTGATGGGTAAACAGGACTTGGAGTGAGTTAGGAGACGGGCAGCAGAATTTTGGATGAGCTCAAGTTTACGGGGGGTAGAACGTGGGAGAGCGCTGGAATAGTCAAGTCTAGAGGTAACAAAGGCATGGATGAGGGTTTCAGCAGCAGATGAGCTGGGACAGGGGGCAGAATCAGGCGATGTTACTGAGGTGGAAATAGGCAGTCTTCGTGATGGTGCGGATTTATGGTCGGAAGCTCATCTCGGGGTCAAATATGACACCATGGTTGCAAACAGTCTGGTTTAGCCTCAGACAGTTGCCAGGGAGCGGGATGGAGTTGATGGCTAGGGAACGGAGTTGGTGGCGGAAACAGCTTGTTATTGATTCAGAATCTTCAAATATACCAGTTGATCTCTCGGGGGACTGGTCACAGACAAAAAGGAGGATATCATTCCTGTATCTGACTTTCCTGCTTTACCTTCCACTCTCAAACTTGCATTTTTATCGTAACTTTTACATCTTCAGGACATCCCAAAGCGCTTCACAGCCAATCAATTACTTTTGAAGTGCAGTCACTTTTGTTTTATAGGTAAACATGGCTGACAATTTTGCACACAGCAAGCTCCTACTAAAGGTCAATGGGATGAACGACCAGTTAATCTGCTTTGGGTGGCGTTGGTTGAGAGTTAAATGTTGGCCAGGACACTGAGAGAACTCCCTCGCTCTTCTTCAAAATCAAAAGTGAACAGGGCCTCGGTTTAACATCTCAACCTGAAAAATGGCATCCCTGACAACGCAACACTCCCTCAGCACGGCACTGAAGTGTCAGCATTCTTCACAGCAAGATCCCACAATCAACAGTGAGGCAAATGATCTGTTGCTGATAAGTGTTGTCCAAGACATCAGGAGACCCCCCCCCTACTCTTCTTCAAATAACTGCCTGAACAGGTAACATGGCCTCAGCTTAACATCGACCTGCGGTTTCTGCCTAGATGCTAAATTCCAGGAGTGGGGCTACATACCCACAAGCTGCTAACTTAACTGCAAGACTGCTATCAACGAAGCCAAGCTAAGGCCCGAAATAGATTGATATTTCAGAGAAACTGCCTTTCAGAGCTCGGAGATGCCAAGATGTTCAGGTCCGTTTCACCAAGAATCTTCTCACGTCCGTATGCGTCAACTTCGTACAGGAAACTCTCTTTTAACCGGCACCCAAATAACCGGAAATTTCTCTTAACCGGCAAAATTCTTGAGTAGGTAACCGGGGTTTTCCTTCATCTCTCCTTTAAAAATAACTTTAAAAAACCCCCCGAGGCGTTTGCCTTGTATCGGAGCGTGTAGATTGGGAGGGGAATGTGCAGCCCGGGTAGGCAGCGGACACGACAGATGGTCAGCTGGCGGTCCCCTGGGAGACGGAGCTCCGAATGCAGGCGCATGTCAGTGTGTACGGGGCTCTCATACGTTGGGAGATATAACTCTCCGTTATCCGGACTTTTTGATTAACCGGCACCACGCTGGTCCCGTCGGTGCCGGTTAATAAAGAGTTTCCTGTATTCACATTTGAGCTGCCTTATCGCTAAAACAATTGACAACACTTTTTTTCTGTCCATGTAAAGCCTCTGTATCGCCACAGGTCCATATGTTAACAATCTACATCACACGCCTCATGTGAGACTGAGCCATAGAGACCAGGTAGGTAACATTCGAAAGAGAATTGGATAAATACTTGCAGTGAAAAAGTTTACAGGGGCTCTGGGGCAAGAGCAGAGGGGGAGTGGGACTAATTTGGATAACTCTAACAAAGAGCCAGCACAGGCACGATGGGCCGAATGGCCTCCTTCTGTGCTGTATCATTCGATGATTCTGTGAGTCTCGGTGCCGGATTTGATTCTCTTTCTCTTGTGAGCCAAAACATCTGATGGGGGACGATATGGTGTGCCTTGTGTCCACCCAATTCCATCCTGACCTCACTCAAAGAGGCGGGACTGGTGGGATGACATCCTCCCGCCAGTTCTACCTTTCCTGCAGCCAGGGGAGAGTATGGCTGCATGATGTAGGTGTACACTGTACAAAGGTGGAAGGGGGGGACCTAATATCAGCTTCCTAATGGCCGAGCGCTCAATGGCAATGAGGAAAACCGGCACCAAAGATCTTACCGCCATTTTGTAGAATCGTCCAGCACAGAAGGAGGCCACTCGGCCCATCGTGCCTGTGCCGGCTCTTTGGTAGAGCTGTCCAATTAGTCCCACTCCCCCGGTGCTCTTTCCCCGTAGCCCTGCCAATGTTTCCTTTTCAAGTAATTATCCAAATCCCTTTTGAAAGTTCCTATTGAATCTGCTTCCACCGCCCTTTCAGGCAGCGAATTCCAGATCACAACAACTCGCGCATAATTATTTTTCCCTGATCTTCCCTCTGGTTCTTTTGCCAATTTGCCTTGCATCTGTGTCCTCTGGATACCGACACTCCTGCCAGTGGATACAGTTTCTCCCCATGCACTCTTATCAAAACTGCTCATAACTTTGTCCACTTCCACTAAATCTCCTCTTAAACTTCACGGCTCTGAGGAGAACAATTTAAACCAAGAACAAAAATCCAGCTCGCCCACCCAACAGAGCTGCTCGGAATTCCTGGCCATCCACTCCCCTGTGGGATCGATCCCCATGGAGATCGTAAGTGCCCCACCCCCTTTCCGAGAATGACTCCACCCCTGGGATTTAAGTTGGCGTCAATGCCGGGGTACAGACTGGGGGCTAAAAGTCCTGCCCCGTGCATTTTCAAACGGGGAGTGAGCTCACTGGAGTATCTAGGAATCAAACGTGACTAATGGTCAACTGGGCAAGGTAGCAAAGGGTGGCCTCCATCCGTGGAACCTTGAGGTGACACCGTCAGGAAAGAAGAAAATAAGAACATATGAACATAAGAGACAGGAGCAGGAGTAGGTCATAGGGCCCCTCGCGCTTACTCCACCATTCAATAAGATCATGGCTGATCTTCGACCTCAACTCCACTTTCCCGCCCTATCTCCATATCCCTTGATTTGCTTAGTGCCCAAAAATTTATCGATCTCTGTCTTGAATATAATCAACGACTGAGCATCCACAGCCCTCTGGGGGAGAGAATTCCAAAGATTCACAAGCCCTTTGAGCGAAGAAATTTCTCAACTCAGTCCTAAATGGCTGACCCCTTATCCTGAGACTATGAGTTCTCGACTCTCCAGCCAGGGGAATATTGAAAGGGCAGCAGGAATCTAACCCTGTCTTCTCTCACATGGGTGTCAGCTGTGGCTCAGTGGGACCAAACGTGCCTCTGAGTCAGATTTCAAGCCCCACTCCAGAGATTTGAGCGCAATAATCTAGTCTGACACTCCAGTACAGCACTGAGGGAGTGCTGCACTGTCGGAGGTGCTGTCTTTTAGATGAGACTTTAAACCGAGGCTCCGGTCTGCCCTCTCAGGCGGATGTAAAAGACCCTACGGCCACTATTCGGAAGAAAACCAGGGAAGTTCTCCCCGGTCTACACTTATCCCTCAATCAACACCTAAATAGGATTTTCTGGTCATTATCACAGTGTTGTTTGTGGGTCTTTGCTGAGTGCAAATTGGCTGCCGCGTTTCCCACATTACAACAATGACTACATTTCAGAAATGCTTAATTGGGTGTAAAGCGCTTTGTCACATCCTGAGGATCGTGAAAGGTGCTATAGAAATGCAACTCCTTTCTTTTTCTTCCACTGTGCTAATATTTCCTTGTACATGCTGTTACAAAAACAAAATCACTTCCTTCGTTCTGGCAACTTTTAAATCGTTTGTTAATAGTTCAATGTAGCATTGCAGCTATATGTTTAATTAATGATAAAGTAATTCAGAAGTCGCTCGCTCACTTTAAAATGAGTTGGTCATAAATTACCTTCACTTTCTACTGAATAACAGTAAATTAAACCCATTGATAGTTCTAGAGAAAGTCACAGATTTTAACAACCTCGAGTTAATTGAAAACAGCCACTGAGCTGTCTGGTAATTGAGACAAATTGTCTCGGGCCTACTGGCTGGTGAATACCTGATTAAGCCTGACAAAATTTAAACTGCAAGGTAACAGTCATCTCATGTTTCAAGGATTTACAGAGGAGGAGCTAAAGCTACAAAAATTAGGTCAACCTGGAAAGGCCCAAATAGCCAACCCGAAGGTCACTTGACTCCACAGAGTTGGGTCTGAGAGGGTGAGTTCCAAATTGTCTCCTAATTGGCCTAAGTTGGATTCATTTGCGTTTAATGCGCAAATGCTGTAAGGCAACAGTCATCTTATGCTTCAAGAATTTACAAAGGTGGAGATGAGGCGATAAAACGAGGTCAACTTGGAAAGACCCAAGATGCCCAAACGGTCAACCTCAAGGTCGCATGACTCTATAGAGTTTGCCTGCCTCGGATGTTTGGGCCTAAGTGCGTCAGTTCCAAAAGGCCTCCGAACTGTCCTAAGTTGGATTTATTTGCACTACATAGAAAAATTGGAAGGAAACAGATAAGAGCATTCTGAACCTTGATGTTTGAGATTGCCACAAACTCTAAAACTAGGGGACATAAGCTCAAGGTGCACAGACTGTATAGATTTAACTCCTTTACACTTGGTACTTTCCATGCTGAATTTCTTTACTGCCAAATGTTAAATATTCATTTGTTAAAGAAAGAAAGTACTTGCAAACATACAGCCAATGAAGTACTTATTTTGAAGTGTAGTCACTGTCGTAATATAGGAAACACAACAGCCAATCTGCGCACAGCAAGCTCCCACAAACGAGAATGAGATCATGGCCCAAAAATTAGTGCCGCTACGCGAGAGTATGCATTGTGTACTCTCGCGCATTCTGTCTCCAATTGCCGGTTTTCTGCATGCACTGCGCATGCGCTGAAAACCGGCACTTGGTGAATTCAAAAGGGGGCGGTTCCTAGGTGAACCGCGTGTGCGCTACAGGCTGCGCGCACACAGTGCACTTAGTGCTTTGAACGCGCAGGTAAGCATGGAACATTTTAGACATAAAGAAAGGAGACGTAAGACCCTCTTTTAACAAGGTAAGTAGTTAATTAAGTATTATTTTGAATTTTTTTTAACAGGTATATCTTTTTTAGAGACTTTAAAGACAGGTAAGTTTATTTTTATAATTTTTTAAAAGATTTTTAAATTTTTTCAAAAATTTAATTTTTTGTTTAACTGATTAATTTATTTAACTATACTTATTTTATTAATGTGATGGTTTTTAAAAAAAATTTAATTGAGGTTTAGCTGTTCTTTTGGGGGGCTATAGATTCATAGCTTTCACAGCACTTATGTGAAAGCTATGAATGAAAGATGGTGTGCTGCCATTGGCTCTAACTGAGTCACGTGATCCCACAGCTCGCACGAATTAACTGCGCCTGTGGGATACGGAACCCTTGCACAGCAGCTGTCCAGAACATTAGTTCGTGCGAGCTGGGAATAAAAAAGCCAGCGCGCAGTGAGAGATCGCGGGGAAGCCTTACCCTCGCACGAAGGCTCCCTCACGAATTTTTGGGCCAATGACCAGATAATCTAATTTAGTGATGTTGGGATAAATATTGGCCAGGACACTGGGGAGAACTCCCCTGCTATTCTTCGAAAAGTATCAGGTTACTTACATTCACCTCAGGGATCATCCGAAAGACGGCACCTCTGACAGTGCAGCAATCCCTCAGTACTGCACTGGAGTGTCAGCCTAGATTTTTGTGCTCAAGTTCTGCTGGAGTGGGAGCTTGAACCCACAACCTTCTGACTCAACAGGTGAGAGTGCTACCCACAGCTGACACCAACATTATGCACCAACTGTGGAACTGAGCTGTACAAAGCAGGAAGGTACCATATTTACATAGGATTACATGGGATATACGGCAGAGAAACAGGCCATTCGGCCCAACCAGTCCATGCCGGTGTTTATGCTCCACTCGAGCCTCTTCCCGTCTTTCCTCATCTACCTCTATCAGCATAACCCTCTATTCCCTTTCTGTCTCATATGTTTGTCCAGCCTCCCCTTAAATGCATCTCTACTATTCGCTTCAACCACTCCCTGTGGGAGTGAGTTCCACATTCTCACCACTCTCTGGGTAAAGAAGTTTCTTCTGAATTCCCTTTTGGATTTCTTGGTGACTATCTTATATTGATGGCCTCTAGTTTTGCTCTTCCCCACAAGTGGAAACATTCTCTCTGTATCCACTCTATCAAAACTTTTCATAGCTTTAAAGACATCTACTAGATCAGCCTTCTTTTTTCTAGAGAAAAGAGACCCAGCCTGTTCATCCTTTCCTGATATGTATACCCTCGCATTTCTGGTATCATCCTTGTAAATCTTCTCTGCACCCTCTCCAGTGCCTCTATATCCTTTTTATAATATGGCGACCAGAACTGTATGCAGTACTCCATGTGTGGTCTAACCAAGGTTCGATACAGGTTTAGCATAACATCCCTACTTTTCAATTCTATCCCTCTAGAAATAAACCCTAGTGCTTGGTTTGCATTTTTTATGGCCTTGCTAACCTGTGCCACAACTTTTAGTGATTTGTGTATTTGTACTCCGAGATCCCTTTGTTCCTCTACCCCACCTAGACTCATACCCTCCAAGTGATAAGTGACCTCCCTATTCTTCCTACCATCACATTTGTCTGTGTTGAACTTCATTTGCCAATTATTTGCCCATTCTGCAAGTTTATTAATGTCCTCTTGTAATTTGTTGCAGTCCTCCTCAGTATTCCCCCTCTGATAATAATTTGGCAACTTCCGAGAGGCGACAGGACGGGGAGAGTGAGAAATGAAGAATAACATTGCACGCTGGGGCAGTGGAAGGTGATCTTCTGAGGTTCATTGTTGAAAGCAGAGTAGAGGGAACTCCCTCACGGATGCCTGAAATAGGGAAATGCTCGATCCCCGAACATCCCTCACCTTGATAAGCACAAGAATTCTCAAATTGAGAATTCAATCCTCTCGAGGCCCATTTTTGTGACCACGCCGATACTTGGTTAATTGTCTGTGATTCATTTACAAGTCTGACCGTATGCTGGAACTGCAGTCCCAACCTAGCAGTGATGTTGAATATTCATTCCGACCTCAATTAACCTTCCAAGGATTTCTCAACCCTTGCGGATCAGATGATGAGACCCGTGAGTGATCTCGCCCGCAGATCGAGAGAGGAGACAAATTAAAGGAATAAGAAAGATTAATGAAGAACAAAGCCCGCCTTAAAATATTCAGATGGAGTTCGTGACTTGGAGATGCAAGAGTTTTTTGTTCACTCTCTCTGCGCATCTGACATCTTTAAGGTCACGGAGGGCAATTTGAGAGAAACAATATTCTCTAGCGTTTAGAAGAATGAGAGGTGATCTCATGGAAACACACAAAATTCTTACAGGCTTTGACAGGGTAGATGCAGGGAGGATGTTTCCTCCTGGCTGGGGAGTCTAGAACCAGGGGTCACAGTCTCAGAATAAGGGGTCGGCCATTTAGGACTGAGATGAGGAGAAATTTCGTCACTCAGAGGGTGGTGAATCTTTGGAATTCTCAGTCGTTGAGTATATTCAAGGCTGAGATCGATAGATTTTTGAATATTAAGGGACTCAAGGGATATGGGGATAGTGCAGGAAAGTGGAGATGAGGTAGAAGATCAGCCATGATCTCATTGAATGGTGGAGCAGGCTCAAGGGGCCAAAGGATGCAGAGAGGATGTTTCCCCTCGTGGGGGAATCTAGAACTAGGGGGCATCATTTCAGAATAAGGGGGCACCCATTTAAATCGGAAATGAGGAGAAATTTCTTCTCTCAGAGGGTCGTGAGTCTTTGGAATTCTCTTCCCCAGAGAGCTGTGGAGGCTGGGTCATTGAATATATTCAAGGTGGAGATAGACAGATTTTTGAACGATAAGGGAGTCAAGGGTTATGGGGAGCGGGCAGGGGAGTGGAGTTGAGGCCAAGTTCAGATCAGCCATGATCTTATTGAATGGTGGAGCAGGCACGAGGGGCCAAATGGCCTACTCCTGCTCCTACATCTTATGTAATATTCTTCCAAAGTTACCATGACTGTACTCAGTTGAATATTTGAATTGCTTTACTCAAAGCTAACCTTCCTTGTGAATGAGAGGTTGACAAAAAGTTTCACCTCATCCTCTTCGTAAGGCTCTCAGTTTATAAAATGTCAGTCATGGCTCAGTGGTTGCACTCTCGCCTCAGGTTAGACGCTGGCAAACTCCTGAGGGTTTCTTTTTCCTGCTTAGATTTAAGTCAATGCTCTAAATCAAAGCCACTAGTTTGTCTTTCTTTCCTTCAGACTCTGAGATCTTTCACTTAGAAATTCAGTTTACAAAGGCTGTGACCTCGTCCATCTTCCGTAGTCCATCTGCATAACACCATCCTCTTATTCCACTCCTAGCTGCAGGTAGCCGTGGCTCAGTTGGTAGCACACTTGCCTCTGAGTCAGTTAGTGGTTGTGGGTTCAAGTCCCACTCCACTGTGATTTCAGCATGTAAATCTAACCTAATGCCTCAGATGAGACATTAAACTGAGGCTGTGTCCCTCCCCTTTTCAGGTGGACATAACAGGTCCCACAGTCGCCATATTATAAAAAGGATATCGAGGCACTGGAGAGGGTGCAGAGAAGATTCACAAGGATGATACCAGAAATACGAGGGTACACATATCAGGAAAGGATGAACAGGCTGGGTCTCTTTTCTCTTGAAAAAGGGGAGACCTAATAGATGTCTTTAAAATTATGAAAGGTTTTGATAGAGTGGATACAGAGAGAATGTTTCACTTTTGGGGAAGAGCATAACTAGACGCCATCGATATAAGATAGTCACCAAGAAATCCAATACGGAATTCAGAAGAAACTTCTTTACCCAACGAGTGGTGAGAATGTGGAACTCGCTACCACAGGGAGTGGTTGAAGCGAATAGTATAGATACATTTAAGGGGAGGCTAGATAAGCATATGAGGGAGAAGGGGATAGAGGGTTATGCTGATAGATTTAGATGAGGAAAGACAGGAGGAGGCTCGAGTGGAGCATAAACGCTGGCACGGACTGGTTGGGCCGAATGGCCTGTTTCTCTGCTGTATATCCCATGTAATCCTATTTAATGTAATGTACTACTTCAAAGAAGAGCAGGGAAGTTCTCCCTGATGTTCTGGCCAATATTTAACCCTGAACCAACACCTAAAAAACATATTACCTGGTCATTGTTGTTCGTGTGGCCTTGATGTACACAAATTGGCTGCCGCATTTCCTACATTACAATCGTGGCTACACTTCAAAAGTACTTCATTTGCTGTAAAGTGCTTTGGGACAACCTGAGATCAGGAAGGGCGCTTTACAAATGCAGTGACTAAATATTCTTTCAGTTCTGTCAACATTGACTCATTTGGGAGCCCTCACACCTGTAAATCTCAATGTTGTGAGTTCAAGGCCCACTCCAAGACTGACCGTACTCCAAGGTGTGCTCGAACATCTGAAATATTGAGATGCAAAAATGAGGCCTGTCTGCTTTTAGAGGTAGGTGTTAAAATCTGCTGTGGTTGATTTTTGAAGAATAATGAATCCACTACTTCTTCAATTGACAATGAATGGACTGGTTATTTATTCATAGATTTGTGGGACCCACAAAAACTGATAAATAAATGACCAGTTAATTTAATTTATTGATCAGCTGCCAGGTGTGTCTGCACTCCAAAAGTCGTTCAATTTATGCAAAGTGCTTTGAGACATTCCTGTCTGGACATGAATCTTGGCTTTGTAAATAGGGGCATTAAATACAAAAACAAGAAAGTTATGCTAAACCTTTACAAATCACTGGTTAGGCCTCAGCTGGAGTATTGTGTTCAATTCTGGGCACCGCACTTTCGGAAGGATGTCAAGGCCTTGGAGAGGTTGCAGAGGAGGTTCACCAGGATGATACCAGGGATGAGGGACTTCAGTTATGTGGAGAGACTGGAGAAGCTGGGGTTGTTCTCCTTAGAGCAGAGAAGGTTTCAGGGGAGACCTAATAGTGGTGTTCAAAATGATGAGGGGTTTTGATAGAGCAAGTAGGGAGAAACTGTTTCCTCTGGCAAGTGGGTCGGTAACCAGAGGTCATAGATTTCAAATAATTGGCAAAAGAACTAGCAGGGAAATGAGGAGGGTTGTTAAGAACTGGAACGCACTACCTGAAAGGGCGGTGGAATCAGATTCCATCGGAACTTTCAAAAGGCAATTGGACATGTGCTTGAAGAGAACTAATTTGCAGGGTTATAGGGAGAAAGCTGGGATGTGCGATTTAATTGGGCTGCTCTTTCAAAGAGCCAACAAAGGCACAACGGGCTGAATGGGACCCCTTCTGCGCAGTTAGATTCTATTGGCCCCGATTTTAACTCCAGGTGGATTCCCCGCTCAGGCCCGAGTTAAAATTGCAGTCGGGTCTCAATGATGTCATCGGGCCGCAACATGCCTATGTAAAGAAGGACCCCATTGGCTCCGGGCGCGTGTACTTGCCGCCTGCTCAGGAGAGCAGGTTAAATTTGCAGATGTTGCGATCATGGCGGCTTTCGGACGGGTAAGAGCCAGGGGCGATTTTTTACTGCCCACCCGGCAGGTTTCTGCTGAGCGAGTAGGGTTAAAATCGCCCAATGCTTTGCTTTGTATACCACCCATCTGCAGTTATAACACTTTTGCTCTGTTTAATATCCCACATTCAAATAAGGCTTTCTGTTGTACACCTACTCATTAACGCTCACTGTTACACTACCCACTCTAATTAATGTCTCTCTGTTATAGCACTCTGGCCTAGAAATTCGATAAGGTCGGAAACCGAGCGGGGGCACCGCCCAACGCTACTTGCCTGCGTCTCTTCTAAGTGCTGGAGGCAGCACGCAGAATTCATGCTGCCTGCTCATCGCCATGGTTGCAGCGCTGATCTCAGCACTAAGCGCGCTGCTGATTGGTTTAGCGCTGAACAGGGGGGCCAATATCGGGTGCAGTCTCATGGCCAATAAAACTTGGCCTAGGCTCTCTCCACTACAGAAGCACCTCATTGTCAGGTGAAAGCGAGGCATGGTGCAACAGCCGAGAGAAAAGCAGCACTGGAGGCCAAGGTCCTGGGGGGGGGGGGGCAATGATGATGGGATGTCCTTTACCCGCATGGCGGCAAGCGGCCTTCAAGGTTAATCAGCAGAAGGAATGGGAGGAGATAGCTCAGTCCATCACTGCGGCGAGTGTTGTCCCCGGACCTGGATCTCCTGCCGCAAAATGTTTAATGACCTCACACGGCTGGTCAAACATAGAAACATAGAAGATAGGAGCAGGAGCAGGCCATTCAGCCCCTCGAGCCTGCTCCGCCATTCAATGAGATCATGGCTGATCATCCAAATTCAGTACCCTGTCCCTGCTTTCTCCCCATATCCCTTGATCCCTTTAGCCTTAAGAAATATATCCAACTCCTTCTTGAATATATTTAATGAATTGGCCTCTACTGCCTTCTGTGGTAGAGAATTCCACAGGTTCACCACTCTCTGGGTGAAGAAATTCCTCCTCATCTCAGTCCTAAATGGCTTACCCCTTATCCTTAGACTGTGACCCCTGGTTCTAGACTCCCTGGCCATCGGGAACATCCTTCCTGCATCTAGTCTGTCTAGTCCTGTTAGAATTTTATAAGTTTCAATGAGATCCCCTCTCATTCTTCTAAACTCCAGCGAGTATAAGCCTAATCGACCCAATCTCTCTTCATACGTCATTCCTGCCATCCCAGGTATCAGCTTGGTGAATCTTCGCTGCACTCCCTCCATGGCAAGAACATCCTTCCTCAGATAAGGCGACCAAAACTGCACACAATACTCAAGGTGTGGTCTCACCAAGACCCTGTACAACTGCAGCAAGACATCCTTGTTCCTGTACTCGAACCCTTTCGCTACGAAGGCCAACATACAATTTGCCTTCTTAACCGCCTGCTGCACCTGCATGCTTACCTTCAGCGACTGGTGCACAAGGACACCCAGGTCTCGTTGCACTTCCCCTTCTCCCAATCTATTGCCATTCAGATAATAATCTGCCTTCCTGTTTTTGACACCAAAGTGGATAACCTCGCATTTATCCACATTATATTGCATCTGCCATGCATCTGCCCAATCACCCAACCTGTCCAAGGTGAGTGAAGGCTTCAGCAAATTCCATGTCCCACCATCTGCACCACAAGCCTCACACACTGCCCGAGGCACCACACCCCCATCACTCACCTACCAACAATCTCTAGCTAGCACCACTCACAATCATAGCTTCACTTCACCCTCACACACTTACCACTGCTGCAAGACTCACACCCACATCTCACACCTGGCACACACTGCCAGCTATTCAACCATGGCAGGCACATCACCCAAACACATTGCACCACACTCAGGAACACACCTCCTTTTCTCTTACAGGCCACGGTGGCTCATAATCGCAGAGAAGCAGAAGCCGATGGGAGGCGGCCAAGCAAGGGTTGACAACCTAACTGACCTGGAGGATGCAGTGTTCGACATAATTGGAGGGGCTGTGACAGAGTCCGTGGTGAGCGGAGAAGTGGAAAGCATCGCTGATGAGGACGCTATGCTCATACCTTGTCCTTCTCACATCCCACTTCCCCCTCATCCCACAATCTCTTCTCACTTACAAGCTGCTGATGGTGCATGTATGGATATCTTGTTTTCCCCCCCCGCCCGCTCACCACAACCCGACCCTTGTGCCTTTCTGCTTTCAGATACACAAGAACTGCAACCTGACCAGCCTGTTCCTGAGATTGTGGAGGAGAGTGATGGAGAAGAAGAAGAAGTCGCATCGGCACTGCATCCGACACTCACAGACACCAGCTCAGAAAATGGCACTGCGCGAATTTTAGAGGGTAGTGTAGAGGCGGGATCTGCACGTGGTGAGTCACCGGGCACGAGTAGGAAAGGGCATCTCAGCTCCCAGCTACCTGGAGGGTGAGTTCGTGCACGAGTTCTGCTCCACAGGACTCAGATGATGACCTCGATGGGGCGGCCTTCAGAAGTAGGATGATGGGCCTGCACACGGAAATGCTTGGTGCAATGGCAAGCCTGCTAGAGAGCATCTTGTCAGTGTCAATGAGCGTGGAGAAGTCCGGCTCCAACATTGCACGGGGTTTTATCTTGGAGCCCATGATTTCCAGGATGGAAATGATGGGCAACTCCATGAGAGACCTTGTGGACCCAAAGATGATGCTGGGTGTGATGGGCGATCTCGCAGCTTCCATTGCGAACACAGGCGGAAGCAAGCCAACGTCTCAGTGCTGCAGTGGAAGCGCAGACTGTTCTCCTTCAGTCTCAGCTTGCTGCCACGCAAGATCAGACTGCTGCCATTGTGGCTGAGTTTACGAGTGTCGAGAGGGGCTTGCAAGGTGTCGCTGCAGTCCAGCAATCTGTGCTCCAAGAGATTGCTAGGAATGCTGAAGCGCCGCCCCGGTGGAGTGGCAGTGACTCCGTAGAGCAAGAACCTGCTGTCCTCTCTCAGGATGACAGCATTCCTACTCGCACCACTGCCACTCCGCCAGTGCCCTTGCTGCTGCCTGTCAGCCAGCCAGCCCAGACTGCTGCCGCCCGTGCCCAGGTGGTGCAGTTTACAGACGGGCCTTCTAGGTCCAGAGCTGCTCAAGGTCATTCTGCAAGGCCATCTGTAGCCTCCCACACTGAAAGTCAGCAGCCTTCCACCAGCTGTGCTGCATCCACTGGGGCAGCCCTTCGTAGGAACACTAGAGTAGGAAAAAGCACACGAAAGACAGACACTAAGAAAATGCGCAAGGGTGATTAATTTATGAATTATGTTTAGAATGTGTGTTTTGTGGTGGCTCTTATTTCAGCTTTGTGCCCAGGAGGACGCTATGATGTTCTGTGACAGAGGAACATAGAAACATAGGAACATAGGAACAGGAATAGGTCATTCAGCCCCTCGAGACTGTTCTGCCATTCAATGAGATCACGGCTGATCTGTGACCTAACTCCATATACCCGCCTTTGGCCCATATCCCTTAATACCTTTGGTTAACAAACAGCTATCAATCTCTGATTTTAAATTAACAATTGATCTAGCATCAGTTGCCGTTTGCGGAAGAGAGTTCCAATCTTCTACCACCCTTTGTGTGTAGAAGTGTTTCCTAATTTCACTCCTGAAAGGTCTGGCTCTAATTTTTAGACTATGCCCCCTAGTCCTAGAATCCCCAACCAGCGGAAATAATTTCTCTCTATCTACCCTATCTGTTCCCCTTAATATAAGAACATAAGAAATAGGAGCAGGAATAGGCCACTTGGCCCCTCGAGCCTGCTCCGCCATTCAATAAGATCATGGCTGATCTTGGGCTCAAAGCCACTTGCCCGCCCGCTCCCCATAACCCTTCACTCCCTTATCTTGCAAAAATGTGTCTATCTCCACCTTAAATGTATTTAATATCCTGAAAACATCGATCAGATCACCCCTTAACCTTCTAAATTCTAGGGAATACAACCCTAATTTGTGTAATCTCTCCTTGTAATTTAACCCTTGAAGTCCGGGTATCATTCTGGTAAACCTACGCTGCACTCCCTCCAAGGCCAGTATATCCTTCCTAAAATGTGGTGCCCAGAACTGTTCACAATACTCCAGGTGTGGTCTAACCAGGGTTTTGTATAGCTGTAGCATAACTTCTACCCCTTTGTAATCTAGTCCTCTACATTTAAAGGCCAGCATTCCATTAGCCTTTTTGATTATTTTCTGTACCTGTTCATGACATTTTAATGATCTATGTACCTGGACCCCCCAAGTCTCTTTGGACATTCGCTGTTTTTAGTTTTTCACCATTTAGAAAGTACCCTGTTCTATCCTTTTTAGGTCCAAAGTGGATGACCTCACATTTGCTTATATTGAAATCCATTTGCTAGATTTTTGCCCATTCACTTAATCTATTAATATCCCTTTGTAATGTTATACTTTCATCTACACTGCCTACAATGCCGCCTATCTTTGTGTCATCGGCAAAGAGGGATGGTATGATAGGGAAGTGGTGAGCAACGTGGATCTGGGGTTTCATCCACTGGAACCAGAGACTGATGAGGGGCTCACGGACAGCCCACCCGGAACAGTGATGTGCTGCCTGCCTCCTCCTCTCCCTCCTCCTCCTCCTTCTCTTCCTCTTCCTCTTCCTCCTCCTGAGGTGGTCCCGGAACCCCTGGTGGCAAGGGCTGTGCCTTCATGATGACCAAGTTGCGGAGCATGCAGCAGACCACCACGAATTGGATACCCGCTCCCGCGAGTACTGGAGGGCTCCTCCCGAGCGGTCAAGGCTGCGGAACCGTTGCTTGAGCACCCCGATGGTCTGCTCAATGACGTTCCTCGTGGCAGCATGGCTGTCATTATATGATTGCTGACCACGACTGGTGGGGTTGCGGAGGGGAGTCATCAGTCAGATGCAGAGCGGATACCCCTCGTCTGCGAGCAGCCACCCTCGGGTTTGATGCGGTGGCTGGACGATTGCTGACGCACCGGACTGGCGCAGTATGAAGACTGCGGCCAGGATAGCGGGCATTTACCATCATGATGCGTTGGGCGTGGTCACACAACAACTGCACATTAAGTGAGTGGTAGCCTTTGTGGTTACGGAACATCTCAGGATTGTTATGCGGTGCCCGCAAAGCTACGTGTGTGCAGTCAGTGGCGCCCTGCACCATGGGGAAGCCCGCTATCCTGGCAAAGCCACATGCGCGCTCGTCCTGCTTCCCTCTGTTCAGAGAGAAGACAATGAAGTCCCTTCTCCTGGAGTAGAGAGCCTCTGTGACCTCCCGGATGCAGCGATGGACGACAAACTGGGAGATGTTAGCTATGTCGCCTGCGGCAGACTGGAAGGATGCGGTGGCGAAAAAATTGAGGGCCACGGTGACCTTGAGGGCCACTGGCAGAGCCGTCGTCGCCCTGCTCTGAGGCTGCAGCTCTGGTTCCAAGAGGTGGCCGAGTTCTGTGACCACCTTCTTGGTGAAGTGGAGCCTCCTAACACACTGCTCCTGGCTTAAGTGCAGGTAGGAGAAGTGCTCTCGGAAGACCCTTGGTGGGTAAGGCCTCCTGTTGAGAGCCCTCCTGCCCCACCTCCTCCTCCCTCTGCGAGCAGCTTGTCCTCTTTCTTGCTGCCTCCGCTCCATCTCCCTGGCAGACTCGAGCACAAGTGGGACTGCAAGTGGAGCCCCCATGACTGTGAGCAAGTGGTGTGAGCAGAACCCTTTAAATGAGAAACAAGGCGTTTTCCACTTGCAGCAACACTCCCTGTCACATTAGCAGCTTTAAATAATTTTAGAAAGCTCCAAACGGTTGCACAAACGTAGACCGAGCCAGTAGAAGTGAAAAAGCAGGTCAGCTGCAAGTTCTTGACGATCCCTTTAAATAGCGCGGCTGAGGGGGTCCTTCCTGCTGCTGAACGTTTGGTCAGCTGGTCGTGATTAGGAGAGGGCGTTAAAAGGAGCGGCGAGGATTTATGACCTGAGGATAGGATTTATGACCATTTGGAAAGATGCAACTTAATCCGGGATAGTCAACACGGATTCGTGAAGGGTAAGTCTTGCCTAACAAATTTGATTGAATTCTTTGAGGAGGTAACTAAGTGTGTAGATGAAGGTAGAGCAGTTGATGTCGTATACATGGATTTTAGTAAGGCATTTGATAAGGTTCCCCATGGTCGGCTCATGAAGAAAGTAAGGAGTTGTGGGATAGAGGGAAATTTGGCCGATTGGATAAGTAACTGGCTATCTCATAGCAGGCAGAGGGTGGTGGTGGATGGAAAATTTTCGGACTGGAGACCAGTTACCAGCGGTGTGCCACAGGGGTCGGTGCTGGGTCCTCTGCTGTTTGTGATTTTTATCAATGACTTGGAGGAGGGGACTGAAGGGTGGATCAGTAAATTTGCTGATGACACCAAGATTGGTGGAGCAGTGGATGAGGTGGAGGGCTGTTGTAGGCTGCAAAGAGACATTGATAGGATGCAGAGCTGGGCCGAAAAATGGCAGATGGAATTTAACCCTGATAAGTGCGAGGTGATTCATTTTGGTAGGGCAAATTTGAATAAGGATTACAGGGTCAACGGCAGGGTTCTGAGGAACATGGAGGAACAGAGGGATCTGGGGGTTCATATCCACAGATCTCTGAAGGTTGCCACTCAAGTGGATAGAGCAGTAAAGAAGGCCTATAGTGTGTTAACGTTTATTAACAAGGGGTTTGAGTTTAAGAACCGTAAGGTTATGCTGCAACTGTACAGGACCTTGGTGAGACCACATTTGGAATATTGTGTGCAGTTCTGGTCACCTCACTATAGGAAGGACGTGGAAGCATTGGAAAGAGTGCAAAGGAGATTTACCAGGATGCTGCCTGGTTTGGGGGGGAGGTCTTATGAGGAAAGATTGAGGGAGTTGGGGCTTTTCTCTTTAGAGCGGAGGAGGATGAGAGGCGACTTAATAGAGGTTTATAAGATGATGAGGGGGATAGATAGAGTGGATGTTCAGAGACTATTTCCTCGGGTGGATGTAGCTGTTACAAGGGGGCATAACTATAAGGTGCATGGGGGGAGATATAGAAGGGATGTCCGAGGTAGATTCTTTACTCAGAGAGTGGTTGGGGTGTGGAATGGACTGCCTGCTGTGATAGTGGAGTCGGACACTTTAGGAACTTTCAAGCGGTTATTGGATAAGCACATGGAGCACACCAGAATGATAGGGAG
Organism: Squalus acanthias; assembly: GCA_030390025.1. Lineage (NCBI taxonomy): Eukaryota > Metazoa > Chordata > Chondrichthyes > Squaliformes > Squalidae > Squalus > Squalus acanthias. The sequence continues at coordinate 12,880,023 of CM059426.1, forward strand.
TGGGATAGCTTGATCTTGGTTTCGGACAATGCTCGGCACAACATCGAGGGCCGAAGGGCCTGTACTGTGCTGTACTGTTCTATGTTCTATGTTCTATGACATCCAAAATGGCAGATCCTGCGTCAAATCAGCGTTGCGCACTCATTGAAGTCACGATCTGCCTCATCTAAATATGTGGAGCGAGCGCTAGCAACGGCAGCGTTAACGACCTCCCCAAAATGGCGGCCACTGCGGGACCCGCCAGAAGCAGGCGGAAGCAAGTCAGCCGCCATTTTTTCGTGCTAAACCCCCGAATTTCACATCCCACCCTCAGTATAAGGATCCCAGTTGAAGAACTGCCTGTTACATTTCCACATATAAATGAGAGGCTGTTTTGGTAACATCTGGACCCTGTACAGCTGTGCGATGCTATTTTAGCCTGTGAGTATAATTTTTCATGGCATATGTTTTATTCTCTTCCAAACAGATGTGCAAAAATATCCAAGTAGCCGAATAAGCAGATAACGGAAGCAAAGAAAGAGAATTATGTGATCATCTATTGCAAATAACATTGTAAAATGCATGGTGTGTTAGCCATGGCTCAGTGGGTAGCGCTCTCTCTCACCTGGAAGTCAGAAAGTTGTAGGTTCAAGTCCCACTCCAGAGACTTGAGTACAAAATCTAGGCAGACACTCCAGTGCAGTGCTGAGGGAGTGCTGCACTGTCGGAGGTGCCGTCTTTCAGATGAGACGTTAAACCGAGGCCCCGTTTGCTCACTCAAGTGGACATAAAAGATCCCATGGCACTATTTCAAAGAAGAACAGGGGAGTTCTCCCTGGTGTCCTGGCCAAAATAAATCTCTCGACCAACATTACTGGCAGCGATGATCTGGTCATTTTCAGATTGCTGTTTGTGGGAGCTTGCTGTGCGCAAAATTGACTGCCGCGTTTCCTGCATTACAAGAGTGACGATGCTTCAAAAGTACTTCATTGGCGCTATCAAAACCCCTCACAATTTTGAACACCTCTGTTTAATCTCCCCTTAACATTCTGTGTTCTAAGGAGAACTTCATCATACAGAGAAGTTTATCATTTAAAAAAATAAATTAGTTCATCCTCACTTCCCATTGCACAGGGAGCCAAGGCGGGTAGAGACACAATGGGGTATGGGAAGGGAGCTAGACAACTCCGCCCCACGCCCCCCACCCCCCACCCCGCCCATCGCCATCGCGCTCATATTCTCCTTGCTGTGTGGGACAGGCAGATGCCAAAGATGTGGCTGCTAGGGTGCAGGAAGACATCAGGTCCAAGTAAATGGTGTGCTTGTCCAAAGACATTAGAAATAGGAGCAGGAGTAGGCCATAAGGCCCTTTGAGCCTGCTCCGCCATTCAATAAGATCATGGCTGAACTTTGACCTCAATCCACTTCCCGCCCTATTCCCATATCCCTTGATTCCCTTAGTTCTCAAAAATCTATCGATTTCAGTCTTGAATATACTCAACGACTGAGCCTCCACAGCCCTCTGGGGTAGAGAATTCCAAAGATTCACAACCCTCTGAGTGAAGAAATTTCTCCTCATCTCAGTCCTAAATGGCTGACCCCTTATCCTGAGACTGTGACCCCTGGTTCTAGACTCTTCGGCCAGGGGAAGTCAGCCTCTCGGCATCTACCCTGTAAAGACCCTACAAAATCCAGTGGGGTCTTGGCCCATTGAAATTTGGGGTAACTGTAAGTTAAGAAAAGAAACTAAGAACTCCATCAGAGAAAAATACAGGTTGATGATTTGGGTGAAGTCCTTTCCTCAGGGAAAATGTTGACCTGTCTTTTCTCTTTCAGTTACTGACAGACCTGTTCTTTATTCCAAGCACTTTCTGTTTTGATTTCAGATTTCCAGCATTAACATTTTATTTTTTTATATCTCACCTCGCCTACCACCTCTGCCCTTGTCAATCTCCACCGGCTCCCCTGTGCATTTGATTCCAAAATCCTGGTCCTTGTTTAGAAATTCCTCCATGGTCTCATCCCACATCATCTTCAGCTGCTTCATCAATGACCTTCCCTCCATTATAAGGTCAGAAATGGGGATGTTCGCTGATGATTGCACAGTGTTCAGTTCCATTCGCAACTCCTCAGATAATGAAGCAGTCCGTGCCCGCATGCAGCAAGATTTGGACAACATTCAGGCTTGGGCTGATAAGTGGCAGGTAACATTCGCGCCACTACCTTCTCAAGGGCAACTAGGGATGGGCAATAAATGCTGGCATTGCCAGCGACGCCCTGATCCCATAAACGAATAAAAAAAAAGTGCCAGGCAATGGGCTGTGCGGGACTGGCAGAGAGCTGCGCGGTCACATGGCCACGCAGCTTAGAGGAAATGTTGCTCTTGACTCCCCAAAGCCTTTCAACCATCTACAAGGCACAATTCAGGAGTGTGATGGAATACTCACCTGGATGAGTGCAGCTCCAACAACACTCAAGAAGCTCGACACTATCCAAGACACCACCATTGGCACCCCAACCACCACCTTAAACATTAACTCCCTCCACCACCGGCGCACCGTGGCTGCAGTGTGTACCTTCTACAAGATGCACTGCAGCAACTCGCCAAGGCTTCTTCGGCTGCACCTCCCAAACCCACGACCTCATCCACCTTGAAGGACAATGGCAGCAGGCGCATGGGAACACCACCACCTCCAAGTTCCCCTCCAAATCACACACCATCCTGACTTGGAAATATATCGGCCGATCCTTCATCGTCGCTGGGTCAAAATCCTGGAACTCCCTCCCTAACAGCACTGTGGGAGCACCTTCACCACACAGACTGCAGCGGTTCAAGAAGGCGGCTCACCCACCACCTTCTCGAGGGCAATTAGGGATGGGCAATAAATGCTGGCCTTGCCAGTGACGCCCACATCCAGTGAACAAATTTTAAAAAAGCTACCTCCAGCCCTACATTTCAATTTGTAACATAGTAATGTAAGAACATTGGGAACAGGAGGAGGCCATTTGGTCCCTTGTGCCTGTTCAACCATTCAATTAAATCATGGCTGATCTGCACGTCAACTCCATTTGCCCGCCTTTGCTCCATATCCCTTCATACCCTTAGCTAACATAAATTAGTCGATCTCAGTCTTGTAAGCTCCAATTGACCCCGAGCTTGCACAGACTTTTGGGCGAGAGAGTTCCAAATTTCCACTACCTTTGTGTGAGAAAAGCGCTCCCTGATTTCACTCCTGAATGGCTTGGCTCTAATATTAAGATTATGTCCTCTTGTTCTGGATTCCCCATGAGGAAATTGTTTCTCTCTATCTGCCCTATCGAATCCTTGTAACATTTGAAACACCTCGATCAGACCACCCCTCAATCTCCTTTCCTTAAGGGACTTAATTTGCAACCTCGCTATGGTAAATGTGGGACACTGCGCATCGACGCTCCCCCACTCTGCTTCCCCATCGATGGAGCTTTCGATCGCCATGTTCCCACATTATGGAACTCTCTTTCTCAAACCCCTTTATCTGAGCTTTTGTCCACCTCCCCTTATAGAGACATTTAAAATCCTGACTGGTTTAGACAAATTAGATGCGGGCAGAATGTTCCCAATGGTAGGGAAAACTAGAACCAGGGGTCACAGTCTAAGGATTAAGGGGAAGCCATTTAGGACTGAGCTGAGGAGGAACTTCTTCACCCAGAGAGTGGTGAATCTATGGAATTCTCTTCCACAGAAGGTTGTTGAGGCCAGTTCGCTAAATATATTCAAAAGGGAGTTAGATATAACACTCACAACTAGGGAGATCAAGGGGTATGGCGAGAAAGCAGGAATGGGGTACTGAGGTAGCATGTTCAGCCATGAACGCATTGAATGGCGGTGCAGGCTCGAAGGACCGAATGGTCTACTCCTGTACCTATTTTCTATGTTTCTATGTTTCTATGTTACTCTTTTCCTACCTCTGGCATGTAGTCTCTTTACGGTGGTTTCTCGGGACTTTTCTCCATGTTAAGGGCGTGGGAACATTCAGCACATCAAGCCTGTTCCACCATTCAATCATACCTCAACTCCATTTAGGATCAGGAGCAGGCCATTCAGACCCTCGAGCCTATTCCGCTATCCAATTCGATCACGGCTTATTTGTATCTTAACTCCATTTACCCGCCTTGGTTCCGTAACCCTTAATATCCTTGCCGAACAAAAATCTATCAATCAGTTTTGAATTTTTCAATTGACCCCCAGCCTCAACAGCTTTTTTGGGGGAGAGAGTTCCAGATTTCCACGACTCTTTGCTTCCTGACATCACCCCTGGATGGCCTAGCTCTGATTTTAACCACCATTGATCCACATCCCTTGATACCCTTCAACAACAATAACAACTTGTATTGCTATAGCGTCTTTAACGTAGTAAAACGTCCAAAGGCGCTTCACAGGAGTGTTATATAACAAAATTTGACACTGAGCCACATAAGGAGAAATTAGGGCAAGTGACCAAAAGCTTGGTCAAAGAGGTAGGTTTTAAGTAGCGAAAGAGAGGTAGCGAGGCGGAGCGGTTTAGGGAGGAAATTCCAGAGCTTAGGGCCTAGACAGCGGAAGGCACGGCCTCCAATGGTTGAGCGATTATAATCAGGGATGCTCCAGACGACAGAATTAGAGGAGCGCAGATATCTCGGGAGGTTGTGGGGCTGGAGAAGATTACAGAGATAGGGAGGGGGCGAGGCCATGGAGGGATTTGAAAACAAGGATGAGAATTTTGGAATCGAGGCGTTCCTTTACCGGGAGCCAAGGTAGGTCAGGGAGCACAGGGGAGATGGGCGAGCGGGACTTGGTGCGAGTTAGGACACGGGGCAGCCGAGTTTTGGATGAGCTGAAGTTTACGTAGGGTGGAATGTGGGAGGCCAGCCAGGAGAGCGTTGGAATAGTCAAGTCTAGAGGTAACAAAGGCATGGATGAGGGTTTCAGCAACGGATGAGCTGAGGGTGGTTACCTAACATAAAGCTACAATATATTTGAATGTTGTTGCATTTTGATATTATTACTAAAACAAGATCTTTGCTCAAGTTTTGTTTTAGTTGCTCAGCCTTTCATTTCCTGCCATCTGGACAGTCAGGGAAAAGTCGGTTGCTTCAGAGCCTGTTTTGTTACATTTATATCTCTTTCACCTGGAATTATGGCATTATGCCACCTCCAGCAGCTGTGGGTAATCATCAAACTGACAGGAGGCATCTTTTCTTCCAGTTTTGAGTGATTATTCCTAAGTTTAGCTTAAGGTTAGCTGTCTTATCGAATACTTGATATGCGAAGGGAACGGATAAGCCGTGAGTTGGTTCTGTCATCTGTGGAAAGATCTTGCGTTTACAGTCCTTGTGGAGGCAAAGTCCCGTCTTCACACTGAGGACACCCTCCATCGTGTTGTGTGGCACTACCACCGTGCTAAATGGGATAGATTCAGAACAGATCTAGTAGCTCAAAACTGGGCATCCATGAGGCACTGTGGGCCATCAGCAGCAGCAGAATTGTATTCCTCCACAATCTGTAACCTCATGGCCCGGCATATCCCTCACTCTACCATTACCATCAAGCCAGAGGACCAACCCTGGTTCAATGAGGAGTGTAGAAGAGCATGCCAGGAGCAGCACCAGGCGTATCTAAAAATGAGGTGCCAACTTGGGGAAGCTGCAACACAGGACTACATGCATGCTAAACAGCGGAAGCAGCATGCTACAGACAGGGATAAGCGATCTCACAATCAGTGGATCAGATCAAAACTAAACAACTGACTCCATGAATATCCCCATCCTCAATGATGGTGGAGCCCAGCACACGAGTGCAAAAGACAAGGCTGAAGCGTTTGCAACCATCTTCAGCTAGAAGTGCCGAGTGGATGATCAATCTCAGCCTCCTCCTGAGGTCCCCACCATCACAGAAGCCAGTCTTCAGCCAATTCGATTCACTCCACGTGATATCAAGAAACGGCTGAGCGCACTGGATACAGCAAAGGCTATGGGCCCCGACAACATCCTGGCTGTCGTGCTACAGACCTGTGCTCCAGAACTAGCCGCGCCTCTAGCCAAGCTGCTTCAGTACAGCTACAATACTGGCATCTACCCGACAATGTGGGAAACTGCACAGGTATGTCCTGTCCACAAAAAGCAGAACAAATCCAACCCGGCCAATTACCGTCCCATCAGTCTACTCTCAATCATCAGCAAAGTGATGGAAGGTGTCGTCAACAGTGCTATCAAGCGGCACTTACTCACCAATAATCTGCTCACCGATGCTCAGTTTGGGTTCCGCCAGGACCACACAGCTCCAGACCTCATTACAGCCTTGGTCCAAACATGGACAAAAGAGCTGAATTCCATAGGTGAGGTGAGAGTGACTGTCCTTGACATTCCAGCAACATTCGAGTGAGTGTGACATCAGAGAGCCCTTGTAAAACTTAAGTCAGTGGGGTTCTGGGGGAAAACTCTCCACTGGCTGGAGTCATACCCAGCACAAAGGAAGATGGTTGTGGTTGTTGGAACTCAATAATCTTAGCCCCAGGACATCATTGCAGGAGCTCCTCAGGGCAGTGTCCTAAGCTCAACCATCTTCAGCTGCTTCATCAATGACCTTCCCTCCAACATAAAGTCAGAACTGGGATTGTTTGTTAATAATTGCACATTATTCAGCTCCATTCGCAACTCCTCAGAAAATGAAGCAGTCCATGCCCGCATACAGCAAGACCTGGACAACATCCGGACTCATGCTGATAAGTGGAAGTAACATTTGCGCTACACAAGTGCCCGGCAATGACCATCTCGAAGAAAATGAGAAGTCGCACAACACCAGGTTATAGTCCAACAGATTTATTTAATTTTACAAGCTTTCGGAGCTGTCGCTCCTTCGTCAGGTAAGTTAGCAATGAGAGAATCTCCCAGAATTCACAATTTAAACCCAGACAAAATCTATTCACATTATTCGCTACAACAAAGAGCACAGCCAAGACAATGAGATGTGTCCCAGGGGGTCCAACGTGTCAAACCACCTGCTGGCTGCATATCCTGTCAATTTGTGTTCCACATCATGACATCTCGAAGAAGAGAGAGTCTAACCACCACCCCTTGGCATTCAATGGCATTACCATCTTCAAATCCCACACCATCAACAATTGAGTTGCCTATTCCAGGAGGCCACCATTGACCAGATACCTAACTGGACCAGCCACATAAATACTGTGGCTACAAGACCAGGTCAGAGGCTGGGTATTCTGTGGCAAGTGGCTCAACTCCTGATTCTCCAAAGCCTTTCCACCACCTACAAGGCACAAGTCAAGAGTGTACTGGAATACTCTCCCCTAGTCTGGATGAATGCAGCTACAACAACACTCAAGAAGCTCGACACTATCTATATCAAAACAGTCCGCTTGATCAACAGCCCATCCACCACCTTAAATATCTATTCTCTCCACCACTGATGCACTGTGGCTGCAGTGTGTACTATCTACAGGATGCACTGCAGCAACTTGCCAAGGCTTCCCTTACCGCATCTCTCAAACCCACGACTTCTACCACTTAGAAAGACAAGGGCAGCAGGTGCATGGGAACGCCATCACCTTCAGGTTCCCCTCAAAATCACACACAATCCTGACTTGGACATATATTGGCCGTTCATTCATTGCTGCTGGGTTAAAATCCTGGAACTCCCTCCCTAACAGTACTGTGGGAGTACCTTCACCACACAGACTGCAGCGGTTTAAGAAGGCAGCTCGCCACCACCTTTCGAGGGCAACTAGGGATGGGCAATAAATGCTGGGCTTGCTAGCAAAGCCAAATCCTAAGCATGAAGTGCCTTTCATAATCTTAAGACATCCCAACGCGCTTCACAGCCAATTAAGTACCTTTGAAGTTTAGTGATGTAAGAAAAGCGTCAGCCAATTTGCGCAATGCAAGTCCCACAAACAGCAATGAGATAAATGACTGCGTCATCTGCTTTAGTGATGTCGGTCGAAGGATGAATGCGGCAGCGGGAAATTATCCTCGGGAGCCTTAGGAAGGCGGGGAGCCAAAGGAAAGGTCCTCGCCATAACCTGAGCCTTGGGCAAGGGCTGCAGCAGCCGATGCCAGCGTCCAGAGGGAGAGGCAAGGCCGGGGCTGGGGAGGCCCCAAGGACTCCATGTGGGGCCTGGGGGGTGGGGGGGGGGGTGCAGGGTGGAGCACCCTAGAGTTCTCACAACAGTCAGTTTGCAAAGCTAACCTCGGCCTCTCCTGCCCAGTTGCTGCCAGCAACGGAAGGTCGATACAGAAAAAGTCTGTTGCCCTCGTCCCCTTCAATCAGCCGTTTTAAAGCATAAACCACAGTAATTGCTGTCTTTCTGCTGCAAAATGACAAACAACGTGAGAAGATCTGTAATTTTTTATCCGCACAATTTGCTTTTGTTCCTTATTGGTACGTTTTGAACGTATCAAAGTTTGGCGTCTGCAAGTAAACTGTGCAATCAGTAAACAATTTATCTGTGTGCATTCAGTGCCTCGCTACCTTTGACTGTCCCACAAATACCTTCCCATTGATTGCCAAAATCATCATTACTAGTTGTCCATTGTACACCGACCAACAGGAAAATAATTGCACCTCCCATTTTAGGCCAATTAGGCACAAATTGTAGAAAAACCACCGTAAAAGCGACCCCCCCCACCCCTCCCCCCGTAAACAATTGAAGAAAGCTGACTCGCTAAATGCGCACATGACATTTATTGTGTCAATCCTGCACAGCTCTTTGTTTCTCAAGTATGTTATTTGGAAAACAGTAATGATAACTTGCGTCACTTCTCGAGGGCTGCAGCGGCAAGCTGGGTTACAGGGAAACTAACTGCCTTGAGGAAAAAGAGAGAAAAGATGTTGTTTTTTTTTTGAAGGGAGGAAGAGCCAAAAAGTATTTTATTTTTACTGAGAAAACCAGGGGAAAGCGCCGAGGTTTAATGTGCGGGGACACCATCAAGTTTGAAAAGTGCACGGTGAGGTAGACCAAGGTGCTAAGCTCGCAGGAGGCAGGGAAGCCCGAGAGGTAGTTCTGAGCTGCTCAAGGAGGACTTGGAGCAGGGCGCAGCGTGATGAGGCTTGACTTTAACACAGTGAGGATGTAGGGAGGGACCAGGCTGGCGGGAAGAAAGGAAGGCCAGCTTCAGCCCTTTAAGGCCTGCTCTGGGGCCCCAAAGACAACACACCCATCCCGCAGTTCCAACAGCGGAGGATCAAAGAGAACAGAGCAGGGCAGGAAAATCAAAGGGGCAACTGCGCTGGTCTTCTGAGAGTGGGGCTGTCCATTCCTCTCAGCTGCAGCTGCCGCACGACTCAGGGACACCACGGCTAGGCTGGTAAGAAAACAAGAGCATTGACCTTTGCTATTGGGTGGATTCCTCATTCAGCAGGGAGCAGCATGATACAGGAAGAATGTTCCCGATGGTCGGAGAGTCCAGAACCAGGGGAACCAGGGGTCATAATCTAAGGATAAGGGGTAAGCCATTTAGGACAGAAATGAGGAAGAATTTCTTCACCCAGAGAGTGGTGAACCTGTGGAATTCTCTACCACAGAATGTAGTTGAGGCTAAGTCATTAAATATATTCAAGAATGAGTTAGATATATTTCTTAAAGCTAAAGGTATCAAGGGATATGGGGAGAAGGCAGGTACAGGGTACTGAGTTTGGATGATCAGTCATGATCTCATCGAATGGTGGAGCAGGCTCGAGGGGCCGAATGGCCTACTCCTGCTCCTATCTTCAATGTTTCTATGTTTCTATGTAAGCCTGCTATTAAGGTAGAAGAACAATGGGGAAAAATGACTTGTATTTATATAGCGCCTTTCACGACCACCGGACGTCCCAAAGCGCTTTACAGCCAATGAAGTACTGTTGTAATGTAGGAAACGCGGCAGCCAACTTGCACACAGCAAGCTCCCGCAAACAGCAATGTGATAACCTGTTTTAGATGTTGATTGAGGGATAAATATTGGCCCAGGACACCGGGGGTAACTCCGCTGCTCTTCTTTCAAAATAGTGCCGTGGGATCTTTTACGTCCACCTGAGAGAGCAGACGGGGGCCTCGGTTTAACGTCTCATCCGAAAGACGGCACCTCCGACAGTGCAGCACTCCCTCAGCACTGCACTGGGAGCGTCAGCCTAGATTTTTTTCTGGTGCTCACATCTGACTGGAATGGGACTTGAACCCACAACCTTCTAGAATCAGAGGCAAGAGTGCTACCCACTGAGCCACAACTGACACATGAAGAACCTGATGAGTTTGAAGGCAAGAAGACTTTTCTTAGCCTCAGTAGATTCATGCTTCCCCCAAGAGTTGAGAGTGTTAACAGCTATGAAAGGCAAGAGCAAAAAGTTTCATTTTCTATCAAAGCAAATCCCCAACCTCAGAAATGATTTGATTGATAATAAGTAACCGATCCCTTAATACAGTCCCAATGGGGAAATAGCTTCAAAGGTTTTATCATACATTTTCAGTCTTACTGGCTGACTGATGTTGCTTCCTTCATTCTCAATGCCTTATTTCACTGATGCCCTCTTTTGGTTTCAAATTCCCCACATGCTTCTCGTGGGACATTTTTCTACTCGTTATCGCCCAAGGCAACAGCTCGTGGAAAAAAGAAAAAAAAAGAATTGGAATATCACCTCGAGGATAAAATCTCCAAAGCTTACTTCAGGATTCCGAGTCTTTTGGCTCTGGGTTAGGACCGGGGGGTCCATTAGCAGTTGGCAGCTGCTGGCTGTCTATTGCTCTGATACATTGCCATTACGTGAAAAACATAACAGAAAACGCCAGTTCCTGTGGCACAGCCGTCAACATCGATGTGACGTTTGCAACCGCGGCAGCTCGGCCCTAAATACTGGTCGGGTTCTCGTCCGTCATTTCCTCTCTCTCTCTCTCTGTCCTTTTTTTTTCTCCTCCTTTATTTCTCTTTCCCTCTGCACATCCTGACTTGATTTCCTCTCGCTTTCTCTTTGCAGGTCAGTTATGAGGAAAGACTGAAGTAATGTGAAAGCTTCAGCCTTGAAAGGAGGCGACAGAGGAGTGGCCTCATAGACGTCTCTCAGATGGTCAATAGTAGAGAAAAGGTAAATCGGGGGGGTCACTACTTCAAAGTAAACTACGATGGTGGAACAAGAACACAACTTCAAACTAGCAAATTTAGGTTGAATACCAGCAAGTCCCTTCTTCACACAAAAAAGGGATCAGTAGGGGACATAGAGGCACTCGAGAGGGTGCAACCAAGATTTACAAGGATGATCTCAGCAATGCGAGGGTATACATATCAGGAAAGGATGAACAGGCTGGGTCTCTTTTCACTTGAAAAGAGAATGTCGCGGGGTGGCCTAGTAGAGGTCTTTAAAATTATGAAAGGTTTTGATAGAGTGGATACAGAGAGAATGTTTCCACTTGTGGGGAAGAGCATAACTAGAGGCCATTAATATAAGATAGTCACCAAGAAATCCAATAGGGAATTCAGAAGAAACTTCTTTACTCAGAGAGTGGTGAGAATGTGGAACTCGCTACCACAGGGAGTGGTTGAAGCGAATAGTATGGATGCATTTAAGTGGAGGCTGGACAAGCATATGAGGGAGAAGGGAATAGAGGGTTACGCTGATAGATTTAGATGAGGAAAGACGGGAGGAGGCTCGAGTGGAGCATAAACGCCAGCATGGACTGGTTGGGCCGAATGGCCTGTTTCTGTGCCGTATATCCCATGTAATTCTACATGAAATGGACTTTATTAATAATTTTAAATCTGTGATCGATAGAATTTTGCTGGACAAGGGTATAAAAGGATATGGAGCCAAGGCAGGTCGATGGACTTAAGATACAGATCAGCCATGGCCTCACTGAATGGTGGAACAGGCTCGAGGGGCTGAATGGCCTACCTATGTTCCTATGTCCTATGTGCCTATGGACTACTGGGTCAGATAGTAGAACCATTTAAGAAACAATTGGACCGCCTGAATGGCCTTCCTCATCTGTAACTATCCTGCAATCTTGTGGAGAGGAACAGATGGTTATGAAACACCGTAGATTTACAGAGTGCTAAAAGATCCTATGGCACTATTCGAAGAAGAGCAGGGGAGTTCTCATGGTGTCCTAATCAATATTTATACCTCAAAAACACCACTAAAACTGATTCTCTGGTCATTTATCTCATTGCTGTTTGTGGGATCTTGCTGTGTGGAAATTGATTACTGCGTTTCCCGACATTACAACAGTTACTAGATTTCAAAGCGCATATGGGACATCCTGAGGTCGTGAAAGGCGTTATATAAATGCAAGTCTTTCTTTTTTTCTTTTAGGGGTCGGTATTAGGATGACTGCTCTTTTTGATATATATTAATGATCTGGACTTGGGTATTGGGAGTATAATTTCAAAGTTTGCAGATGCCACAAAGCTTAGAAATGTAATAAACAGTGAGGAGGATAGTCGAAGACTTCAGGAAGACGTAGACAGACTGGCGAAGTGAGCATACACATGGCAGACAAAATTTAATGCAGACAAGAGTGAAGTGATGCATTTTGGAAGGAAGAATGAGGAGAGGCAATATAAACTAAATGGTACAATATTAAAAGGGTTGCAGGAACAGAGAAACCGGGGGGCTCACATATTCAAATGATTGAAGGTAGCAGGACACCCTCCTAGCTCTCCTAGCCAAGGTTTATTCATCAACCAACGTCATTAAAGCAGACGATCTGGTCATTATCACATTGCTGTTTGTGGGAGCTTGCTGTGCGCAAATTGGTTGCTGGGTTTTCCTACATTACAACAGTGATTACACTTTGAAGGACACCCTCAAAGCCTCCTTGAAAAAGTGTAACATCCCCACCGACACCTGGGAATCCCTGGCCCAAGACCGCACAAAGTGGAGGAGAAGCATCTGGGAAGGCGCCGAATACCTCGAGTCTCTTCACCGGGAGCAAGCGGAAGCCAAGCGCAAACAGCGGAAGGAGCGCACGTCAACCCAAGAACCCCACCCACCCGCCCCTTCAACCACCGTCTGCCCCATCTGTGACAGAGACTGTAGGTCCTGCATTGGACTCATCAGTCACCTGAGAACTCATTTTTAATGTGGAAGCAAGTCATCCTCTGTTCCGAGGGACTGCCTGAGAAGAAGAAGGAAGGAGATTACACTTCAAAAGTACTTCATTGGCTGTGAAGCGCTTTGGGACACCCTGAGGTCATGAAAGGTACTTCATATATATAACAACAACTTGCATTTCTATAGCGTGTCTTTAACGTAGTAAAATGTCCCAAGGCGCTTCACAGGAGCGAAATCAAGCAGACTTTGACACCGAGCCACAGAAAGAGATAGTAAGACAGGTCGACCAAAAGCTTGGTCAAAGAGGTAGGTTTTAAGGAGCGTCTTAAAGGAGGAGAGAGAGGTGGCGAGGCGGAGAGGTTTCATTCTTTCTGACCGAATGCTGGGATAGCCCTGCCTCTGTCAGAGTCTTTTGCCTTCTCTTACACTCGGGCAAGAGAAATGAGAGGAGTTAGCATCTTTTCAAGTGGGAGATGATTCGCAGGTTGTCGGGCACCATGAATTCCAGACTCTGAATCTGGGAGAATCAATAGAATGTTTTTTACAGAAGTAATTGTGAGGGTTGCTTGCAGTATTTCTAGAATTACACACACACAGGCACGCAAACCCACTCATGGGCATGGGTGAGCACACAGTCAATAGTTTACATATATATAGATAGCACACGGAGCAACTACACCAACTTGCATTTATATAGCACCTTAATGTACAAAAATGTCCCAAGGCACTTCACAGGAGCATGGCCAGACCAAAATGGACAGAAATAGTCTCGTACCTAACTTTCTTATTATGGCTGCCAGCTTTATTTTCAGTCTCCCTAACCCATTCCTCTCTTGTGTTAAAAGAAAGACGTTTCATTTCCGCAGAGACTTTGCCACACCCTCGGGACATCCCGGAGTACTTCATCACAAAAGCAGCTGGGCAAGGGGCGGAGAGAGAGGCCACAACCGGCGGAGGGCAGTCGCAGCAGCAATTCCGCGCACAGCAAGCTCCCACGAATGAAGCGGTGAGCAGATAACCCGGCTTTGGTGGAAAAGAAAGAAAAGAAAGACTTGCATTTCTACAGCGTCTTTCACGACCACCGGACGTCTCAAAGCGCTTTACAGCCAATGAAGCACTCTTTTGGAGTGTGGTCACTGTTGTAATGTGGGAAACGCGGCTGCCAATTTGCGCACAGCAAGCTCCCACAACCAGCAATGTGCTAATGACCAGATCATCTGTTTTTTTTAGTGATGTTGCTTGAGAGATAAATATTGGCCCCAGGACACCGGGGAGAACTAGAAGAGGAATGTTGGCTGCGGCACTTCACCGAATACGTCACAAGATTTCCTATCTCCAAACTTAGTGGAGATGGGCTTCGGTTTAACATCTCATCTGAAAGGCGCCACCTCCAAATATGCAGCACCCTTCCTCAGTGCTGCACCGGAGCACCAGGCTAGCTGACGTGCTCAGGTTAGGGTTGCCAACTCCGATTGGACGTATTCCTGGCGGATTCATCACATGACCCTCCCGCCTCCAACCCCCTCCCCCCCCCCCGCCGCCCCGCACAGCCTCTTTCCATCTGGAATTTTTTTTATAAATAATAAATGAAAGTGTGAAAGAAAATTCAAAAAAAAACACGCACTCAATTTTTTTTTAACGCGCCATTGATTTATTTTCTATCCCTGGGTTGCAGTATCCGAGAGATTGATCTTTAATTCCTGCAGGCTCCGGGACAATCCTGGAGGGTTGGCAACCCTAGTCGGGGCTCGCACCTACAAACTACTGACTCCGAAGCAAGGGTGCAGGAAAGATTTACGAGAATGGTTCCAGGGATGAGGGACTTCAGTTACGTGGATTGACTAGAGAGGCTGGGGTTGTTCTCCTTAGAGCAGAGAAGATTGAGAGGAGATTTGATAGAGGTGTTCAAAGAGGGGTCTGGACAGAGTCGATAGAGAGAAACTGTTCCCATTGGTGGAAGTGTCGAGAACCAGAGGACACAGATTTAAGGTGATTGGCAGAAGATCCAAAGGCGACATGAGGAAAAACTTTTTTACGCAGCGAGTGGTTGTGATCTGGAATTCACTGCCTGAAAGGGTGGTGGAGGCAGATTCAATCGTGGCTTTCAAAAGGGAATTGGATAAGTACCTGAAGGAAACATTTTTGCAGGGCTACAGGGAAAGGGCGGGGGGAGCAGGACTCGCTGAAGCGCTCTTGCAGAGAGCCGGCACGGGCTCGACGGGCCGAATGGCCTCCTTCTGTGCTGTAACCATTGTATGATTTTATAACTGAGCCAAGCTCTCATTAACATATAAAATTCCTTTGCTTGGAACCGCAGCATTCAATTTATGAAAAGACAACCACATCTTTTCTAGCAAAATAAGCTGAATTCAATCCTGCAATTTCAGCAAAACAATCAAAAGTTACAATCTCTATAATGTTCCCAATTTCATGTTCCATCAGAAATCTGTGCCCAGGGTATTTTAAGAACTTTGCTTTTGAAATTCTTAAGAAACTTGCAGCTGCCATATGTTCCTGCACATCCAAAGGCCATAATCATCGACGCAGGCTCATTTGAATACAGCTTGCCCAGAAGGAGGCGTAACCCTTTGGGTGCTGAGCAACGGTGACTTTTGGTCCCACTCCAG
The DNA here is from genome assembly GCA_030390025.1 of Squalus acanthias. Classification (NCBI taxonomy): domain Eukaryota; kingdom Metazoa; phylum Chordata; class Chondrichthyes; order Squaliformes; family Squalidae; genus Squalus; species Squalus acanthias. Next base: position 12,895,686 of record CM059426.1, read on the forward strand.
AGGCTTGACGATATAATCCAGGCTGACCCTCCAGTGCAGCACTGAGGAAGGTGCTTCACCGCTGGAGGTGCTGTCCTTTGGGCCAGATGTTAAAACTGAGGAACCCCGTCTGCACTCTTCATAGAAAAGCAGGAGAGTTCTCCCGGTGTCTTGGCCAACATTTACCCCCCAACCTTTATCTCATTGCTGTTTGCGGGAGCTTGCTGTGCACAAATTGGCTGCTGCCTTTCCCTACATTACAACAGTGACTGAACTTCAAAAAGCACTGCATTGGCTGTAAAGCGCTTTGGGACGGTCTGAGGTCGTGATAGGTGCGGTATAAAGGCAAGATGATGCTGTTGGTTATGCCATGAGCCATGGCAGAATAAGTTTGCCTCGATCTCCTTGGTGCCATCTTTCACCCTTCACCCCCTTTGATCAGATTTAAGTAGCCTTATCATAAAGCCTCCAGAGAGGCAGGCATTGACCTCATGATTCTGTGCTGGTGGTCACATGCTATTTACACACTGAAGCGCAGAAGTCCCTTCCAGGCCATATGAGGCAGAGTATTGTGCTATGGCCCTAATGTTGGACGCTGTTAGAGCCTACAGCTGGAGCTGCAACTGCAAGATGCTGAGCTGCCATTATAGTGGCAACATGGCGACAGTCTGGACCACAACAGCCAGTGGTTCTGCAGAATTGCGTTGCTTTATCATGTTGCTGCTTTGGTCGGTGGCAAAAGTGATGAAGTTGTTGGGCCTGCTGAATAATACATTTGTAACTTCCCTTGATGCATGTGTGGGCAGCAAAACTGGCCAGCACTGCACACACCCCCAAAGTTACACTGGAAGGAGCCGATAAATTGTGCCGACTTTGACAGCCACGGGCAGAGCCGAGCTAATGTTAAATCTTGTGCGGAGGTCTTCCTGATGGAACAGCTCCATCACGGTATCCCTGTGGGAAGCTACAAAAATCTGGGCTGACACTCCAGGGCAGTGCTGAGGGAGTGCTGCACTGTCGGAGGGGCCGTCTTTCGGATGAGATGTTTAAACCGAGGCCCTGTCTGACCTCTCAGGTGGACGTAAAAGATCCCATGGCACTATTTCGAAGAAGAGCAGGGGAGTTATCCCCGGTGTCCTGGGCCAATATTTATCCCTCAATCAACATCACGATAACAGATTAGCTGGTCCTTATCACATTGTTTGTGGGAGCTTGCTGTGCGAAAATTGGCTGCCGCTTTTCCTCCATTACAACAGTGACTACACTTCAATAAGTACTTAATTGGCTGTAAAGTGCTTTGGGACGTCCGATGGTTGTGAAAGGCGCTATAGAAATGCAATCGTTCTTTTTTTTCTTTAGGCACCTCTGTATCGTCATTACAAGGTGGCTGTGCCCGATAACGGTCGACCTGTGGATCAGCAGATGTTCCACCTGACAGCAGGAGCAACCCCTTCCTCCTCTGGTTTGGTCTTCCCTCTGTGGACAAGAACCTGTAAACTGGGGAAAGATTTGGAACCAACTTAAATGTAGACTCCAGCTTTCCCCCCGTGGCTTTATCCCTTGACGTGTGTTTGATCCGTGAGAGATGACTGAATTGAACCAATGGGTCTAGTGACCTTTTCCTATTCCTTCGTGTTCTTCATTAGGCCACATCTGGAGTACTGTGTACTGTGCTGGGCACCGCACCTTAGAAAGGATATATTGGCCTTGGAAGGAGTGCAGCACAGATTCACCAGAAATTTTTTCTTTTTCTTTATTCATCCGTGGGATGTGGGCATCGCTGGCAAGGCCGGCATTTATTGCCCATCCCTAATTGTCCTTGAGAAGGTGGTGATGAGCCGCCTTCTTGAACTGCTGCAGTCTGTGTGGTGAAGGTACTCCCACAGTGCTGATTTTGTTGTAACGGTTTGATACAACTGCGTGACTTGCTGGGCCATTTCAGAGGGCAGCTAAGAGTCAACCACATTGTTGTGGGTCTGGAGTCACATATAGGCCAGACCGGGCAAGGACGGCAGATTTCCTTCCCTAAAGGACATTAATGAACCAGTTGGGTTTTTACGACAATCACGTAGTTTCATGGTCACCATTACTGATAATTGCTTTTAATTCCAAATCTATTTAATGAACTGAAGTTGGGATTTGAACTCATGTCTCTGAATCATTAGTCCAGGCCTGCTGGATTACTAGTCCAGTAACATAACCACCATGCTACTGTACCCGCTAATGTTATGGAATATAAAAGGCTAAGGGATGATTTGCTTGAGGTTTTTAGAATTTTGGAAGGAATTGATAGGGTAGACAGAGAGAAACATTTTCCGCTGGCGAGGGAGTCCAAGAGAAGATGAATGAATTGTTAAAATCAGAGCCAGGCCATTCAGGAAAGAAGTTAGGGAAACACTTCTTCACACAAAGGGTGGTAAAAGTGTGGAACTCTCTCCCACAAAAAGCATTAGATGTTAGCTCAATTAATAATTATCGTAGATCAATGGATTTTTGCTTGCTAAAGGTATAAAAGGATATGGCAGGTGGTTGGAGTTAGGGTACAGATAAACCATGATCTCATTGAAAGGCGGTGGAGCAGGCTCAAGGGGCTGAATGGCCTGCTCCTGTTCCTATGTTCTCATGGGGGTCACTTTACGAGGCCCTGCAGCTAGCATGGCTTCGGAGAATTGGGGCTATAGTCTTACCTCTGACCCCGAGCTCCCGTCTAGCATGGCTTAACCTCCTGAAATTATACCGATACCGTCTGTTAGAATCATACAACACAGAAGGATCCCATTCGGCCCATCGTGCCTGTGCCGGCTCTTTTAAAGAGCTATGTTTCCCCTGGCTGGGGAGTCTAGAACCAGGGGGTCACAGTCTCAGAATAAGGGGTCGGCTATTTAGGGCTGAGATGAGGAGAAATTTCTTCACTCAGAGGGTGGTGAATCTTTGGAATTCTCTACCCCAGAGGGCTGTGGAGGCTCAGTTGTTGAGTATATTCAAGATAGAGATTGATAGATTTTTGAATATTAAGGGATCAAAGGATATGGGGATAGTGCAGGAAAGTGGAGATGAGGTAGACAATCAGCCATGATCTTATTGAATGGCAGAGCAGGCTCGAAGGGCCAAATGGCCTACTCCTGCTCCTATTTCTTACGTTCTTATGTTCTTATGCTATCCAGTTTGTCCCCCCTGCCCTTTCCCCATAGCCCTGCAAATTTCTCCTTTTCAATTATTTATCCAATTCCACCACTCTTTCAGGCAGTGATTTCCAGATCATAACAATGCACTGCATAAAAAAATTCTCCTCATCTCCCCCTGGCTATGGTTACTGACCCTCCTGCCAGTGGAAACAGGTTCTCCCTATCTACTCCATCGAAACCCTTTGCAATTTTGAACACCTCCATTAAATCTCCCCTTAACCTGCTATACTCTAAGGAGACTTGCATTTATACAGCACCTTTCACACCTCCGGATGTCCCAAAGCACTTAACAGCCAATGAAGTACCTTTGAAATGTAGTCAATGTTGTGATGTAGAAAACACGGTCGCCAATTTGCCCACAGCAAGTTCCCACAAACAGCAACGTGGTGATGACCAGATCATCTGTTTCTCAGTGGTATTGGTTGAGGTATAAATATTGGCCAGCACATCAGGGACAGTTCCCGTGCTCTTCTTCAAAATAGAGCCATGGGATCTTTTAAGTCCACCTCAGAGGGCAGACGGGCCCTCGGTTTAATGTCTCAATCCCAGCTTCTCCAGTCTCTCCACATAACTGAAAACCCTCATCCTTGGTGTCATTCTGGTAAATCTCCTCTGCCACCTTTGACATCCTTTCTAAGTTCCTTTACATAGACTCTTTTTTGTGTCCTGCATCAAATTCCGTTCACATTCCTCCCACGGCAGCCTGAACTGCCAGAACGTATCTTCTATTTGTCGGGTATTCCAATCTGAATGAATCTGTGGATGCAACTAAATCCAAGGCAAAGTCATTTTCTCCCTGTCCAGTCAGACGTATCACTCAGCTCAATGCCAATGGGGTCTAGGCCCAGGCTGCTCAACAAGATAGGCTCAGTCCAATTTAAAATGGGAGATTCTGTCCTCTTATCCTTGTACACGCCAGACTACCACTGCGGCTTAAAGAACAAGGGGAAAGATGCAGCTGCTTCCTTCCATTTTCTCTCCGCCTCAGCGGCTTCTGAAAACAGGCCAGGTCTATTCCACGCACTGGTTGTGCGTTTAAAGGTGTACCCGTCCCCATGAAAAGTAGCTTCCAAACCTTTTTACTCGACCAGAGTGGAATTATTGCATCGGGAGGTAAAAGTCCGTGGTGGTCACTCAGCACCGCAGCACTGTAAACGCAATCTTTGAACATGTTTACGAAGATGCCACCCTGCCACAGTGGCCAAACTAAATTCTTCCCCGTGATGAGGTAATGCGTGTTACGTAAACTGTGTTTGAAAACAAATCGTGTGTGAAAACATCATCACGGATAATGTCTGTCTGGCCTGCTGCCATTTGGATTATCCTTCTCCCCCCAAATGATGCGTTGCTGCTTAAATGTCTGTCAGCTGTGGCTTAGTTGGTAGCACACTCGCCTCTGAGTTAGTTGTGGGTTCAAGTCCCACTCCAGGGACTCGAGCACATAAATCCAGGCCGGTGGGACAGGACATACCCAGGGATGGTGGATGGAGGAGTTTGGGACATTTGCTGAAAGGTATGATTCTGTGAGTATGACTCTGTCAGGCTGTTGCTTGAGTAGTCTGTGGGACAGCTCTCCCAATTTTGGCACAAGTCCCCAGATGTTGGTGAGGTGGACTTTGCAGTGTCGACTGGGCTGGGTGTGCCGCTGCCGTGTCCGTAGCCGGTGCCGAAGTCGATGCCGGGTGGTCCGTCCGGTTTCATTCTTATTATTGTGTTTCGTAGCGGTTTGTTATAACTGAGTGACTTGCTAGGCCATTTCAGAGAGCAGTTAAGAGTCAACCACATTGCTGTGGGTCTGGAGTCACATAAAGGCCAGACCAGGTAAGGACGGCAGATTGCCTTCCCTAAAGGACATTAGTGAACCAGATGGGCTTTTACGACAATCTAATAGTTTCATGGTTACCATCACTTTTAGCTTTTTATTCCAGATTTATTTAATTAAATTCCCCAGCTGCTGTGGTGGGATTTGAACTGGATTACTAGTCCAGTGACATTACCACGATGCTGCCGTTCCCATTTGTGATTGGGTGACACCTCCATTCAGTCCGTAAGGGTGATCCTGTGGTTCTGGTCGCCCGTCACTTTAATCCTCCGCTTCACTCCCACTCTGCTCTCTCTGTCCTCGGTCTCTTACATTGTTCCAATGAAGCTCGAGGAACAGCACCTGATCTTTCCATTAGGCACTTTACAGCCTTCTGGACTCAACATTGAGTTCAACAATTTCAAACTATAACCCCAGCTCCCATTTCTCATGCTGTATGATTTTGCCACCCCCATTTGCAACACTTTATCTTTCCTGCCTCTTACCTCAGCACAGTATGTTCCTTCAATTCCTTCCTCCCCTCCCACCCCACCCCCCCGCCGTCTCTGCACCTGCTTAATATCTGTTACATCTCCAACTTTTTCCAGTTCTGATGAAGGGTCCCAGACCTGAAACGTTAACTCTGTTTCTCTCTCCACGGATGTTGCCTGGCCTGCTGAGTGTTTCCAGCATTTTCTGTTGTTATATCAGAGAGCTACTGTTGCCCCTGGAAGCGTACCACAATACAAGGGGCATCCAACCTTTTGCGGCAGTGTGCCTGATCATTCTACCACAACTAATGAATGGGTCCCGGAATGTAGCATAACATTGAGATAGCCGACATTTCAGCATATCCAGTTTGACTCTTGCCTGAGTCAGAAGGTTGTGAGTTCAGGACTTGCATAGGTAAGCTCGGTTGAAAATTCCAGTGCAGTACTGAGGGAGTGCTGCATTGTTGGTGTCATCCTTTGGATAAAATGTTAAACTCTGCGGGATCAGGTGGATGTTCAAAATTCGGTGGTGCTTTACAAAGAAAGGCAGGGAGTACTCCCGAATTCCTGATCGATTGTCCAAAAACTAGACTTATTTGCTGCTGTAGGACTTTGAGTTTGCCTGTGCAACAGTGACTGGACAAAGTCATTAATTGGTTTTGTAGCACTTTCTAAGGATGTAAAGCGTGAAATAACTGCAACTTCAAGACAACAAAATAAAGGTACTATTAGGTTATAATTGGGGTAGAAAGATTGGGTACAGAACAATGCAGGGACTGAGAGAGAACAATGAGCACGAGAGGGAGTGATGGGACTAGAATCATGGAATCCTAGAATGGTTACAGCACAGAAGGAGGCCATTCGGCCCGTCGAGTCCTTGCCGGCTCCCTGAAAGAGCACTTCAGCTAGTCCCACTCCCCCCGTCCTTTCCCTGGAGCCCTGCAATTTTTTTTCTTTCAGCTACTTATCCAATTCCCCTTTGAAAGCTGTGATTGAGTCTGCCTCCCCCACCCTTTCAGGCAGTGAATTCCAGATCCTAACCACTCGCTGCGTAAAAAAGTTTTTTCTTATGTCGCCTCTGGTTCTTTTGCCAATCACCTTAAATAGTGATTTAAGACAGAGACACCTTAGACAGAGAGGGAAAGTTAGAACTTGCATTTATATCGCGCCTTTCACGACCACAGGGCGTCCCAAAGCGCTTTACAACCAATGAAGTACTTTTCTGAAATATAGTAATGTCGGAAATGCAGCAGCCAATTTGCACCACAGCAAGGTCCCACAAACTGCAATGTGATAATGACCATCTGTTTTGAAGTGTAGTTACTGTTGTAATATTGAACACCGAGGAGTAGCGAGATCGAGGGAAGAACTGAAAATTCAAAAATTATGCTTTTCAAGCATGGCTGCCCTCCTCAAACTGCTAACTGAGTAACTGGCCATTATCACATTGCTGTTTGTGGGAGCTTGCTGTGCGACAACTGTCTGCCACGTTTCTTACATTACAACAGTGACTACACTTCAAAAAAAAAAGTACTTAATTGGATGTAAAGCACTTTGGGACGTCCTGAGGTTGTGAAAGGCTGGTTTTACCTCACCAGCCTGTGCAGATATCAAGCCAACGACAGCACAGAGGGGTGGAGAAATTTGTTTGGGCACATCTGGATAGAGTAAATAAAGAGAAACTGTTTCCAATGGCCGAAGGGGCGATAACGCGAGGGCACAGATTTAAGGTGATTGGCAAAAGAACCAGAGGCGACATGAGGAAAAACCTCTTTACGCAACGAATGGTTGGGATTTGGAATGCGCTGCCTGATCAGGTGGTGGATACAGAGTCAATAGTAGCCTTCAAAAGGGAGTTGGATAAATACTTGAAGGAGAAAAAAATTGCAGGGATATGGGGAAAGAGCGAGGGAGTGGGACTAATTGGATTGCTCTTCGAAAGAGCCGGCGCAGACTCGATGGGCCAAATGGCCTCCTTCTGTACTGTGCTGTACTATGATTCTATGATTGTGCAGGGCTGCATCAGGCTGGGTGAAGTGGACAAGTGGAGGGAGGGCAGGCGAGCAGGGAAAGTTATCTTCAAAAAAAAAAATTCTAAGCTCCTAACTACCTACCTGGTTTTACAGTGTTGTCGTTGATAACTGACATTGATTCTGTTTGAGCATTCTTTGTCGACTACAGATATATTCCAAGAGAAAATGTACCAACTATCCCTTCAGGGAGCGAGCTGTAAGTTATTCACTTGGGTGTAGAATGAATGCAGTTTATTCATTCTAAATGTACAGGTTAGCACTGCTAATAGCCTCCCTTCTGCATAGACACTGAATAATAAGACTCCCTTTACTTTCCCCTGCAGTCCATTCAGTCTCTGTATCCTTGCCTGATTCTCATTTAGATTTCTTATCTGAATTTTTCAGGATTACATATTCTCTTTTTTAAAAAAAAGACCCGCAGTCGCCCCGAGGCAAGGCCGGTGTTTGGTTAACAACATTCGTATTCACGATGCATTTTGACGCTAAACAATCAGAGTAAGAAGCACATCGCAGTGTGCCATTGTATTAAAGTATCAAGTGGGAATAGGCCGGTAAATGGCTTCGTTGCACTGCTGTGCTCAGAATGATCTATCAAATTTACCAGCTGGTTGTAAGCAACTGAACCGCACAACTGCGGACACTGGGGGCAGGTGATAGAGGAGCGAGTGCCACGTTTCACATCCTCGGTGATGGCGAGATTATTCAGGCCATGATTAGCAGGTTAGTCAGACAGGATTTTGTCACGACTTCCTATCTGGTCTTAATCTGCGCGGATCCACAAAGCCTATTGAATAAAAAAACTATTAACTTGCAAATTGGAAAGCACACCCCATTGCACACATACAATCTGTGTCTGGTCCAGCAAAGCCTCAATTTTAAAATTCTCATCCTTGTTTTCAAATCCCTCCACGGCGTCGCTCCTCCCTATCTCTATAACCTCTTCCAGCCCTAAAACGCTCTGAGATCTCTGCGCTCCTCCAATTGTGGCCTCTTGCGTATCCACGATTTTAATCGCTCCACCATTGGCGGCCGTGCCTTCAGTTGCCAAGGTCCTGGGGCCAATATTTATCCCTCAATCAACATCACTAAAACAGATGATCTGGTCATTGTCACATTGCTGTTTGTGGGAGCTTGCTGTGCACAAATTGGCTGCCGTGTTTCCTATGATACAACAGTGACTGCACTTCAAAAGTACTTCATTGGCTGTAAAGCGCTTTGAGACATCCGGTGGTCATGAAAGGCGCTCTATAAATGCAAGTCTTTCTTTAAGGTCCCACGCTCTGGAATTCCCTTCCTAAACCTCTCCGCCTCTCTACCGCTCTCTCCTCCTTTAATAGGCTAATACCTACCTCTTGAACCAAGCTTTTGGTCACCTGTCCAAATAGTTACTTATGTGACTCAGTGCCAGATTTTGTTTGATAACGTTCCTGTGAAGCACTTTGTGACGTTTTACTACGTTAAATACGCTATATAAATGCAAGTGGTTGTTGTTGCTACTGCTCAGTAGGAGGCTATATCATAGAATCACTCTTACAGCACAGGAGGAAGCCATTCGGCCCGTCATGCCTGTGCCAGCTCTTTGAAAGAGCTGTCCAAATAGTCCCAAACCCCAGATTTCTCCCTATAATCCTGCAACTTAGTCCTCTTCAAGTACATGTCCAATTGCCTTTTGAAAGTTCCAATGGAATCTGATTCCACCACCCTTTCAGGTAGTGTGTTCCACATCTTAACAACTGTCTTTGTGAAGAAATTTCTCCTCGTTGCCCCTCTAGTGCTTTTGCCAATTATTTTTAATCTGTGCCCTCTGGTTACCAACCCAGAGGAAACAGTTTCTTCCTACTTGCTCTATCAAAACCCCTCACAATTTTGAATACCTGTATTAGGTCTCTCCTTAACCTTCTCTGCTCTAAGGAGAACAACCCCAGCTTCTCCAGTCTCTCCATGTAACTGAAGTCCCTCATCCCTGATATCATCCTGGTAAACCTCCTCTGCACCCTCTCCAAGGCCTTGACATCACTCCTCCAGTATGGAGCCCAGAATTGGACACAATTCGCTGGCTGAGGTCTAACCAGGGATTTGTAAAGGTTTAGCACGACTTCCTTGTTTTTGTATTCAATGCCCCCTATTTACAAAGCCAAGTATCCTATCAGCTTTCTTAACCACCTTATCAACTTGCCCTGCCATCTTCGAATGAATATGCATCCCCAGGTCCCTCTGTTCTTGCACCCCCCCTCAATATTGTACCATTTAGATTACGGAATCACCCCCAGTGATTTCTGCTGGGAATGGTTATGCGGTTGCCAGTTGGCCACCGACCCTCCACCGAACCGTCACGCCCGAGAGTAGGTGATCATGGCTGACTAGCTCACTCAACATCCGGACCAGCTCCCCTTCTGGCTGGAGGTTTCGCTTCGCAATCAGGAGTAGCAATATTGGCTGATGTTTTTCCACGCCCTCCCCCTCCCACCTCTGTTGCCCCCCCCCCCGCACCCCCCACACCACCCGCCCGGGCCTAGGAGGTCTGAGGCCTGTTCTGGAGCCTCTGCTACCCTCAGTGCGGAGGTCAGCTACAACAGGCACAAAAGGCATCAAGGGGCATGGGGAGAGAGCGGGAATATGGTATTGAGATAGAGGATCAGCCATGATCCTAGTGAATGGCGGAGCAGGCTCGAATGGCCGAATGGCCTGCTCCTGCTCCTATTTTTCTATGTTTCTAACAGCAGAGGCTGAAGATTAAAAGGGAGGGCATGCAGCTTTGCAGGTTTAGTTTTAAACTGGAGACCCAGTTAGTGAGCCCCAGTACAACTCTGGATGTCTGGAGTGTCCTTTATATTCGAGTGCCACCCACAGTGGGGGCTTTATGCTTATGCTCTCAATAACACTGTGCTCTGCGAAAACTACTTTACTTAAAAGAAAATTCGATCCTTAAAAAACATGAAACCGGGAGAAGCTACCCAGCTGTCAGCCATGGCTGAGTGTGCAGCACTCTCGCCTCAGAGTCTGAAGATCGTGGGTCCAAGGCTCACTCCAGAAACTTGAACACGAACTCCAGGCTGACACTCCCAGTGCAGTACTGAGGGAGTGCTGCACCATCGGAGGTGCCGTCTTTTGGAGGAGACGTTAAACCGAGGCCCCGTCTGCCCTCTCGGGTGAACGTTAAAGATCCCACGGCCACTATTCAAAGAAGAGCAGGGGAGTTCTCCCCGGTGTCCTGGCCAATATTTATCCTTCAACCAACGTCACGTGAAATAAATTATCTGGTCAATTATCAGATTGTTGCGCGTGGGACCTTGCTTTGCGCAAATTGACTGTTGCGCGAGAACAGTGACTACACTTCAAACGTACTTCATTGGCTGTAAAGCGCTTTGGGATGCCCTGACGTAAAAGGTACGATATAAATGCAAGTTTTTCATTTTTAAACATCTTTGGAGCTGAAGGACAAAAAGTGAAGGCACGAGATCAGAAGAGAGAAACAAACAGTTGAGAGCGGAAGGTCGGGAAAAAAATAATGATAAAATCCAGAGCCTTACCAAGATTGTACCACATGTCACGGATTGCGGCCCCGATGATGCCTCTCATATCTCCATATCTATAGAATATAGGAAGATAACTGTTAGTCAGTGTGGTCTGAGAGGGACTCAGGTCTTTCAAAGCACAATAATTCCTTCCGCGTGACTACGTCCTGGGTTTTTGGTTGCAGAATATAGCTGTGTAAGATACCCTATTCTTATGTACATATATACGTAGGATTAGGATTTGGCTCAATCTCATACGATTACGGTTTTTGCTTTGTTTTGACTTTAAATGGCTTGTGGATTTGTACCCTTGCTAGAAATAATGAAATGGTGAAGTTGTTTATTCCCAGGATGCTGCAGTATATGCAGAAAGGAAGTGCTTTGTCAGCAAGGTCAGTCTTTTGTTGGCAAGGAACAGTGAGTAAGGGTATTGAGATAGGAAAAGGCACAATGGGCCCAAGATGGGCTTGGACTAATGATATGGAGACGTGAGTTCAAATCCCACCATGGCAGCTGGAGAATTAAAAAAATTCAGCTAATTAAATAACTCTGGAATTAAAAAAAAGCTCATATCAGTAATGGTGACCATGAAACTACCGGATAGTTGTGAAAACCCATTTGGTTCACTAATGTCCTTTAGGGAAGGAAATCTGCTGTCTTTACCTGGTCTGGCCTATATGTGACTCCAGACCCACAGCAATGTGGTTGACTCTTAACTGCCCTCTGAAATGGCCTAGCAAGTCACTCAGTTGTACCAAACTGCTATAAAAAAGACCTTCATCACACGGACTGTGGTTTAAGAAGGCTCACCACTTTCTCAAGGGCAATTAGGGATGGGCAATAAATGTTGGCCTTACCAGTGATGCCCACATCCCATGAATGAATAGAAAAAAGATAGTAAGCAAATTGGCCATCTGGTGTTTCATCAGGAAATACCTCATTTCTGTTCACAGTAACTTTTTTCATGCCATGATGAATCATCTAGGACAGTGCGTGACTAGAGGTCTATAAAGATCTTGAGCTTTCCTTCACAATTTGTAGCGAGAGAGACAAGAATGAAAGTGGATAAATCCCCAGGCCCGGATGAAATGTATCCCAGACTGTCAAGAGAAGCAAGAGAGGAAATAGCAGAGGCTCTGACCATCATTTTCCAATCCTCTCTGCTACAGGTGTGGTGCCGGAGGACTGGAGGACTGCTAATGTTGTACCGCTGTTTAAAAAGGAGAAAGGGATAGACCGAGTAATTACAGGCTAGTCAGCCTAACCTCGATGGTGGGAAAATTATTGGAAAAAATTCTGAGGGACAGGATAAATCTTCATTTAGAAAGACACAGATTAATCAGGGACAATCAGCATGGATTTGTTAAGGGAAAGTCATGTCTGACTAACTTGATTGAATTTTTTGAGGAGGTAACAAGGAGGGTCGATGAGGGTAATGCGTTTGATGTAGTCTATATGGATTTTAGCAAGGCTTTTGATAAGGTCCCGCATGGCAGACTGGTCACAAAAGTAAAAGCCCATGGGATCCAAGGCAAAGTGGCAAGTTGGATCCGAAATTGGTTCAGAGGCAGGAAACAAAGGGTATTGGTCGAAGGGTGTTTTTGTGACTGGAAGGCTGTGTCCAGTGGGGTTCTGCAGGGCTCAGGACTGGGTCCTTTGCTTTTTGTGGTATATATCAATGATTTGGACTTGAATGTAGGAAGTTTGATTAAGAAATTTGCTGATGATACAAAAATTGGCCATATGGTTGATAATGAAGAAGAAAGCTGTAGACTGCAGGAAGGTATCAATGGACTGGTCAGGTGGGCAGAACAGTGGCAAATGGAATTCAATCTGGAGAAGTGTGAGGTAATGCATTTGGGGAGGGCTAACAAGGCAAGGGAATACACAATAAATGGTAGGACACTGAAAAGTGCAGAGGAACAGAGTGACTGTGACAAAGGTAAACTATCACTCCTCATCCTTCTTGACTTGTCTGCAGCCTTTGAAACGGTTGACCACTCCATCCTTCTCCAATGCCTCTCCACCATCGTCCAGCTGGGTGGGACTGCACTCGCCTGGTTCCATTCTTATCTATCTAATCGTAACCAGAGAATCACCTACAGCAGCTTCTCTTCCCGCTCCCGTATCGTTACCTCTGGTGTCCCCCAAGGATCTATCCTTGGCCCCTCCTATTTCTCATCTACATGTTGCCCCCTGGCGACATCATCCGAAAACACAGCGTCAGTTTCCACATGTACGCTGACGACATCCAGTTCTACCTCACTACCTCTTCTCTTGATCCCTCCACAGTGTCTAAATTGTCAAACTGCTTGTCTGACATACAGTACTGGATGAGCAAAAGTTTTCCCCCATTAAATATTCGGAAGACCGAAGCCATTGTTTTCTGTCCCCGTCACAAACTCCGTTCCCTAGCCACTGACTCCATCCCTCTCCCTAACATCTGTCTGAGGCTGAACCACACTGTTCGCAACCTTGGTGTCATATTTGACCTTGAAATGAGCTTCCAATCACATATCCGCAGCATAACAAAGACCGCCTACTTCCACCTCTGTAACATCGCCTGTCTCCGCCCTTGCCTCAGCTCATCCGCTGCTGAAACCCTCATCCATGCCTTTGTTACCTCTAGACTTGACTATTCCAACGCACTCCTGGCTGGCCTCCCACATTCCACCCTACGTAAACTTGAGGTCATCCAAAACTCGGCTGCCCGTGTCCTAACTCGCACCAAGTCCCGTTCACCCATCACCCCTGTGCTCGCTGACCTACATTGGCTCCCGGTTAAGCAGCACCTCGATTTCAAAATTCTCATCCTTGTTTTCAAATCCCTCCATGGCCTCGCCCCTCCCTATCTCTGTAATCTCCTTCAGCCCCACAACCCCCGGTGATATCTGCACTCCTCTAATTCTGCCCTCTTGAGCATCCCTGATTATAATCGCTCAACCTTTGGTGGCCGTGCCTTCTGTTGCCTAGGCCCTAAGCTCTGGAATTCCCTGCCTAAACCTGTCCGCCTCGCAACCTCTCTCTCCTCCTTTAAAACGCTCCTTAACACCGACTTCTTTGACCAAGCTTTTGGTCATCTGCCCTAATTTATCCTTAAGTGGATCGGTGTCAAATTTTTTGTCTTAAAATACTCCTGTGCAGCGCCTTGGGATGTTTTACTTTGTTAAAAGCGCTATATAAATACAAGTTGTTGTTGACCTTGGGGTGCATGACCATAGATCCCTGAAGGTAGCAGGACAGGTAGATAAGGTGGTTAAGAAATTTTATACGTTTCAATGAGATCACCTCTCATTCTTCTAAACTCCAGAGAGTATAGGCCCAATCTACATAATCTCTCCTCATAGGACAACCTTCTCATCCCAGAATTAGTCAGGTGCAACTTTGTTGCACTCCCTCTAAGGCAAGCATATCCTTCCTTAGGTAAGGAGACTAAAACTGTACACAGTACTTCAGGTGTGGTCTCACCAGGGCCCTATATAATTGCAACAAGACGTCCTGACTTTTATACTCCAACTCCCTTGCAAGAAACTGTTTAGGTGCTACCATATTTGGTGTCAGATTTGAATTCTCTTACCACAGTGTGTTAGCAGTTAGAAATCTGCAACTGTGCTTCATTGCCATCATCAGCACTTTGATTGCAGTCAGGATGCTGCTGAAAGTGCTCTGCCCAATGTCCTCTCCTCCCAGCATCTACCCTGCCAAGCCCTGTAAGAATTTTATACGTTTCAATGAGATCACCTCTCATTTTTCTAAATTCTAGGAAATATAGGCCTAGTCTCCAAAATCTCTGCGCATAGAACAATCCTGGTACGGTAGCATAGTGGTTGAGTTACTGGACTAGTAATCCAAAAGGCCTGGACTAATGATCCAGATAAATGAGTTCAAATCCCACCACGGCAGCTGGGGAATTTAAATTCAATTAAATAAATCTGGAATAAAAAGTTAGTAATGGTGACCATGAAACTACTGGATAGTCAAGGAAATAGGAGCAGGAGTAGGCCCTTTGAGCCTGCTCTGCTATTCAACGAGATCATGGCTGATCTTCTGCCTCAACTCCATTCACCGGCCCTATCGCCATATCCCTTGATGCCCTTACTAGTCAGAAATCTATCGACTTCTGTTTTGAATATACCCAATGACTGAGCCTCCACAGCCCTCTGGGGCAGAGAATTCCAAAGATTCACCACCCTCTGTGTGAAGAAATTTCTACTCATCTCAGTCCTGAATGGCCTACCCTTTATCCTGAGGCTGTGGCCCCTGGTTCTAGACTCCCCAGCCAAGGGAAACATTCTCCCAAAATCCACCCTATCAAGCCCTGTAATAATTTTGTATGCTTCAATGAGATCCCCTCTCATTCTTCTGAATTCAAGCGAATACAGGCCTAGTTTACTCAATCTCTTCTCATACGACAGTCCCGCCATCCCAGGAATCAATCTCGTGAACCTTCGTTGCACTCCCTCTATGGCAAGTATATCCTTCCTTAGGTAAGGAGACCAAAATTGTACACAGTACTCCAGGTGTGATCTCACCAAGGCCCTATATATTTGGAGTAAGACTTCTTTACTCCTGTACTCAAATCCTCTTGTAATGAAGGCCAGCATACCATTTGCCTTCCTAATGGCTTGCTGCACCTGCACATTCACTTTCAGTGACTCATGTACAAGGACACCCAGGTCCCTTTGAGCATCTGCATTCCCCAATCTTTCATCATTCAGGAAATACACCGCCTTTCTGTTTTTTCTACCAAAGTGGTTCACTGATGTCCTTTAGGGAAGGAAATCTGCCGTCCTTACCCAGTTTGGTCTATATGTGACTCCAGACCCACAGCAATGTGGTTGACTCTGAGTCTGACAAGCCACTCAGTTGTACCAAACTGCTATGGGAAAGAACAATAATAAGATGGGAGTACCTTCACCACAGGTTCAGGAAGGTGACTCACCACCACCTTCTCATGGGCAACTAGGGATGGGCAATAAATGCTGGATTTGCCCACATCCCAGGAACGAAAAATAAAACCATCCCAGGAATGAGTCTGCTGAACCTTTGTTGCACCCCCTCTAAGGCAAGCATATCCTTCCTTAACGACCAATTAAAGATCGTCTTAGTTAAGGAGGATGTTTGATTCTCCAAAGCATAATATAAATTAGGAAGGAATGGTCTAGATGTAAACAGCTTGACCGAACTTTTTTTTTATTGTGCTTGCCTGATACGGACATTGCTGGACAGGAAAAGACCCTCTGGTTCTTCCATCCTGTCCCATAATACTTATGCCTTATGCACGATACATACACTCTGCACGTGATCTCCTGGGAGAGTGCGGGCACAATGGGCCGAATGGCCTCCTTCTGTGCTGTATCGTTTTAGGATTCTATGACAGCTACAGTACAAACCAAAAATTTCAGGTCTTCATACATCTATGGCCAAAGCCTTTGAACCACAGTGATTCCAGGGGGGTCCGAGAGGAAATTTTCCAGATTGTTTCCCCCCCTAATAGGCCTGGGCTTTTGTCTGTTTATTTTGCCTCTCTCAGGATATCACGTGGGATGGGGAGTGTATGTATCATGCTGCATAAGGCATCGCAGTTGTGTGGAATCGGCTGGATGAACCAGAGGGTCTTTTCCTAATCGTCACTGTTCATATGTCCGTACCAGGCAAACAGAACCGACAACAACAACAACAACAACAACAACTTGCATTTATATAACGCCTTTAACATAGTAAAACGTCCCTCGGTGCTTCACAGAAGCGTTATCAAACAAAATTTGACACTGAGCCATAAGGACAGGTGACTAAAAAGTTGGTCAAAGAGGTAGGTTTTCAGGAGCGGCTTTCAGAAGGAAAGAGAGGTCGAGAGGTCCAGGGAGGGAATTCCTGAGCTCGAGACCGAGACAGTTGCAGGCACGGGCGCCAATGGTGGGGCAATGAAATGCGGGGATACGCAAGAGTCCATAATTGGAGGAGGGCAGAGATCTCGGAGGGTTGTAGGGCTGGAGGAGATTCCAGAGATCTACAGCTGTCGGTCTCTCAATCGCTTGGTCTGGTGACTCTTCAACATGGCGATACGTGTCTGCATGTTTCAGATAGCCAGCTGAACAAAACTAAATGGCTAATGGGGTTTGCCACTATTACAAGAGAAAGGTCACTTCAATGGCTCTCGGTTATGTCTGTGGTTCAGTGGCTTGCAATGGACAGAACATTAAACGAGAGCCAACTGACTCTTCCTTCCAATCTTTCTTACAAATATTAAATGGGTTTATTTCCTGAAAATATCAGGAACAGCCGGCAATGTGTTTCAAAATGACTCAGACTGAGATGGGCTCTTCTCACTGATAGAGGACATGCTGGTAAAACACATTGTTCTTTCACTCAATAAATCTGGACTCAAATCCAATCCAGATGGAGAAGGTCCCTTCAGCCTCTTTTTTGCAGGATCTTAAAATAAAATGAGTTCTGTCAGTCTCAATCCAATTACAGCAGGCACAAGTCCATAGCACAAAAAGTCCCCTCGCGTTAGCCATTAATTGACACTAACTCAAAAATCAATGACACAGAATATGAACATTGGCAGTGTCCCACTGTGTATGCGCTGGACATCATTTCAAATATGACTGCGCTTGAAGGTCTATTGGGGAAGGGTGGGTGAGTTCCGCATTGCTCTGGAATTATGTTGCAATCGACCTTGGAGAATCTGATGCAAAGTTAAAAGGCTCTTCAATTTTCCGACAGGACCTCTCTCTCTCTCACCGCGATCCATACAAAAAAAAAACGCATTTAAAGAGCTCCTGCTCATGCATGATAAACCTTGTAGAGTTTAAATCCTGAATGAGATCAGATTTAAAACTGTGCCCTCTAATTTATCTGTAGATCATAACGACACTTGATGTGAGAAAAGGTCATGCAAGCAATCTTGCCCGCTCCTTCCATAGACCATAGAATCATACAGGACAGAAGGAGGCCATTCGGCCCATCGTGCCTGTGCCGGCTCTTTGAAAGAGCTTTCCAATTAGTCCCACTCCCTCCTGCTCTTTCTCCATAGCCCTGCAAAATTTTCCCCTTCAAGTATTTATCCAATTCCCCTTTGAAGATGACTATTCAACCTGCTTCACCACTCCTTCAGGCAGCGCATTCCGGATCACAACAACTCGCTGCGTAATTTTTATTTCCTCATGGTTCTTTTGCCAATGACCTTAAATCTGTGCCCTCTGGTTACTGATCCTTCAGTCGATGGAAACGGTTTCTCCTTATTTACTCTATCAAAACCCTTCATGATTTTAAACACCTCTATCAACTCTCCCCTTAACCTTCTCTGCTCTAAGGAGAACAATCCCCAGGTTTTCCAGCCTCTCCACCTAACTGAACTCTTTCATCCCTGGTACCATTCTAATAAATCTCCTCTGCACCCTCTGCAAGGGCTTGACACTCTTGCTAAAGTGCGGTGCCCAGAATTGAACACAATACTCCAGCTGGGGCTTAACCAGTGATTTATAAATGTTCAGCACAACTTCCTTGCATTTGCACTCTATGCCTCTATTTATAAAACTGAGAGGTCGCACAATACCAGGTTATAGTCCAACAGTTTTATTTGAAATCACAAGCTTTCGGAGCTTACTACTCCTTCACCCGACGAAGGAGCAGCGCTCCGAAAGCTTGTGATTTCAAATAAAACTGTTGGACTATAACCTGGTGTTGTGCGACCTCTCAATTTTGTCCACCTCAGTCCAACACCGGCATCTCCGCATCATGACCTCTATTTATAAAGCCAGGGATCCCGTATGGTTTTTTAACAGCCTTCTCAACTTGTCCTGCCACCTTCAAAGATTTTTGTACGTACACCTCCAGGTCTTTCGGTTCCTGCACCCCCTTTAAAATTGGACCTTTCAGTTTGTATCGCCTCTCCTCATTCTTCTGACCAAGATGAATCACTTCACACTTCTTTCTGTTAAACTTCATCTGCTATGTGTATGCCCACTTCACCAGTCTGTCTATGTCCTTCTGAAGTCTGCTACTCTCCTCCTCACTACATTTCTGAGTTTCGTGTCATCTGCAGACTGTGAAATTATGCCCTGTATATAGACCTGATCAGGCTTGAAGTCTATCAGTTTGGAAAGGCTGAGGTCAAAAGCAGAAGTGACGACTTTATCGCTTCCACCGTCTCTTTACCTTCTCTCGCCTCTGAGTCTGAAGGTTGTGGCCTCAATTCCCACTCCAGAGACTTGAGTACATAATCTAGGCCGACACTCCCAGTGCAGTGCTGAGGGAGTGCTGCACTGTGGGAGGTGCTGTCTTTTGGATGAGACGTTAAACCGAGGCCCTGTCTGCCCTCTCAGGTGGACGTAAAAGATCCCATGGCGCTATTCGAAGAAGAGCAGGGGCGTTATCCCCGGTGTCCTGGCCAATATTTATCTCTCAACCAACATCACTAAAACTGATTAACTGGTCATTATCACATTGCTGTTTGTGGGACCTTGCTGTACGCAAATTGGTTCCCGTGTTTCACAGAATCTTACTTCACAGAAAGAAGCCATTCGGCCCATCGTGCCTGTGCCGGCTCTTTGAAAGAGCTGTACAATTATTTGCAGAAGTAACTTCTAGTTATAATGATTCTCATAATGCTACCACTTTGCTCAACAGAAGATATCCCGGAACAAAGATATGCCTTTTGACCTATCAAGCCCATTCATTCCAAAGACCATGCAGAATATGCTCCATCATGCAGTCCCCAAGCTTCCTGAGGAGAGGTTCTGCTAAGGCTCTACCCACCCACAAAGATAACCGAAGCCGAGCTGAGACTTGGTACACTGACAGCGTAAAGTCACAATGAAGCTGCTCACTTGCATATGATGGCCGTGCGCTTGGCGTTCGAGAAGTTCTCCAGTTGCAAAGATTCCTGGGTAAGGAAGGCTACTGTGAGGTGAAAGTAATTGTTCCAAAGCTGTGGTGAGGAGAAAAAAAAGAAACACAAGATTGAAATGTTACAAAACAAGAGTGATATTAACAGTGAGATGCCTGGCTAAATGTTTCCTTGTGTGTGAAATACTCTGTTGACTCCATGTATTTAAGAAGACACTGCTCTTGCAAAGAAACCGAACCAGCTCTACCTCACCACCACCTCTCTCGACTACTCCACGGTCTCTAAATCGTCAGACTGCGAGTCCGACATCCAGTACTGGATGAGCAGAAATTTTCTCCAACTAAATATTGGGATCACCGAAGCTATTGTCTTCGGTCCCCGCCACAAACTCCGTTCCCAAGCCACTGACTCCATCCCTCTCCCTAACATCTGCCTGAGGCTGAACCACACTGTTCGCAACCTTGGTGTCATATTTGACCCTGAAATGAGCTTCCGACCACATAGTCGCAGCATAACAAAGACCGCCTACTTCCATCTCCGTAACATCGCCCGTCTCCGCCCTTGCCTCAGCTCATCTGCTGCTGAAACCCTCATCCATGCCTTTGTTACTCTAGACTTGACTATTCCAACGCACTCCTGGCTGGCCTCCCATGTTCTACCCTACGTAAACTTGAGGTCATCCAGAACTTGGCTGCCTGTGTCCTAACTCGCACCAAGTCCCGTTCACCCATCACCCCTGTGCTCGCTGACCTACATTGTCTCCCGGTTAAGCAACACCTCGATTTTAAAATTTTCATCCTTGTTTTCAAATCCTTCCATGGCCTCGCCCCTCCCTATCTCTGTAATCTCCTCCAGCCCCACAACCCCCCGAGATATCTGCACTCCTCTAATTCCAGCCTCTTGAGCATCCCTGATTATAATCGCTCAACCATTGGCAGCCGTGCCTTCTGTTGCCTGGGCCCTAAGCTCTGGAATTCCCTCCCTAAACCTCTTCGCCTCGCTACCTCTCTTTCCTCCTTTAAGATGTTCCTTAAAACCTACCTCTTTGACCAAGTTTTTGGTCATCTGCCCTAATATCTCCTTATGTGGCTCGGTGTCAAATTTTGTTTTATAACATTCCTGTGAAGCGCCTTGGGACGGTTTACTATGTTAAAGGTGCTGTATAAATACAAGTTGATGTTGTTGTTCGTACCACATTCATACAAGGCCACTAGCAGCCATTTTGTGTTGAATTCAATTATCGGGAATTTAAGTTATGATCAATGGTTGAGGAAGTTTGGGAAAAATATGATAACTTTGAAGTGATTTAGTTGAAGTTTTCAAGATTATGATGACGGTTGACAGAGTTAGTCCAGGTAAACTGTTCATTGATTGGAAGGGTTCAAATACCAGGGGACACAAGGTGGAATTAGGAGTGGGAAGGCCAAATTAAACAGAATTTTTTTCATCTAAAGCACAATAAAGCTATTGAAGGGAATGGCATAAATGGCTTAAACAGACAATTAGATGCATTTCTGGAGATAGAAAGGACTGAGGAAAGTGGTGAGAAAATGGTTGGTTAGGGATTAAAAGGGATGGGCTTGTTGGACCCAATGTCATTTTCCCCATTCTTAAAACAGTAATTTCACCTGAATGAGGACATTTGCAAGGCAGACAGTCCTTGAAAGTGCTTACGCAGAAAAGCTGCTATGAAACTGGCGCACTGGTTAGTGAGGACGGTTTGTGTGATGGCGGACGCTTCATCTGTTTCAGTGTAAGTATTAGTTGTTTGGTCCAGTTTTATTATTCATTTGTAGAAACAATAAAAGAAAACATTCTGATCTGCAACGCTGTCAAGCCATTGAGTCATGAACTGTGCCATCATACTCTACTTAATAATCTGATAAATTGGCTTTTTAGAAGATTAGATACTGGCTATTTTGGGTTCAATGCAGCTCAGTCCTTCTTTCGACTGGCTTTAAGGCTAAATTAGTTGGAACAATCTCAGTTAAGTTAGTTTACATGAATTTACAGCACAGAAACAGGCCATTCGGCCCAACTGGTCTGTACCGGTGTTTATGCTCCTCCCACCCTACTTCCTCTCACCCCATTGGCATACCCTTCTATTCCTTTCTCCCTCATGTGTTTATCTAGCTTCTCCTCTACATGCATCTATGCTATTCGCCTCAACCACTCCCGGCGGTAGCGAGTTCCTCAATCTAACCAGTTCCAGCAACGACCATCACCATGCCGACCATTGTCGGAGCTCATGTGACCTTCCTTCCCACCGTTCCTAGTTCCGAGTGTGCCTGGTCCCACCGCACAAAACTGCGCCCAAACTTTCCATCCGGCTGAATGAGGGCGCAGGCTGGCTTGCGAAGTGGATAGAAATTCGCACTGGCCCGTCGGTTCTAAGCTTGAAGCTGAAGGCCATTGTTGAGGCAGAGTCGAGGGAGCTTTGCTCAGCATCTGACCGTGCTGTCCCTGGCGCGGGAGCGCTTGCTGCTAGCACTGGGTGCCCGCAATGGAAAGAGTTCCACTTCTTTGCACGAACAATGATTAGCATAAAAATTCACAAACACACAAGAAAAAAGATATGACTTGCCAGCAATTGACCAGACAACACTGCCTCTTTAATTAGTGGGCAGTGATCTAAACTCGCTGGCAGGCCTGCTGTGGGTAACCCTGGGTTGTCAAGTGTGCATTCCCTATCCCCCCTCCTGTGCAGCTGGCTGTTCCATCTGAACGTACCTGCAGCTCAAAACTCATGCTGTTCAAAAACATTTTATTCAACGTCTCTGCATACTGGTTGATGGCACGTAGGAAAACCCTGTAGGGAATAGAACGAACAATTCATTACCAAAAATGTCTTTGACTTAAGCAACAACAGAAAACTCCTGAAGTGGATCGCAGGTATGAAAAGGAAAAAAGAAACGTTTCTGTTTCAGGTAGAGCTACAAAAAAAGCAATCAAAAAGGCTAATGGAATGTTTGGCCTTTATCTCAAGGGGTGGGGTGGGGGGGGGCGGTGGGGGTGGTTGGAATACAGAGCAGTTGAAGTTGCGCTTCAGTTGTACAGAGCCTTGGTCAGACCCCCACCTGGAGCACTGCGTTCAGTTCTGGGCACCGCACATCAGGAAGGATATACTGGCCCTGGAGGGAGTACAGTGCAGAATCACCAGAATGATACCATAGGAACAGGAGGAGGCCATTCAGCCCCTCCAGCCTGTTCTGCCATTCAATGAGATCATGGTTGATCTGCGACCTAACTCCATATACCCACCTTTGCCCCTTATCCCTTAGTACCTGTGGTTAACAGAAATCCATCAATCTCAGATTTAAAATTAACAATTGATCTAGCATCAATTGCTGTTTGCAGAAGAGAATTCCAAAATTCTACCACCCTTTGTGTGTAGAAGTGTTTCCTAACTTCACTCCTCAAAGGCCTGTCTCTAATTTTTAGACTATTCCCCCCCCTGGTCCTAGACTCCCCAACCAGTGGAAATAGTTTCTCTATCAGTACCAGGGCTTAAAGCGTTCAGTTGTGAAGAAGAGGTTGCATAAACTTGGTTTGCATTCCCTTGAGTATAGAAGATTGAGGGACAATCTAATCAAGGCGTTTGAAATGATAAATGAATTCGATAGGGTAGATACAGAGAAAATATTTCCTTTGACAGAGGGAGCAAGGCACGTAATCTTAAAGTTAGAGCTAAGCTGTTCAGGAGTGAAATCAGGAAGCATTTTTTCACACAAAGGCTGGAACTCTCTCCCCAATAGGCTGTGGACGCTGGGACAATTGAAAATTTCAAGATTGTGATTGAGAGATTTTTGTTAAGTAATGGTATCAAGGGATATGGAGTAAAGGCGGGTAAATGGAATTGAGGTATTAGAATGATCGAATAGTGTACAGTTTTGGTCTTCCTACCTAAGGAAGGATATACTTGCCATAGAGGGAGTGCAATGAAGGTTCACCAGACTGGTTCCTGGGATGGGGGGATTGTCCTATGAGGAGAGATTGAGTAGACTAGGCCTATATTCTCTAGAGTTTAGAAGAATGAGAGGTAATCTCATTGAAACATACAAAATTCTTACAGGTCTTGACAGAGTAGATACAGGGAGGATGTTTCCCCTGGCTGGGGAGTCTAGAACCAGGGGTCACAGTCTCAGAATAAGGGGTCAGCCATTTAGGACTGAGATGAGGAGAAATTTCTTCACTCAGAGGGTGGTGAATCTTTGGAATTCTCTACCCCAGAGGGCTGTGGAGGCGCAGTCGTTGAGTATATTCAAGACAGAGAGCGATAGATTTTTGGATATTAAGAGAATCAAGGGATATGGAGATAGAACAGGAAAGTGGAGTTAAGGTAGAAGATCAGCCATGATCTTATTGAATGGCAGAGCAGGCTCGAGGGGCCAAATGGCCGACTCCAGCTCCTAATTCTTATGTTCTTATAATCTTATATGTAATAGAATGATGGAACAGGTTTGAGGGGCTGAATGGCCTACACCTATTCCTATGTACCTAGATCGTTAGTTATTTATTTTTGATTGGAGCTTTGTAGGAGGGCAATGCTGATAAAGTCAGAGTGAGAAGGAGAGGGGGAGGTTGAAGAGAAAGGTCACGATGCTGCTTGTCCACACAATTGAGATGTTGGGTCTTCAAATCTGCATTTGAGCTTTGGGCTCCCCGACAGAGAGGTGATCGGATCATGCCTGGGGACTGCAGCTTACTGATTTACTGAGACAAGTACAGCTAACTGCTGTCTCACACTTGCTTTGATGTGAGAAGAAGCAACTGGACAGGAATTGTTATGAATGGACTGCACCTGACAACACTTCAAAAGTACTTCATTGGCAGTAAAGCACTTTGGGATGTCCTGAGGTCGCGAAAGGCGCGATACAAATGCAAGTTCTTTCTTTCATACTGGGGATGGGGAATAAATGCCGGCCTTGCCAGCGATGCCCACATCCCGAGAATGAATAAAACAAACACTGCATCCACTAGCAGAAGGCACTGGCAGCAGATCAAGAATGGAATGTTGCCTGGTTTCTACCTTGTCCCAGTCTGGGAATATTGAGGACATTCCTAGCACTGCCCAGCTTGAGATCAGTTAACTCAACAGAGACTGGGAGACTGGGTCCTTCCATCCCCTAATGGCTTAGCTACGCACCATTTTGCTCGCTGAGCCAGCAGGGAAGCTTGGACTCATTGGCCCAGAAATTGATCTCGCTCTGTTCCCGCGGGGGTAAGCCTTTCCCGCGATGTCTCACCTCGCTTATGCTTTTTCTGATCCAGCTCGCACGAAATTGATGTTCCAGACATCAGCTGTGCTGGGCTTGCGTATCCCAGCGGCGTAGTTAATTCGTGCGAGCTGTGGGATCACGTGACTCAGTTAGAGCCAATGGCAGCACACCATCTTCCATTCATAAGTCTCACAGCATGGCTGAGAGACTTATGAATCTTACACCCCCCCAAAATAACAGCTAAACCTCAATTAAATTTAAAAAAAAACCCATCACATTAATAAAATAAGTATAGTTAATTAAATTAACCATTTTAAATAAAAAATTAAATTTTTGAAAAAATTTAAAATCTTTTAAAAAGTTATAAAAATAAACTTACCTGTCTTTAAAGTCTATAAAAAAGATATACCTGTAAAAAAAAATTCCCCCTAACATATCCCTTCCTATCCTATCCCCGTAACCCCACATATTTAATCCCCCCCTAACACTAAGGGTCAATTTATCATAGCCAAATCAACCTAACCCGCACATTTTTGGAATGTGGGAGGAAACCGGAGCACCCGGAGGAAACCCACGCAGACACGGGGAGAATGTGCAAACTCCACACAGACAGTCACCCGAGGCCAGATTCGAACCCGGGTCCCTGGCGCTGTGAGGCACCAGTGCTAACCACTATGCCACCGTGTTGCCGTGTAAACATTCACTCCCTCCACCACCGGCGCACCGTGTCTGCAGT
The DNA here is from genome assembly GCA_030390025.1 of Squalus acanthias. Taxonomy (NCBI): domain Eukaryota; kingdom Metazoa; phylum Chordata; class Chondrichthyes; order Squaliformes; family Squalidae; genus Squalus; species Squalus acanthias. Next base: position 12,921,499 of record CM059426.1, read on the forward strand.
CTGTACCATCTACAAGATGCACTGCAGCAACTCGCCAAGGCTTCTTCGGCAGCACCTCCCAAACCCGCAACATCTACCACCTAGAAGGACAAGGGCAGCAGGCGCATGGGAACACCACCACCTCCAAGTTCCCCCCCAAGTCACACACCATCCTGACTTGGAAATATATCGCCTATCCTTCATCGTCGCTGGGTCAAAATCCTGGAACTCCCTCCCTAACAGCACTGTGGGAGTACCTTCACCACATGGACTGCAGCGGTCCAAGAAGGCGGCTCACCACCACCTTCTCAAGGGGCAATTAGGGATGGGCAATAAATGCTGGCCTTGCCAGTGAAGCCCACATCCCATGAATGAATAAAAAAGAAAACATCTTGGCTCGTGTGGCGTATGAGCTCCGAATGGACCTCCCTCCAACTATTGGCCTGTTTCTGTGATGTAAATGCAGTGTAACTTACATTTATACATTACACACGGAACTTCACAATTAAATGAAAGGTTCTTGGCCAATGTTAACACTCTGTTGTTTCTGTCTTTTTCTTGTTGACTGTGAGCATATCTTTGTTTGAACAGTGAATGTTGATGGCGTCACCGAGGGAACTGGCTTGCATAGTGCCCCACAGTGTGACACAGCTGAATTAGCTTGCACGCACAGCTGAAATTACATGATTTGCTGAACCACCCTGAGTTAATTACTAGATCTGATGCTGTTAATTCAACTCCTCCACACCGTGGGCACAGGAACTCCTCTCAGTCAATCCCACAGATGATATCATCGGATCTCACCGAGGACAAAGTAATAACAAACACAAGAAAAAAAACCTACGGATCTAAGACAGAAAAATAAACATCCACTGGCTTAAACATCCACTCCCTCTACCACTGGCGCACCGTGGTTGCAGTGTGTACTATCTACAGGATAGATAGATATCTTCGGCAGCACCTCTCAAACCCGCGACCGCTTCCACCTAGAAGGACAAGGGCAGCAGGCGCATGGGAACACCACCACCTCCAAGTTCCCCTCCAAGTCACACACCATCCCGACTTGGAAATATATCGCTGTCCCTTCATCGTCGCTGGGTAAAAATACTAGAATAACAGCACTGTGGGAGCACCTTCACCACACGGATTGCAGCGGTTCAAGAAAAAGGGTCACCACCACCTTCTCAAGGTGCAACTAGGGATGGGCAATAAATGCCGGCCTTGCCAGCGACGTCCACATCCCAAGAATGAATTTTTATTTTTTAAAAGCAGAATATTGAGGTTAAATATTGGTTGAGTTTTGAGCCCCCTTTCTCATTTGGTCTTGTAATTTCCTGTGCTCCATTTTAAATTACAGAGCAGACTGCCGGGCACCAGAAAAGCGACCATGTGAGGAAGGCCTTGATTCATACTGTGCTACTGTTCGGCAGGCTGCGGGAGCCCTTTGGAACCGATGTGTAGTCTATTTGACCCTCGGGGACCATTACAGGGCCAGCCCAGTTCTAACCCAACGTCCGCACGTCTACAATCCAGCACGGGCCACCAACAAGGGCAACCCACCCGACAACCCCTCCACCCAACGCACCCACCCCCCCCCACCGCCACCCCCGCCCCAGGCAATGAGACTGAGGCCAACTGTAGCGCCAGTGTGGAACCTCACACCGGTCTGGGTACGAAAGCTGAGGACCCCTTTAAATGGAGGAATCCGTTGTGTAACCAGTATGCTGGGGCGCAGAAACTTCCTGTTTGACCACACTGCAGATTGCCTTAATGGTTGTGTTCTATCAAAGCCTGTGGGGACGTGACCTGATTTCACATTGAAATGTATGATTTAATTATCAAGCCTCACTTCCCTTAAACATTGGAATATTTGGTAGAGATTAAGGCAGCAGAAAGCTCTTCAGAACTATTTAATGTCATGTGAATGCTTGTGGGTCAATATTACGAGTGCAGATGTGATCTGATTTTCAATTTCATTTTTATTTTTCTCAAAAACTGTACGTGTGAGTTCTCCAACCCAAGAGAGGGTTAGTGGTGGGGAATGGAATTGTTGCAGCGTCTGTTTTTGTTGCACCCAATGTCAGCATCAAGCATCCCAGGTGACACACGGGAAGAACATAGGTACAGTAAAGTGCCCTCTACTCTGCCCCTGTAATGAGCCTCCAACTCTAATCTTGAGAAAATTGCCTTCTACTACACCGTAGATTCATAGAATCATTGAAATTTACGGCACAGAGGGAGGCCATTCGGCCCATCGTGTCTGTGCCGGCCAAAAAGTGTTATCCGGCCTAATCCCACTTTCCAGCTCTTGGTCCGTAGCCTTGTGGGTTTCGGCACTTCAAGGGCATATCCAAGTATTTTTAAAATGCGATGAGGGTCTCTGCCTCTACCACCCTTTCAGGCAGTGAGTTCCAGACCCCCACCACCCTCTGGGTGAAAAAAGTTCTCCTCAAATCCCCTCTAATCCTTCTACCAATTACTTTAAATCTATGGCCCCCTGGTTATTGGCCTCTCTGCTAAGGGAAATAGGTCCTTCCTATCCACTCTATCTAGGCCCCTCATAATTTTATACACCTCAATTAAGTCTCCCCTCAGCCTCCTCTGTTCCAAAGAAAACAACCCCAGCCTATCCAATCTCTCCTCATCGCTAAAATTCTCCAGTCCTGGCAACATCCTCGTAAATCTCCTCTGTACCCTCTCGAGTGTGATCACATCTTTCTACCAGTTTCCACATTGCACACCCAGCCATTTCTGTTCTCTCTCTGAGTTTTTTCATTAGTTCTCACAATGTGGATGTCGCTGGCAAGTCCGGCATTTATTGCCCATCCCTGGTTACCATGATGTTTTGATACGACTGAGTGGTTTCATGAAAGCAGTTAAGCATCAACACTGTTGGTGTGGGACTGGAGTCACATGTAGGCCAGACTGGTTAAGGACAGCAGGTTTCTATCCCTTAAGGACATTAGTGAAAACAGGTAGGTTGTTACGAAGCACTTCCACAACAACACCATCTTGCATTTATGTAGTCAAAGGTAATAAAAGGTCCCAAGGCACTTCACTGAAGCATTATCAGACAAAACTTGACACTGAGGTTTTAAGCAATATGTTAAAAGGAGGAGGGAGAAGTAGAGAAATGTGGGGTTTAGGGAAGGAATTCTAGTGTCTGGGGCCTAGACAGCCGAAGGCATGGCTGCCAATGCTGGGCAAAGGTAATCAGGGATGCACAAGAGGCCAGAATTGGAGGAACGCAGAGATCTCGGGGGGTTGTGAGGCTGAAGGAGGTTACAGAGATAGGGAGGGGCGAGGCCACGGAGGGATTTGAAAACAAGGATGAGAATTTTAAAAATCGAGGCTTTGCTGGACTGGGAGCCAATGTAGGTCAGCGAGCACAGGGGTGATGGGTGAATGGGACTTGGTGCGAGTTAAGATATGGGCAGCAGAGTTTTGGATGAGCTCAAGTTTATGGAGGGTGGATGACGGTAGGCTGGCCAGGAGAGCAGAGTAACTGCATTACTTTTGAAGTGTAGTCACTGCTGTTATATAGGCAAACACGGTAACCAGTCTGTGCACAGCAAGCTCCCACAAAACAGGAAATGAAATGAATGGCCAGTTAATCTGTTTTGGTGGCGTTGACTGAGCAATAAAGGATGGTAGGGCAATTGGGAAAACTCTCCTGCTCTCCTTGGAATGGTGCCATGGGAACTTTTACGTCCACCTGAGAGGGCAGACAGGGCCTCAGCCTGAGGTACCTCTGACAACGCATTGCTCCCTCAGAACTGCATGGAAGTGTCAGCAACTAGAAATGTAAATTGTCTGCATTACGGTTAACTGTGCAACTATGCATGGCAACCAAGATACCCACATAAAACCTTTAAAAGAAAGAAAGAATGAAAGGGCTAGATTTTGAATGACCCGTGGAGTCGGGTTTGGAGGCGTGTGGGGGGTTAAATTTGCGGGGTCAGGGGTCCCGACCCCATCCCGACTCCATCCCGCCTCCACGCAATTTTGACAAAATCAGTCACGGGGTTCCTGACTCCGTCCCACCTCCAAGAGGCGGGAGAGGCCATTAAAGCCCTTAACAAGCCCCAAATTGGCTCTGTATTGCCATTTTGAAACGTTTTAGCTAGTTTAACCCTTTTCTGACGTGAAGCATGCCTGATGTGAAACACTCCAGTGAAACCTGGCGGGAGCACAAGTGGATAGCTGACTATCAGCTGCAGGTCCACTATTACAACGGAGATGATGAAGGTAGTAGTAGTATTAGGTCTGGGAGATGTGATGAAGGTAGTAGTAGTATTAGGTCTGAAAGTCGCCTCTGATGCTGCTGCATTGAATGTCTTCAGAGACTGCACGGGCTTTGCTGTGAGAGGATCTCTCTCTCTCTCTCTCTCTCTCTCTCTCTCCATTTTGCGTCCACTCACAGCAAAAGCCAGGCAGGTCCTCTCTCACCAACATCCAGTCAGTCTCTGACCTGCAATGCAGCAGCAATGATGACATCATCAGAAGCGACTTTCAGACTGAAACCACTAATTAGTTCATGGGTTCCCACATGCTGTAACTCAATTGCCCAATTAAGTGAAAATTGCATCATTCATCCACATTAATCTGGAGTCGGGGGGTAACACGAAATGCGGATGACACGACCCAACCCGACCCTAAGACAAAATCCAACCCTTTAAGACTTGGATTTCCACAGCTCCTTTCACGACCACCAGACATCCCAAAGCGCTTTACAGCCTATGAAGTACTTTTTGAAGTGTAGTCGCTGTTGTAATGTAGGAAACGCGGCAGCCAATTTGCACACAGCAAGCTCCCACAAGCAGCAAGGTGATAATGACCAGGTAATCTGTTTAAGTGCTGTTGATTGAGGAATAAATATTGGCCAGAACACGAGGGATAACTCCCCTGCTCTTCTTCGAAATAGTGCTCTGGAATCTTTTATGTTCACCTGAGACGGCAGGCTGGGCCTCGGTTTAACGTCTCATTCGAAAGATGGCACCTCCGGCAGTGCAGCACTCCCTCAGCACTGCACTGGAGTGTGAGCCTAGATTTTTGTGCTCAAGTCTCTGGAGTGGGAACTTCTGACCTTCTGACTCCGAGGTGAGGGTGCTACCAACAATATAAACAATATAATCTGGCGTACATATCATCCAGGAGTTTATTATCAGGACTCTGGTAGATGTGGGTTTTGTGGTGACGTCAGCGTGCGCAATATTTGCTCTGGGTGCTGCACTCAGTGTGAAGATTAAGCAGAAGTATTTTGACAAAGACAACCTATGAAGACAAGTTGTCTTAAGCCATGTTTCTTCAACCAACTGCTCGCCCTCAGGCTATTGTTGCTGGAATTATCAACTCAAACTGTCTCTCTTCTGAAGTACTTGAAACTGTTGTTCCGCTGCAATTGGCCTGATATCAAAGTAATTCTACGTGTAATGTTCGCACAATGTTAAATCATCAAAGGAAAGAAATCAACAGTGGCTGTTTCCTAACCCTTTCGCTGCATGAGACTGTCAGAACATATATCTTTAGAGAGAAAAAGGGGAGCATTCCACAGACAGCACCTCCCAAACCCGCGACCGCTTCCACCTAGAAGGACAAGGGCAGCAGGCGCATGGGAACACCACCACCTCCAAGTTCCCCTCCAAGTCACACACCATCCTGACTTAGAAATATATCGGCTGTTCCTTCATCGTCGCTGGGTCAAAATCCTGGAACTCCCTCCCTAACAGCACTGTGGGAGCACTTTCACCACATGGACTGCAGTGCTCCAAGAAGGCGGCTCACCACCACCTTCTCAAGAGCAATCAGGGGTGCACAATAAATGCTGGCTTTGCCAGCGATGTCCACATCCCGTGAATGAAGGAAAAAAAGGAGGAAATGACTGGAAAATGAGAGGGTAAAGAGAGACAGACAGACAGACAGATAAACAAAAAGACAGAGTGACAGGGGAGAGACAGAGGGAGACAGGAAGATTGGCAGGGGTAGAAGTGAGGTAGAGTGGGAGAACTCTACGTGAGAAACACAAGGCAGAGAGAAAAAAAGATGGAGACGGGATGGGAGAGAGCAAAGAAAGAGAGTGAGAGGTTGGGAGGAAGAGAGGGAGGGGAGAAGAGGGAGAAAGACAGAGATAGTTTAGGGTTTAAAAGTAGACACAAGAAGTGTGAAGGAAGGGAAAGAGAGAGAATTCAAGGTAGTGATAGAGGTATTTAGTGAAGTACTTTTTCTCTATTGATATTAATTACATTAAGTTCCTTGCTCTCATTAGCCCCTTGGTTCCCCACTATTTTTGGCATGCCCGTGTCCTAACTTGCACCAAGTCCCGTTCGCCCATCACCCCTGTGCTCCCTGACCTACATTGGCTCCCGGTTAAGCAGCACCTCGATTTCAAAATTCTCATTCTTGTTTTCAAATCCTTCCATGGCCTCGCCCCTTCCTATCTCTGTAATCTCCTTCAGCCCCACAACCTCCCCCGAGATATCTGCGCTCCTCTAATTCTGCCCTCTTGAGCATCCCTGATTATAATTGCTGAACCTTTGGTGGCCGTGCCTTCTGTTGCCTAGGCCCTAAGCTCTGGAATTCCCTGCCTAAACCTCTCCACCCTGCTATTTCTCTTTCCTCATTTAAGAAGCTCCTTAAAACCTACCTCTTTGACCAAGCTTTTGGTCACCTGCCCTAATTTATCCTTATGTAGATCGGTGTCAAATTTGTTGTCTTAAAATACTCCTGTGCATCGCCTTGGGACGTTTTACTACGTTAAAGGCGCTATATAAATACAAGTTGTTGTTGTTGTATAGATTTTGTGTCTTCTACTGTGAAGACAGAAACAAAATATTTGTTTAACGTTTCTGCCATTTCCTTGTTCCCCAATATAATTTCTCCTGTCTCAGCCTTTAAGGGACCAACATTTACTTTTGCTACTCTCTTTTTTTTTTACATACTTGTAGAAGCTCTTATAATCTGTTTTTATATTTTTTGCTAATTTACTGTCATATCATATTTTCTTCCCTTTTATCAATTTTTTGGTCATCCTTTGCTGGTTTCTAAAGCTCTCCCAATCCTTAGGCTTACTACTATTCTTTGCAACATTATAAGCCTCTTCCTTTAATCTAATACTATCCCTAACTTCTTTAGTTAGCCACGGATGGATCACTTTTCCCGTGGAGTTTTTATTTCTCAATGGAATGCATAATTGTTGAGAATTTTGGAATATTTCTTTAAATGATTGCCACTGCGTATCTACTGTCATACCTTTTAATCTAATTTCCCAATCTACCTTAGCCAACTCGCCCCTCATACCTACAGAATTAGCTTTGTTTAATTTTAATACTTTGGGTCAGACTTAAGAATTTCACTTTCAAACTCAATGTGAAACTCTATCATATTATAATCACTCTTACCTAGAGGATCCTTTACTATAAGATTATAATTAACCCTGTCTCATTACACAAAACAAGATCTAAAATAGTCTGATCCCATGGTTGGTTCCATGACTAGGAAACTGTCTCAAATAAATTCCATGAGCTCCTCCTCCAGACTACCCTTGCCAATTTGATTTGCCCAATCTATATACAGATTAAAGTCCCCCACAATTGCATTTGTTACAAGCTCCTATTATTTCTTGATTAATACTCTGTCCAATGGTGTAGCTACTGTTAGCGGGCCTATAAATGATCCCCACCACTGTTTTCTGGCCTTTGTTATTTCTTATCTCCACCCATACTGATTCTACTTCCTTATTTACTGAGCCAAGATCCTTTCTCACTACTGTCCTTTTGTCATCCTTAATTATCAGGACTACCTCCCCCCCACCCCTGTTCTAGTCTGCTTGTCTTTTCGATACGTCAAGTAGGCTGGAACATTTAGTTCCCAACCTTGGTCACCTTGCAAGCATGTCTCTGTAATGGCTATTAGATCACATCCATTTATCACTATTTGTGCTACTAATTTGTTTATCTTGTTACGAGTGCTTCGTGCATTCAGATAAAGAATCTTTAGTTTTAACCTTTTACCATTATTCCCTGCTTTTATCTTATTCGCTGATGATCAAGACTATTCATTCCATCTTCATTCATCCATCCAGAAAAACCCTGCACCTCAAACTAATACAGCCCCTCAAACCAATACAGCCCCTCAAACCAATACACCCCCTCAAACCAATACAGCACCTCAAACTAATACAGCTCCTCAAACCAATACAGCCCCTCAAACTAATACAGCACCTCAAACCAATACAGCCCCTCAAACTAATACAGCCCCTCAAACCAATACAGCACCTCAAACCAATACAGCCCCTCAAACCAATACAGCACCTCAAACCAATACAGCACCTCAAACCAATACAGCCCCTCAAATCAATACAGCTCCTAGGAACCTAGGAACATAGGAACAGGAGTAGGCCACTCAGCCCCTCGAGCCTGCTTCACCATTCAGTGAGATCATCTTATTCGCTGATGATCAAGACTATTCATCCCATCTTCATTCATCCATTCTCTCTGGCTACAGGTGTGGTGCCGGAGGACTGCTAATGTGGTACCCTTGTTTAAAAAGGGAGAAAAGGAGAGGCCGAGTAATTACAGGCCAGTCAGCCTAACCTCGGTGGTGGGAAAATTATTGGAAAGAATCCTGAAGGACAGGATAAATCATCATTTAGAAAGACACGGATTAATCAAGGATAGTCAGCACGGATTTGTTAAGGGAAGGTTGTGTCTGACAAACTTGATTACATTTTTTCAGGAGGTAACAAGGAGGGTAGATGAGGGTAGTGCATTTGATGTATTGTATATGGACTTTAGCAAGGCTTTTGATAAGGTTCCACATGGCAGACTGGTCATGAAGTTAAAAGCCCATGGGATCCAGGGCAAAGTGTCAAGTTGGATTCAAAACTGGCTCGGAGACAGGAAGCAGAGGGTAATGGTTGATGGGTGTTTCTGTGACTGGAAGGCTGTTTCCACTGGGGTTCCGCAGGGCTCAGTACTAGGTCCCTTGCTTTTTGTGGTATATATCAATGATCTAGACTTGAATATAGGGGGTATGATTAAGAAGTTTGCAGATGATACTAAAATCGGCTGTGTGGTTGATACTGAAGAAGGAAGCTGTAGACTGCAGGAAGATATCAATAAATTGGTCAGGTGGGCAGAACAGTGGCAAATGGATTTTAATCCGGAGAAGTGTGAGGTAATGCATTTGGGGAGGGCTATCAAGGAAAGGGAATACACATTAAATGGTAGGACACTGAGTAGTGTAGAGGAACAAAGGGACCTTGGAGTGCATGTCCACAGATCCCTGAAGGTAGCAGGCCAGGTAGATAAGGTGGTTAAGAAGGCATACGGAATGCTGGCCTTTATTAGCCGTGGCATAGAATACAAGAGCAGGGGGTTTATGCTTCAACTGTATAAAACACTAGTTAGGCCTCAGCTAGAGTACTGCGTGTAGTTCTGGACACCACATTACAGAAACGATGTGATTGCACTAGAGAGGGTACAGAGGAGATTTACAAGGATGTTGCCGGGAGTAGAGAATCTTAGCTATGAGGAAAGACTGGATAGGCTGAGTCTGTTTTCCTTGGAACAGAGGAGGCTGAGGGGAGACCTTATTGAGGTGTATAAAATTATGAGGGGCATAGACAAAGTGGATAGAAAGGACCTATTTCCCTTAGCAGAGGGGTCAAAAACCAGGGGGCACAGATTTAAAGTAATTGGTGGAAGGTTTAGAGGGAATTTGAGGGGAAATTTCTTCACCCAGAGGGTTGTGGGGGTCTGGAACTCACTGCCTGAAAGGGTGGTAGAGGCAGGAACCCTAACCACATTTAAAAAGTACTTGAATGTGCACTTGGGATGCTCTAACCTGCAGGGCTGCGGACCAAGAGCTGGGAAGTGGGATTAGGCTGGATAGCTCTTTGTTGGCCGGCGCGGACACGATGGGTCGAAATGGCCTCCTTCCGTGCTGTAACTTTCTATGATTCTATGATTCTATGATCATGGCTGATCTGCGACCTAATTCCATATATCCGTCGTTGGCCCGTATCCCTTAATACCTTTGATTAACAAAAAGCTATCAATCTCAGATTTGAAATTAACAATTGATCTAGCATCAATTGCCGTTTGTGGAAGAGAGTTCCAAACTTCTACCACCCTTTGTGTGTTCACTTCTGAAAGGTCTGGCTCTAATTTTTAGATTAGGCCCCCTAGTCCTAGGGCTGGATTTTGCCAGCCCTGAGGAGGCGGGTCTGGAGGCGGAACTGCTGGGAAAATCCCAAAAACTGGAAGCGGGTCCCGAACCTGCTCCCAACCCGCCTCCAACCAATCTTCCCGGGAGTAGCGGTCCCCAATTTGCGCAGGGACCCGACTCCTAGCAGCGGGAAGAGGATTATAGCCACTTAACTGCCTGTTAACAGTTAAGAGGCTTTTTCCCATTTTGAGACTTCTGCTGCGGGCTTTCCGACGTCGGGGAACCCCGCCAGGGTAAGTGAGGCGTGCTGTGGGTCTGTTGTAATGTTTGTGTATAGATGACAGCTGCAGAAGTGGTGTGAAGGATGCAATGGGACACTGGTGAGTATCAGAGGTAAGGAAATGTTGGGAAGTCATTTTTAATGTGTTTAGATTTTTCTGTAGGTGGCAAGCTTTGTGTGGCCTCACCTCATTGGGAGAAGTGACAGATCGCTTCTGTACCCTCACCTACAGCTGCCATCTGTTTTATCCTAAGGAGAGAGTCATTGGAGAGCTTGGGTGCAAGGGCTCACCTTTGTACAGTGATTGTCAGTGTTTGACAGCACCTCAATGCTGTCAAACACTGACAGATCATCTGTCAAAAATAAAAGGTTCATGTCACTTTAAGAAAGCCGACGGATGAAGTGTCATCAACTGACGTCATCTGACACCGGCTTTCCCTTAATTGGCCGGCAAGCCCACAGGGCGGGCTTAACAAGGCCAATCAGGGGAAAATAGCGTCTGTGTGTCGGACATCGCTGGGGGTGGGACTAGAACCCGGAAGGCAGCAGTCCCGCCTCCAACTTGTCTCGGCAGGTAAAATCCAGCCCATAGAATCCCCAACCAGCGGAAATAGTTTCTCCTATTTACACTATCTGTTCCCCTTAATATCTTAAAAACTTCGATCAGATCACCCCTTAACCTTCTAATTTCTAGGGAATACAACCCTAGTTTGTGTAATCGCTCCTCGTAACTTAACCCTTGAAGTACAGGTATAATTCTGGTAAACCTACGCTGCACTCCCTCCAAGGCCAATATATCCTTCCTAAGGTGTGGTGCCCAGAACTGCTCACAGTACTCCAGGTGTGGTCTAACCAGGGCTTTGTATAGCTGCAACATAACTTCTACCCCCTTGTATTCTAGTCCTCTAGATATAAAGGCCAGATTCCATTAGCCTTTTTGATTATTTTCTGTACCTGTTCATGACATTTTAATGATCTATGTACCTGGACCTCCAAGTCTCTTTGGACATCCACTGTTTTTAGCTTTTCAGGTTCTATCCTTTTTAGGTCCAAAGTGGATGACCTCACATTTGCTTACATTGAAATCCATTTGCCACATTTTTGTCCATTCACTTAATCTGTCGATATCCCTTTGTAATTTTATGCTTTCATCTACACTGCATACAATGTCGCCTATCTTTGTGTCATCAGCAAATTTTGATATATGACTTTCTATGTTATCATCTAAGTTGTTAATAAATATTGTGAATAGTTGAGGCCCCAACACAGATCCCTGTGGGACACCATTAGTCATATCCTGCCAATTTGAGTACTTACCCATTATCCCTACTCTCTGTCTCCTGCCGCTCAGCCAATTTCCTAATCAGGTCAATAATTTGCCCTCAATTCCGTGGGCTTCTACCTTAGATAACAATCTCTTCTGTGGGAGTTTATCAAATGCCTTCTGGAAGACCATATAAATAACATCCATAGACATTCCCATGTCCACTATTTTAGTCACCTCTTCAAAAAATTCAATCAGGTTTGTCAGGCATGACCTACCTTTCACAAATCCGTGCTGGCTCTCTCTGATCAACTGAACATTTTTGAGGTGTTCAGTTACCCTATCCTTAATGATAGACTTTAGCAATTTCCTCACAACAGATGTTAGGCTAACTGGTCTATAATTCCCTACTTTCCCACTCTCGCCATTCTTAAATAGTGGAGTGACAAGCACAATTTTTTATAATCTAAAGGAACAGTTCCTGAAGCTAGCGAACTTTGGAAGATTATAGTTGGGACATCTACAAAGTACTCACCTACTTCCTTTAAAACCCTGGGATGGAAACCATCTGGTCCTGGGGATTTGTCACTCTTTAGTGCCATTATTTTCTTCATTATTGTTATTTTACATACATTAATTTTATTGAGTCCCTGTCCCTGATTCAATATTAGTTTCCTTGGGATTTCCGGCATGCTATCCTCTTCCTCTACTGTAAATACTGATGCAAAGTAATTATTCAACATGTCCGCCATTTCCTTATTGTCATTGACAACATCAGCGCATTCAGTTTTTAAGGGACCAACATTGCTCCTGACTACCGTCTTTTTCCTAATGTAATTGTAAATTTTTTTTGTATTAATTCTGATATCCCTTGCAAGTTTCTTTTCATACTCCCTTTTTGTAACTTTTACTATCTATTTTGTGACCCTTTGCTGTTCTTTGTATCTTTCCCATTCGCCAGGATCTGTGCTTTTTTTTGCACTTTTGTATGCTTTTTCTTTTAATTTTATGCTGTCTTTTACCTCTTTAGTCATCCATTGCTGGTTTTTTTTACAAGTAGAGCTCTTGCCCCTCAGGAGTATAAATTGGTTCTGTATCACGTTAAATTATTTTCTAAACATCTCCCACTGATCTTCTGTCATTTTACCCATTAACAGATTTGCCCAGTTTACTGTGGACAGTCTCTGCCTCATCCCATTGAAGTCGGCCTTACCTAAATCTAGAATCTTAGGTGCTGTTTCATGTTTCTCTCTTTCAAACGCTACGTAGAACTCGATCATGTTATGATCGCTATTAGATAAATGTTCATGCACAGTTAGGCTGTTAACTAAATCTGGCTCATTTCTCATTACTAAATCTAATATGGCTTGCCCCCTTGTTGCCTCTAGGACATATTGTTGTAGAAAACTATCCCAGACACACTCAAGAAATTCACTACCTTTCTGACAGGTGCTAGTCTGCTTATCCCAATCTACTTGAAAGTTAAAATCCCCCATTAAAACCAGTCTGCCTTTGCAACACGCTTGTCTAATCTCTGCATTTATACAATCTAGCACTTCACAGCTGCTACCAGAGGACCTATACACAACTCCCACTACAGTCTTAAATCCTTTCCTATTTCTTAACTCTACCCATAAAGTCTCCACTGCCTGCTTGCCTCTCGTTATATCCTCTCTTATCATTGAAGTGATTTAATCCTTAATCACTAAGGTTGCTCCTCCCCCTCTGCCATTTTCCCTATCTTTCCTGTAGACCTTATAACCTGGTTTATTTAGTTCTCAGTTATGACCGTTTTACAGCCATGTCTCAGTAATGGCTACAATGTCATACCCTCCAATTTGAATTCGCGTCTGCAGTTCATTCAATTTATTCCTCATACTCTGTGCGTTTGTATAAAGAACGCTTATTTGGGTCACACACCCTAGCCTGTCCACCCTAGCTCAAAGTAATACAGCATCTAATTTAGCAATAATAAGAATAAAACCGGACGACCACCCGGCATCAAACTCGGCACCAGCTACGGACACAGCAACGGCAACAGCACACCCAGCCCAGTCGACCCTGCAAAGTCCTCCTCACCAACATCTGGGGACTTGTGTCAAAATTGGGAGAGCTGTCCCACAGACTAGCCAAGTGACAGCCTGACATAGTCATACTAACAGAATCATACCTTTCAGCCAATGTCCCAGATTCCTTCATCACCATCCCTGGTATGTCCTGTCCCACCGGCAGAACAGACCCATCAGAGGTGGCGGCACAGTGGTATACAGTCTCATGGCATCAGGTCAAACATGGGCAAGGAAACCTCCTGCTGATTACCACCTACCGCCCTCCCTCAGCTGATGAATCAGTACTCTTCCATGTTGAACACCACTTGGAAAAAGCACTGAGGGTAGCAAGGGCACAGAATATATTCTGGGTGGGGGACATCAATGACTGTCACCAAGAGTGGCTCGGTAGCACCAATACTGACCGAGCTTGCTGAGTCCTGAAGGACATAACTGCCAGTCTGGGCCTGCGGCAGGTGGCGAGAGAACCAACATGTTGGAAAAACCTACTTGACCTCGTCCTCTCAATCTACTTTTCGCAGATGCATCTGTCTATGACAATATTGGCAGCAGTGACCACCGCACAGTCATTGTGGAGACGAAATCCCGTCTTCATACTGAGGACACCCTCCATCGTGTTGTGTGGCACTAACACTGTGCTAAATGGGATAGATTCAGAACAGATCTAGCAGCTCAAAATTGGGCATCCATGAGGCACTGTCGGCCATCAGCAGCAGCAAAATTGTATTCCACCACAATCTGTAACCTCATGGCCCGGCATATCCCTCACTCTACCATTACCATCAAGCCAGGGGAACAACCCTGGTTCAATAAGGAGTGTAGAACAGCATGCCAGGAGCAGCACCAGGTGTACCTAAAAATGAGGTGCCAATCTGGGGAAGCTGCAACACAGGACTACATGCATGCTAAACAATGGAAGCAGTATGCTATAGACAGAGCTAAGCGAGCCCACAAACAACGGATCAGATCAAAGCTCTGCAGTCCTGCCACATCAAGTCGTGAATGGTGGTGGACCATTAAACAACTGACGGGAGGAGGAGGCTCCATGAACACCCCCATCCTCAATGATGGCGGAGCACAGCACGCGAGTGCAGAAGACAAGGCTGCAACCATCTTCAGCCAGAAGTGCCGAGTGGATGATCCATATCGGCCTACTCCCGAGGTCCCCACCATCACAGAAGCCAGTCTTCAGCCAATTCGATTCATTCCACATGATATCAAGAAACGGCTGAGCGCACTGGATGCAACAAAGGCTATGAGCCCCGACAACATCCCGGCTGTCGTGCTGCAGACTTGTGCTCCAGAACTATCCGCGCCTCTAGCCAAGCTGTTCCAGTACAGCTACAACACTGGTATCTACCCGACAATGTGAAAAACTGCCCAGGTATGTCCTGTCCACAAAAAGCAGGACAAATCCAATCCGACCAATTACCGCCCCATCAGTCTACTCTCAATCATCAGCAAAGTGACGGAAGGTGTCATCGACAGTAGTATCTGCCTACTCACCAATAACCGGCTCACTGATGCACAGTTTGGGTTCCGCCAGGACCACTTGGCTCCAGACCTCATTACAGCCTTGGTCCAAACATGGACAAAGGGCTGAATTCCAGAGGTGAGGTGAGAGTGACTGCCCTTGACATCAAGGCAGCATTTGACCGAGTGTGGCATCAAGGAACTCTAGTGAAATTGAAGTAAATGTGGATCAGGGGAAAGACTCTCCACTGGCTGGAGCCATACCTTGCACAAAGCAAGATGGTTGTGGTTGTTGGAGGCCAATCATCTCAGCCCCAGGACATCACTGCAGGAGTTCCTCAGGGCAGTGTCCTAGGACCAATCATCTTCAGCTGCCCTTCCCTCCATCATAAGGTCAGAATTGGGGATGTTTGCTGATGATTGCACAGTGTTCAGTTCCATTCGCAACTCCTCAGATAATGAGGAGTTGCATGCAGCAAGACCTGGACGACATTCAGGCTTGGGTAGATAAGTGGCAAGTAACATTCGCGCCACACAAGTGCCAGGCAACGACTATCTCCAACAAGAGAGAATCTAACCACCGCCCTTGACATTCAATGGCATTACCATCGCCAAATTCCCCAACATCAACATCCTGGGGGTCACGTTTGACCAGAAACTTAACTGGACTGGCCACATAAATGCCGTGACTACAAGAGCAGATCAGAGGCTGGGTATTCTGCGGTGAGTGTCTCACCTCCTGACTCCCCAAAGCCTTTCCACCATCCACAAGGCACAATTCAGGAGTGTGATGGAATACTCTTCACTTGCCTGGATGAGTGGAGTTCCAACAACACTCAAGAAGCTCGACACCATCCAGGACAAAACTTGATTGGCACCCCATTCACCACCTTAAACATTCATTCCCTCCACCACCGGCGTACCGTGGCTGCAGTGTGTACCATCTACAAGAAGCACTGCAGCAACTCGGCAAGGCTTCTTCAACAGCCCCTCCCAAACCCGTGACCACTACCACCTAGAAGGACAAGGGCAGCAGGCGCACGGGAACACCACCACCTCGAAGATCCCCTACAAGTCACACACTATCCTGACTTGGAAATATATCGTCGTTCCTTCATAGTCGCTGGGTCAAAATACTGGAACTCCCTCCCTAACAGCACTGTGGGAGCACCTTCACTGCAGCGGTTCAAGAAGGTGGCTCACCACCACCTTCTCAAGGGCAATTAGGGATGGGCAATAAATGTTGGCCTTGCCAGCGATGCCCACAACCCAGGAGTAAATAAAAAAAATCTCACACTAATGCAGCACCTCAAACAAATTCAGCATCTCACCCTAATACAGCACCCAAAACTTTTTTTTATTCATTCGCAGGATGTCGGCATTGCTGGCAATGCCAGCATTTATTGTCCATCCTCATTGCCCTTCAGCGGGCAGTTAAGAGTCAACCACAAAACTAATACTCGCAATATTATCCCATGCATTGTGTGAAGGCCAACTGAATCAGAGACAGTTTAAAATATCAGTCATTTATCAAACAAAAGGAAACTCAAACACAATGGGCCGAAAATTGATCCCGGGACGCGAGAGTACGCACTGCATACTCTCACGTATTCCCACTCCAATTGCCGGTTTTCTGCATGCCCTGCGCATGCGCTGAAAACCGGCAATTGCTCTTCTGAAAAGGGGGCGGGGCCTGGGTGCATCGCGTGCGCGCTACAGGCTGCGCGCACGCTGTGCACTTCATGCTTTGGACGCGCAGGTAAGTAGGGAAGATTTTGGAAATGTAAAAAGGAGGAGTAAGACCCGCTTTTAAGAAGGTAAGTAGTGAATTAAGTATTTTTTTGAATTTTTTTTACAGGTATATCTTTTTTAGAGACTTTAAAGACAGGTAAGTTTATTTTTATAACTTTTTAAAAGATTTTAAATTTTTTCAAAAATTTAATTTTTTATTTAAAATGGTTAATTTAATTAACTATACTTATTTTATTAATGTGATGGTTTTTTTTTTAAATTTAATTGAGGTTTAGCTGTTATTTTGGGGGGGTGTAAGATTCATAGATTTCACAGGGTGCTGTGAAACTTATGAATGGAAGATGGTGTGCTGCCATTGGCTCTAACTGAGTCACGTGATCCCACAGCTCGCACGAATTCACTACGCCGCTGGGATACGCAAGCACTGCCCAGCTGATCTCTAGAACATGAAGTTCGTGCGAGCTGGATCTGAAAAAGCACAAGCGAGGTGAGAGATCGCGGGAAAGCCTTACCCCAGCGGGAACAGAGCGAGATCAATTTCTGGGCCAATGTGATAGCAGTCACAAGTTAGTATTACAGTAAGAGCTCTTCATCAGACACAACAGGGTGCAAAGGCAAAGCAGCAATTACTGATATAGCGGCACCCTGGAGAATCCTATTCTCATGGACTCTTAGCCAAATGCAATTTTTTGAAAAATTTCTTCCATTCCAGTCTTTTGCATTCCTTTCTTAAAGGCTCTTAAATGTTCCGAGCACCGTTCCACAAAATCCGGAGAATAGACTTTGTGACAAAATCACATTGCAATTCCACTCTGATTTGTTCCATCCACCAGCACGTGGCTCTCTTCGAGACACCCAATATGGTCAACAGTGCTTGGATCTAGAGGCGCTGGACTATGGTGCAATGAAGATTTATAAGGATGACACCAGAACTGAGAGGTTAAAGCTATCAGGAAAGGCTGAACAGGCTAGGGCTCCTTTCTTTAAAAAAGAGGAGGCTGAGGGGTGACCAAATAGAGATCTTTAAAATTATGAAGGGTTTCAGTAGCGTAGACATAGAGAAGATGTTTCCAATTGTGGGGAGTCCAAAATTAGGGGTCATCAACAACAACTTATATTTATATAGCACCTTTAATGTAACAGAACGTCCCAATATAAGATAGTCACTAATAATCCAATAAGGAACTCTTCGAAACGTCTTTACTCAGAGAGTGGTTAGAATACGAATAGCATAGATGCATTTAAGGGGAAGCTAGATAAGCACATGTTGATAGGGTGAGATGAAGAAGGGTGGGAGGAGGTTCGTGTGGAGCATAAACACCGGCATAGACTGGTTGGGCCGAATCGCCTGTTTCTATGCTGTAACTATTATATAATACTATTTTAGCTTTCCTGATTCCTTTGATTATTCCTTATCAACGCGTTGACGCTCCTATAAATCTTCGTCTCATCTCAGACCCTACAGACCGTCAACCAGGATTCAACTGGCCACGTCATCGTCGGGTGCTTCTCAACCGCTTTCGAACCGGACAGAGACAGCACACCTCAAAGATCTTCGCCTACGGGGCCTTCGATAACATGTGTCCTTGCGGACAAATACAAACCATGTCCCAGGTCGGTGAATTATGCCAGCTAACCAAACTACCTGGTGGCCTACACACTTCGCATGGCCGGTGATGACAATGCTGTAAGGTGGCTGGAATTATATGTCATGTCTGGCATGAGCGTAACCAATGAGTGTCAGCCGACCTTTCGCCCACGGGGATCTTTACAGCCAAGGTGTAAAATCAGAAAATGCTGGAAATACTCAGCAGGTCAGGCAGTATCTGTGGTTCAGGTCGATGTATCTATTGAAACTCTGTTTTTCTCTCTCCACAGATGCTACCTGACCTGCTGAGTATTTCCAGCATTTTCTGTTTTTCCTTCAGATTTCCAGCATCCGTAATATTTTGCTTTGGTATTAGAGCCAAGGATAATGTCCAGCCGATGGTAAGCTCCCCTTGACTGGAGGGGAAGGGAAGACAAACAATGAAAAAAGAGAGAGAGAGAGAGTGAGAGAGAGAAAGAAAGAAGAGGGACAGGAAGGAGAGGCAGACAAGCACACAGCAATGGGGAGGGAGTTGGGGAAAGAAAAAGATGGGCAGAGGCAGAGATTTGAGATGAATGGGAGGAACTGAGAAAGAACATGAGAAACAGAAAGTAAGAGAGAGAGATGGAGAGAGGGGAAAGGAGAGAGGAATGAAAGAGAGTGGGAAGGAAGAGAGGGGGAGTAGAAGGAGAAAAACAGACATGGACTATGGTTCAAGAGCAGCGACAGAGCTAGAGTGGCAGAAAAAAACCAGTGCTTCCTACGATTTCTGTTCCCGCCAAGCAAGTCTATAAACAATCTTATAAACGAGCTATGCTTAAGATGAGGTGAAAGTTCCATTCAGCCAGCTCCAGGATTCTGCACCGTGAAATGGGAGACTGCCAGCTCACAAGTCCCCCCACCCTATGAAATTAAATGAACGGAAAATTGCAGGCTGGGAGTCTGGTATATGGATTCTTGACGTGCTGTAGAATTTTTAGCCATGTTGCTAACACAAAGTGATCAGAGGAAACCTTCCCCCTATGGCGGGTGGGGGGCGGGGGGGGGGGGGGGTCAGGAAACATAAGACCATAATAAATAGGAGCAGGAGCAGGCCATTTGGCCCCTCGAGCCTGCTCCGCCATTTAATGAGATCACGGCTAATCCGATTTTGGCATCAACTCCACTTTCCTGCCTGTTCCCCATAACCCTTGACTCCCCTGTTGCTCAAAAATCTGTCTATCTCCACCTTGAATATATTCAATCTCCATCTTAAATGGGCGACCCCTTATTCTGAGACTATGCCCCTCTCATTCTAGAGTCCCCCACGAGGGAGAAATTGAAAAGGCAAAATAAAAATAAAGATTGCTGTTTAAAAAAAGATGAATCCACAGCACTAATTCAGACTCACCATTCAAAATTTAAATTTAAGCGCGAGTTTAATTTAATTTTTCAAAAATCCGACTGTTCTCTGTTGGAGATTTAACTCCAATATTTACATTTCTGACTGCAAATAGCACCTAGTATCTATTGAAAAATATTGAACAAGGCTCACGGGCACACCAGCTGAGAAGGTTCAAAAATGCAAACAAAAACCTCCTCGTCTAATACTTCAGTGACTTCCTGAAGAAAACAGCTGGTGACTGTGGAGGGTTTTAGCCCAGTCAACCTCACACAACAGCCTTGTGCTAAAGAGATCAAATCAGGGAGATTTAAATGGTCGAGGCTGCCCCCCCTATAAAGAAAGGACTCTCATTTCTATCGCATCGTTCACAACCTCAGGACGTCCCAAAGCGCTTTACAGGCAATGAAGTACTTTTGAAGTGTAGTCGCTGTTGTAACGTAGGAAACGCGGCAGCCAATTTGTGCACAGCAAGCTCCCACAAACAGCAGTGTGAAAATGAGCAGATAATTTGTTTTAGTGAAATAACAACAGAAAATGCTGGAAACACTCAGCAGGTCAGGCAGCATCGAGGAGAGAGAAACAGAGTCAACGTTTCGGGTCGAGGACCCTTCGTCAGAACTGGAAAAGGTAAGAGAAGTTAGAGAATCTGTTTTAGTGATGTTGATTGAGGGAAAAAATATTGGCCAGGACACCGGGGGAGAGCTCCCCTGCTCTTCTTTGAAATAGTGCCATGGAATCTTTTACGTCCACCCAAGTGGGCAGATGGGGCCTTGGTTTAACGTCTTATCCGAAAGACGGCACCTCTGACAGTGCAGCACTCCCTCAGTACTGCACTGGAGTGTCAGCCTAGATTTTTGCATTCTCGTATCGCCTCTGGTTCTTTTGCCAATTGTCTTAAATCTGTGTCCTCTGGTTACCAACCCTCCTGCCACTGGAAACAGTTTCTTCTTATGTACTCTATCAAAACCCCAACCAAGTTGAACACCTCTATCAAATCTCCGTTTAAACTTCTCTGCTCTAAGGAGAACAACCCCAGCTTCTCCAGTCTCTCCACATAACTGAAGTCCATCATCCCTGGTACCATTCTAGTAAGGAGTGTGATGGAATACTCTCCACTTGCCTGGATGAGTGCAGCTCCAACAACACTCAAGAAGCTCAACACTATCCAGGACAAAACAGCCCGCTTGATTGGCACCCCATCCACCACCTTAAATGTTCACTCCCTCTGCCACCGACGTACTGTGGCTGCAGTGTGTACCATCTACAAGATGCACTGCAGCAACTTGCCAAGGCTTCTTCGGCAACACCTCCCAAACCCGCGACCTCTTCCACCTAGAAGGACAAGGGCAGCAGACACATGGGAACACCACCACTTCCAAGTTCCCCTCCAAGTCACACACCATCCTGACTTAGAAGTGTATCGCCGATCCTTCATCGTCGTTGGGTCAAAATCCTGGAACTCCCTCCCTAACAGCACTGTGGGTTTACCTTCACCCCAGGGACTGCAGCGGTTCAAGAAGGCGGCTCACCACCACCTTCTCGAGGGCAATTAGGGACGGTCAATAAATGCTGGCCTTGCCAGCGATGCCCACATCCCATAAGCGAATAAAAAAAAAATATCTTCTGCACCCTTTCCAAGGCTTGACATCCTTCGTAAAGTGTGAGGCCCAGAATTGAACACAATACTCCAGCTGAGCGCTAACCAGTGTTTTATAACAGTTTAGCATAACTTCCTTGCTTTCGTATGCCCATTAATAAAGCCCAGGATCCCGTATGCTTTTTTAACAGCCTTCTCAGCTTGTCCTGCCACCCTCAAAGATTTGTGTACATGCACCCCCAGGCCTCTCTGTTCCTAAACCGCCGTTAAAATTGTATCATTTCGTTCATATTGCCTCGTTTCATTCCTACCAAAATGTATCACTTCACACGTCCCTGCATTAAATTTAATCTGCCATGTACGTGTCTGCCCTTTTTACCAGTCTGTCTACGCCCTGCTGGAGTCTGTTACTATCCTCCTCATTGTTTACTACCTCTCTGAGTTTCGTGTCAGCCGCAAACTTTGAAAGGATATCCTGTATACCCAAGTCCAAGTCATTAATATAGATCAAGAAGAGCAGTGGTCCTAATACTAACCCTTGGGAAACAAGCACTGTATACCTCCTTCCAGTCTGAAAAACAACCGTTCCCCACTAGACTCTGTTTTCTGTGTTCCTTAGCCAATTTCGTATCCACACAGCCACTGTCCCTTTAATCCCATGGGCTTCAATTTTGCTAACAAAATTCTGCAGGAGGCTTTACTGGAGTTAATTCCGGTTGCGTTCAGTATAATGGAAGCTCCCTGCTCCAGGTTTATGTCCACTGATAACTGGATTAAGAAACCACCCCATAATTCATTTCCCTCCTCGAGAATGAAAGATAATTGATTGTGCACGTTGTAAGTGAAATATAAACTGCGTTAAAAAAAGGGACACGGCGGGCCGCAAAGATACACAGGCTGTCACCTGCCAAACAAGGCTACAGGTTCATCCGGAATGTAATCATGTTTCCATGGGAACCGCCAAGCTTAAATTCAGGACGCACCGTGACAAGTATCGAAAGCACCTGGTCACTGCTTCGAGTAGTGTCACGATGAGACTTACGTTGCTCTTGGCTCTGCAGATAAAGACCTGCTTAAGTTGTTGCTTCACAATGACTCGATCCCAAAACCTAGTGGCCTGGAACCTGCGGTCCGGACCACGGCGAACTGGCAGCGTTTGCCGTCGTGCCACCTTTGAAACCGACCGCAAATTTCGGGGATTTGGCGGGTGCGCAGGCAGAATATTCCCGAAGTTGCGGACTGCCATTCGCCGCTCCGCCATCAGGCTGCGCTGTGCCTCCCCACCTCCCCCCCACAGAGCCGGCAATCTGTGTCGTCACTCAAATCAGGGAAACTGCCGAAAACTCCGGCTTTTCCGCAGTCAGTGCGCTGTTAAATTCCCCACCAAAAGTTAGACCCCCAAGGGATTAGTTGTAACTGGGGTTTTAACAGCGCATTGACTGCTAAACAAAGGTTATGGGCCTGAAAAAACATCATTTTAATTTTGTGCAGTGTATTTAGCCATTTTAATAAAAAATTTTAATTTTTAAGAAACTTTAAAAAAAAAATTTCATTCTTTTTAAAGTTTGTTCATCTTTATTGCCTTTTCCCCGTGTGAGAGCCCCACTTCGCGACACAGGGATCGCGAGATCTTTGGATGAAGCTTACGTCGGGGCCAGCGACGAACGCCTGTGCTTCGCCGCTGACCGCAAATTCTGGGCCAATAGATATGCCTCGGTACCGACCGTCACCCAGCTCCCCGCACCAACGCCCCACCCCCGCCGCACCCCCGCCGCAGACTGCAGTGAGTCACCTGATCTCAGCTGGGCCAATAGTGGTGAGGCGTCAAGGGCCCTGGGCTTGGGGTGGGGGAGGGGTGAGTTAGACTAACAGATGGTTCAACGAGTCGTGACCTCAACGCTATAACGATACAGGGAGGAACCTAGGAACAGGAGTAGGTCATTTAGCCCCTCGAACCTGCCCTGCCGTTCAACTAGATCAGAGCTGATCGGTACCTCAACTCCATTTACCCAACTTAGCTCCTTATCCCGTGATACCCTTACCTTACAAAAATCTACTGATCTCAGCCTTGAAAGCTCCAATTGACCCCCCAGCATCCACAGCTTTTGGGGAAGAGAGTTCCCGATTTCTACTACCCTTTGTCCTGATCACCCTCCTGAATGGCCAAGCTCTAATTTTAAGAGCCTGTCACCTTGATCAGGAATCCCCCACCATAGGAAATAGTTTCTCTCTGTATATCTACCCGATCAAATTGACTTGTTGAAATCACCTAAGATTTGCTCTTCTGACTGCTGTTCATTTACTCTAAGTGCAGGAGCCCACTGGCAAAATTGAGTCGTGATAGTCATTTGCAAGAGTGAAAGAACACTTGGGAACGTTCGGCAAGTTAATCTGCTTGTTCTGCAAATGAATGGTTCCCAGCAGAACTGTACGTACCGTTGAATTTGCCTTTACTCAAGAGAAAACCTTCAAGTGCAAGGGAGTTGAATAATAATCTTTGCTTCCAGTGCTACGCATTCTGCACCGATTTAAATTGTAAGGAAGGTTCTGCAGCAACAACGGCAATTTGCATTTAGATAGCCTCAGCCACAAACCCTAAAAGTGAATTCCACAGCTGCGCAATTCTCTGTGTGTAAAGCAAAAAAGAAGCTGAAGTGTACTCAGCAAGCTCCCACAAACAGCAATGAATCATAGAACCATAGTCATTTAACGGCACAGAGGGAGGCCATTCGGCCCATCCTGTCCGTGCCGGCCGAAAAAGAGCTATCCAGCCTAATCCCACTTTCCAGCTCTTGGTCCGTAGCCTTGTAGGTTTCGGCACTTCAAGTGCATATCCAAGTATTTTTTAAATGCAATGAGGGTTTCTGCCTCGACCACCCTTTCAGGCAGTGAGTTCCAGACCCCCACCACCCTTTGGGTGAAAAATATTCTCCTCAACTCCCCTCTAATTTTCTACCAATTACTTCAAATCTGTGCCCCCTGGTTATTGACCTCTCTGCTAAGGGAAATAAGTGCTTCTTATCCACTCTATCTAGGCCCCTCATAATTTTATACACTTCAATTAAATCTCCCCTCAGCCTCCTCTGTTCCAAAGACAACAACCCCAGCCTCTCCAATCTCTCCTCATAGCTAAAATGAGATATATGACTGAAGGAAAATCTATCTTAAACATCCCTGACAACAATAAGAACTTTAATACAAAAGATAAATTTTAATGATGGCTATGCCACTTTAAAATGCAAGTTGAGATCAGGAATATGAAGGAACGGACATTACTCAGGCAAAAGAAGCAGTTGCAGCCAAGGACAAATCTGGGGTTGCACTGTCTTGAGATAAGACCCTCATTAAACTGCAACAAGTCGAGGAGCAAAGGGATCTGGGAGCACAAATACACAAATCACTAAAAGTAGCCACACAGATTAACAAGGCCATAAAAAAAGCAAACCAAGCACTAGGATTTATTTCCAGAGGGATAGAATTGAAAAGTAGTGAAGTTATGCTAAACCTGTACCAAACCTTGGTTAGACCACACTTGGAGTACTGTGTACAATTCTGGGCGCTATATTATATTAAAGAAAGGATATAGAGGCACTGGAGAGGGTGCAGAGAAGATTTACGAGGATGATACCAGAAATGCGAGCGTATACATATCAGGAGAGGATAAACAGGCTGAGCCTCTTTTCGCTTGAAAAAAGAAGGCTGAGGGGTGACCCTCAGGTAAAGTTGGGTTCTTATTTAATCCGTGTGTTAGTGGTTAAATAAAAGATCTCTGTGAGAGAGATAATGTATCTGTGTGTTTCTGCTAAAGTGGATTCATGTCTACGAACACTACTCTGACATCTAATGTAGGAGGTGTGAGAGGCATAAATAATTCCTACGTGACCAGATAATCTGTTTTAGTGTTGTTGGTTGAGGGAAAAGTATTGGCCAGGGGAGAACTCCCTGCTCTTTTTTGAAATAGTTCCATGGGATCTTTTTATGTCCACCTCAACAGGCAGATGGGGACTTGGTTCAATGCCTTACCTAACAGGTGACACTGTTACATTTTGGGGGGATTTTTACACTAGCTATGCCTTTGGGGCTCAGTGTCCATGACCACTCCCTCAAGCAGGCTGTATTCCCCACGAATGTTTCTCTGCCCAATATCTAGGTAAGTGTAACAAGGCCCAGGGGTCGAGCAGAGAACGTTTGCCAGTGTACATTGGAATATTCAACACACTGTCACGTGAATTTCTTGTCTCCTGCCTAGTTTCCTCGAGCATGGGTGGGTGCATACCGTCCGGGCCTGGGGTTTTATCCTTTTTTTTAGTTTCGCTAGTTTGTCAATTATTTTCTCCCTTTCTATCCCAAATGTAGCAATATTATTTTTAAGTTGAAACCTAAAAAAGCCTTGGCCTGATAGAATGTACATTCTTCCCCCTACTGAGGACAATGAATTAGTCATAATTTACATTAATGATTTGGGCTTAAGAACAAGTAACTCAATATCAAAATTTGCAGATGATACCAAACTCGAGGATACAGCTAATATTGAGGAAGAATGCAACATACCACAAGAAGACATTAGAAACTTGCAATAAAAACAGAAAATGCAGGAAATACTCAGGAAAAATGACAAAAGGGATAATCTTTTTGCTTGTGTCATTTCATCTCTCCTGCCTTCCACCCAATCACAGACTTTCCCTTTTGTTCTTTCCTCCCCTTCCCCCTTTCCCTGCCCCAGCACTTGCTTAAAACCTGTTACATCTCTAACTTTTTTCTGTTCTGACGAAAGGGCATCGACCTGAAAAGTTAATTCTGATCATCTCTCCGCAGATGCCGCCTGACCCGCTGAGGGTTTCCAGCATTTTCTGTTTTTATTTCAGATTTCCAGCATCCGCAGTATATTGTTTTCATATCAGAAAGCTTGCAGACTGGGCAGTTAAGTGGCAAATGAACTTTAACATAGAGTAAGGTGAGGTGATGCACTTTGGTAGGAAAAACAGAAACATCACCAACACCTTAGAAAATAAGAAACTGAATGGGGTAGAAGAGCAAAGGGATCTAGGGATACAGGTGAACAAATCATTAAAACCAGCATCGCAGGTCAGTAAAGTAATTAAAAAAACCTAACAAAGCACTGGGATTTATTTCTAGGGGTATAGAATTCAAAGTTATGTTAAACTTGTATAGGACCCTGGTCCGGCCGCATTTAGAGCACTGTGCACAGTTCTGGTCTCCATAAAAAGGACATAGAGGCACTGGAGAAAGTGCAAAAAAGATTTACAAGGATGGTACCAGAACTGAGAGATTACAGCTATCGGGAAAGATTGAACAGGTTGGGACGTTTTACTTTAGAAAAAGAGAAGACTGAGAGGAGACCTGATAGAGGTCTTTAAAACTATGACTGGGTTGGACAGGGTAGATGTGGAGAGAATGTTTCCACTTGTGGGAGAATCCAAAACTAGGGCCCATAAATACAAGATAGTTACTAATAAATCCAATAGGGAAATAAGGAGAAAGTTCTTTTCTCAGAGTGTGGCTAGAATGTGGAACTCGCTACAACAGGAAGTGGTTGAGGCAAATAGCTGAGATGCTTTCAAAAGGAAACTAGACGAGTACATGAGAATAAAGGGAATAGAGAGATATGCTGAAAGGCTGAGATGAGGCAGATTGAATGGGAGGAGACCGGTGTGGAGTATAGACACCAGCACAGACTGTTTGGGCCGAATGGCCTGTTTCTGTGCTGCATATTCTATGTAATTCTATGTAATTTATTGTTAAACAAATAAATTAACAGTGTTCAAGACAAACAATACATTGACAGTAATTACAAACGTTACTGTACTCCTTGAAATACTATAACAACAAAAATATTTGTAGTGCCCTTGCAGGAGGCACAGCGCCGATTGACAGGACTAAAAAGGGTTAAATTATGAGGACACGTTGCACAGATTAGGCTTGTATTCCCTCAAGTATAGAAGATTAAGGGGTGATCTAATTGCGGTGTTTAAGATGATTAAAGGAGTTGATTGTGGAGATAGAAACTATTTCCTCTGGTGGGGGGAGTCGAGAACAAGGAGGCATAACCTTAAAATTAGAGCCAGGCCGTTCAGGGGGTGATGTCAGGAAGCACTTCTTCACACAAAGGGTAGTGGAAATCTGGAACTCTCTCCCTCAACAAGCTGTTGAGGCTGGAGGGTCAATTGAAAATTTCAAAACTGAGATTGATAAATTTTTGTTTGGCAAGGGCATTAATGGTTACGGAACCAAGGTGGGTAGAGGGAGTGAAGATACAGAACAAATTGAATGGCAGAACAGACTCGTGGGGCTGAATGGCCTACTCCTGTTCCTATGTTCCTATGTTCAGACCAACTGTCATAGTCAGTTATAGCATTTCAAATATTTGACGACATTAAAAAAAATTACATTAACAGGCATTCATAGTTTGTCAAATACATAGGATATTTGTCCACACAGGACAGGCTGGGGTTGTTTTCCTTAGAGCAGACAAGGCTGAGGGGGGACCTGATTGAGGTGCACAAAATTATGAGGGGCATAGATAGGGTAGATAGAAAGGAACTTTTCCCCTTAGTAGAGGGGTCAATAACCAGGGGGGATAGTTTCAAGGTAAGGGGCAGGAGCTTTAGAGGGGATTTGAGGAAAAACTTTTTCACCCAGAGGGTGGTTGGAATCTGGAACTCACTGCCTGAAAGGGTGGTAGAGGCAGGAACCCACACAACATTCAAGAAGCATTTAGATGAGCACTTGAAACGCCATAGCATACAAGGCTACGGACCAAGTGCTGGAAAATGGGATTAGAATAGACAGGGCTTGATGGCCGACGTGGACACGATGGGCCGAAGGGCCTCTTTCTGTGCTGTATAACTGTATGACTCTATGGGGTAGAAATTAGGTCGCGCCCCATTTGGGGCGCAAATATCGTCTGGACGCAAATATTAGCGCCTGGCGCTAATTATCGGCACTGACTGGAAACTTCACTTTTACCGCCCCGGGAGGTGAGTGGAGCGCTAAAGCAGGCGCTGCACACCTGTCTTAAGGCGCAAAGGCCGAGCAGTGAGGCGCTAACTCAGAGCGCTGGCGAAGCTCATGTAATGTCAGTCAGCAATGGAACACACACACAATGGCACGGGCCAGTTCTTAAAGGGGATGGTTAATCTTGCTTTCCATCCACATCCTGTTCATTGCAGCCTTGAATCTCGGCCTGGAGAGACTTGCACATCAAATGTGCTGGAAAGAACAATGGAGAGTACCAGGCAAAGAGCTCAGAGTGCAGCTCCCACAGTCTCTGCTAAATCGATACAAGGAATGGCAAATCAAAATGAACCTGCAAAGTGCTGCTCAGTACCCAAAACTCCTTCACACAACGTTGAATCTCTCCAGAAGTCTCTCCCTCTCTCTCTCAGAATGCGTAGTTCAAAAATGCCACCAACAATAAAAGACAGGAAGAGGCCCCCTTTAAATAGCGCCCCCCCCAGCCCCACAGCGATTGATAGCGTTCCAGTCTTCTGGTCGTTGGAAGCGCCAGGCGGTAAGGCAGGGGGCGCCACTCAATTTCCGCTCCGGGGCGCCACAAGGGCGTTGCACCATGGAATGACGTCACAATCTGCGCGCGCAGGTGGTCGCAGCGGTAAGTTTTAGCGCCGCCGCACAATGTCAAGTTAAGTTCCCGAGCGGCGCAAACATCGCTGCGCACGGGCGTTAGCGGCTTTGCGCCCCATTAGCGCCCTCTTAAGGCGCTAACAGGAGGCGCAACCAACTGAATTTTTACCCCTATGACTCTATCAAGATCTTGAGCGTTACCCTTGACCAGTACTTAACTGGACCAGCCATGCCAACAACTTGGCTACAAGAGTAGGGTGGAAGCTGTGATGGGTGGCTCACCTCTTTACCCCTGAAGCCTCTGCACCATCTATGAGGCTTAGCTCAGGAGTGTGATAAAATACTCACCACATGAGTGCAACAACACTCAAAAAGTCTGACACAATCCAGGGCAGATCAGCCCGCACTAATTGGAGCCCTTGCTGTTGGTTTCGATATTCTCTCCTCCCCTTCCATTCAACAGCAACTCGCATTTATCTACCCCACTGAATGTAGAAAAACACCCAAAGGTGCTTCGCCGAGGCATAATCGGAAAAATAAAGATGCTGAGTCAAAGAAGGAGATATTAGGAGAGTGACCAAAGGGTTTGTCCAAGAGGTGGGTTTTAAGGAGAGTGTGAAAAAAGGAGAGGGAGGAGGAGAGGCAGAGAGGTTTAGGGAGGGAATTCCAGAGCGTGGGGCCCAGACGGCTGAAGGCACAGCCGCCAATGGTGGAGCCTCTGTTGCCGAGAAGGACAAGAGCAGCAATGTCATGGGAACACCATCACCTCCACGTTCCCGCTCCAAGTATACCATCCTGACCTATACATATATCACTGTTACTTCAAAGTGGCTGGATCAAAATCCTGGGAATCCTTATCTAATATCGTCGTGGGAACACCATCAGCAGAAGGAGAGCAGTAATTCAAGGAGAAGGCCCATCACCACCTTCTCAGGGCCACTAGGGATGGAGAATAAATGCGACCTTTTCATTGTTGCCCACATCCCAAGGACAACAAATAAGAAAGAACAATTACATCTGCCACTACAGCAACGTTCAAAGAAATGTTTCAGCCTGTCCGTCTATCTCAAGCTGACCAAATTGAATAGAACAACATCTGAGTGGAAATGCGTCAAGAGGAGTCCTTTGGAATAATGGCATCTGAAGTGACGCTTTGTATCTCAGGCTCTAACATCTATTCTATATGCAGCTTGAAGAAATCATCTGAGAATACCTAAGTTTAGCCCTATGTACCATTGCAAGCAAAAATGAATTATCTGAAAGGCAGCCCATCAACGAAACAGTAATGCACTGGAGTGTCAGTCTAGATTATGTTCTCAAGTCCTGAAGTGAGATTTCAACTCACAAATTTCTAATTCACAGATAAGAATGCTGCTGACTGATCCAAGGCGATGCATAATTAAATTTCAGATTAAGACTATTCAAATTCTCACCCTTCTGTTTACATCCCCTCAAGGACTTGCCCTTCCCTATCTCTGTAACCTCCTCCAGCCCTGCAACTGCCCCCCCCCCCCCTCCCAAATTTCCCGTTCCTCCGACTCTGGCCTCTTGTGAATCGCCACTCCCTTCGCCCCACCATTGGCGTACGTGCCTTCAGCCATTCCCCAACTCCTCCACCTCTCCACCTCTCCACCTCGCTCTCCTCCTCTAAGACCCTCCTTAAAACCCACCTCTTTGACAAAGCTTTCCGTCACTCTCCTAATATCTCCTTCTTCGGCTCAGTGTCTATATTTTTCTGATTCTGCCTCTGAAGCACCTTGGGATGTTTTTCTACGTTAAGGGGTATATAAATGCAAGTTGTTGTTGCTAAGTTTGGGCCAGTTTGGATCAAAAGTCAAACTTTAAACTCACCATTCACACTAATGTAATAAAAACAGAGCATGTTGGAAGAGAAGAAAGATTATACCTGAAATATTAACCTATCGTTTCATTTCAGATACTTGCTGGCCTGTTGTGCATTTCCAATATTGTATATTTTAATTTCTTAGCTGCCTGTGGCACCATTCGAAGAAGATCAAGGGAGTTCTCCTAATGTCTTGGTTAGCAATTATCCCTCAACCAACACCGCTAAAAACAGATTAACTGGTTATTCAGCTGATTGTGGGACCTCACTCTGGGCAAGATGGACACTGTGTTTGCCTACAAAACAGCAATGACTACACTTCTGAAGCAATTAGTTGGCTGTGAAGCACTTAGGGATGTCCCGAGGGCATGAAAGGCACAATATAAGTATCAGCCGTAGCTCAGTGAGAAGCACACTCGCCTCTCCAAAGACTTGAGCACAAAATCTAGGCTGACACTGAGGGAGGGCTGCACTGTCGGAGGTGCTGTCTTTCAGACATCCCGTTAAATCGAGGCCCCGTCTGGCCTCTCAGGTGGATGTAAAAGATCCCATGGCACTATTCGAAGAAGAGCAGGGCAATTCTTCTGGCCAATACTTATCCCTCACCCAACATCACTAAAGCAGATTATCTACGCTATCGTGTTTCCTCCATTTCAACAATGACTACACTTCAAATGTATTTCATTGGCTGTAATGCGCTTTGGGACATCCTGAGGCCATGAAAGGGGCTATAGAAATGCAAGATCTTTCTTCACATCATGTCGGCTGACACTTGACTAGCACTGGTGGACAGCTGTGATATCAGAGATGCTCTGTTTCGAGGGAGACCTTCATTGGAAGCCCTATCTGCCTCTACTGGTAGTTCAGATGAATGTTAAACACCATATGGCGCTATTCAAAGTACAACAGGGAGCTGGTTAAAATTCCTCCTCAATAAATATCACAAATGAAACGGAGGCAGTGGTCATTCATCTCATTGCTGTTTGTGACATCTTGCTGTGGTGTCAAAATGCCTGCCTCGTTTGCATACATAACAGTTGCTCTACTTTAGTCATTTTATGTGAATTACTTTGCGGTGTTACTGAGAGTTATAATCAGCAGCTTTTTGAATGGTACTTTATCTCCTTAGGCAGAGTGTGAAGGAATAAGCCATATAACCTATTTAGAAAAATACACTAATGAAAGAATTCTGGCCGTATTAAAACATGACAAACTGGGTTTGGAAATTTAGAAACCAAACTATGAAATAACTGTGAAAGAATTCTGGCTATTGAGATAAGACAGTTGTTGACCCTGAATAAATAACCTATTGAAACAGAAGGTGCATGGCTCCAAGTAGCTGACTTTTGGGAACAAAAACAATGGTCCACCCTAGATAAGGTGTTTTAATTTAAACTTCGTAAAAATGGCACATAAGATAAGGACCATCTGTCCTCGTAAAGATGACATAAAATAAGGGACACCTGCCCTTCACACCGTTTTATATGGTAAACGTAGAACACCTGGAGATGCGACAAGATTCTGGAATATTACAAGCTGATGTGGCAGTGGAGAATTGCAGAGGTCGACAGAAAGATGAATAGGGATAATTAACTTGCATCAGCAGGAAACCTTAAAGGAAATACAACTGGAAGAGGGTATAAATATTGAAGTTTCAAATGGGATATCAGAGTTGCTTTAATCGGGCAAGATGATTCTCGGCTACAGAGGCGGCTCTGTGGTCTACCACTCTTTGTACCTCAGGGATCCAAGGTATTTGATATTGATGGATATCCTGTATAGAAAACTTTAAGAACTGTAATACTGTAGAGAAGTTAAGATTTAAAAGTAAGATTCTCTGTTAATAATAAGATCGTATTTTTTCTCTTTATTGTACATGCACTGTAAATTGCAGGTCGGTTCTTTTAATAAATCTCTATATATTTTTAGAATTGTCTCACATAAGTCTTCTGTATCAATAACTCATGAACTCAATCTCTGTACACTCTTTGGTGAAGAGTTACAGAATTCTGAAGGAGTTCTCCAGACCCTCATAATATCCAGGACGTTACAGTCTAGCTAAACTTATTAAATCACTATCTGGAGGACAGTAACATTCTCGGGTTGCTCCTTTCCTTTAGGGAGAGATAGTCCGGACCTTTAGACCCAGTTAAGCGTCTTTAGGATTCGGCTACCTCAAACTTTAGTTGAAAGTGAACGTCTGAGAAATACGCCTGATCCGGGGTAGCCCCAAAGGGGCTAGGACTAGTAATTATTCCTTCAAGGGGATAACCTTGGAACTGAGACCCCTGTTTTCAGAGAAAAGCATAGATCAAAGGAGTATTAGAGGGTTAGATATTGGTTGCATAAACTTGGCTTGCATTCTCTTGCGTTTAGACGGTTGTGGGGTGATCTAATCAAGGTCGTCAAAGTGATTAAGGGTTTTGATCGATAGGGTGAATACAGGAAAACTATTTCCTCTGGTCGGAGAATCAAGAACGAGGGGGACATCATCTTAAAATTAGAGCCAGGCTGTTCAGGAGCGAAATCAGGAAATACTTTTTCACACAACAGGTAGTGGAAATCTGAAACACTCTCCCCCAAAAGGCTGTGGATGCTGCAGGAAATCAAAACAGAAATCGATAAGATTTTGTTAGCTAAAGCTATCAAGGGATACGGAGCAAAGCAGGGTGAACAGAATTGAAGTGCAGATCAGCCATGATATAATTGAATGGAGGAGCAGGCTAGAGGGGCTGAATGGCCTTCTCCTCTTCCTAATGTTTCTATTGCATCTTGCCCATGCTGAGCACCTCATGAATACTTATTTGTTCCTCAGTATGCAAAGAGAAAATTGTTCCAATTCTCTGGTACGGACATTCCTCATTTTGATGAGCATGCACGCAGAAGAGACTTGGGAGTTTTGAGAAAACAGTAACAAATTAATGTATCTAGTTCCAAATCCCTTGCTACTGATGCTGAGTCATATCTGTGTACTTATTTAGACTAGCTGTGTTTGCACACAGTCCTCTGCTGCAACTCATTAACATTCACCCACTTGAGTTAACTTCTAGTGCCTGGATATCATTAAAATAATAACTTAATGAGATTCCATTAAAATATAAAATTCATCTATTTTTTTTGTGTCAGCGCTGCAGAATCCCACAAGCAGTTTGCTGTCTAGAACCAGGGGTCACATTCTCAGAATAAGGGGTCGGCCATCTAGGACTGAGGTGAGGAGAAATTTCTTCATTCAGAGGGTGGTGAATCTTTGGAATTCTCTACCCCAGAGGGCTGTGGATGCTCAGTCATTGAGTATATTCAAGACAGAGAGGTCGATAGAATTTGGGATTTTAAGGGAATCAAGGGATATGGGGATCGAGCGGGAAGGTGGAGTTGAGGCAGAAGATCAGCCATGATGTTATTGCAGGCTTGAAGGGCTGAATGGCCTACTCCTGCTCCTATTTCTTATGTTCTTATGATATTAACAGCCAAGGTGATCATTCTCCAATCGTGGAGTTTTCCATATTGACATTGAAACAGTCAACCCCATCACGCATGATGCTGCTGATTGTTTTTTTCAGGGAGGCTGGTGGTCAGAGGGACAATCTCAGCTTGTGAAGAGACTAATTGGAAATGGACGCACGACATTGCTTTTAATCACTCGTGTACAACTAGATGGTTTCGTCATCGACAATTTTGCGATGGTTTTGTTGCCTTGCCCAATTTCATGAAAATGTACCCTACCACAAATGCTGATTTTGGTAATGGGATGGAGAAGCCTGAAACCTTACCCGGCTAACCTCCAAATCCCATGGTTGAAGCAAGAAAAAAAGAGGGGAACGGCATTGCTGTCAACGCTAGATCAATGAGATCCTTGCTCATCAACGTTTGCCCCTTTGACAGGATAATGATATTGAACACAGCTCTTCCTAACTTATCATACTTGTTCTCTGCAACCCCTCTCTCCCGTCTCCTTCACTCTCACCTCCAATAACAAGTGCGAGGAGCTCATGGACTTCTTTGTCACGAAGATTGAGACCATCCGATTGGCTGCCTCTGCCACTTCCTGCCTTCTCCTAAACCACTGGGCCAAACTTCCTCAAAGGGTTCCCCCTGCCCTAGCCCTGAATGCATCTTTCTCTAGTTTCTCTCCTATCTGCCCTCATGACCTCTCCGCATTCATCTTGTCCATGAGACCCACCTCCTGCTCCCTGGACCCTATTCCCAATAAGCTGCTGATCACCCAACTTCCCTTCCTGGCTCCCATGTTAGCTGATATTGTTAACGGTTCTCTCTCCTCAGGTACTGTCCCCTCTCTCTTTCAAATATGCCGTCATGACCCCTCTCCTCAAAAAAAACCCTTGACCTCTCCGTCCTTGCAAACTACCACCCCATCTCCAACCTCCCTTTCCTCTCCAAAGTCCTTGAACGTGTTGTCACCTCCCAAATCCGTGCCCATCTTTCCCGCAACTCCATGTTTGAAACCCTCCAATCAGGTTTCCGCCCTTGCCACAGTACCAAAACGGCTCTGATCAAAGTCACAAATAACATCCTTTGTGACTGTGACAAAGGTAAACTATCCCTCCTCGTCCTTCTTGACCTGTCTGCAGCCTTTGACACGGTTGACCACTCCATCCTCCTCCAACACCTGTCCTCCACTGTCGTCCAGCTGGGTGGGACTGCACTCGCCTGGTTCAATTCTTATCTATCTAATCGTAGCCAGAGAATCACCTGCAATGGCTTCTCTTCCCGCTCCCGCATTGTTGCCTTTGGTATCCCCCAAGGATCTATTCTTGGCTCCCTCCTATTTCCCATCTACATGTTGCCCCTTGACGACATCAGCCGAAAACACAGCGTCAGTTTCCACCTCTCGCGACCCCTCCACGATCTCTAAATTGTCAGACTGTTTGTCCAACATCCAATACTGGATGAGTAGAATTTTTTTCCAACTAAATATTGGGAAGAACAAAACCATTTGTCTTCGGTCCCCTCTACAAACTCCATTCCCTTGCCACTGATTCCATCCCTCTCCCTGGCAACTGTCTGCGGCTGAGCCAGACTGTTTGCAACCTTGGTGTCGTATTTGATCCTGAAATGAGCTTCAGACCACATAACCACTCTATCATTAAGACCGTCTATTTCCACCTCCGTAACATCGCCGACTCCGCCCCTGCCTCAGCTCATCTGCTGCTGAAACCCTCATCCATGCCTTTGTTACCTCTAGACTTGACTATTCCAACACAATCCTGGCTGGCATCCCACGTTCTACCCTACGCAAATTGAGGTCATCCAAAACTCTGCTACCCATGTCCTAACTCGCTCCAAGTCCCGTTCACCCATCACCCCTGTGCTCGCTGACCTACATTGGCTCCCGGTTAAACAACACCTCGATTTCAAAATTCTCATCCCTGTTTTAAAATCCCTCCATGACCTTGCCCCTCCCTATCTCTGTAACCTCCTCCAACCCTCTGAGATCTCTGATTCTGGCCTCATGCACATCGCCAATTTTAATCACTCCACCATTGGTGGCCGTGCTTTCAGATGCCAAGACCCTGAGCTCTGGAATTCCCTCCCTAAACCTCTCCGCCTCTCTACCTCTCCTCCTTTAAGTTGCTCCATAAACCCTATCACTTTGACCAAGCTTTTGGTCACCTGTCCTAATATCTCTATATGGCTCGGTGTCAAATTTTGTTTTATAACACACCTGTGAAGCGCCTTGGGACGTTTAATTATGTTGAAGGATCGATATAAACGCAAGTTGTTGTTAGTTGCTATTGCTGTAAACAGTTACTTTCTTGATTGCAAGCCAAAAATCAGCAATGCCGCCTAAGCAAGTATAAGGAACTGCTATCTCTTTCTGAAGCCGCGAAGTTTGCTGACATCCAATCTTAATTTTAAATGCAGCACTAGAGTGTGACGGAGAGCAGATGGAATTAATTACAAATATTATTTGCTCAGAGACAGTAAAGAAAAATGGAAAGATCGAGAGGCTGGTTATTTTGTGCTGTGACTAGCTTTCTGTTATAGTGATTACACCGTGGAATGGAAAATGGAAATTAAATTGAAGTGATGGTGCATTTAAAAATTGTATTTTGCTGCAGAATAAAAATTACAGGTTTCCTTACAGATATTGTGAAACAGTTCATTGCAATAAAAAATCCACATTGGAGCTAAATCATTTATCTCTATTAATAGGGTTGCCATTAACAAGGCTGATAAGTGGCAGGTAACATTCGTACCACACAAGTGCCAGGCAATGACCATCTCCAACAAGCAAGGGTCTAACCACCGCCCCTTGACATTCAACGGTATTACCATCGCCGAATCCCCCACCATCAACATCCTGGGGGTCACCATTGACTAGAAACTTAACTGGACCAGCCACATAAATACTGTGGCTGCAAGAGCTGGTCAGAGATTGGGTATTCTGCAGCGAGTGTCTCACCTCCTGGCTCCCCAAAGCCTTTCCACCACATACAAGGCACAAGTAAAGAGTGTGATGAAATACTCTCCACTTGCCTGGATGAGTGCAGCTCCAACAACACTCAAGAAGCTCGACATCATCCAGGACAAAGCAGCCCGCTTGATTGGCACCCCATCCACCACCTTAAACATTCACTCCCTCCACCACCGGCGTACCGTGGCTACAGTGTGTACCATCTAGGAGATGCACTGCAGCAACTCGCCAAGGCTTCTTCGAAGCACCTCCCAAACCCGCGACCTCTTCCACCTAGAAGGACAAGGGCAGCAGGCGCATAGGAACACCATCACCTGTAAGTCCCCCTCCAAGTTGCACACCATCCTGACTCGCTGTGTAAAAAAAATCTTCTTCATCTCCCCTCTGGTTCTTTTGCCAATTATCTTAAATCTGTGTCCTCTGGTTACCAACCCTCCTGCCAGTGGAAACAGTTTCTCCTTATTTACTGTATCTTCATCAATCATCATCTCCTGACTCACACTGAGCTAACAAGGCCAGTCACCCACCCATGTGACGTAGAAACAGAAGTAGGCCATTCAGCCCCTCGAGCCTGTTCCGCCATTCAATTAGATCATGGCTTATCTGTACCTCAACCCCATTTACTGGCCTCTGACCCATATTCCTTAATACCCTTACCAAACAAAAATCTATTAATCTCAACCTTGAAAATTTCAATTGATCCCCAGCATCAACAACCTTTTGAGACAGAGTCTCTCAGATTTCTACTACCCATTGTGTGATGAAGTGGTTCCTGATTTCCCTCCTTAATGACCATTCTTGATGTGGCAGTCTATGTCAGGTGATCATTAAACGTCCTGTGGCAACATTCAAATAGAAAGACTTTCATTTATATAGCAGCTTTCACAACCTCGGGACATCCCAACGCATTTCACAGCCAATGAAGTACTATTTGAAATGTAGTCACTGTTGTAATGTAGGAAACATGGCAGCCAACTTGCGCACAGCAAGCTCCCACAAACAGCAATGTGATGATGACCAGATAATCTGTTTTTAGTGAGGTTGATTGAGGGATAAATATTGGCCAGGAGACCGGAGATAACTCCCCTGCTCTTCTTCACAATAGTATCGCGGGATATTTTATGCCCACCTGAGAGGGCAGACAGGGCCTTGGTTTAATGTCTTATCTGAAAGACGGCACCTCCAACAGTGCAGCACTCCCTCAGTACTGTACTGTAGTGTCAGCCTTGTTTTTGGTGCTCAAATCTCTGGAGTGGGACTTGACCCACAACCTTCTGACTCAGAGGCGAGAGTGCTACCCACTGAGCCACGGCTGACATGAAAGAACCATGAGTTCGCCTGCTGCCCTGGCCATCATTCCTCCCTCAACTGACACCATGAAAAAGCAGATTAACTGGCAATTCATCTTCCTTGCTTGTGGGATCTTACTGTGTGCAAAGCGGCTGCATGATAACATTTACTGCACTTCAAAAGTAATTAATTGGATGTGACACAGTTTGGACCATCCTTAAGACTTGACAAGGCTCTAGCCAAAGACAAGTCCTTTCTTCCTTCAAATGAGTGCCGACTAGCTATTTGACTGAGGGTGGCACCAAAGTTAAGGCCGATAGGGTCCTCACCAAACATCCACTGCATCAACTTTCCAGCCAGGGTAGTGGACAGGAGGGAAAGCTTGCTTGATTTTCCCCTCTCGATCTCGGCCTTTAGTATGTAGCGTATATTTTTCAGAAGAGATAGCATGTGTGATGTATTGCTATGATTACGGGTGATACATTTTAGCAGATTAACCTGTAGATCCTTTCCGGCACAGATATGATGGGTCAAATGGCCTCCTTCTGTGCTAAAAATGTCTATGATTCTATGATCAGAAGCACCGCTGTGACAAAGAGCCTCTACCTGAATACGAACTTGTCTTTTCTCTCCTCACGTGCGTGTTCCCAGCATGTTACATTTTGTATTTTGGACTGCACAGAATTTACATAAGAACATAAGAACATAAGATGTAGGAGCAGGAGTAGGTCATTTGGCCCCTCGAGCCTGCTCCGCCATTCAATAAGATCTTGGCTGATTTGTACTTCTGTTTATTCTTTCTAATCTCATGCGTGGCAATGCCGTTGCATAAATTGTTTCACATTTTATAGAGATGGCAGGGGTACATTTTCATCTTCACCACATGGAAATAAAGACCGGACATATCCTGGGCCAATATTTATCCCTCAATCAACATCACCAAAAACAGATTATCTGGTCATTAACACATTGCTGTTTGTGGGAGCTTGCTGTGCACAAATTGGCTGCCACTACAACAGTGACCACGCTTCAAAAAAAAAGTACTTCATTGGCTGTAAAGTGCTTTGGGATGTCCTGAGGTCATGAAAGGTGCTATATAAATGCAAGTCTTTCTTTCTGTCTATAATGGACGGGTGAACTGTTCCACCAGATTAGAGCTGAGATGTCGAAAATGATCATTTACTCCACTGTCACGTCACAGTCCAATTGTTGGAGCTGTTTTTCCTTCGACAATTAAACTGAAGACAGTTTAAACGCTCTAGACAGTAGGATCCCACAATAGAGTTAGAGCAGGAGTGGTCGAGACATTTGGTCTTCATGGGCCAAATTGGTGTTTACCATTGAAGGATTGTGGAATTTTGATAATTGTTTTAAAGAAGACTAAAGTAATGGACTAAAGAACACAGCTCTTGCCTGGACCAAAGTCAGGATGCATTTGTACTGAAGAGAAAGAAATGTATGTGTTACTCAGGATGAAATGGAGCCTTCGTAAGATTACACCAGGAACATATGATCATAAGAAACAGGAGCAGGAGTAGGCCATTCGGCCCCTCGAACCTGCTCCGTCATTCAATAAGATCACCGCTGCTCTTAGACCTCAACTCCACTTTACCGCCCGATCTCCATATCCCTTGATTCCCTCTGAGTCCAAAAAAATCTGAAGTAACTGATAAGCAGAAACAATGCAGGCAACTGCAGACATAAGGAAGCAGGACTTGCAAATTGCTAAGAGATTCTGTAATTTTTAAAATATTCATTCATGGGTTGTAGACGTCACTGGCAAGGCCAATATTTATTGCCCATCCCTAATTGCCATTGCGAAGGTGGTGGTAAGCTGCCTTCTTGAACCGCTGCAGTCCGTGTGATGAAGGTACTCCCACAGTGCTGTTAGGGAGGGAGTTCCAGAATTCTGACCCAGCGACGATGAAGGAAAAGCCGATATATTTCCAAGTCAGGATGGTGTGTGACTTGGAGGGGAACTTGCAGGTGATGGTGTTCCAATGCGCCTGCTGCCCTTTTCCTTCTAGGTGGTAGAGGTCGTGTGTTTGGAAGGTGCTGCCGAAGAAGCCTTGGTACACACTGCAGCCACATTGCGCTGGTGGTGGAGGGGGTGAATGTTTAAGGTGGTGGATGGGGTGCCAAACAAACGGGCTGCTTTGTCCTGGATGGTGTCAAGCTTCTTGAGTGTTGGAGCTGCACTCATCCAGGCAAGTGGAGAGTATTCCATCACACTCCTGACTTGTGCCTTGTAGATGGTGGAAAGGCTTTGGGAAGTCAGGAGGTGAGACACTCGCCGCAGAATAACCTGCCTCTGACCTGCTCTTGTTGCCACAGTATTTATGTGGCTGGTCCAGTTGAGTTTCTGGTTAATGGTAACCCCCAGGATGTTGATGGTTGGGGATTCAGCAATGAAAATGTCACTGAATGTCAAGGGGCAGTGGTTAGACTTTCTCTTGTTTGAAATGGTCATTGCCTAGCACTTGTGTGGCGCAAATGTTACTTGCCACTTATCAGCCCAAGCCTGAATGTTGTCTAGGTTTGATAATTAAACAACAGATTTTGGAAAGGAAACTGTATAAAATGAGGGTTTGCAGGAGAACCACGGACGACGTCAGAACAAGACGCCGATGGAAAGGAACTTTCTTTTCCTTCCCAAGACGAAGAATCTGATCAATTCTTTGTCTCGAGTTGCACTCGCTAGAAATACGGTTGTATCGAAGAGTTGCTACTTTCTTTCTGGTACAAACTGTCATGTTGTAGGTCAAATTAAACTATTTAAAGTTAGAAAATATCTGCAGTGTCTCATTTGATTCTTAGCCTTTTGTATTCTGAACCAAAGAGACAAATTATGTAACACCATGGAGACTCAGGGCCCCGTATAAATTTTAAATCCATGTTACCGTCAATTTGCATTTCACTCAGGTTGCTGAATAGCAACTGATCTTGCTATTCTGATTTAGAACTTTCCCACCAATGAGATCACAGTGCCAAGAACAGTGTTACACAATTCAGTAAAGTCAAAAGAGAACAACTGAGCAGACAAGAATTAAACAACAACTTGTATTTATACAGCACCGTTAACGTAGTAAAACGTCCCAAGGAGTGTTTTTTTTTAATTCATTCATGGGATGTGGGTGCCATTGGCAAGGCCAGCATTTATTGCCCATTTCTAGTTGCCCTTGAGAAGGTGGTGGTGAGCCGTCTTCTATGAACCGTTGCTGTCCGTGTCTCATTGTTTTTTGTAGCAGTTTGTTACAACTGAGTGGCTTTCTCGGCCATTTCAGAGGGCAGTCAACCACATTGCTGCGGGTCTGGAGTCACATATAGGCCAGACCACGTAAGGACAGCAGATTTCCTTTCACTAAAGGACTGAACCAGCTGGGTTTTTACAACAATCCAATAGTTTTATGATCCTAGCTTTTTAGATTTAAATTCCCCAGCTGCTGTGGTGGGATTTGAACTCACACCTACTGGATCATTAGTCCATGCCTAGCTAGAATTACTAGTCCAGTAACATAACCACTATGCTACCGTTCCCATTACAAAACCAACTTTGACACAGAACCACATAAGGAGATATTAGGGCAGATAACCAAATGCTTGGTCAAAGAGGTAGGTTTTAAGGAGCCTCTTAAAGGAGGAGAGAGAGGTAGAGAGGCGGAGAGGTTTAAGGAGGGAATTCCAGAGCTTAGGGCCTAAGTAGCGGAAGGCATGGCCACCAATGGTCGAGCAATTAAAATCAGGGATGCTTATGAGGCCAGAATTAGAGGAGTGCAGATATCACGGGGGGATGCGAGCCTGGAGGAGATTACAGAGATAGGGAGGGGCGAAGCCATGGATTTGAAAACAAAGATGAGAATTTTTAAATCGAAGCGTTGCTTAACTGGGAGTCAATGTGGGTCAGAGAGCACAGGGGTGATGGGTGAACGGGACTTGGTGCGAGTTAGGACATGGGCAGCCGAGTTTTGGATGACCTCTCAAGCTTACGTAGGGTAGAATGTGGGAGGCCAACCAGGAGTGCATTGGAATAGTCAAGTCCAGAGGTAACAAAGGCATGGATGAGGGTTTCAGCAGCATATGAGCTGAGGCAGGGGTGGAGTCCGGCGATGTTACGGAGGTGGAAATAGGTGATCTTAGTTATGGCGCGGATATGTGGTTGGAAGCTCATTTCAGGGTCGAATATGTCACCAAGGTTACGGACAGTCTGGTTCAGCCTCAGACAGATACTTGGGAGGAGGGATGGAGTTGGTGGCTAGGG
The DNA here is from genome assembly GCA_030390025.1 of Squalus acanthias. Taxonomy (NCBI): domain Eukaryota; kingdom Metazoa; phylum Chordata; class Chondrichthyes; order Squaliformes; family Squalidae; genus Squalus; species Squalus acanthias. Next base: position 12,964,481 of record CM059426.1, read on the forward strand.
AACGGAGTTTGTGGCGGGAACCAAAGATAATGGCTTCGGTCTTCCCAATATTTAGTTGCAGGAAATTTCTGCCATCCAGAACTGGATGTCGGACAAGCAGTCTGACAATTTAGAGACAGTGGAGGGGTCTAGAGAGGTGGTGGTGAGGTAGAGCTGGGTGTCGTCAGCGTACATGTGGAAACTGACGCTGTGTTTTCGGATGATGTCACTAAGGGGCAGCATGTAGATGAGAAATAGGAGGGGGCCAAGGATAGATCCTTGGGGGACACCAGAGATAATGATGAGGGAGCGGGAAGAGAAACCATTGCAGGTGATTCTCTGGTTACCATTAGATAGATGAGAATGGAACCAGATGAGGGAAGTCCCACCCACTGGATGACAGTGGAAAGGCGTTGGAGGAGGATGGAGTGGTCAACCGTGTCAAAGGTTCCAGACAGAGATAGTTTACCTTTGTCACATTCACATAGGAATTCATTTGTGACTTTGATAAGAGCCGTTTCGGTACAGTGGCAGCAGCGGAAACCTGATTGGAAGGATTCAAACATAGAGTTCCGGGAAAGATCGGCACGGATTTGGGAGGCGACAACATGTTCAAGAACTTTGGAGTGGAAAGTGAGGTTAGAGATGGGATGGTAGTTTGCAAGGGCGGTGGGATCAAGGGTTGCTTTTTGAGGAGAGGGGTGATGCCAGCGGATTTGAAGGAGAGGGGGATAGTACCTAAATGCAAATAGGACGCGCTGCCTGTGCCAAGGCTCAGAGGGTGCTTGTGGCCCATGGGCCACGTATTGGATCCCCCTCAATTTAAAGAGTATTCCTAATACACAACATCACGAAAAAAGAGAGAATGTTCACAGTAGAAACATTCTAAACCCACATCGTGCAACAATAGACTAAGAGAATGTTCGCAACAGTAAATAACAAAGTGTTCTATAGACACATAAATAACAAAAGGAAAATTAAAGTAGTGATAGGGCAACTAAAGGATGAGCAAGATAAACTCACAGGTAATCATAGAGAAACAGCAGAAGTATGGAATAACGACTTCGCCTCAGTATTTACAAAGAAGATGAAAAAAAATAGACCACTAAAGGATGAGCTTGAAAAGAATATTAATACAGTTGAGTTACAAAGGAAGAAAATAGTTTTCTGTTTATTCATTCATGGGATGTGGGCGTCGCTGGCAAGGCCAGCATTTATTGCCCATTCCTAACTGCCCTTGAGAAGGCGGCGGTGAGCTGCCTTCTTGAACTGCTGCAGTCTGTGTGGTGAAGGTACTCCCAGGTTCTGTTCGGTAGGGAGGTAGGAAGGGTAGGCAGGGAGTTCCTGGATTTTGACCCAGCGACGATGAAGGAGCGGCGATGTATTTCCAAGTCAGGATGGTGTGTGACTTGGAGGGGAACTTGGAGGTGGTGGCATTCCCATGCGCCTGCTGCCCTTGTCCTTCTAGGTGGTAGAGGTGGGAGGTGCTGTCGAAGAAGCCTTGGCGAGTTGCTGCAGTGCATCTTCTGGATGATACAAGCTGAAGCCACTGTGGGCCAGTGTTGGAGGGAGTGAATGTTTAATGTGGTGGATGGGGTGCTAATGAAACGGGCTAACGTCAGTGATAGAAAAGATACTAGAATCTGCACTAAAAGAAGTGATAGAAGAGCATCTAGAGACAGAACATGGAACAAAAAATAGTCAGCATGGATTCCAAAAGGCATTTAACTAACCTGATAGAACTCTTTGAAGAGTTAATGGAAGGAGTAGACAAGGGTAATGCAGTAGATGCCATATACTTGGAATTTCAAAAGGCCTTCGATAAGGTACCACATGGTAAACTTATGACAAAGGTTAGGGCAGGTGGAGTCAGGGAAACATAGCTGAATGGATAGCAAATTGGCTAAAGTTTAGAAAGCAGAGAGTAGGGGTAAAGGGTAGATATTCAGACTGGAGGAAGGTAGAAAGCGGTGTTCCACAAGGATCAATGCTGGGATCACTGTTATTCATAATTTACATTAAAGATTATTGCTTAAAAATAAGTAACACAATATCAATGTTTGTAGATGAGAGAAACATAGAAACATAGAAAAATAAGAGCAGGAGTAGGCCATTCGGCCCTTCGAGCCTGCTCCGCCATTCAATATGATCATGGCTGATCCTTTATCTCAATACCATATTCCCGCTCTCTCCCCATACCCCTTGATGCCTTTTGTGTCTAGAACTCTATCTATCTCCTTCTTAAATATATTCAGTGACTTGGCCTCCACAGCCTTCTGTGGTAGAGAATTCCACAGGTTCACCACCCTCTGAGTGAAGAAATTTCTCCTCATCTCAGTCCTAAATGTCCTACCCCGTATCCTGAGACTGTGACCCCTCGTTCTAGACCCCCCAGCCAGGGGAAACATCCTCCCTGCATCCAATCTGTCTAGCCCTGTCAGAATTTTATACGTTTCAATGAGATCCCCTCTCATTCTTCCAAACTCTAGTGAATACAGGCCTAGTCGACCCAATCTCTCCTCATATGACAGTCCTGCCATCCCAGGAATCAGTCTGGTGAACCTTCACTGCACTCCCTCTATGGCAAGTATATCCTTTCTTAGGTAAGGAGACCAAAACTGCACACAGTACTCCAGGTGTGGTCTCACCAAGGCCCTGCATAACTGTAGTAAGACATCCTTGCTCCTGTACTCAAATCCTCTTGCAATGAAGGCCAACATACCATTTGCCTTCCTAACTGTTTGCTGTACCTGCATGTTTGCTTTCAGTGACTGGTGTACAAGGACACCCAGGTCCCTTTGTACATCAACATTTCCCAATCTATCACCATTTAAATAATACTCTGCCTTTCTATTTTTCCTACCGATGTGGATAACTTCACATTTATCCATGTTATGCTGCATCTGCCATGTATTTGCCCACTCACTCAACTTGTCTAAATTGCCTTGAAGCCTCGTTGCATCCTTCTCACAACTCACAATCCCACTTAGTTTTGTGTCGTCAGCAAACTTGGAAATATTACATTTGGTTCCCTCATCCAAATCATTGATATATATTGTGAATAGCTGGGGCCCAAGCACTGATCCCTGCGGTACCCCACTAGTCACCGCCTGCCACCCCGAAAAAGACCCATTTATTCGTACTCTCTGTTTCCTGTCTGTTAACCAATTTTCAATCCATGCCAGTATATTACCCCCAATCCCATGTGCTTTAATTTTGCACACAACCTCTTATGTGGGACTTCATCAAAGACCTTCTGAAAATCCAAATACAGCACATCCACTGGTTCTCCCTTATCTATTCTACCAGTTACATCCTCAAAAAACTCCAGTAGGTTTGTCAAACATGATTTCCCTTTTATAAATTCATGTTGACTTTGTCTAATCGCATTGATATTTTCCAAGTGTCCTGTTATCACATCCTTTATAATAGACTCTAGCATTTTCCCGACTACTGATGTTAGGCTAACCGGTCTGATACCAAACTGGGGGGTATAGCTAACACTGAGGAAGAATGCAACATAATGCAAGAAGACATTAGGAAACTTGCAGACTGTGCAATTAAGTGTGCAAATGAACTTTAACATAGATAAATATGAGGTGATGCACTTTGGTAGGAAAAACAGATACATCACCTACACCTTATAAAATAAAAAAACTGAATGGGGTAGAAGAGCAAAGGGATCTAGGGATACAGGTGAACAAATCATTAAAAGTAGTGTCGCAGCTCAGCAAAGCAATTAACAATGCTAACAAAGCACTGGGATTTATTTCTAGGGGTATCGAATTCAAAAGTAGTGAAGTTATTTTAAACTTGTGAGCCCACACTAACAGAAAAGGACATAGAAGCAGTGGAGAAAGTATCAAAAAGATTTACAAGGACAGTACCAGAACTGAGAGATAACAGCTATTGGGAAAGATTGAACAGGGTGGGGGGTTTTCTTTAGAAAAGAGAAGACTTAGAGGAGACCTAATAGAGGTCTTTAAAATGATGACTGGGTTGGACAGGGTAGATGTGGAGAGAATGTTTCCACTTGTGGGAGAATCCAAAACTAGGGGCCATAAATACAAGATAGTTACTAATAAATCCAATAGGGAAATAAGGAGAGAGTTCTTTACTCAGAGAGTAGTTGGAATGTGGAACTCGCTACCACAGGAAGTGATTGAGGCAAATAGATTTCAAAAAGTAACTCGATGAGTACATGAGAGAAAAGTGAATAAAAGATAGGCTGAAAGGCGGAGGTGAGGCAGATGGAATGGGAGGAGACATTTGTGGAGCATAAACACCAGCACAAACTGGTCGTGTCAAATGGCCTGTTTCTGCACTGTATATTCTATGGGGGAAAAATTCAGTTGGTTGCGCCTCCCGTTAGCGCCTTAAGAGGGCGCTAACGGGACGCAAAGCATCTGGCGCCCAGGCGTGGCGAAGTTTGCGCCGCTCGCGAAATTAACTAGACATTTTGCAGCGGCGCTAAACACTACCGCCACGATTTCCTGCACCGGCAGATCGTGACGTCAGTCGAGTGCGCAATGCCCCGGAGCGGATATTGAGTGGCGCCCCTGCCTTACCGCCTGACGCTAGCAACGACAGGTTGAGGGGAGCGTTCTGCAGTCATGAAGGGAAAGGGGGAGCGCTATTTAAAGGTGACCGCTTCCTGCATTTTATTGTTGGTGCCATTTTTGAACTATGCATTCTGAGAGAGAGAGGGAGAGACTTCTGGAGAGATTCAACGTTGTGTGAAGGAGTTTTGGGTACTGAGCAGCACTTTGCAGGTTCATTTTGATTTGCCATTCCTTGTATCGATTTAGAAGAGACTGTGGGGGCTGCACTCTGAGCTCTTTGCCTGGTACTCTCCATTGTTCTTTCCAGCAGATTTGATGTGCAGATCTCTCCAGGCCAAGATTCAAGTCTGCAATGAGCAGGATGTGGATGGAAAGCAAGATTAACCATCCCCTTTAAGAACTGGCCGGGGCCATTGTGTGTGTGTTCCATTGCTGACTGACATTACATGAGCTTCGCCAGCGCTCTGAGGTAGCGCCTCGCTCCTCGGCCTTTGCGCCTTAAGACAGGTGTGAAGCGCCTGATTTAGCGCTGCAATCACCTCCAGGGGCGATAAAAGTCAAGTTTGCAGTCGGTGGCGATAATTAGCGCCAGGCGCTAATCTTTGCGCCCGGCTGATAATTGCGCCCCAAATGGGGCGATACTGAATTTCTCCCCCTATGTATTTCTATGTAATATTAATATTCTAAACCCAAAACATATCAAAAAATGGGTTGCAAAGAGACCTGGGGGTTTATGCACACGAATCTTTGAAGGTGCAGGACAAGTTGACAAGGCTGTTAAAAAGCCTACGGGTTCTTTGGCTTTAGAAATAGAGATGTTGATGACAGAAGAGAGGAGGTTATGCTAACTTTTATAAATCACTGGTTCAGCCTTAATTGGAGATTTGTGTCCAATTCTGGGCATCACGCTTTAGGGAAGGATGTAAAGGCCTTGGAAGGGTGCAGATGAGATTTTACTAGAATGGCACAAGATGAGGAACTTCAGCTGTGCGGAGAAATTAGAGAAGCTGGGGTTGTTCTTCTCAGAGCAGAGAAGGTTAAGGGGAGATTTAATAGAGGTGTTCAAAATCATGAAGGGTTTTGATAGAGTAGATCGGGAGAAACTCTTTCCAGTGGCAGGTGGGTCGATAACCAGAGGACACGGATTTAAGGCAATTGGCCAAAGAGCCAGAGGTGAGATGGGGAGTTTCATTTTAAGCGACGAGTTGTTGTGATCTGGAATGCGCTGCCTGAAAGGGCGGTGGAAGCAGATTCAATAGTAACTTTCAAAGAGAATTGGATAAAAACTTGAAGGGGAAACATTTCAGGGCTATGGGGAAAGAGCATGGGAATCAGACTAATTGGATAGCTCTTTCAAAGAGCTGGAAACAGGCATGAACGGCCGAATGGCCTCCTTCTATGCTGTATGATTTGCTGGATCGAGAGAATTTTCACAATATTAGCATTCTAAACCCAAACCACAACAATGGACAGAGAGAATGTTTGAGCACAAACATGCTAAGCCCACAGACCACACAATAGACTAATTAATACTGGAAATAAACCTCAAAGGAATGCAGTGCACCATTAAACCAATCTCTTTCCAATTAACTTCGGCTAATTCTTCACCTAATTAATTTTTCAACATATGGTGTACATTACGAAGACCCTTGGGATTAGATTTACATCCCAATTGTGGAATTGATTTTAACTCACGACTGACTAGTTATTATATCAATTCCAATCAAAAGGCCATATCATATCTAACATTATCATGTATCTTACTTAATATCACACTGATGGCAGTATCATCATGAGACATTTTCAGGGTGTATGCGCTACTGAGAGTTTAAAACTAAGATCACACCAACAAGATTCCCACGACTTTCCAAAGGATGAACTGATGTCAAATAATCGACTGATTTTACGTTTTATAGAAGCAGACTGGGAGGAAATTTGTGGATGACGCCAAATTGAGGGGTATAGAATTTCAATATAGATAAGTATGAGGTGGTGCCTTTTAGTAAGTGGAATAAGGAGGCCAAATTAACAGTTAGAAATTTGTTATAGCCCAGGAATGGACGGTATAATTAGAAAAGTTGGAGAATTAGCGCCAGGCGCTAATGCTTTAGACTGCACACAAAATTCATTCTCACTGCTCAAAGAAATGATTGGAGCACTAATTCAAGTCTTTAAGCCCAAGCTCCTTGGCGTTACACGCAAAGGGTAAACTAATATTGGGTGCAATCTAATCGCAAATCCTCATTGCCACAGGCTTTTTCCAATTCTTAAAGGGGAGGTTCCTTGATGCTGCAGAACCTCATTCTCAGCATTGCTAGCTGTGCAGCTGTCTCAGCAAGCAGCAGATCAAGTAGAAGGAGGCTCAGAGGACTGAAGCAGCTATACTCATGGCAGATCCATGCCCCAGGGAGAGAGCCCGCAGATTCTGCAATCAAGCATTGGAGGTGTTGGTGTTCGCTGTGGAGACGTGCTCTCAGAATACCCTCAGAGGGTAAGGCTTCCTGTTGAGTGCCCTGATTGCCTTCCTCCTCCCTCTGTGCATATGTTCCAGTCTTTCTTACTGCCTCCGCTCCCTCCGCCATAGATTCTGGAGGGCGAGGTCAAATGCCAGTACAGTCCCCATTAATGTAATCAAGTGTAGCAGTTTGATTTTTTTAAGAATAAATGTAGCTTCTTAGTTGCCACAACACTCCTGATACTAAATAACGTTGAAATGATGGAATTACACTGTTGCACTATGTGAAGCTGACAAGAATGCCTTGAAACTCCACTAACCTACAGCTATGACTCATTACTGATGATCCCTTTAAATAATGACCCTGGAGCCAGCTTCCTGGTGCTTCACGCCAGCTCTCCCTGTCGCTGTTTCCTCCAGGCGCTAAGGCAGGTGGCGACAATCAATTTCACAGATCGGGCGGTCAGTGAGCATTGCACACTCACTGACGTCACAATCCACTTGGTGTTGAGGCTCCTGGCGATAACTGTTCGCGGCGGCGCTGCGGGGGGTGGGATTTGGCGTGCAGTGTTGGATTCGCCTCGCTTCGCCCCGGCAATACTGCTCTAGCGCCCCGTTAGCACCATCTGCTGAATTTTTCCCCCAGGAGTCTAATTAGGGTAGAAGATTAAAGAGATCTAGGGGTACAGATTCACATATCGTTAAAAGTAGCAACAGAGGTTAACCAATGGAAACAAAGCACTGGGGTTCATTTCGAGAGGAATTGAATTGAAAAGCAGCGAAGCTATATTAAACTTGTATCGAACTTTAGTTCGGCCACTCTTCGAGTACTGTGCATAGTTCTGGTCTCCATATTACAGAAAAGGATATAGAGACACTGCAGAAGGTGCAAAATAGATTTTCAAGGATGATACGAGAACTGAGAGGCTATAACTATCAGGAAAGACTGAACAGCCTGGGGCTTTCTCTAGAAAAGACACAGACAGACAGACTTGCATTTATTTAGCGCCTTTCACGAAGTCAGGACATCCCAAAACCCTTTACAGCCAATGAAGTACTTTTGAAGTGTATTCACTGTTGTAATGGAGGGGTTTAAAGAGAAGGCTGAGGGGTGACCTGATAGAGATCTTTAACATTCAGAAGGGGTTTGATAGGGTAGATGTAGAGAAAATGTTTCCCCTTTGGGGGAGTCCAAAACTAGGGATCATCAATATAAGACAGTCACCAATAAATCCAATAGGGAATTCAGGAGAAACTTCTTTACTCAGAGAGTGGTTTGAATGTGGAACTCGCTGCCACAGGGAGTGGTTGAGACGAACAGCACAGATGCATTTAAGAGGAACAACAACAACAACTTGCATTTATATAGCGCCTTTAACTTCGGAAAACATCCCAAGGCGCTTCACAGGAGTGATTATCAAATAGAATTTGACACCGGGCCACAGAGGAGATATTAGAGCTAGGTTTTAAGGTACGTCATAAAGGAGGAGCGAGAGGTAGAGAGGCGGAGAGGTTTAGGGAGGGACTTCCAGAGATTGGTACCGAGGCAGATGAAGCTACAGAAGTACATGAGGGAGAAAGGAATAGAAAGATATGCTGATAGGGTTCGATGAATTAGGGCTGGCAGGACTTGCAGCCAAACAGCGCATTTTTCAAGCAAACATAGCCGACAACAAAGCAAACAAAGTCTATGTACAGAGTGTATTTAGAAAGAGTCCCTACGAACAGCAACAAACAGAACTAGTGTGTTAAATCAATCCCAGTCACTTGGAGCAGTGTGGGCTCCAGGCGTGATTGATGGGGGAATTACCCAATCATCTCCATTGTGGCCGGGACTTATGGTGAGAAGTCGCACAACACCAGGTTATAGTCCAACAGCTTTATTTGAAATCACAAGCTTTCGGAGCGGCTGCTCCTTCGTCAGGTGAAGTGAAGAAATACATATAGGCACAGCATATATAGTCAGAGAACAATGCCAGACGACTACAGTTAATCTTTCTAACTGCCCTTTATCACACCTCGGCAGAGAGACAATCACGGCAATCAAAGGTGTGGATGGTGTCCAACCAGGTCAGTCAGGAAGACATGACATCAAAGACAATAGCAAAATACAACAAAGACAATGAGGTGGGGTCACAATGGGTCAAATGTGGCAGAGGCTGGAGTCTGTATGGAAAACAACATTTTTTTTAACTTTTTTTGCTGGAAATTACAGCAGGTCCGCATCTGTGTAGAGAGAACTTATGATGTCACTTATGGTGGGACTTATGGTGTCACTATGTGCAGCTGATAGGGTGGTATGAAGTAGGTTGGGGAGGAGGCTCGTGTGGAGCATAAGCACCGTCACAGACCAGCTGGGACGAATAGCCTGTTTGTAAGGTGTAAATTCTATGTAGCTCTTTGTAAAAAAAAAAGTGCTGATATTTCTCTTCTCATAATGGTAGTTGGTAAATATCAGATATTACAGATTTTTCCAGTAGTTATTTACGTGAATGAGTACAGCTCAATACAAGGTGACTTGACCCAAACTGGCCCTCATCAAACACCACTGTTCTCATAATGACCACTTATGTGAACAACGAACCAACTTACATTTTTGTAGTTCCTTTAATGTAGCAAAGATTTTTCACAGAGATGAGAATGAAATGCCGAACAGCGTAGGTGAAGAATTAGCGGAGGATTTAGGGGACTTATGGCCGAGGTGGCGTACTGGCATGTTGGTTGGGGAGGGGCGGGGGAGGGGAGGGGAGGAAAGGTTGGGGTGAAGGAGCAACTTTGAGGACTTTTGGGAACGAACTCCAGAGTGTATGGCTGAGATGGCTGAAGGTGAATTGGAGGAAAAGGGGTTGCTCGAATTGGAAAAGCACAGGGATCGCAGGTATGTAGGACTGGAACAGGTTGCTGAGGTAGGATGGAGCAGTGCAGCATGAGGGTTTATTTACTACATTGAAGGTGCTATATAAATGCAAGTTGTTTTTGGATGAAGATCTTGAATGACAATAGAAAGAAAGAAGAAAGAAATTGCAGTTGTATATCACACCTTAGACAATCTCAGGACGTCCCAAAACGCTTTACAGCCAATGAAGTACTTTTTGAAGTGTAGTCACTGTTGTGGGAAACGCGGCAGCCAATTTGCGCACAGCAAGGTCCCACAAACAGCACTGTGATAATGACCAGATAATCTGTTTTTTTTAGTGATGTTGGTTGAGGGATAAATAGTGGCCCAGACACCAGAGAGAACCAAATAGTGCCAAGGAATCTTTTGTGTGCACCCGAGAGGGCAGACGGGGATCTTGGTCTCATCCGAAAGATGGCACCTCCGACAGTGCAGCACTCCCTCAGCACTGCACTGGGAGTGCCAGCCTAGATCTTGTGCTCAAGCCTCTGGAGTGTGGCTTAAGCCCACAACCTTCTGACTCAGAGGTGAGAGTGCTACCCACTGAGCCACGGCTGACACTTATGGAGGTCGGTGAGGAGTGAGCAATGGGAGACCAGGACTTAGTGTGGGATAGGATGTGACCAGCAGAGTTTTAGATGAATTGGGAGTTTGCGTATGGGGAAGCATAGGGGAGTCCGCTGGGAAGAGCGTCAGAGCAGACCCAGTTGAAGAACATAAGAAATAGGAGCAGGAGTCGGCCATTTGGCCCCTCGAGCCTGCTCCGCCATTCAATAAGATCATGGCTGATCTTCGACCTCAACTCCACTTTCCTGCACTATCCCCATATCCCTTGATTCCCTTAATATCCAAAAATCTATCGATCTCTGTCTTGAATATACTCAACGACTGAGCCTCCACAGCCCTCTGGGGTAGAGAATTCCAAAGATTCACAACCCTCTGAGTGAAGAAATTTCTCCTTGTCTCAGACCTAAATGGTCGACCCCTTATTCTGAGACTGTGACCCCTGGTTCTAGACTCCCCAGCCAGGGGGAAACATCCTCCCTGTATCTACCCTGTCAAGCCCGGTAAGAATTTTGTATGCTTCAATGAGATCACCTCTCATTCTTCTAAACTCGAAGGAGAAGAAGGTTTATCAGAGCTGTTTCAAAAGTAGAGAGGGAGATGGCAAGGTGGAGAATTGATAGAGGGTAGGAGCCTACTGCCTGAAAAAAGTGGACAGTTAAGGGAGAGGAGAAAACCGGGATGGGGGGGGGGGAGGGTGCAAAACACAGGACGCAGATGTGAAAACTACATGAATGGTTCTTGCAATTATTTCTTTTTTCTAATTTAAAGTATTATTTGAAAACAGGAAATCCATCTGTACTTTGAGTTCTAATAAAAATCACTGCGGGCTTTGGCTGGAAACTAGCTCGGTCGATAGCGTGGATTCAACAGAAAGTAAATTGTCGAACAATTCTCCAGTAATTGAGTGAATTGTACACGAACAACAAAAGCAACTGAAAGGCATCGTTTGTGGTAATGAGGCACCAGTTTGAGAGTCAATCTGTATAAGCACAACTCCCAGGTGCTTTGCAGCCTCCTTATAGTGTACACGTCCTGTCGGCCGCCTTATTCCATTTATTTGCTCAGATGCTTCGATGTAGAGTTTACTTTCAGAATTCATTAAAAAAAAAATTCCTTCTCGGGATGTGGGCGTCGCTGGCAAGGTCGGCATTTATTGCCCATCCCTAGTTGCCCCTTGAGAAGGTGGTGGTGAGCTGCCTTCTCGAACCGCTGCAGTCCGCGTGGTGAAGGTTCTGCCACGAAGCTGTTAGGTAGAGAGTGTGGGAACAAGGGTTCACAGTACTTGGGTACCTCGCTATTCTTTCTGCGCACTCTGTGAGACCAGCACACGATGAGTTAAAAGTTAAAACTGCTTTCTGCTGAGCATGGGTCGTAAATGTGGTAAGGGATCCAGCCACTTGCATTTACAGCAATAATACAATTAGAAGCGTTGAGTGTCTGGTTGTTTAGTTGATGTTGTTATTCTGTTGGCATTTGTATGTACCGTTGATGAGCCAGGATTTATTGGTAGTATACATGGAATGTTGTGATCAAAGTTAAAATTTTATATAAGAAATGTAAGGGCTCACACTGGAATCAGACAGTGTGTGTCTCAGCAGATCACTCACACTGGAATCAGACAGTGTGTGTCTCAGCAGATCACTCACACTGGAATCAGACAGTGTGTGTCTCAGCAGATCACTCACACTGGAATCAGACAGTGTGTGTCTCAGCAGATCACTCACACTGGAATCAGACAGTGTGTCTCAGGAGCTCACTCACACTGGAATCAGACAGTGTGTGTCTCAGCAGATCACTCACACTGGAATCAGACAGTGTGTGTCTCAGGAGCTCACTCACACTGGAATCAGACAGTGTGTGTCTCAGGAGCTCACTCACACTGGAATCAGACAGTGTGTGTCTCAGGAGCTCGCGCTCACACTGGAATCAGACAGTGTGTGTCTCAGCAGCTCTCCTATTGGTTTTGTGTAGTATGAAAAGACTGGTTGTGGATAGTATGAGGTTTCAATAAAGACTTGATCCTGCATTGCTACAACTGAGTGTGTGTGTGTGTGTGTGTGTGTGTAATCTGACGTTCAAAGTAACAAAACGAAAAAGGACAAGAAAGCAGTCCAACAGGAAGTTCCGGGGATTTTGACCCAGCGACAGGGAAGGAACAAAATCTCTTCCTCTCCTGAAGAAATCTACTAATTGTCGCGCAATGTCGGTTGATTTCATAGTGCAAAATTTTATGGAGCGGTGCCTCAGAATTTGTATCCCAAAGTCACTTGACTACTGTGCACTAAGAGTCAGTTTAAGTCAGATGGTGAGGAAGTTGGGGAGCGATGACCTTCTTGAGCGCAGTTCTCCATTTTGGTGTCATCAATGTATCATTGCCAAAGGACACTGCTATAAATTACACGTGTCTGTAGAGCCAACGGGTCTTAGCTCATGGCCCCGTTCAATAGCGAGCACCTTTCTTAGAGTGAATTAATTCTAATTGGCTGGCTGGGAAACCTTTCGCGACTTCGATATAATGGCAGATGAAACAGAGAAGGAAAACTGAAGGAAACTGCGCAGGGACACTGGGAAGAGGTCACCTCTTTTGTCTCCTTATTGTCCCCTTTAACTGTTTCCCGTTCTTTAGCTCATACTTCTCATCACTTATTTTCGCTTGTTGGTGCGCCATTTTAGTTGACCTTCCCCCCCACCCTTCTATGACTGCCCTTCCGCCCCCCTCCCTCCAATTTGGTCCACCTGCCTGCCGAAGACACTTGGGTAGATTTTCCTCATTACTGCCCCAGGTCTACTAGATCCCTGGGTGTACTAGATCTTTGGGAGTACAAGATCCCCTGGCATACTAGATCCCTGGGTGTACTAGATCTTTGGGAGTACAAGATCCCCTGGCATACTAGATCCCTGGGTGTACTAGATCTTTGGGAGTACAAGATCCCTGGGTGTACTAGATCTTTGGGAGTACAAGATCCCCTGGCATACTAGATCGCTGGGTGTACTAGATTCCCTGGCGTACTTGATCCCCGGGTGTACTTAATTCCCTGGATGTACTAGATTCCCCAGGTGTACTAGATCAACCAGGTGTACTAGATCCTCGGGAGTACTAGATCCTCAGGAGTACTAGATTTCCATGGGGTACTAGATCCCCGGGTGTACTAGATCCTCGAGAGTATTAGATCCCGGGAGTACGAGATCCCCATTGTGCAGTGAACACAGGCAATTTGAGAAAGGAAGCACATGCGTAAAGTAGCCAATCCAATCTTCTATCCATTGGGATAAGGGCATCGCTGGCATTTACTGCCAACCCGCAGTTGCCCTTGAGAAGATGATGGTGGTGGGCCTTCTTCTTGAAACCACTGCAGTCCGTGTGGTGAAGGTGCTCCTACAGTGCTGTGAGCCAGAGAGTTCCAGGATTTTCTCCCAGCCACAATGAAGGAATGCCTATATATGTCCAAGTCGGGATGCTGTGTAAATAGATGAAAGATTGTGTGGGCTCCCTCACTGATCGCGAGTTTCGTCCTTTCCCGATTTTCCTGTATTTGCTGCACTCAGATGAGTATGTCCGGGCGAAGGACCAGAAATATTTACCCCTGCGATATGGCTCCAGTGCTGCCAGGTCCCTCCTACATTCTTCACTCGTAGACTTTGACAAGCTATTGGATCACAGGGGGCATCACATCTGTGCTCCACTCTACACTTAACTGCTGCTCACATACATGCTCTTTCCAGCAAGGATTACTGATTAGAAATGAGGAGCAAGAACCCTGGCTGATTTTCCCCCTTTCCAGCCCAGGGATGCAGAGGCCGATTACAGTGACACCATTGTGACGGTGGCTGAGAGCAGCTATTTCAGAATATACTACCTGCAATATGTTTCTTTGCTTTGCCTCATCTTTCTCAACCCTGTCTCTCCTTTGTTACTTTGGAAAGCGTGAGTGCCAGCATGAACTAAAAGGGGGAAGAAAAATGCGGGCTTGAATGATTGTAGGAGTTGAAGAAGAGTGTCGAGTTCGACACACTTAAGGCACTTAACTCACAGAAGAACGGGGAAAAGTATTGCATGCAATTGAAGAAGACAGAAACAGCCATAAGCGAAGCCAAGAGTTCTCTGGAAAAGAAGATGATGCACTATTATGGCAGTAATAGCTAAAGCTTTTTCAGTTATTTCACAAGTCCAAAGACCATTAAGGACCATATAGGGCCACTAAAGAATACTGTAGGGCAGACTCAAACTGATTCTCAGGTTATGACACAGCTGCAAAATGACTATTTCACATCAGTCTGTACTCCATGATGCTTATGTTCCAGATGGGGGTGCTTTATACTGAATAGCATTAATAATGCTAAAAGTCAGCCGTGGCTCAGTGGGTAGCACTCTCGCCTCTGAGTCAGAAGGTTGTGGGTTCAAGTCCCACTCCAAAGACTTGAGCACTAAAATCTAGGCTGACACTCCAGTGCAGTACTGAGGGAGTGCTGCACTGTCGGAGGTGCCATCTTTTGGATGAGACATTAAACCGAGGCCCCGTCTGCTCTCTCAGGTGGACGTAAAAGAACCTATGGCACTATTTCGAAGAAGAGCAGGGGAGTTCTCCCCAGTGTCCTGGGGCCAATATTTATCCCTCAATCAACATCACTAAAAACAGATTATCTGGTCATGATCACATTTCTGTTTGTGGGAGCTTGCTGTGCGCAAATTGGCTGCCGTGTTTCCTACATTACAACAGTGACTACACTTCAAAAAAGCACTCATTGGCTGTAAAGCGCTTTGGGACGTCTGGTGGTCGTGAAAGGTGAGTTTTTATTTTAAGATAATAAATGAAAGTCTTTCTTTTCGGATAGTAACGTCATCTTGGATAGATTAGGGAAGCTCAAAATTGATAGGGCTCCAGGTTCAGATAATAACCATCAGTAGTTCAATAGAGTCAGGGATAGTTCCCTTAGACTGGAAGCTAGCTCATTCAGTTCCTATTTATTTTTAGAAAAGGGGACAAATTAGAGGCGGGAATTACAGTCCTTTCAGCCTGACATCCATTATTTGGAAGATGTTAGAAGGGATGGTAAGAGATACCCTTTATGATCACTGGGAAAAGGAAGGGGCCGTTAGAAATTCACAATGCGGCTCCAGAAAAATAGGTCGTGCCGTACAAATTTGATCGAGTTTTGAGGAAGTCACTAGGGTAGTGGATGAGGGATACCCGGTAGACATTGTCTACCTGGACTTTCAGGAAGCCTTTGATAAGGTATCTCTCCCTAGGTAACTTCACAAGATAGAATCGTGTGGTACAGGAGGAATTTGAAATGCTGGATTAGGAATTGGCTCCAATCCCACAGCCAAAAAGTTGTCGCTAACGGATGCGGTTCAGCTTGGAGGAGCGTTACTCGTGGTGTCCTTCAGGTATTGGTCCTAGGCTCGCTACTGGTCAGTGTCTTTATTAATGACCTGGACAGTGGTGATGTGAGTATTGTCACTCAAAGAAGTGCACGGATAAAGACAGTAGAGGAGTGCAATCAAATACAAAAGGATTTAGACGTGCTAGTGGAGTGGGCCACACAATAGCAAATGGCGTTTAATTTAGATAAATGTAGTGTCAAGCATGTTGGTAGGGCCAACACAGAATACATCTCTTGCGGGGAACAATACTGAAAGAGTTTGCGAGAGAAAAAGGTCTAGATGTTATTTACTGGCACTTTATTCAGGGTTTTCTTGGCATCCTTCTTGGGAGCTGCTTTTCTCTCCTCAGTCATTTTCAATCTCAATTTCAGACAGATTGGTGTGCCTTTAATCATATCTAGCTCCACTTTTCCTTCCAAACAGAAGATGTCTTGGCAGTCACTAACAACAGAACACTCCCCGCCTCACTGATGATAACAGCAGTAAAGAATTAATAAGTGCAACCTAATCATTGGAGATTCACCAAGTGATAATCAACAATTGATTACCGGGAAACAGTCCAGTGAGTTTCATGGTTCATTTCACAATTAATACATTATATAATCAGCTATTATTATCCGAATATATGTTATTTCTTAACTATCCATTGTAGATTATATTCAGATAACCTTACAGTGACTCGATTACAAATTTACATAGATACATAGATACATAGAAGATAGGATTTAATCCATCACCATGGACAGAATCGTGTATCAACTGATAGGAGACTTACGCCCAAGGCAATCCACTGAAACAAGCCTCTCACTAATATATCCAATAAGAAATTCAGGAAAAATTTCTTTACCCAGAGAGTGTTGAGAATGTGGAACTTGCTACCACAGGAAGTGGTTGAGGCAGATTGCATAGATGCATTTAAGGGGAAGCATGAGGGAGAAAGGAATAGAAGGATATGTTGATAGGGTGAGATGAAGTAGGGTGAACACCAGCATAGCTGGGCTGAATGGCCTGTTTCTGTGCTGTGATTTCTATGTAACTCTAAAGAGGAAATAGTTCAGGTACAGTTGAGGTATATTCCCATTAGGGGGAAAGGCAGGGCAACTAAAGTCAGGGCTCCCTGGATGACGAAAGAGATAGAGAATATGATGAGGCAGAAAAAGAGCGCGTATGACAGATGTCAAGTTGCAAATACATCTGAGAATACGGCTATATATAGAAAGGTCAGAGGAGAAATGAAAAAGAAAATAAGAGGGGCAAAGAGAGGGTATGAGAATAGAATGGCAGCCAACATAAAAGGTAATCCAAAAGTCTTCTATAGACATATAAATAGTAAAAGGGTAGTAAGAGGAGGGGTGGGGCCGATTAGGGATGAAAAAGGAGACCTATGCATGGAGGCAGAGGGTATGGCTGAGGTACTAAATGAGTACTTTGCATCTGTCTTTACCAAGGAAGAGGATGCTGCCATAGACATAGTGGAGGAGGAGGTAGTGGAGATGCTTGCTAGGATAAAAATTAATAAAGAGGAGCTATTAGAAAGGCTGGCTGTACTTAAAGCAGATAAATCACCAGGAGCGGATGGGATGCATCCTAGGATGCTGAGGGAATTGAGGGAGGAAATCGCAGAGGTACTGGCCATAATGTTCCAGTCCTCCATAGAGACAGGGGTGGTGCCAGAGGACTGGAGAATTTCAAATGTTACACCATTGTTCAAAAAAGGGTGTAAGGATAAACCCAGCAACTACAGGCTAATCAGTTTAACCTCGATAGCGGGGAAGCTTTTAGAAACAGTAATCAGGGACAAAATTAACAGTCACTTGGACAAGTGTGGATTTATTAAGGAAATCCAACACGGATTTGATAAAAGGAAAATCGTGTTTAACTAACTTGATTGAGTTCTTTGATGAGGTAACAGAGAGTGTTGATGAGGGCATTGTAGTTGACGTAGTGTACATGGACTTCCAAAAGGCGTTTGACAAAGTGCCACATAATAGGCTTGCCAGAAAAGTTCAAGCCCATGGAATAAAAGGGATAGTGGCAGCATGGATACAAAATTGGCTAACTGATAGGAAACAGAGAGTAGCGGTGAACAGTTGTTTTTCGGACTGGAGGAAGGTACACAGTGGTGTTCCCCAGGGGTCGGTACTGGGGCCACTGCTTTTCTTGATATATATTAATGACTTGGACATGTGTGTACAAGGCACAATTTCAAAATTTGCAGATGACACAAAACTTGGAGGTATAGTGAACAGTTAGGAGGCGAGTGATAGACTTCAGGAAGACATAGATAATCTGGTGAAATGGGCGGACACATGGCAGATGAAATTTAACGCAGAAAAGTGTGAAGTGATACATTTTGGTAGAAAGAATGAGGAGAGGACATATAAACTAAATGGTACAATCCTAAAGGGGGTGCACGAACTGAGAGCTGGGGGCATGTGTGCACAAATCGTTGAAGGTGGCAGGGCAGGTTTAGAAAGCAGTTAAAAAGGCTTATGGGATCCTGGGCTTCATAAATAGAGGTATAGAGTACAAAAGTGTGGAAATTATGATGAACCTGTATAAAACACTGGTTCAGCCCCAACTAGAGTACTGTGTCCAATTCTGGGCACCGCACTTTAGGAAGGATGTGAAGGACTTAGAGAGGGTGCAGAAAAGATTTACGAAAATGATTCCAGGAATGAAGGACTTCAGTTACGTTGATAGACTGGAGAAGCTGGGGTTGTTCCCCTTGGAACAGAGAAGATTGAGGGGAGATTTGATAGAGTTGTTCAAAATCATGAGGGGTCTGGACAGAGTAGATAGAGGGAAACTGTTTCCATTGGCAGAAGGGTCGAGAACCAGAGGACACAGATTTAAGGTGATTGGCAAAAGAGCCAAAGGCAACATAAGAAAAAACTTTTTTACACAGCGAGTGGTTAGGATCTGGAATGCACTGCCTGAAAGGATGGTGGAGGCAGACTCAATCACAGCTTTCAAAAGGGAGTTGGATAAGTATCTGAAGGAAAGAAATTTGCAGGGCTACGGGGAAAGGGCGGGGGGAGTGGGACTAGCTGAAGTGCTCTTGCAGAGAGCTGGCACGGGCTCGACGGGCCGAAAGGCCTTCTTCTGTGCTGTAACCATCTATGATTCGATGATAGTTTCAGAATATCATCTGCACTCCTCAATAAGATTTATTTATCCATTTATTTTTTAGACTATTCAGTCTATTCATTTTCAGACTTGTTTTCTCACTCCCCTCTCTTTGGCCTCCTCAGGTGATGTGTCAAGTATGGTGAAGGAGCCTGGTAGATAACTGTTTCCAAACCTCTCCAAATGCTTCCGAGGGGTTGTGTAAGGCCGTCCGCCTGGTAACTTGCCCTCCGATTCCCATCTCTGGAACTCCCTTCAGCCCCGCGACTTCCTTCTCCACCATTGAGACCCTACTCAAAAACTACCGCGTCGACCAAAGTTTTGGTCACCCCCTCCCAATCCCCATTGGCATACGAGCCCAAACCTCACGTCTGATCATAGACTCATAGAATCATAGAAACCTACGGCACAGAGGGAGGCCATTCGGCCCATCGTGTCTGTGCAGGCTGAAAAAGAGCTATCCAGCCTAATCCCACTTTCCAGCTCTTGGCCCGTAGCCTTGTAGTTTATGGCACTTCAAGTGCATATCCAAGTACTTTTTAAATGTGATGAGCGATGATCACCCTATTGCGCCGATGATTAAAGCTCCCACACGCTGTAACATGGTGCCCCCTCAAGAAGATCACTTCCCTGTAATACTGGCTTCTAGGCATCTCACATTATAGTGATATGGTTGAAAGAAAGAGCCTGTCTATATGTGATCCTTACACTCTCATTACAAGTACAGGGAGGCCAGAATGACAGTTTCTATTTGTTCCACTTTTTACATATTCTCCCGCTAGGATTGTCTTGTCTAAATAGCAATGCATTATTTATTTATTTGTTGTGTTTTTCTGGGTGTCTCAGGACACTCTCCTTGTCAATGTCAATTACATTGCTTATGAGCAAGAAGGTCTCGTTGCACTGCTAATGAATATATGTAGACCATCAAGAGTGCAATCGATTCTCAGTTCCCTCTCTGGGGCACCGTTACGAAATTCAAACTTCCAATGCACGGAAAACTCTATCACCTTTCGTCAGTCAATCAATTTTGCATCCCAAAGAGCTGGATCAAGGAACTTCCCTTTCTCCAAACTGATATTGATATAGACAGTTTCTCTTACTTCTTAACTAAGTAAAGAAAGAAATAATTTGCATTTCTAGAGCGCATTTCACAACCTCAGGATGTCCCAAAGTGCTTTACAGCCAATGAAGTACTTTTGAAGTGTAGTCACTGTTGCAATGTAGGAAACG
Organism: Squalus acanthias; assembly: GCA_030390025.1. Lineage (NCBI taxonomy): Eukaryota > Metazoa > Chordata > Chondrichthyes > Squaliformes > Squalidae > Squalus > Squalus acanthias. The sequence goes on from CM059426.1 coordinate 12,984,688, forward strand.
CGGCAGCTAATTTATGTACAGCAAGATCCCACAAAAAGCAATGTGATAATGATCAGGTAATTACTTTTTTTCGGTGGGGTTGGTTGAGGGATAAATATTGGCCAGTGCACCGGGGAGATCTCCTTTGCTCTTCTTCAAAATAGTGCCATGGGATCTTTGACATCCACCTGAGAGGGCAGATGGGGCCTCGGTTTAACGTCTCATCCGAAAGACGGCACCTCCGACAGCACAGCACTCCCTCAGTACTGCACTGGGAATGTCAACCTGGAGTGTGTGCTCAAGTCTCTGGAGTGGGGCTTGAACCCTTGACCTTCTAACTCAGTGGGCGAGAATGCTACCCACTGAGCCACAGCTGACACCGCTAGTTCAGTATGTATGGTAGCAATAAAAATGAAAAATGGGCCAGGAAGGTCCCATGCTCGATCCCCTGGTCAGGACAAAGACCTTAATTGAGGGAGCAATTTGGGTGCGATAATTGGCAGAGTCTGTACCCGAACATGGATCAGAGTCTTCAGCCAAGATGGGATAAACAATGGGAAAAATATAACAATGGACTGAAAAAAGAATACTTGGCCATTTCCACATCATCTTCCACACATGACGTACAGTTTAATTCATTCTTGGGATGCGAGTGTCGCTGGCAAGGCCGATATTTATTGCCCATCCATAGTTTCCCTTGAGAAGGTGGTGGTGGGCCTTCTTCTTGAACCGCTGCAGTCCGTGTGGTGAAGGTGCTCCCACAGTGCTGTTAGGGAGGGAGTTCCAGGAATTTGACCCAGCGACGATGAAGGAATGCCAATATATGTCCAAGTCGGGATGGGTATGTGTCTTGGAGGGAACTTGGAGGTGGTGGTGTTCTCATTTGTTCTTCCTAGTTTGTTTTTTTCGCGGAGCTGGGGGGGGCCACTCCTGCTCCTCCCGGCCCCTCAAAAATGAATAATTACGAACCTTCCTGGGCTCCTCTTTGGCTGGACCGCCAACTGAGCCTGAGCAGAGTGTACACAGCTCACTCACTGCCCAGTTGTGTCCTAAAATGACAATCGGGTCCCTAGGTACGTCATCAGACCCCAATTTGGATATTGAACGACCTCACCGACTGACTGAGGCGGACTTTCCAACCGCCCAGCAGTAGGCCCTGGTTAAGATAGCATCGGTCCTATCGTCTCCACCATTTGCCAGCTTCTACCTGCCCGTTTTCCTCAGTAACCTCTTTTATCCCTACAACCCTCCGAGAGCACTGCGCTCCTCCAAGTCTAGCCTCTTGTGCATCCCCGATTTTCCTCGCTCCAGCACTGGCAGCACTGCTGAAGCTCTGTAACTCCCTCCCTAAACCTCTCCGCCTCTCTACCTCTCCCTCCTCCTTTTGAGGTGCTCCTTAAAACCTACCTCTTTTGACCAAGCTTTTGGTAACGGGTCCTAATATCTCCTTTTGTGGCTCGGTGTCAAATTTTGTCTGATAATCGCTCTTGTGAAGTGCCTTGGGGACATTTTATTACATTAAAGGCACTATATAAATGCACATTGTGGCTGAGGCCTCAAAACCGCCCCCCGCTATATAACTGCAAGTTTTTGGGAAAAAAAGCCTACATTGTATTTAAAAATAGTGCACAATCCCTGTATGCCCTTTTAAAAAAATCTCCTGAATGCAAAGCTACTGTCCATCTTCCTCCTGCCCCCCAAACTACTTCCTGGTCAACCCCAAGAGGTCAAGCTGCAGGTCATGTCAATTAAACACCGGCACTCATAGAGTCATAGAGTTATACAGCACAGAAAGAGGCCATTCGGCCCATCGTGTCCGCGCCGGCCATCAAGCCCTTTCTATTCTAATCCCATTTTCCAGCACTTGGTCCGTAGCCTTGTATGCTATGGCGTTTCAAGCGCTCATCTAAATGCTTCTTGAATGTTGTGAGGGTTCCTGCCTCTACCACCCTTTCAGGCAGTGAGTTCCAGATTCCAACCACCCTCTGGGTGAAAAAGTTTTTTCTCAAATCCCCTCTAAACCTCCTGCCCCTTACCTTGAAACTATGCCCCCTGGTTATTGACCCCTCTACTAAGGGGAAAAGTTCCTTTCTATCTACCCTATCTATGCCCCTCATAATTTTGTACACCTCAATCAGGTCCCCCCCTCAGCCTTCTCTGCTCTGAGGAAAACAACCCCAGCCTGTCCAGTCTCTCTTCATAGCTGAAGCGCTCCAGCCCAGGTAACATCCTGGTGAATCTCCTCTGCACCCTCTCCAATGCAATCACATCCTTCCTATAGTGTGTCGACCAGAACTGGACACAGTATTCCAGCTGTGGCCTAACCAGCGTTTTGTGCAGTTCCATCATAACCTCCCTGCTCTTATATTCTACTCGAGCAGAGCTACAGCTTCAACCACACAGCAGTTTGCTTCATCTTTTCTTCTTTAACCAAATATTAACAGTTTGCTAATACGTCATCTGCAGTGCCATATAATTATTAACAGTGGCGGGTGCACTAAGCATAGCAAGGAGCCCTACTGTGATTCATTATACCCCCACGGAGTTCTTGATCATGGATATAATCACACAACTTTGATGAGGATGACATAAACTATGATTAGAACCTATTGTCAGCTTGACATCTGTATATTAATATTGTAATTATGCCGCACTCCTGGCCAGCCAGGCTCTGACAAGATGTTGCCTTTCCTTTTTGTACTTATCTGCAGGCATTTTGATGAAACTATTCTTTTCAAGGTGTCGGTTGTGTCTCAGTGGGTCTCTCTCTCTCTCGTCTCTGAGTCAGACATTTGTGGGGTTCGAGTCCCACTCCAGAGACTTGAGCACAAAATCATGGGCTGGCACTGCCAGTGCAGTGCTGAGGGTGGGGCTGCACTGTCGGAGGTGACTTCGTTCGGATGAGACGTTAAATCAGGGCCCCGTCTGCCCTCTCAGGTGGACATAAAAAAATCCCATGGCGGCACTGTTCCAAGAAGAGAAGGGGAGCAGTCCTCGGTGTCCTGGCAAATAGTTATCTTTCAAGAAAGAAAGACCTTCATTTCTATCGCGCCTTTCACGACCACCCGACGTCGCAAAGCGCTTTACAGCCAATGAAGTACTTTTTGAAGTGGAGTCACTGTTGTAATGTAGGAAACGCAGCAGCCAATTTGCGCACAGCAAGCTCCCATAAACAACATTGAGATAATGACCAGATAATCTGTTTTTTTAGTGATGTTGATTGAGGGATAAATATTGGCCCCAGGACACCAGGGAGAACTCCCGCTGCTCTTCTTCGAAATAGTGGCCGCGGGATCTTTTATGTCTACCTGAGAGAGAGAGCAGACGGGGCCTCGGTTTAACGTCTCATCCGAAAGACGGCACCTCTGACAGTGCGGCAACTCCCTCAGCACTGCGCTGGGAGTGTCGGCCTAGATTTTTGTGCTTAAGTCTCTGGAGTGGGATTTGAACCCACGACCTTCCTGACTCAGAGGCGAGAGTGATACCCACTGAGCCACAGCTGACACTTAGCTCAAATTGGCTGCTGCCTTTCCTACATTACAACAGTGCCCACACTTCAGAAATACTTCATTGGCTGTAAACGCTTTGGGATGCCCTGAGGTGTTATCGAAATGCAAGTTCTATTTGACTTTGGAGCAAAGGTGTGGTTCGAAGAACTCAAGCTGGCCGTTGTGCCAAGCACAGGCAATCTACCCAATCAATTTGCCACATGTTCATTTTGTGGGAAACGTTACCTTGCTTTTGTCTTCCCAAATAAAAAGATTTTTGGTGAAATAAGTGTATTTCAAAGTGACAGTTGTCAGTATCAGCAAACAGGACCATTTTTCATTTTTAACGCCATGTCGACATCAAGCACTGTCAGGTCAGTTACAAAATGCAAGAATGGCTGGCATTCATACATCTCTCAGAAACATCCCAAAGCACTTCACACAAAGTGTACTTCCGACATTAAACGAATACTTGGGGGGAGAAATTCGTTCTCGCCCAGTTTGGGGTGCTAACTTTTGAAATCTTGAAAAATTAGCGCCAGGTGCTAATGAATCCGAGGCTCCCCTAAATTGGCTGTTAGCGCTCCAGGAGAGAGTTGGAGCGCTAAATCAAGCACTAATGGCCTCATTAGGGCGCTACAGGGGCGCTACCAGCAGAGCGATAATGAATTTCAGGTGCAATGCAATCGGGAATGATCCTTCACACTGGCCCCTTCCAGCTCTTAAAGGGGAGGTTGCATCATTGTGCAGATCCTCATTATCAGCATTGCTGGCTGTGAAGGTGACCGGCAAGCAACTCAATCTCCTGATCGTGATGGCTGATCCCAGTCCCAGGGAGAGAGCTCGTCATTTCACGGACGAGGCATTGGAGGCATTGGTCGGGGGAGTGGAGCGAAGGAGGGCAGTGCTGTTCCCGGACACTGGAAGGAGGCCAATGCCCCAGGTCTTCAGGGCAATGTGGAGGGAAGTGGCCCTGGCGGTCTCGGCCAGTAGTGCGGGTGAACGCAGCCTGACACAGCGCCGCAAGAAATTCAACGACCTCACTCGGGTGGTCAAGGTGAGTACATGCTTCAACAGGTCCTCCATACCAGCATCTGAACCTCAGCCTGTACACACTGCACAAACCACCACACCGACACCACTCACCCACCAAACATCGTCACCTACTCAAGCTCACATCCACATCTCACGTCTCACTTACAATCACAGCTATTCAACTACAGCAGGAATATCTACCAAACACATAGTTGGACTCTGACTCACCCACACTCATTTCTCTTGCAGGCCAAGATGGCCCACAATAGGAGGGAGCAGCAGAGAACAGGTGGGGGTGATGCGCAGCTCCAGCAGCTCTCAGACCTGGAGGAGCGAGTGCTGCGACACATTGGGCAGCAGGTGGTGGGCGGCGTGGCCGTCAGCAACATCGACCCCCCTTGGGGTCAACAACGATATGTTCATCCCCTCTCCTTCTCTCATCCCACGTCCCCCTCACACCACAAGCCTTCCCCACTTTCCAGCTCCTGATACTCTCTGCATTCCTTGCTCCCTTCCTGCACCCCCTGCCCTCACCTTAAAGCGAGTCTTGTGCCTTTATGCTTTCAGAGAATCAGCAACCAGATGACCAGCCTGTCCCTGAGCCTCCCAGTGAGAGCGAGGAAGGAGAAGAGGAGGCGGAGCAAAGCACCACGTCACTGCATCTCTCACTCGCAGGCACCACCTCAGATACTGGCACTCCGCGATCTTTAGAGGCAAGTTTAGTAGAGGGGTCTGCACTGGGTGATGCACCGGGGATGAGCGGGCTGCAGTAAGGCCAGGGGGAAAGGGTAGCTCGGGGGCCAGCTCCCTGGAGGGCGAGTTCACGTGCGAGTTCTGCTGCGCAGGACTCAGATGAGGACCTCGATTGGGAGGCGTTCACAAGAAGGGTGATGGCCATGCATACCGAGATGATAGGAGCAATGACAAGGGTGCCCGAGAGCCTCTTGGCAATGATAAGGAGCGTGGAGGAGTCCACCTCCAACATTGCACAGAGCTCTGCGCACACCATGGAGCCTATCCTTGGCAGTCTGCCAAGGATGGTGAACTCCCTGAGAGACCGTGGCGACCCAGACCTGATGCTGCATGTGATGGGCAATGTGGCAGCATCCATTGCAGCACAGGCGGAAGCTATGCAACGACTTAGTGCTGTAATGCAGTCAATGGTTGATGCTATCCAGTGTCAGACTGCTCTCATGCAGTCTCAGCTTGATGTCACGAAAGCTCTGACTGCTGCCATCGTCGCTGGGACCACCACAGTCCACCGGGGATCTCACGGTGTCGCAGCAGCCCAGCAATCTGTGCTCCAGCAGATTAGCAGGGATGCTGAGGTGCTGCCCCGGGGGAGTGGCAGTGTGTCAATGGAGCAGGAACCTGCTGTCCTCTCTCAGGATGACAGCATTCCTGCTCCCACCACTGCCACTCCGTCATTGCCCTTGCCACTGCCTGTCATCCAGACAGCCCAGACTGCCGCCGCCCATCCTGAGGTGGCGCAGTGTACAGCTGGGTCTTCCAGGCCCAGAGCTGCTCAAGGGCGTCCTGCAAGGCCACCTGTGGTCTGTGGCACCGACACTCAGCAGCCTTCCACCAGCTCTGCTGCAGCCACTGGGGAGACACTACGTAGGAGCACTAGATTAGGAAAAGGCACTGTAAAGAGGGCAAGTAAGGGATTGCACAAGGGTTAATATTGTTGTAGTATATATGTGGTTACTGATTGTGTATAAATTTATTACTGGAATGTTGCAGAAATGGTCCCATATCTCATTTCAGCTTTGGGGTGTGGTATGGAATGAGAAATTGATGGAATGAGGGGACTGGCTGATCAACCGGGAAGTGGCCTCGAATTCATTGGAACTTCAGTTTGATGAGGCGGTCACGGACCACAATTCCACAAGGCCGATGGAGTGTCTGGATCCTCCGTCGCTGCTGTTTGTGCTCCTCCTCATCCTCGTCCTCCTCCTCCTCCTGAGGTGGTGCGGCTATGCCTGTGGCCATGATGACCAAGTTGTGCAGCGTACAGCAGACGATGACGAGAAGGGACACCCGCTCAGCCGAGTACTGGAGGGCTCCGCCCAAACGGTCAAGGCAGCGGAACCGTTGCTTCAGCACTCTGATGGTCTGCTTGATGACATTCCTGGTGGCAGCATGTCTCTCATTGTATGAGTGTTGGGGTTGTGGAGGGGAGTCATGAGCCAGGTGGAGAGCGGATAGCCCTTGTCTCCCAGCAGCCATCCGCTAGCTTGATGTGATGGCTGGAACAGAGCTGGCACACCGATCTGGCGCAGGATGAAGGCATCGTGGATGCTACCAGGATAGTGGGCATTGACGGTGAGGATGTGCTGTGTGTGGTCGCACACCAACTGCACATTAAGTGAGTGGTAGCCTTTGCGGTTACGGAATACCTCAGGATTGTTATGAGGTGCCCGCAAAGCGACGTGGGTGCAGTCAATAGCGCCCTGCACCATGGGGAAGCCCGCTATCCTGGCAAAGCCACATGCACACTCGCGCTGCTTCCCTCTGGTCATGGGGAAGGAAATGTAATCCCTTCTCCTTTTGTAGAGAGCATCTGTGACCTCACGAATGCAGCAATGGACGGCAAACTGCGATATGTTAGTTATGTCTCCTGTTGCACACTGGAAGGGTCCGCTGGTGTAGAAATTGAGGGCCTTGACTGCCACTGAGAGAGCCGTGGTGCTCCTGATGTGAGGCTCGAGGTCTGGCTGCAGGAGGTGGCAGAGCTCTGCGACCACGTTCTTGGTGAGGAGGAGCCTTCTAAGACACTGCTCCTCAGTGAGGTTGATGTAGGAGAAATGCTGCCGGATACCCTGGGAGGGTAAGGCCTCCTGTTGAGAGCCCTGTTGGCTCTCCTCCCTCTGGCCACATTTTGCAATCTTTCTCTCTGCCTCCGCTGCCTCCGACGGTGACGCTGGAGGGCGAGGTCCAGTGCCAGTACAGCCCCCATTAATGGATGGAAATGTTGCAGTATCAAATGTAACCCAAATGAAAGTGATACATTTTTCTCAGCCAGAATACTCCTTCAAGTTGAAAACGCTCAAATCGCTCAAAACGCCTGTTTGCTTTTGTCAAACTGACAAGGCAGCATTCTTTACCGACTAAAAAAAATGTTGTCGCCTTTATATAGCGCTCCTCCAGCGCTCATCCAACTGCATTCCACCTCCTCTACCTGTCGTTGCTAACGGCAGGCGCTCAGGCAGGGGGCGAGAGTGAATTTCAGAGCCGGGGTGCTGTGCACCCGGATGACGTCACGATCTCCGGGCGCAGGAGAGCGTGGCGCTAGTGGTTACCACCGCCGCACACCTCCACCTCAATTTCGCGGGCGTCGGTACCATCGCCGCGCCCAGTCGCAAAGCCGGTAGTGCCCCGTTAGCACCCCCCAGAGGCGCTAATGGGAGGCGCTCAGGTGCCCAATTTCTCCCCCTTGGTATCTGCCTTCACGGTAGAAGACACAAAAAACATTCCGGAAATAGTGGGGGACCAAGGGTCTAGTGAGACCAAGGAACTTAAAGAAATTAGTATTCATAAAGAAATAGTACTGGAGAAATTAATGGGACTAAAAGCCAACAAATCCCCTGGACCTGATGGCCTACATCCTAGGGTTTTGAAAGAGTTGGCTATCGAGATAGTGGATGCATTGGTTGTCATTTTCCAAAATTCCATAGATTCTAGAACGGTTCCCGCAGATTGGAAGGTAGCAAATGTAACCCCACTATTTAAGAAAGGAGGGAGAGAGAAAACGGGAAACTATAGGCCAGTTAGCCTGACATCAATAGTAGGGAAAATGCTAGAATCTATTATGAGGCATGTGGTATCAGGCTACTTAGAAAATCATAATATGATTGGGCAGAGTCAACATGGTTTTAGGAAAGGGAAATTGTGTTTGACAAATCTGTTAGATTTTTTTCAGGTTTTTTCAGGTTTCCCACATTACAACAGTGACTCCACTTCAAAAGTACTTCATTGGCTGTAAAGCACTTTGAGACGTCCGGTGGTCGTGAAAGGCGCTCTATAAATGCAAGTCTTTCTTTCTTTTTTTACCTAGCAGGGTAGATAAGGGGGAACCAGTGGATGTGGTGTATTTGGATTTTCAAAAAGCATTTGATAAGGTGCCACACAAGAGGTTATTACACAACATTAGGGCTCATGGGATTAGAATGAATAGATTAGCATGGATTGAGGATTGGTTAACGGACAGAAAACAGAGATTAGAGATAAACGGGTCATTTTCAGATTGGCAGGCTATAACTAGTGGGGTACCGCAAGGATCAGTGCTTGGGCCTCAGCTATTTACAAGTCATATTAATGACTTAGATGAAGGGACCGAGTGTAATGTATCCAGTTTTACTGATGCTACAAAGCTAGGTGGGAAAGTAAGCTGTGAGGAGAACACAAAGAGTCTGCAAAGGGATATAGATAGACTAAGTGAGTGGGCAGTAAGGTGGCAGATAGAATATAACGTGGAGAAATGTGAAGTTATCCACTTTGGTAGGAAAAATAGAAAAGCAGAATATTTTTTAAATGGTGAGAGATTGGGAAATGTTGGTGTTCAGAGGGACTTGGGTGTCCTTGTACAAGAATCACTGAAATTTAACATGCAGGTACAGCTAGCAATTAGGAAAGCAAATGGTATGTTAGCCTTCATTACAAATGGATTGGAGTATAAGAGTAAAGAAGTCTGACTGCAATTATATAGGGCCTTGGTGAGACCACACCTAGAGTACTGTTTACAGTTTTGGTTTCCAAGGATATACTTGCCTCGAGGGAGTGCAACAAAGGTTCATTATATTGATTCCTGGGAAGGAGGGATTGTCCTATGAGAAGAGATTGAGTTGACTCAGCCTATATTACCTAGAGTTTAGAAGAATGGGAGGTGATCTCATTGAAGTGTATAAAATTCTTACAGGGCTTGATAGGGTAGATGCAGGGAGGATGTTTACCCTGACTGGGAAATCTAGAACAAGGGGGGTCACAGTCTCAGAACAAGGGTCGGTCATTTAGGATTGAGATGAGGAGAAATTTCTTCACTCAAAGGGTTGTGAATCTTTGGAATTCTTTACCCGAGAGGGCTGTGGCTGCTCAGTCGTTGAGTGTCATATTTGACCCTCAAATGAGCTTCCGACCACATATCCGCAGCATAATTCAGACCGCCTATTTCCACCTCCATAACATCGCCCGTCTCTGCCCTTGCCTCAGCTCGTCCGCTGCTGAAACCCTCATCGATGCCTTTGTTACCTCTAGACTTGACTATTCCAACGCACTCCTGGCTGGCCTCCCACGTTCTACCCTACGTAAACTTGAGGTGATCCAAAACTCGGCTGCCCATGTCTTAACTCGCACCAAGTCCCGTTCACCCATCACCCCTGTGCTCGCTGACCTACATTGGCTCCCGGTTAAACAGCGCCTCGATTTCAAAATTCTCATCTTTGTTATCAAATCCCTCCGTGGCCTCGCCCCTTCCTATCTCTGTAATCTCCTTCAGCCCCACAACCCCCCGGGATATCTGCGCTCCTCTAATTCTGCCCTCTTGAGCATCCATAAAAATAATCACATTTTTTCTTATAATGCACCCTGGGACGTTTTACTACATTAAAGGTGCTATATAAATGCAAGTTGTTGTTGTTGTTGTTATACTCAAAACAGAGATTGATAGATTTTTGGACACTAAGGGAATCAAGGGATGTGGGGATCGGGCGGGAAAGTGGAGTTGAGCTAGAAGATCAGCCATGATCTTATTGAATGGCTGAGCAGGGTCGAATGGCCTACTGCTGCTCCTGTTTCTTATGTTCAATACTCTGTAGTGTGTCGAGACAAAAACAAGATCCCATAAATAGTTAAAACTGCTCATGGTCATGTTGAAGGAGGAATGTTGGTCAGGTCACTGGCAGACGTGTCTGTTCTTCTTTGACTAATGCTCTGATCTTTAAAGTTTTCTTCAAAGGTCTCATCCAAATGATGTAACCTCCAACAATGTAGCACTCCCTCATTACTGTGCTGGAGTGTCGGCCTAGATTCAGCACTCATATCGTACGAGTTCGCTGAAGGGTCAAGCTCCTTCGACACTGTTCCAACAAGGGGGCAAGATTTTTCCTATTCACCATTAGTGGTAAAATCACAAAAAATATGTATAAATGTGTTTGCAATTTTGCTACAAATAGCAATTATCTAAAAACGCTTTCCTCCCATTAACATGGTTTAATCCCATTCTCTGAAAATCACCCCCTACTGTACAAGTGCGACACTTCCATATTTCACATCAAGCATCTTAGTATCACAGAATCATACAACACAGAAGGAGGCCATTCGGCCCATCGAGTCTGTGCTGGCTCTTTCGAAGAGCAATCCAGTTAATCCCACTCCTCCACTCTTCATATTGCTGCAATATTTGCTCCTTCAAGTATTTATCCAATTCCCTTTTGAAGGCTACTATTGAGTCTGCCTCCACCACCCAATCAGGCAGCGCATTCCAAATCCTAACCACTCGTTGTGTAAAAATGTTTTTCCTCATTTGAAAGAATATTGGAAAAGGAGTTGAGAAATGGGACGAGGGTGGGTAAATATGATGAGGTCTATTTGCTCGTGGCGAGTTTAACTACCAACAAGGACTGGTTTCTACTTTGTAACGTTCATGTATTTTTTTAAAATTCGTTTATGGGATGTGGGCGTCGCTGGCAAGACCAGCATTTATTGCCCATCCCTAATTGCCCTTGAGAAGGTGGTGGCGAGTCGCCTTCTTGAACCGCTGCAGTCCGTGTGGTGAAGGTGCTCCCACAGTGCTGTTAGGGAGGGAGTTCCAGGATTCTGACCCAGCGACGATGAAGGAACGGTGATATATTTCCAAGTCAGGATGGTGTGTGACTTGGAGGAGAACTTGGGGAGGTGGTGGTGTTCCCATGTGCCTGCTGCCCATTTCTGTGCACGACAAGGCAACTGAAAGTGAAAGCACAGGTCAACGTTTTGGGTGAGATCCTTCATCAGAACCAGAGCGCAGATTCCCTATTAAATGAATGGAGAACCTCACCTCTGGGGATGAGTCATACAGTGTTCTATTTCCACAGACCATTTCATCTTTGAAATTAAACCATGTTGAAACTGTAATCAGAATATTACACAGGCCGTTAAAGGGCAGGGAAAAAAAATCCATTTACTCGATGCAATCCTTAAGCGAGAGAGGCTGGCTGACATTATAAACTATCTCTCCTTGCCCCAAGATGGAACTTCTTGCTCTCCCAGGTGCAAATGGCTGTCAGGAGCTGACAGCACTTTATTGAGAATGTAATGGAGCACGATTGGCGATTGAAAAAAAGACCCAGCAAAATTAAATTCTTTTATGTCTATAAAGTAAGACCGAGAATGCTGGGCTTTAGCAGGGTTCGTGATGAAAGGGCCAAGATCCTGACAAGTTAACCCGTCCTTTCTCCTTGCAGTTCGCAGTTCAGCTGTGCAGTTCCAGCATTTCCTATTTCTACTCGTGTCAGCTGTGGCTCAGTGGGTAGCACACTCACCTCTTGTAAGTCCAAAGGTTGTGGGTTCATGTCCCAGGGATTTGAACACACAAAGCTAGGGCTGACACTCCCAGTGCAGGGCTGAGGGAGAGCTGCACTGTTGGAGGTGTCGTCTTTCGGATGAGACGTTAAACCGAGGGCCCCGTCTGCTCTCTCAGTTGGATGTAAAAGATCCCGTGGTGCTATTTTGAAGAAGAGCAGGGGCCAATATTTATGCCTCAACCAACATAACAAAAACATTATCTGGTCATTATCACATTGCTGCTTGTGGGAGCTTGCTGTGCGCAAATTGGCTGCTGTGTTTCCCACATTACAACAGTGAATGCACTTCAAAAGTACTTAATTGGCTGTAAAGCGCTTTGAGACATCCGGTGGTCATGAAAGGCGCTATATAAACGCAAGTCTTTCTTTCATATTTTTAGAATCGTAGTTCATAGAGTGGTTACAGCACAGAAGGAGGTCATTCGGCCCGTTGAGCCTGTGCCGGCTCTCTGCAAGAGCACTTCAGCTGGTCCCACTCCCCCGCCCTTTCCCCGTAGCCCTGCAAATTTCTTTCCTTCAGGTACTGATCCAACTCCCTTTTGAAAGCCACGATTGAGTCTGCCTCCACCACCCTTTCAGGCAGTGCATTCCAGATCCTAGCCACTCGCTGCGTAAAAAAGTTTATTCTCATGTCGCCTTTGGTTCTTCTGCCAATCACCTTAAATCTGGTTCTCGACCCTTCCGCCAATGGGAACAGTTTCTCTCTATCTACTCTGTCGAGGCCTCTCATGAATTTGAACGCCTCTATCAAATCTCCTCTCAACCTTCTCTGCTCGAAGGAGAACAACCCCAACTTCTCCAGTCGATCCACGTAGCTGAAGTCCCTCATCCCTGGAACCATTCTCGTAAATCTTTTCTGCTAAAGAGCAGGGTTTCCTGCTCCTGCACCTAGAGGCATTGAATCAACCGAATGGAGTGAATACATAAGAACAGGAGCAGGCCATTCAGCCCCTCGAGCCTATTCCACCATTCAATTATATCATGGCTGATCAGTATCTTAACTCCATGGTTCCATAACCCTTAATAACTTTACCGAATAAAAATCTATCAATCTCAGTTTTGAAATTTTCAATTGACCCCCGCAGCCTCAACAGCTTTTCTGAGGAGAGAGTTTCAGATTTCCACTACACTTTGTGTGAAGAAGTGCTTCCTGAAATCTAGAATGCTAAAGAGAAAAGACAAGGAAGCAGTGCAGGAAAGTGATTGGGGTAAGGATAACCAGATTGTGTCAGGAAGGGACAGAGCGTATAAACAAAGGAGTGCACTAACAAATAGGTAAGAAAAAATGGTAATAAGACAAATAGGGCCTAGCACAAAAAATGTCAAGATGTCTAAAAATGTTAAAAAGACAAATCTAAAGGCACTGTATCTGAATGCACGAAGCATTCGTAATAAGGTAGACGAATTAACAGCGCAAATAGATGTAAACTGATACGGTATAATTGCGATTACGGAGACATGGCTGCAGGGTGACCAAGGCTGGGAGCTGAATATCCAAGGATATTCGATATTTAGGAAGGACAGGCGAAAAGCAAAAGGAGGTGGGGTAGCGTTGTTAGTAAAGGATGAAATCAGAGCAATAGTGAGAAAGGATATTGACTCAGAAAATCAAGATGTAGAATCAGTCTGGGTGGTGCTAAGATGCACCAAGGGGCAGAAAACATTGGTGGGAGTTGTCTATAGGCTTCCAAACAGAGTGGCAATGTAGGGGATGGCATCAAACAGGAAATTAGAGATGCATGTAACAAGGGTACTACAGTAATCATGGGTGATTTTGATCTACATATAGACTGGCCAAACCAAATTAGCAATAATACTGTGGAGGATGAATTCCTGGAGTGTGTACGAGATTGTTTTTTAGACCAGTACGTTGAGGAGCCAACTAGGGAACAGGCTATCCTAGATTGGATACTGTGCAATGAGAAGGGGTTAATTAATAATCTTATTGTGCGGGGTCCTTTAGGGAAGAGTGACCATAACATGATAGAATTCTTCATGAAGATGGAAAGTGAAGAAGTCCAATCTGAAACTAGGGTCCGAATTCTAAACAAAGGAAACTATGAAGGTATGAGGAGTGAGTTGGCTATGATAGATTGGGGAGCTTCATTAAAAGGCATGATGGTGGATAGGCAATGGCTAACATTTAAGGAACGAATGCATGAATTGCAACAGTTATACATTCCTTTCTGGCACAAAAACACAAAAAGAAAAGCGGCCCAACCATGACTAACAAAAGGATAGTATTACATCCAAAGAGGAGTCATATAAAGTTGCCAGAAAAAGTAGCAAGCCTGAGGATTGGGAGCAGTTTCGAGTTCAGCAAAAAAGGACCAAGAGATTGATTAAGAGGGGAAAAATAGAGTATGAGGGTAAACTTGCAAGGAACATAAAAGTGGATTGTAAAAGCTTCTATAAGTATGTAAAAAGAAAAAGATTAGTGAAGACAAATGTAGGTCCCTTACAGTCAGAAACGGGAAAATTTATAATGGGGGACAAGGAAATGACTGACCAATTAAACAAATACTTTGCGATAGCAAAATACTGCGGATGCTGGAAATCAGAAATAACAACAGAAAACGCTGGAAAAACTCAGCAGGCCAGGCAACATCCGTGGAGAGAGAAAGAGAGTTAACGTTTCAGGTCGAAACCCTTCGTCGGAACTGAGAGAGCAAGAAATAAACAGATACAAATGCAAGGGGGAGGCTGGGGGGAGGAATAAAAGAACAAAAGGGATGGTCTTTAGTGAGTAGAGACATTAAGAGATGCTCAAGGCAAGACGAGATGGTAATGGGACAGGTTGAGAAACAAAAGGTAAGGTGTGAAATGCTGGCAGAATCAGAGACAGCTGCCGTGGGGGGAGAGAGAGAAAAAAAGGAAAAAGGCACGAATCAAAAGAGTGGATAAAATGTATACATATGTGGTAGGGGCCGGGGTTATGATCTGAAATTGTTGAACTCGATATTGAGTCCGGAAGGCTGTAAAGTGCCTAAACGGAAGATGAGGTGCTGTTCCTGGAGCTTACGCTGCGCTTCCGTGGAACAATGCAAGAGGCCGAGGACGGTGAGGTCTGAGTGAGCGTGGAGGGGTGAATTAAAATGACAAGCGACCGGAAACTCGGGGTCACCCTTCCGGACTGAATGGAGGTGTTCCGCAAAGCGGTCACCCAATCTGCGTTTGGTCTCCCCAATGTAGAGGAGACCACATCGTGAGCAGCGAATACAGTATACTAGATTGCAAGAAGTACAAGTAAATCGCTGTTTCACCTGGAAGGGGTGTTTGGGGCCCTGGAGAGTGGGAAGGGGGGATGTATAAGGGCAGGTGTTGCATCTCCTGCGCTTGCACGGGAAGGTGCCGGGTGAAGGGGAAGGGGTGCTGGGGGTGATAGAGGAGCGGACTAGGGTGTCTCGGAGGGAGCGGTCCCTACGGAATGCTGAAAGGGGAGGTGAGGGGAAGATACGTTTGGTGGTGGGATCACGTTGGAGGTGGCGGAAATGGCGGAGGATGATCCGTTGAATGTGGAGGCTGGTGGGGTGAAAGGTGAGGACAAGGGGAACTCTATCGTGGTTCCGGGAGGGAGGGGCCGGGGTGAGGGCAGATGTGCGGGAGATGGAACGGACTACTTCCCAGAATTGCTATTTCACCAAGGGTCTAGTGAGAAGGAGGAATTAAAGGAAATTAGCATTAGTAAAAAAATAGTGCTGGAGAAATTAATGGGACTGAAAGCCGATAAATCCCCAGGGCCTGATAATCTGCATTCCAGAGTACTAAAAGAGGTAGCCATGGAAATAGTGGATGCATTGGTTGCCATCTTCCAAAATTCTATAGATTATGGAAAGGTTCCTGCAGATTGGAGGGTGGCAAATGTAACCCCACTATTTAAAAAAGGAGGGAGGGTGAAAACAGGGAACTACAGACCGGATAGCCTAACATCAGTAGTAGGGAAAATGCTAGAGTCTATTATAAAGGATGTGATAACAGGACACTTAGAAAATATCAATGCGATTAGACAAAGTCAACATGGATTTATGAAAGGGAAATCGTATTTGACAAAATTACTGGAGTTTTTTGAGGATGTAACTGGTAGAATAGATAAGGGAGAACCAGTGGATGAGGTGTATCGAGATTTACAGAAGACCTTTGATAAAGTCCCACATAAGAGGTTAGTGTGCAAAATTAAAGCACATGGGATTGGGGGTAATATACTGGCATGGATTGAAAATTGGTTAACAGACAGGAAACAGAGAGTAGGAATAAATGGGTCTTTTTCGGGGTGGTAGGCGGTGACTGGTGGGGTACCGCAGGGATCAGTGCTTGGGACCCAGCTATTCACAATATATATCAATGATTTGGATGAGAGAACCAAATGTAATATTTCCAAGTTTGCTGACAACACGAAACTAGGTGGGATTGTGAGTTGTGAGGAGGATGCAAAGAGGCTTCAAGGCGATTTAGACAAGTTGAGTGAGTGGGCAAATACATGGCAGATGCAGTATAACGGGGATAAATGTGAAGTTATCCACTTCGGTAGGAAAAACAGAAAGGCAGAGTATTATTTAAATGGTGATAGATTGGGAAATGTTGATGTACAAAGGGACCTAGATGTCCTTGTACACCAGTCACTGAAAGCAAACATGCAGGTGCAGCAAGCAGTTAGGAAGGCAAATGGTATGTTGGCCTTCATTGCAAGAGGATTTGAGTACAGGAGCAAGTATGTCTTACTACAGTTAACAGGGCCTTGGTGAGACCACACCTGGAGTACTGTGTGCAGTTTTGTTCTCCTTACCTAAGAAAGGATATACTTGCCATAGAGGGAGTGCAGCAAAGGTTCACCAGACTGATTCCTGGGATGGCAGGACTGTCGTATGAGGAGAGATTGGGTCGACTAGGCTTATATTCATTAGAATTTAGAAGAATGAGAGGGGATCTCATTGAAACGTATAAAATTCTGACAGGGCTAGACAGACTGGATGCAGGGAGGATGTTTCCCCTGGCTGGGGGGTCTGGAACGAGTGGTCACAGTCTCAGGATATGGAGTGGGACATTTAGGACTGAGATGAGGAGAAATTTCTTCACTCAGAGAGTGGTGAACCTGTGGAATTCTCTACCACAGAAGGCTGTGGAGGCCAAGTCACTCAATATATTTAAGAAGGAGATAGATAGATTTCTAGACACAAGAGGCATCAAGGGGTATGGGGAGAGAGCGGGAATATGGTATTGAGATAGAGGATCAGCCATGATCATATTGAATGGCGGAGGAGGCTGGAAGGGCCGAATGGCCTACTCCTGCTCCTATTTTTCTCTGTTTCTATGTTTCTATCACCCCCTGAACGCCTAGCTCTAATTTTCAGGTTATGCCGCCTTGTTCGGGACTCCCCCCACCCAGAGGAAATAGATTTCTCTCTATCTACCCCATCAACTCCTTTAATCATCTTAAACACCTCAATTAGATCACCCCTTAATCATCTATACTCGAGGGAATACAGGCCTAGACTATGCAGCCTGTCCTCATAATTTAACTATCTTAGCCCACGAAATCATGATGGAGCCTGCCCGACTTACTGTTCATCAATTTAAATGAACAGAAAAATAATTGGGGAGGTGGGGGAAGGGATCCCTTACGGCCGTGTGCTCCTCCTCTTCTGATTTCCCATTATTTGCTGCTTCTTGCTGACCCAATACCCCCAGGAACAGGAAAAAGGGACAGGAGAATCTAGCTCTTCAATCTTCTCACTCTCGGCAAAAAGGATGGACATTAAAAAAAGTCTGAAAGTGTCTAAACCCGAAACGTTAACCCTTTCAGATGCTGACGGCTCGCATTTTTTTTCCAGCACTTTCTGTTTTTAGCCCAGATTTCCAGCATTTTCTTTTCTTTTATCTCAAATCCCTTGTACATTGAGAGAGGACCTTCTAATCCTGCTCTTACATTCTGGGGTAGAATATATTAAAAAGAAAAAGCTTGTTATCTGATACTTGATGTTTTACTCGCCTGGAGCGTCCAACCTCTCCGTTTCATGCCTGTCTCTAATTTATAGATTAAATCCCACCTCGAACATTGTAGCTTTCTGCTTTGCTGGGGTTTGATAAAAAAAGGATTTGATACGGTAGATAGAGAAGATGTTTCCACTTGTGGGGAGGACCAGAACTAGGGGCCATAAACATAAGATCGTCACTAATAAATCCAATAGGGAATTCGGGAGAAACTTCTTTACCCAGAGAGTGGTGAGAATGTGGAACTCGCTACCACAGGGAGTGGTTGTAGCGAATAGTATGGATGCATTTAAGGGGACACTGGATAAACACAAGGGAGAAAGGAATAGGAGGCTACACCGATAGGGTGAGATGAAATAGGGTGGGAGGAGGCTCGTGTGGAGCATAAATTCCGGCACGGAGCAGTTGGGCCGAATGGCCTGTTCCTGTGCTGTACATTCTATATAATTCTATTCAATTCTAAATTCCCCACTTTCCAAAACACCTGTTCTTCTTTGTCCCTGCTTTTTGGATGCGCTCAAGTTTATCAAGAATGTAGCACTCTACTTCGTTCATCTCACAGGAACAGTGGTGGGCAAAGCGCATGAGAAGAATATTTCCCTTAGGTCTATTATCTTTCTGACAGATAACACATTGTACGACTGGAAAAAAAAAAGTACAAAAGACGATCAGAACTCGGGAGGGTTAGTGGCAAAGCCAGCTTCAGTACATTAATAATTTCCGAGCTAGAGGTTCATTTGTCAAGATAAACTGGGCCTGTCATAGCTTCTGGGGCGGCTGATAACTCTTTCTCTACAGGGAAAGTTGCGTACTTGAAATGTAAATCTGTGGTGAATTACACTGTACTCAACAACAAGAAAAGAAAAATATCATTCCTGCTTGGCTGAGTTTCAAGACTGGCCTTCTTTCTGAGGCACCCATTATTGGCCGACCTGAATGTGCTTGGCATTGTCATACCTGACTAGATCCAATTTGTCTGTATGGTGTCCTTGACATAACAGAACTGAGGTCGTTCTAGACATCGCAGAGCCAACTGCAACTTGCAACTAGGAACCTGACTGCAGTCGGACTGACGTTGCTGAAATGAAGCTCTTACTCCCGGCTCGAAATGCAGTTCCTTTCCACCTCCCTCCGCCGTTCTTTTTCTCTCCTCAGGCACAAATGGGCCATTCAAGGCAGGCTTGATCTCCATAACCGAGCTGTGCGCATTGGGTAAATCTTTGGTGAGAGATTTTCACTGGTAAGCCTCGCACCTGAGGCTTTGCCTCGGGCCATGAATCGTAAACATGGATGAAAGCGGTAAACTGTCTCTAACCCGAGGTAACAGTTTAACAATTGTTGAGAATACACTGCAGAGTACAAGAAATACGCTTGAATAATACCTAAAGGTGGGGGAAAAAAATGCTACGGGGAGTAATCTGCACGAGCGGCCATCTCGTAAACTTGAGGTCATCCAAAACTCTGTTGCCCGTGTCCTAACTCGCACCAAGTTTCGTTCATCCATCAGTCCTGTGCTCGCTGACCTACATTGGCTCCCGGTTAAGCAACACCTCGATTTTAAAACTCTCATCTTTGTTTTCAAATCCCTCCACGGCCTCACCCCTCCCTATCTCTGTAATCTCCTCCAGCCCCACAACCCTCCGAGATATCTGCGCTCCTCTAATTCTGCCCTCTTGAGCATCCCTGATTACAATCGCTCAACCATTGGTGGCCGTGCCTTCAGCTGCCTAGGCCCTAAGCTCTGGAATTCCCTCCCTAAACCTCTCCACCTCTCTACCTCTCTTTCCTCCTTTAAGACGCTCCTTAAAACCTACCTCTTTGACCAAGCTTTTGGTCGCCTGTCCTAATTTCTCCTTACGTGGCTCGGTGTCAAATTTTGTTTTGTGACACTGCTGTGAAGCGCCTTAGGATTAAAGGCGCTATATAAATACAAGTTGTTATTGTTGTTCTTGTTGTCTCTGGGTCAGGCGGCCCCAGGTTAGCCCTCAGACAGCTCCAAGTTTGTGAGTCGCATTGAACTCTTTGATATCTCTGTTGGCGACATCACCATAGCAACCAGGATGCAATGGAACCCTTTCCCGGTGGGTTTCAATGGAAGACAGCATATTGATTGAACAAGATTTTTCATATATACACATAATTATTTCAATATAAAATGAGGCAGAACATTCAACAAAATCCGCACCTCTTAGGCTGTCCTGCTGCTTTGAAGACGAGATCACCAGCCAGGGTTCCCTGCTTCTGCACTCAGCAACTTGCCATTTTCCATCAGGGGACATAGTCTCAGGATAACGGGTCAGCCATTTAAGACTGAGATGAGGAGGAATTTCTTCACTCAGAGGGTTGTGAATCTTTGGAATTCTCTGCCCCAAAGGGCTGTGAATGCTGAATCGTTGAGTATATTCAAGGCTGAGATCGATAGATTTTTGAACTCTAAGGAAATCAAGGGATATGGAGATCGGGCGGGAAAGTGGAGTTGAGTTCGAAGATCAACCGTGATCTTATTGAATGGCGGAGCAGGCTCAAAGGGCCGTATGGCCTACTCCGGCTCCTATTGCATATGTCATATGAAAATCGTGGGCTGTCGAACGCATGAGCAGAGAACCACTGGCCGCTCAATCCTGGGGGCTTTTGAAGGTAAAGGAGAGAGGTAGGAAGGTAGAGCGGTTTGGGGATGAGAATTTCAGAGGGCGTACACTTGGTAGCTGATAGGGCACCCTCCAATTGTGAAGCAGAGTTGGGTGGGGCAACCAGAAGTAACCTGTGGTCAGAAGAAGTGGATACAGCTGGGACGTTAGCCTGAGGAATATCTCCCACATAGGATAGAGTAAGGGCTCTGTTTACAATAAGGTCAAGAAGTTCAGGAAGTCACCAGTAAAATAGATGCAGTCCAGTGACTGACTGACCTGTTCTGCACCATGCTCATCACCATCCAGTCGGGGGGGTATACATTCTTGCCGATAAGGTCTTTAAACATGATGAAGGTCTCCATCAGGAAGTCCTGTGAAGGCAAAGGCCGGTCAGAGTTGGACACATGATCTGAGAACAAGTCTACCTTTTTTCACTATGAAACACGTTGGTGTTTTCAATGCAATATTTTGATTTATTAACAAATCAAACCAATCACCAGATTAATTGTTCCCTGATAGCTTACTTGATAAATTCACCACCTCGCAGAAATGAGTCGTACAAACCAAAGGGACAATGTTACAAAGTTGCACTCCTGCCATGGAGCCTGACTCCTCTGACATGTCAGTCAGTAACCAGAGGTCATAGATTTAAAATAATTGGCACAAGAACCAGAGGGGAAATGAGGAGAATTTTTTCCACACAGAGGGCTGTTAAGATCTGGAACATTACCTGAAAGGGTGGTGGAATCAGATTCCATAGGAACTTTCAAAAGGCAATTGGACATGTACTTGAAGAGGACTAAGTTGCAGGATTATGGGGCAAAGCTGGGCTGTGGGACTAAACTGGACACCTTGTTTCAAAGAGCCGGCACAGGCACGACGGGCCGAATGGCCTTCTTCTGTGCTGTAAGATTCTATGATTGGGAATACACAACAGGAATTTGCATTTTATTGGATGCAAGATCCTGGAGAGCGCGTGCTTGAATTTCCACAATCAGCCTGACTTTACACAAATACACCTTTGGAACAAGTTAGTGGATTAGGCTGTTGGGTTCTTGGTCCACACAGTTAGTGGATTAGGTTTGGGGTCTTGGTAAAGATCGAGTCAGTAGTTTAGGTAGTTCGATGCTTGGTCAACATTGAGTTAGTTGATCTCAGGTGGGTGGCAGTAGGGTGCACCATTGGTATTGGTGTCCCTGGACTAGGGAAGAGAAAGTGATAATTAGCTCACAATCTTGCTCTTCACTGCTACCAGCTACCGCTGAGAAGCTCATGGGATAAAAATTCCCATCCAGAAAGTGGGGGGCGGGGGTGCCTGGCGGTGGGGGGGAGGTGGGGGGTGCCTGGGGGAAGCGAATTTGTACCACAATTTGGGGTGGAACCTAGATCTGTTGGGTTTCTATCCCGTGCAACTTGCCCACTAAAGAAAGAAAAGAAAGGCTTGCATTTCTACAGTGCCTTTCACCACCTCAGAACATCGCAAAGTGCTTTACATCCAATGGACTAATTTTGAAGTATTCACTGTCGTAATGTAGGAAACGCAGCAGCAAATTTGCACACAGCAAGGTCCCACAAACAGCAAAGTGATAATGAACAGATAATCTGCTTAAGTGATGTTGGTTGAGGGATAAATATTGTCCAGGACCCCGAGGAGAACTCACCTGCTCTTCTATTGAAATTGTGCCATGGGATCTTTTACCTTAGAGCGCAGACTTAACGGCTTAATGTCTCATCCGAAAGATGGCACGTCCCGACAGTGTAGCACTCCCTCAGTACTGCACTGGAGTGTCAGCTTAGATCTTTGTGCTCAAGTCTCTGGAGTGGGACTTGAACCTACAACCTTCTGACTCAGAAGGTGAGGGTGCCACCCACTGAGCCACGGCTGACACTAAACTGTGTTGCCGGGGAGGGTAGTGGTTATATTACTGGACTAGTTAATCCAGAGGCTTGGATTTGTAGTCCAGAGAACATGAGTTCAAATCTCATCATCAGCAGTTTGAGAATTTTAATTCAGTTCAAAAATCCGGAAATAAAAAAGCTGGTACCAGTAAAAGTGACCATGAAACTGTCAGATTGTCGTAAAAACCCAACTGGTTCACTAATTTCATTGAGGGACTGAAACCTGCCGTCCTTACCCGGTCTGGCCTAAATGTGACTCCAGTCCCACACCAACGTGGTTGACTCTTAACTACCCTCTGAAGTGACCGAGCAAACCACTCGATTGAGGGAATGAGGGATCGGCAATAAATGCCAGCCTTGCCAAGGGACTCCCAAATCCTGAGAAAGAAGTTGTCATGATCTGGAAAGCACTGCCTGAAAGGGCGGTGGAACCAGATTCATAGTAACTTTCAAAAGGATATATACTTGAAAAGGAAAAAAAGTTTCTGCGCTTTGGGGAAAGAGCAGGGGGGAGTGGGATGAATTGGATCGCTCTTACAACGAGCTGGCACAGGCACGATGGGCCGAATGGCCTCCTTCTGTGCTCTGTCATTCTCTGATTCTAATCCACCCACTCTGATTGACCACTGTTGAGGAGAAGGCCTGAAGGCTTCCATGAAAAGTTAAGTTGGCTCGGCTATGATGACTAACCGACGGGCAAAGGGCCCCGCCAGCACTCAAGCCCCGGGTCCACAAGTGAAGGTTGCCCATTTGAATCAGGTATTGGAGGCGCCCACGGAACTGTACTCCCTCAGGAGGAGCAGGATGAGGGCTGAAAATAGCAAAGAGAATCAGAAGAACGGGCAAGTTACTGACGCTGACTGCTTAGTTCTTGCGAGTGACCCATTTAATTTTTGCAGGAAGAGAGAACACAGGCTATGGGATCTGTATTTTTTTTTTTAACGTCACTTTACCCCTGGGGACTGAAAGCCTTTGATTAATTTTAGCATCCCTTGAACTTTTACATAAATAGCTGCTGCATAGGGATCGATTGAAATGTAATTTAAAAAAAAACATAACTCCCCACAGAAGACTTCACATGAAGAAGTCGAGATTCCCTTTGCGCATATGCAGGAGAAGCACTGTGGGTGTCAGGAGAGGGAAGGTAGAGTCACGCAAGGACTCTTTGCTGGCGTAGCTCAGCGCAGTGACCATTTGAACGTCTTGGAGAGGCGGTGCCTCAGGATGGCAAATGGACTGAGTTCAATCATGGGCTGATGCCCACAGTTCTCTTGTTAGATTAGCTGGAGCCTTGTTTCATCGTGGGCCAACTGCACAGGCAGCATGTTCACCTGTGGAGATTCAGGTGTGGAGAATAACGTAGAGAGAAGGGAATTGCATCTCTACTTAAAAAGGAAAGGTTTGCAGGGCTATGGGGAAAGAGCAGGGAGGGGTGGGACTAATTGGAGAGCTCTTTCAGAGAGCCGGCACAGACACGATGGGCCAAATGGCCCCATTCTGTGCTGTATGATTCTATGATGAAGTACAGACGGGTGTGTGAGAGATTGAGTGAGTGGGCCACGGGGAGATCTCTGTAGGGATTGATGGTAACTCAAGTTGAGAGCATAACTAAACACAATTGAAAGAGATTTCTTCGACAGCGCCTCCCAAACCCGCGTGCTCTGCCACCTAGAAGGACAAGGGCAGCAGGCGCATGGGAACACCGCCATCTGCAAGTTCCCCTCCAAGTCACACACCATCCTGACTTGGAAGTATATCGCCGTTCCTTCATCGTCGCTGGGTCAAAATCCTGGAACTCCCTCCCTAACAGCACTGTTCTGACGAAGGGTTATCGACCTGAAACGTTAACTCTGTTTCTCTCTCCACAGATGCTGCCTGACCTGCTGAGTATTTCCAGCATTTTCTGTTTTTATTTCAGATTTCCAGCATCCGCTGTATTTTGCTTTTGTAGCAATGTGGGAAGTACCGTCATCACACGGACTGCAGCGGTTCAAGAAGGTGGCTCACCACCACCTTCTCAAGGGCAATTAGGAATGGGCAATAAATGCTGGCCTTGCCAGCGACGCCCACATCCCAGGAACGAATTTAAAAAAAGATAGGCATCAATTATTACAGGGCTTGATAGGGTGGATGCTGGGATAATGTTTCCCTTGGCTGGGGAGTCTAGAACCAGGGGCCACAGCCTCAGGATAAAGGGTAGGCCATTCAGGACTGAGATGAGAAGAAATTTCTTCACACAGAGGGTGGTGAATCTTTGGAATTCTCTACCCCAGAGGGCTGTGGAGGCTCAGTCATTGGGTATATTCATAACAGAAGTCGATAGATTTTTGACTAGTAAGGGCATCGAGGGATATGGCGATAGGGCCGGTGAATGGAGTTGAGGCAGAAGATCAGCCATGATCTCATTGAATGGCGGAGCAGGCTCGAAGGGCCGAATGGCCTACTCCTGCTCCTATTTCTTATGTTCTTATGTTCTTATCAGAGATTGTTACTCATGAGAGACAGAGAGAGATAAAAAGAGAGAGCGAGAAAGCGAAATGATGCCTACAGAGACACATTTCACTCTGGAATACAGATAGTCATGTTTGTGCACGAGAGGTTAATTAGGGTCTACTGAGATAGGCCACATTGTTTGGTGCTATTGTGAAGAAATCGGCAAACCATTCCACTCTCATCCCAGGAGATCTTTGAAGTGGAGGAATGAGATAATGGCAGGGGTCCCTTTCACTTTTTCTGGAACAACACCAGTCGAGAGTTAAGCCTGCGTCTGTATCCCATTTAATCTCACTCTCTCAATGCCAGTCCATATTGAATTTGAATCGTGTGTGTCCCATTTATTATCTGACTCTGTTGGAAGAAGAAAGGTTTGCCTTTCTGGTTATTCTGTCTGATGCATTTTTTTTTTATCCCAACAGTCTTATTTACCTCCTTTCCTAAAGGTGCTGACTGTCCCATGACTCACGGTTCTACAGCAATTGGCAGCCTGCCCAAGTTAAGAAAGCATATAGGATCCTTGGCTTTGTAAATAGGGGCATTGAATACAAAATCAAGCAATTCATACAAACATCTGGTTTGAAAATAAAAGAAAGATTTGCATTTCTATCGCACCTTTCACGTCCTCAGGACGACCCAAAGCGCGTCACAGCCAATGAAGTACTTTTGAAGTGTGGTCACTGTTGTAATGTAGGAAATGCGGCAGCCAATTTGCACACAGCAAGCTCCCACAAACAGCAATGTGATAATGACCAGATCATCTGTTATGGTGATGTTGATCGAGGATAAATATTGGCCAGGACACCGGGGATAACTCCCCCTGCTCTTCTTCAAAATAGTGCCATGGGATCTCTTACGTCCACCTGAGAGAGCAGACGGGGCCTCAGTTTAACGTCTCATCTGAAAGACAGCACCTCCAACAGTGCAGCACTCCCTCAGCACTGCACTGGAGTGTCAGCCTAGCTTTATGTGCTCAAGTCTCTGGCGTGGGACTATGAACCCACAACCTTCTGACTCAGAGGCAAGAGTGCTACCCACTGAGCCACGGCTGACGTGGTTAGGCCCCAGCTGGAGTATTGTGTACAATTCTGGGCACCACACTTTAGGAAGGATGTCCAGGCCTTGGAGAGGGTGCAGAGGAGGTCCACCAGGGATGAGGAAGTCCTGTTGTGTGGAGAGACTAGAGAAGCTGGGATTGTTCTTCTTGGAGCAGAGAAGGTTAAGGGGAGATTTGATAGAGGTGTTCAAAATTATGAGGGGTTTGAATAGAGCAAGTAGGAAGAAACTATTTCCTCTGGCAAGTGGATCGGAAACCAGAGATCATAGATTTAAAATAATTGGCACAAGAACTAGAGGGGTAATTAGGAGAAATTTTTTAACACAGAGGGTTGTTAAGATCTGGAATGCACTACCTGAAAGTGTGGTGGAATCAGATTCAATAGTAACTTTCAAAAGGATATGGGACATGTACTTGAAGAGGTCTAATTTGCAGGGTTAATAGGAAAAATCTAGGGTGTGGGACTAAATTGGACAGCTCTATCAAAGAGCCAGCACAGGCACAATGGGCCAAATGGCCTCCTTCTGTGCTGTAAGAGTCTACGATTCTATCTGCTGTTTGTGGGATCTTGCTGTGTACACATTGACTAGAATGTTTCCTACCTTACAACGGTGACTGCACTTCAAAAGTTCTGATGAAAGGTCATCGACCTGAAACATCAGCCCCGATCTTGACAGGGGTGGGTTGAGTAGTGGGGGCGGGGGGGTGCGGGGGGGTGTGGGGGGAAGCGGAGTTTCGGACGGGAGGTTTTCCCTGCATTAACTCCACTGCGTGCATCTTTTTTCTTTGCCTGAATCCCCGCCCGGAAGTCAGCCTGATTGACAGGCTTGGCTTCCAGTCGGGCGGGGAGCACGCCAGGGCGGGGAGCACGCCAGGGCGGGGAGCACTCCAGAGCAGGCAGCAGGACCAGGTAGGGAGCTTGCAGCTCTACAGAGACTTGAGAGCAAAATTCTAGGCTGACACTCCAGTGCAGTGTTGCACTGTCAGAGGTGCTGTCTTTCAGATGAGACGTTAAACTGAGGCCCCGTCTGCTCTCTCAAGTGGAGGTAAAAGATCCCATAACACTATTTCGAAGAAGAGCAGGAGAGTTATCCCCGGTGTCCTGGCCAATATTTATCCCTCAATCAACATAACAAAAACAGATTATCTGGTCATTATCACATTGTGGGAGCTTGCTGTGCACAATATGGCTGCTGCAATTCCCACATTACAACAGCGGGTTGGTTGAGCGCCCCCAGCATCCCCAGCATCGAAGCTTTGACCACGCTCGATCAGCTCCGATGGACGGGCCACATCGTCCGCATGCCCGATACGAGACTCCCAAAACAAGCGCTCTACTCGGAGCTCCGACACGGCCAAAGGGCCCCAGGTGGGCAGAGGAAACGCTTCAAGGACACCCTCAAAGGCTCCTTGAAAAAGTGCAACATCCCCACCGACACCTGGGAATCCCTGGCCCAAGACCGCACAAAGTGGAGGAGAAGCACCCGGGAAGGCGCCGAACACCTCGAGTCTCTTCGCCGGGAGCAAGCGGAAGCCAAGCGCAGGCAACGCAAGGAGCGCACGTCAACCCAAGCACCCCACCCACCCGCCCCTTCAACCACCGTCTGCCCCACCTGTGACAGAGACTGTAGGTCCCGCATTGGACTCATCAGTCACCTGAGAACTCATTTTATAAATCTGGAAGCAAGTCATCCTCGGTTCCGAGGGACTGCCTAAGAAGAAGAAGGTTGACCGCCCCCCATCCCGCCTGCGTTAAATCCGGAAGTGGGCGGGTTGGAGGCGGGTTGGAGATTTAAAAAATGTTAACATCGTACCCGACCCCAACGCACCTGTTTTTGGGGGGTTAAAATTCACCCCGTTCACTCTGTCTCTCTCTCCACGGATGCTCCCTGACCTGCTGAGCATTTCCGGCATTTTCTGTTTTTATTTCAGATTACCAGCAGCCGCAGTATTTTGCTTCTGCTTTACATTTCAACAGTAGTTCATTGGCTGTAAAGTGCTTTATTGAACCCAACCAATCAGGGAAGCCTCTTAATCTCTTCAACAATCTATTCAGTTCCATTCCAGTAGGAATACATTGTCAAAAAATAAAAATCCATTGCAATATTTGGACAATTTGCGATAACATCTTGCTATTTACACAGCCTCGATGAACATCAAGAAGTAATTTCGTTTCAGAACGATAAGGGGTATTCCCTGAATGCACAAATCAAAAGCTATTGACACAAAAGGATTTGTTTCTTCCCCATATGTGAGGCAACTGCGACGATGCTTCGAATCACACAGCACAGAAGGAGGCCACTCGGCTCATCCTGCCTGTGCCGGCTCTTTGAAAGAGCGATCCAATTAGCCCCACACTCCCCCTGCTGTTCCCCCAAAGCCCTGCACATTTTTCCTTTTCAAATAAATATACAATTCTCTTCCGAAAGTTACGATTGAATCTGCTTCCACCACCCTTTCAGGCAGTACATTCCAGAGCGTAGTATCTCGCTGAGTAAAAAAGTTTCTTCTCATTTCCCTCCTGTGTCCTCTGGTTACCGACCCTCTTGCCAGTGGAAACAGTCTCTCTCCATCTACTCAATTAAAAACCCCTCATTTTTTTGTTAACACGCAGTTTGTGTCTCCGAGCTCTTATCTTGTCCAAAAGACCAACCATCAGCTCCCTCGATCCTATTCCCACTAAATTGCTGACCACATAACTTCCCTTCCTGGCCCCATGCTAGCCGATATTGTCAACGGTTCCTCTTCTCTGGTATTGACTCTGTCCCTTTAAAATCCACCGTCATCACCCGCTCCCTCAAAAAATACACCCTTGACCCATCTGTCCTCGCAAACTACCACCCCATCTGAGTGCAGCGAGCACAGAGTGAACAACTGGAAGTTTGGTAAGTGTGGGAGTTTGAAGGGTTAATCTCTTTTAAAATCTAGTGTTAATTGCTAGTAGCTCTGAAGTAAGATCAACTGTTTAAGTGAAAATTTTAACTTTAAATTTTTAAGTTTCTTCAGGATTAAGCAGAGACAAACAAGCAAGCTCTCCTGCTGGAGAGCTGCTGTAGTTAGTTAATTAGATAACTGGATTAAACTGGTTCCTCAAACAGTAGCAGAACAGTGCTGACTCATCTGAGTCACAAACAGTATAAACACAGGGGCCTGTGAGTGTAGCCAGCGCTGAGTGCAGCGAGCACAGAGTGAACAACTGGGGGTTTGGTAAGTGTGGGAGTTCGGTGAAGTGGAGGAAGGAGGTACTTGCTTTTCCTAACTTCTCCCGCAGAGCGGCGGCGGACCTGAGCGGGAGCAGAGCGAGGCCCGAGAGCGGGAGCAGAGCGAGGCCCGAGAGCGGGAGCAGACCGAGGCCCGAGAGCGGGAGCAGAGCGAGGCCCGAGAGCGGGAGCAGAGCGAGGCCCGAGAGCGGGAGCAGAGCGAGGCCCGAGAGCGGGAGCAGAGCGAGGCCCGAGAGCGGGGAGCAGAGCGAGGCCTGAGAGCGGGAGCAGAGCGAGGCCCGAGAGCGGGAGCAGAGCGAGGCCCGAGAGCGGGAGCAGAGCGAGGCCCGAGAGCGGGAGCAGAGCGAGGCCCGAGAGCGGGGATAAAAGCAGCAGCAGACCTGCATCAACAAGAGAAAACGGCAGTGTGATGTCACAGGTAAGGCAGGTAAGTGATTGGTAGTGACTGTGGGCCAAGTTTTAAGTTAACATATAACATGTAACTAAAATTTAAAAACTAAACTTAATTTAATTTATTTAATAAACTAAACAAGGTAAATAATTTGATTAGCACTTAACTAATTAATTAAATAAATAAAATAATGGGAGAACAGGAGATGTGTTGTTGCTGCAATATGTGGGAGCTTGTGGACATTGTTGTCCAGGGCGACTACATCTGCGGTAAGTGTCTGCGGCTCGAGGAACTTCGGCTCCGAGTTGAGGAGCTGGAGTCCGAGCTACAGACATTGCGAGACATCAGGTTACCTGGACCTTTTGCTCCAGGAGGCAGCCACACCCCTTAGATTAAATACTTTAGAATTGACACGTGGTTAGGGACAGGAGGGTGGGACTGCGAGTGAGGCAGGTACGGGGATCCAGGAGGTAGTATTGCAGGAGCCTCAGTCCCTGCACTTGTCCAATAGACTCGAGGTTCTTACAACCCTTGTGGACAAGTGCGGGGACTGCAGGGAGGACGAGCAAACTGACCACGGCACCGTGGTACAGTAAGCCGTTCAAGTGGGGGGAGTAAAAAGGAAGGTGGTTGTAGGGCCACAGTGCAAAAAAATGTTAAGACATCTAAAAATGCTAAAAAGGCAAATCTAAAGGTGCTGTATCTGAATGCACGAAGCATTCGTAATAAGGTAGACGAATTAACAGCGCAAATAGATGTAAACTGATACGATATAATTGCGATTACAGAGACATGGCTGCAGGGTGACCAAGGCTGGGAGCTGAATATTCAAGGACATTCGATATTTAGGAACATAAGAACATAAGAACATAAGAAATAGGAGCAGGAGTAGACCAATCGGCCCCTCGAGCCTGCTCCGCCATTCAATGAGATCATGTCTGATCTGATCCAACCTCAACTCTAAAGAACACAAGAAGTAGGAGCAGGACCAGGCCACTCAGCCCCTGGGCCCGCTCCGCCACCCACAGGGCCTTGACCGATCCGAACTCAAACTCATGTCCAATTTCCAGCCCGCTCCCCGTAACCCCTGATTCCCTTTACTTCTAGGAAACGGTCTATTTCTGTTTTAAATTTATTTAATGAAGTAGCTTCCACAGCTTCCTGGGGTAGCAAATTCCACAGACCCACTACCCTCTGAGTGAAAAAGTTTCTCCTCATCTCAGTTTTGAAAGAGCAGCCCCTTATTCTAAGATTATGTCCCCTAGTTCTAGTTTCACCCATCATTGGGAACATCCTCACTGCGTCCACCCGATCAAGCCCCTTCACAATCTTATATGTTTCAATAAGATTGCCTCTCATTCTTCTGAACTCCAATGAGTAGAGTCCTAATCTATTCAACCTCTCCTCATATGTCCACCACCTCATCCCTGGAAGGACAGGCAAAAGGGAAAAGGAGGTGGGGTGGTGTTGTTAGTAAAGGATGAAATCAGAGCAATAGTGAGAAAGGATATTGACTCAGAAAATCAAGATGTAGAATCAGTCTGGGTGGAGCTAAGAAGCACCAAGGGGCAGAAAACATTGGTGGGAGTTGTCTATAGGCCTCCAAACAGTAGTGGTAATGTAGGGGATGGCATCAAACAGGAAATTAGAGATGCATGTAACAAGGGTACTACAGTAATCATGGGTGACTTTGATCTACATATAGAATGGCCAAACCAAATTAGCAATAATACTGTGGAGGATGAATTCCTGGAGTGTGCACGAGATGGTTCTTTTAGACTAGTACGTTGAGGAGCCAACTAGGGAACAGGCTATCCTAGATTGGGTATTGGGCAATGAGAAGGGGTTAATTAATAATCTTGTTGTGCGGGGTCCTTTAGGGAAGAGTGACCATAACATGATAGAATTCTGCATTAAGCTGGAAAGTGAAGAAGTCCAATCCGAAACCAGGGTCCTAAATCTAAACAAAGGAAACTACGAAGGTATGAGGAGTGAGTTGGCTATGATAGATTGGGGAGCTTCATTAAAAGGCATGACGGTGGATAGTCAATGATTAACATTTAAGGAACTAATGCATGAATTGCACAGTTATACATTCTTTTCTGGCGCAAAAACACAAAAGGAAAAGCGGCCCAACCATGGCGAACAGAAGAGATTAAGGATAGTATTAGATCCAAAGAGGAGTCATATAAAGTTGCCAGAAAAAGTAGCAAGCCTAAGGATTGGTGAGCTGCCTTCTTGAACCGCTGCAGTCCGTGTGGTGAAGGTACTCCCACAGTGCTGTTAGGGAGGGAGTTCCAGGATCTTGACCCAGCGACGATGAAGGAACAGCGATATATTTCTAAGTCAGGATGATGTGTGACTTGGAGGGGAACTTGGAGGTAGTGGTGTTCCCATGTGTCTGCTGCCCTTGTCCTTCTAGGTGGAAGAGGTTGCGGGTTTGGGAGGTGCTGCCGAAGAAGCCTTGGCGAGTCTTGTAGATGGTACACACTGCGGACACTTACTTAAATGAGGCCCTGCCGTTAAGATCGACCGGGTCCCCCATGTCTCTGAGTCTCCCGGGTTAGTCGCTCGCTACTGGGCTCCCCCATCCCGCTCACTCTTGTCCCCCGCCCTCCTCCACCCCGTCAATACCGTGGCCACAGGGTACAGATATAGTAATGGAGGATTTGAGTGCTAACTTCTTTGAAGCTTTACCAGTTAAAAGTGACTTAAAAGTTACCCTGAAATATCTTTATAAAGTACAAGTGGCAAATTCAAGGATTGAACGTCATCTGGCTGCCATCTCCTGTATCATTTGTGACAACTTCAAATGCCAGACAATAGTTATATGCCAAAGCGATGCAGGAAATGAGTCTCGAGTGGTTACTGGGTTGCATTAGAGGCTGGTGCACTTCTGTTAATCAATATTACCAGTTTAGCGAAAGCTTTAAAATCCATTCTTCCGTTTCCCGACCCTGACAGAACATGCCACAAGCAATGCCGCAGAACCAATCAAATACGACCAGCTAAAGGTTATGTAATCACAACAAATTAACATGTTTTAATAAAGTCAAGTTGCTGTGAGGGAAATGTATTTTTAAAAGCTTTAATGTCAGCTGTGGCTCAGTGGGTAGCACCTACGCTGTCTGAGTCAGGAGGCTGTGGGTTCGCGTCCCACTCCATGAGACTTGAGCACAAAATCTAGGCCGGCACTCCAGTGCAGTGCTGAGGGAGTGCTGCACTGTCAGAGGTGCTTTCTTTCGGATGAGACGTTAAACCGAAGCCCCGTCTGCTCTCTCAGGTGGGCGTAAAAGATCCCACGGCCACTATTTGAAGAAGAGCAGGGGAGTTGTCCTGGCCAATATTTATCCCTCAATCAACATCACTAAAACAGATTATCTGGGTGTTTATGTGACTGGAAGGCTGTTTCCAGTGGGGTTCCGCAGGGCTCAGTACTAGGTCCCTTGCTTTTTGTGGTATATATCAATGATCTAGACTTGAATATAGGGGGTATGATTAAGAAGTTTGCAGATGATACTAAAATCAGCTGTGTGGTCGATACTGAAGAAGGAAGCTGTAGACTGCAGGAAGATATCAATATTGGTCAGGTGGGCAGAACAGTGGCAAATGGAATTCAATCCACAGAAGTGTGAGTTAATGCATTTGGGGAGGGTTAACAAGGCAAGGGAATACACAATAAATGGTAGGACACTGAGTAGTGTAGAGGAACAAAGGGATGTCCACAGATCCCTGAAGGTAGCAGGCCAAGTAGATAAGGTGGTTAAGAAGGCATACGGAATGCTTGCCTTTATTAGCCGTGGCATAGAATACAAGAGCAGGGGGGTTATGCTTCAACTGTATAAAACACTAGTTAGGCCTCAGCTAGAGTACTGCGTGCAGTTCTGGTCACCACATTACAGGAAAGATGTGATTGCACTAGAGAGGGTACAGAGGAGATTTACAAGGATGTTGCCGGGAGTAGAGAATCTTAGCTATGAGGAAAGACTGGATAGGCTGGGTCTGTTTTCCTTGGAACAGAGGAGGCTGAGGGGAGACCTTATTGAGGTGTATAAAATTATGAGGGGCCTAGATAAAGTGGATAGAAAGGACCTATTTCCCTTAGCAGAGGGGTCAAAAACCAGGGGACACAGATTTAAAGTAATTGGTGGAAGGTTTAGAGGGGATTTGAGGGGAAATTTCTTCACCCAGAGGGTTGTGGGGGTCTGGAACTCACTGCCTGAAAGGGTGGTAGAGGCAGGAACCCTAACCACATTTAAAAACTACTTGGATGTGCACTTGGGATGCTCTAACCTGCAGGGCTACGGACCTAGAGCTGGGAAGTGGGACTGGGCTGGATAGCTCTTTGTTGGCCGGCGCGGACACGATGGGCCGAAATGGCCTCCTTCCGTGCTGTAACTTTCTATGATTCTATGATTAACTCATTGCTGTTTGTGGGAGCTTGCTGTGCCCAAATTGGCTACCGCGTTTCCCACATTACAACAGTGACTACACTTCAAAAGTATTTCATTGGCTGTAAAGCGCTTTGGGACGTCCTGAGGTTGTGAAGGGCGCGATATAAATGAAAATTATTTCATTTAAAAGGGACAGGAGCCCTGGCACGGGGCTTCTGGGGGAGACTTTGAGGTCACCCACAAGGCATTGAGAGGTTATTACTATCCCAGAACTGAGGTTATACCTATCAGGAAATATTAGCCATGCTGGGACACTTTTCTCATGACAGGAGAAGGCTGAGGGGGCGACCTGATGGAGGTCTTTAAAATTCAGAAGTTGTTTGATAAGGATAGACGTAGGGAAGATGCTTCCACTTGTGGGGGAATCCAATACTAGGGGCCATAAATATAAGATAGCCACTGATACATCCAATAGGGAATTCAGGAGAAATTTCTTTACTCAGAGAGTGGTGAGAATGTGGAACTCGCTACCACATGATGAATAATTTGCCTTCTATTTCTGTGTCAGCGTCTATGTTTGTGCTCAGTCTAATTCTGTGCTCACAATCTAATTCAACTGCCTTCTTCACAACTGCATTAACTGTCCCTTTCAGCAGTTAAAAGATTTAGGCATAAAATTCCCTAAGAGGGCGCTAACGGGGCGCAAAGCAACTAGCGCCCGGGCGCGGCGCCGCCAGCGCCTCCCGCAAAATTCAGCGGGAGGTTAGCAGCGGCGCTAACCATTAGCACCCCACGGCGCTGCGCCGCCGGCAATGGCGTCATCCCCGTGCGCAGCGCCCCGCTCGCGCCCCGGCCGCGATCTTCGGGAGCGCCCCCTGACTTACCGCCGGACGCTATGTCCGACGGGGTCAGGGGGGCCTACCTGCGGCCGGGGCGGCGCAAATTAAAGGGGAGCTGCCGGGCGGCCATTTTTGTTGCTGGCCGCCTGCCAGCACCTGCCCCCGTTGACGTCCCCGGCCTCCTGAACCGCCCCTCCCCCGCAGAGTGCCGGCTGCTCTCCGTGAGCCCTGCACTTCTCTTGAGTGCCGGGCTCTTTTGCCGGCACTCCGATCCCTGGCGGCCCAGCTGGTGTCCCGGGTCGCGCTGCGCAAGGCCCCTCCCCTTTACTAAGGGGAGGAAGGCCTGCAGTACTGCGGCGCAACGTGGCGCTGCAGCACGTAGCGCCGCGATATTCACTCGCAGCGCCCCAAGTGGGAGGCGGGGCGCTTCCAGTAGCGCCAGAGAGCGTCCCAAAGGGGGCGCGACCCAATTTTTTCCCCCTTATATTATGTTTTCCGTTAATCTTCTTTTCTCCGGTGGAAACAAGCTCAAGTCTCACATCGTTACAGCTGTAATCCCCACACTCAGCCTTGTCACTCTTCTCTGAAGACTTGCCCAGAGTGTCTCCCCTCAGTATGTTAACTGTACCTTTAATTAAAATATGTCAATAAATGTGATCCTGAATGATGCATCTAGGTGATGAGTGGGATACAATCCGAATGGAATCAAGAGTGAAGAAACCAAGAGGACTTTCTAAATCAGCAACCAAACACAACTGAGAACAACTTGTATTTATATAGCGCCTTTAATGTCGTAAAATGTCCCCAAGACGCTTCACTGGATCGTAATAAAACACAATTTGAAACTGAGCCACATAAGGAGAAATTAGGGCAAATGACCAAAAACTCTGGATTATTACCTGAGCCATGAACAAATTGGCATAGGGTAAATAAGATCAGAGAGATGAATGCGTGGCTCAAAGATTGGTGTGGGAGAAATGGGTTTCGATTCATGGGGCACTGGCACCAGTACTGAGGAAAGAGGGAGTTGTTCCATTGGGACGGGCTTCACTTGAACCATGCTGGGACCAGTGCCCTGGTGAATCGAATAACTAGAGCTGTAGATAGGGCTTTAAGCTAAATAGTGGGAGGGGGGAGGGGAGGGTGAGGGGAAATGTAAAAAGTCAAAGAGGAAGGAGAAGGCAATAGTGCAGGGTAGCGATAGGGGTAATGATAACCAGGGTGTGACAGGAAGGGGCAGAGCATATAAACATAAGAGTGCATCAGAAAGTAGAATCAGAGTAGGGAAAAATGGTAAAAAGACAAAATTAAAAGCGTTTATCTGAATGCATGCAGCATTCGTAACAAGATAGAGGAGTTGACGGCACAAATAGAAATAAATGATCTGATAGCCATTACAGAGGCGTGGTTGCAAGGTGACCAAGGTTGGGAACTAAATATTCAGGGGTATTTGACATTTCGGAAGGATAGACAGAAAGGAAAAGGAGGTGGGGTAGCTCTGTTAATAAAGGATGAGATCAGTGCAGTAGTGAGAAATGGTATTGGCTCAGAAGATCAAGATGTAGAATCAGTTTGGGTGGAGATAAGAAATAATAAGGGAAAGAAGTCACTGGTGGGAGGAGTCTATAGGCTCCCTAACAGTAGCTACACTGTAGGACAGAGTATAAATCAAGAAATAATGGAGGCTTGTAAGAAAGGTACTGCAATAATCATGGGCGATTTTAATCGTCTGGACAAATCAAATTGGCAAAGGTAACCTTGAGGAAGAGTTCATAGAGTGTATTTGGGATGGTTTCTTAGAACAATACATTGTGCTAACCACCAGGGAGCAGGTTATTTTAGATCTGGTAATGTGTAATGAGATAGGATTAATTAATGATCTCATAGTAAAGGATCCTCTAGGGAAGAGTGCTCATAGCATGTTAGAATTTCAAATTCAATTTGAGGGTGAGAAACTTGGGTCTGAAACTAGTGTCCTGAACTTAAATAAAGGCAATTACAAAGGTATGAAGACAGAGTTGGCTAAAGTGGACTGGGAAAATAGATTAAAGGGTAAGACGGTAGATAAGCAGTGGCAGACATTTAAGGAGATATTTCATAACTCTCAGCAAAGATATATTCCAGTGAGAAAGAAAGAATCTAAGAGAAGAATGAACCATCCGTGGCTAACTAAGGAAGTTAAAGATGGTATCAAATTGAAAACAAAGGCGTACAATGATGCGAAGATTAGTGGTAGGCCAAAGGATTGGGAAATTTTTAAAAATCAGCAAAGGACGACTAAAAAAATAATAGAGAGAGAAGATAGATTATGAGAGTAAACTAGCAAGAAATATAAAAACAGACAGTAAGAGCTTCTACAGGTATATAAAAAGGAAGAGAGTAACTAAAGTAAACGTTGGTCCCTTCGAGGATGAGACTGGGGAATTAATAAGGAAATGGAAGAGACTTTGAACAAATATTTTGTATCGGTCTTCACGGTAGAAGACACTAAAAGCATCCCAGTAATAATAGATAATCAAGGGGCTATAGGGAGGGGGGAACTTAAAACAATCACCATCACTGGAGAAAAAGTACTAGGCAAACTTATGGGACTAAAGGTGGACAAGTCCCCTGGACCTGATGGTCTGCATCCTAGGGTCTTAAAAGAAGTGACTACAGAGATAGTGGATGCATTGGTTATAATCTACCAAAATTCCCTGGATTCTGGAGAGGTCCCAGTGGATTGGAAAACCGCAAATGTAACACCCCTATTCAAGAAAGGATAGAGACATAAAGCAGGAAACTATAGACCAGTTAGATTAACATCTGTCATTGGGAAAATGCTGGAGTCCATTATTAAGGAAGTAATAGCAGGACATTTAGAAAATCATAAAACAGTCAAGCAGAGTCAGCATGGTTTTATGAAAGGGAAATCATGTTTGACAAATTTGCTAGAGTTCTTTGAGGATGTAACAAGCAGGGTGGATAAAGGGGAACCAGTAGATGTAGTCTATTTGGATTTCCAGAAGTCATTCGATAAGGTGCCACATAAAAGGTTACTGTACAAGATAAGAGCTCACGGTGTTGGGGGTAATATATTATCATGGATAGAGGATTGACTAACTAACAGGAAACAGAGAGTCGGGATAAATGGGTCATTTTCAGGTTGGCAAACGATAACTAGTGGGGTGCCACAGAGATCAGTGCTGAGGCCTCAGCTGTTTACAATCTATATTAATAACTTGGATGAAGGGACCGAGTGTAATGTAACCAAATTTACTGGTGATACAAAGATAGGTGGGAAAGCAAGTTGTGAAGAGGACACAAAGAATCTGCAAAAGGATATGGATAGGTTAAGTGAGTGGCAAAAATTTGGCAGATGGAGTATAATGTGGGAAAATGTGAGGCTATCCACTTTGGTAGGAAAAATAAAAAAGCAAATTATTATTTAAATGGAGGGAGATACAAAATGCTGCGGTACAAAGGGATCTGGGGGTCCTTGTACATGAAACACAAAGGGGTAAAAATTCAGTCGCGCCCCATTTGGGGCGCAAATATCATCTGGACGCAAATATTAGCGCCTGGCGCTAATTATCGGCACTGACTGGAAACTTCACTTTTACCGCCCCAGGAGGTGAGTGGAGCGCTAAATCAGGCGCTGCACAACTGTCTTAAGGCGCAAAGGCCAAGGAGTGAGGCGCTAACTCAGAGCGCTGGCGAAGCTCATGTAATGTCAGTCAGCAATGGAACACACACACAATGGCACGGGCCAGTTCTTAAAGGGGATGGTTAATCTTGCTTTCCATCCACATCCTGTTCATTGCAGCCTTGAATCTCGGCCTGGAGAGACTTGCACATCAAATGTGCTGGAAAGAACAATGGAGAGTACCAGGCAAAGAGCTCAGAGTGCAGCTCCCACAGTCTCTGCTAAATCGATACAAGGAATGGCAAATCAAAATGAACCTGCAAAGTGCTGCTCAGTACCCAAAACTCCTTCACACAACGTTGAATCTCTCCAGAAGTCTCTCCCTCTCTCTCTCAGAATGCGTAGTTCAAAAATGCCACCAACAATAAAAGACAGGAAGAGGCCCCCTTTAAATAGCGCCCCCCCCCAGCCCCACAGCGATTGATAGCGTTCCAGTCTTCTGGTCGTTGGATGCGCCAGGCGATAAGGCAGGGGGCGCCACTCAATTTCCGCTCCGGGGCGCCACAAGGGCGTTGCACCATGGAATGACGTCACAATCTGCGCGCGCAGGTGGTCGCAGCGGTAAAGTTTAGCGCCGCCGCACAATGTCAAGTTAAGTTCCCGAGCGGCGCAAACATCGCTGCGCCCGGGCGTTAGCGGCTTTGTGCCCCATTAGCGCCCTCTTAAGGCGCTAACGGGAGGCGCAACCAACTGAATTTTTACCCCAAAAAGTTAGCATGCAGGTACAACAAGTAATTAGGAAGGCAAATGAAATGTTCGCCTTTATTGCAAGGGGGATGGAGTATAAAAGTAGGGAAGTCTTACTACAACTGTACAGGGCATTGGTGAGACCACACCTGGAGTACTGCGTACAGTTTTGGTCTCCTTATTTAAGGAGGGATATACTTGCATTGGAGGCAGTTCAGAGAAGGTTCGCTAGGCTAATTCCTGAGATGAAGGGGTTGTCTTATGAAGAAAGGTTGAGCAGGGTGGGCCTATACTCA
Organism: Squalus acanthias; assembly: GCA_030390025.1. NCBI lineage: Eukaryota > Metazoa > Chordata > Chondrichthyes > Squaliformes > Squalidae > Squalus > Squalus acanthias. Next base: position 13,024,329 of record CM059426.1, read on the forward strand.
TTGGAGTTTAGAAGAATGAGAGGTTATCTTATTGAAACATATAAGATACTGAGGTGGCTTGACAAGGTAGATGAAGAGAGGATGTTTCCCCTCGTGGGGGAATCTAGAACTAGGGGCATAGTTTCAGAATAAGGGGTTGCCCATTTAAAATGGAGATGAGGAGGAATTTCTTCTCTCAGAGGGTTGTGAATCTTTGGAATTCTCTATCCCAGCAAGCTGTGGAGGCTGGGTCATTGAATATATTTAAGGTGGAGATAGACAAGGGATAAGGGAGTGAAGGGTTATGGGGAGCGGGCAGGAAAGTGGAGTTGAGGCTAAGACCAGATCAGCCATGATCTTATCGAATGGCGGAGCAGGCTCGAGGGGTCAAATGGTCTACTTCTGCTCCTATTTCCTATGTTCTTATGTTCTACAGAGATAGGGAGTGGGCGAGGCCATGGATTTGAAAACAAGGATGAGAATTTTGAAATCGAGGCATTGCTTAACCGGGAGCCAATGTAGGTCAGCGAGCACAGGGGTGATGAGTGAACGGGACATGGTGTGAGTTAGGAGACGGGCAGCAGCCAATTTGCACAGAGCAAGCTCCCACAAAACAACAATGCGTTAATGACCAGTTAATCTGTTTTTGAGATGTTGATTGGGAGATAAATATTGACCAGGACACTGGGGAGAACTCCCCTGCAAATTGGCTGCTGCATTTGCTACATTACAATAGTGACTACACTTAAAAAAAGAAGTTAATTGGCTGTAAAGCGCTTTGGGACATCTGGTAGTCTATGTTGTCAACAGTTATATTCACTTTCAGGCTTTGAATTTTCACTAATGCTTGTGTCCCACTGCACTTTCAGTGTAATGACTTGTTTTTACTCAGGGCTGTTTTTGAGTTGATTTTTTTTGGGGGGGTGGGGTGGGGGAGATGAGCCGAGTCAACTTTTTTGGGGGAACGTGTTACCTTTTGTGTGTGGGGGAGGGGCTCAATCAGCATTTTTGCGGGGTCTGTGTCAGACTTTACGCAATAGTCGTGTGAGATTTTATGTGGGAATTGTGTCGGATCTCTTTGGCTCCTGGCCGATGCACAACATGGAAAAAAGGATTGTGACAGAGAGGAAGCTGAAGGCAAGAGGTTAAAGTGGGGGAGTCATCTGTCAGAAGAAGGGCATTTTCTTGCAGACTGCCCAGGCTTGCGAAAAAGATTCTAGAAGATCTGCCTGAGAGTAGGGTGCAGTGTTCAAATCTTGGATGGATCTAGTCTTTATGGAGAATTAATCGTTGTCAATGGGAAAATAAGTAATTGGCATTAAAGGGGTGTCGAGTCTACAAGTTTTCAGGCCTCAGCTGTGGCTCAGTGGGTAGCACTCTCACCTCTGAGTCAGAAGGTCGTGGGCTCATACTCCCACTCCAGACACTTGAGCACAAAATCTAGGCTGACACTTCAATGCAGTGCTGTTGGAGGTACTGTCTTTCGGATGAGGCGTTAAACAGTGACTGCACTTCAAAAGTACTTCATTGGCTATTAAGCGGTTTGAGATGTCGTGAAAGACGTGATAGGAATGCAAGTCTTTCTTTTCTTTCCAGCTCTACAATACCGGCAAATCATCTCTGTTCCTCCGACTCTGACCTCTTGGGCGATCCTCCCTTCCTTTGCCCTTCCATTGGCGGCTGTGCCTCCAGCTCGGGCTTAAGCGCTGGAATTCCCTTGCTAAACCTCTCCCTTCTCTCCACCACTCTCTGCTCTTTTAAGACCCGCCTTAAAATCTACCTCTTTGACCAAGCGTTTGGCCACACTTCATAATATCTCCTTCTTTGGCTCAACATCAATTTCGTTGTCTGATTAGGCCTCTGCAATGTTTCTATGCCAGAAGCACGATATAAATACAAGCTGTTGTAGTCATTGAGTTACGTGGTGGTGCACACTGAAAAAAAAGCAAGGTTTTGTAGCAGTTTAAGCAGGCGATAAGATGGAGACCTTCAAGTTGGATACGTGGCTCACACAAGACCAGGGTTCTGAGACAACAGAAAGAGATCAGCAGGCCACGTATTAGAGAGAGGATGGCTGTTGTGAATTAACAATCTGCTGGAGACATGAAAATCTCATTGCAGGCTCTGGTACAAGTTCATCAATACGCAATTTAATCTTATACATAAGGACTCCTGTGACCTTTTCTCAGTAAATAGGCAGCTTCAAAGGAACTAGTCAGGGGGGGGAAATCATGGAGTGAACTAAATAAATAACAGCAGCTGAACACTCAGCGAACAGCTATTCACCAAAGAGGTTGTATCTGTTTTGCATATAAAACATTCTGTTTAGACAGCATTCAGTGATGGTTGAATTAGTGCTCTGTGTGAATCTTGCTTTGCACTTCACCAAGTCCTCAACATCAGACCTGACTATTCCTGTTGTGACTTGACATTCCTAATTGTCTTTCAGCTGCATGCCCGACTTGCCTGAACTCTCCACTCTGGGATTATTATTTTTTAAGCTGCCTACTGTTTTATTTTGTGTGTGTGTGGTAGAAAGAAAGAAAGAAAGAAAGAAAGAAAGTAAGTAAGTAAGTAAGAAGAACTACAACTCATACAGTGCCATTCACAACCTTAGGATATCCCAAAGTACTTTACAGCCAATGAAATACTCTTGAAGTGTAGTCACTGATATAATGTAGGAAACGCGACAGCCAATTTGCACACAGCAAGTTCTCACATCCACCAATGTGATAATGACCAGATAATCTGTTTAGTGATGTTGATTGAGGGATAAATATTGGCCAGGACACCGGGGAGAACTCCCCTGCTCTTCTTCGAAATAGTACCATGGGATCTTTTATGTCCACCTGAGAGGTCAGGTGGAGCCTCAGCTTAAAATCTCATTCAAAAGACAGCACCTCCGACAGTGCAGCACTTCCTCAGCACTGCTGTGGAATGTCAGCCTTAGATTATGCACTCATGTCTTTGGAGTGGGGCTTGAGCCCACAACCTTCAATCTCAGAGATGAGAGTGCTAGCCACTGAGCCACAGCAGGCAACCCCCCTCTCGCCCAGTGATAACATCTACATCCTGCGTTGGTCAAAAGCATTTCCCCTGAAAATTATTGTTTATTTATTTTTAAAAAAAGCATCTCACAAAGAATGGCTGGCCAAGATACCGTAATGATTTTTAAATTAAATGTATTGTTGAAAATTACTTGGCACAATGTGAGATCTTACGACACAAAACCTATATCCTTTGAAGTCCTGAGTCATGGCAGGGTTACCTTTTTAACACCATTTATCAGTTTGCCCACTGTTGCTTTGCACCCCTTTCCAGGTCGCGCTGGCTCATGTTGGGGCATGGCTCTTAAGGCACTAGTTGCCCTCTCCCAAACTGCCCACTCAATGTGGCTCCTCCCTCGTTGCTCTAAAAAAGAAGGCGGGCCTTCTTCTTGGACCACTGCTTCATGGCTCAGTTGTAGAACCCTTGCCTATGAATCACAAGGTCATGGGTTTCAAGCTCCACTTGAATGCTAACTGTAGGCTGGCACTCCAGTGCAAGGGTGTTCTCCCTGATGTCCTGGCTGGCATCGTGAATGCAGGCAAACTATATCAGTGTAAGGGGGTATCATGGGATGTGGGCGTCGCTGGCAAGGCCAGCATTTATTGCCCATCCCTAATTTCCATTGAGAAGGTGATGGTGAGCCGCCTTCTTGAACCGCTGCAGTCCGTGTGGTGAAGGTACTCCCACAGTGCTGTTAGGGAGGGAGTTCCAGGATTCTGACCCAGCGACGATGAAGGATCGGCGATATATTTCCAAGTCAGGATGGTGTGTGACTTGGAGGGGATCTTGGAGGTGATGGTGCTCCCATGCGCCTGCTGCCCTTGTCCTTCTACGTGGTAGAGGTCACGGGTTTGGGAGGTGCTATCGAGAAGCCTTGGTGAGTTTCTGCAGTGCATCTTGCAGATGCAAAGGTGGTGGGGGGAGTGAATGTTTAAAGTGGTGGATGGGGTGCCAATCAAGAGTGCTGCTTTGTCCTGGATGGTGTCGAGCTAAGCCTGATCTGTCCTCAACTGATGTCCACATGCATGTATTTTCCTGCTGGAAAGCATTCAGAAAGGTCTGCATTACCCCTCGGTAGATTGGGACACTGTGACCACTTTTAGCACCGCCACTGAGATCAGTAAACAGCACATACCACGAATCAAACTTTGGGCATTCCTGGTCAGTATGGCTCAGTTCCACCCTAGAACTACCAACTGAACCATGACGGGATCCTCCTTTAACGAAGACACCCCACGATACAAAAGAATTGGAGTATAAGAGTAAACAAGTTTTACTGCAATTATATAGCGTCTTGGTGAGACCACACCTGGAGTACTGTGTACAGTTTTGGTCTTCTTACCTAAGGAAGGATATACTTGCCTTAGAACGACAGACTCACCGGACAGATTCCTGGGATTGGGGGAATTGTCCTATGAGGAGAGATTGGGGAGACTAGGCCTATATTCCCTAAAATTTAGAAGAATGAGAGGTTATCTCATTGAAACATATAAAATTCTTACACGGCTTGACAGGGTAGATGCTGGGAGGATGTTTCCCCTGGCTGGAGAGTCTAGAACCAAGGGTCACAGTCTAAGGGGTCGGCCATTTAGGATTGAGATGAGGAGAAATTTCTTCACTCAAAGGGTTGTGAATCTTTGGAATTCTCTACCCCAGAGGGCTGTGGATGCTCAGTCATTGAGTATATTCAAGACAGAGGTCGATAGATTTTTGCATATTAAGGGCATTAAGGGGTCGGGGGATAGTGCGGGAAAGTGGAGATGAGGTAGAAGGTCGGCCATGATCTTACTGAATAGCAGAGCAGGCTCAAGGGACCGAATGGCCTACTCCTGCTCCTATTTCTTATGTACTTACGATATCAAACAACCCATTCATTGTCAAGGTTGCCCATTAAACACACCAAATGTCACCCTCCTATAACACTGTAGTGAACACGGTCAGTAAATTACAAGGCGACAATGCAGTCTTCGGATCCACGCGATGGCCTTAAACCACTTAAACCTCACTCTTGCTCTTTTTGACATTATCCAAACCACTCAGTCAGATTATTGCCACTGTCACCATCCAAAACCCTCTGCACATACCAGCCAAAGTACAATGAATGTCCATGTAAATCTGCACCTTGAAGTATAATCCTTAGCAACTTAAACAAAACCCCCTTATTAGGAATTTCCTTCTGCTCCAAAGGCGAGATAGTCCTTTTTCAATGGAACATGAGAAAATGCCTGTTTTTCTCTATAATTAACGACTCATTAAGAAAATTACATTCCTACTAATCACACATTATGAAGCTGCATGTTCCTGCAATTTTGTTAGCAGGTTGTTACAACCTTAGAAAAACACCTATTCTCCTATTTTACCTTAAAACAGAAATGTCAGGCCCTCAGTGCCTTAGTGCTAAAAACCTCTTAGAAAAAGTAAACTTCATAAACTTTCTCCCGAATCATCCCAAATCAGTGTGAACCCATGGATTAATAATTATCGAAAACTGCTGCAGTGTGACTCGATTAAGCATAATCTTACGCTATATCCTCACACTCAATTTAAAATAGAATAGATATTTAACAGGTTAAAACAAATAATCAAATTCAGTTGAGTTATAAATTTACAAAGAATTAGATTTTTTTACATACAAAAACTTTTGAGATTGCGCGTTGGGATATTAGTGTACTAACCACCAATATCAAATTTCTTCTTTGGTTACTTTAATGGGGTGATTGACCCATTTTATTTTAAAGAAAAGAAAAATAAATAGGTAATGTTTCCATCAAAAAAGCCAAGAAAGGAATTTTATATAGTGTCAGTAACTCAGTATTGTGTTGTGTCATTTGAAGGCTGCAGTTCTCATAAGTGCCCTTGCTAGTCCTTCACATTGGTAGCTCAGGCAGTAAAAGAAAATCCTTAGAACTGGCACGGTGAAAGTTGACAGTCCAGTCTTCTTATGCCTCTTGATAACAGAATGTTGCCCCGACCGTATCTCACAGGTTGGAGGTTTCACATGAACTATAAACCCACACAGCCCTTTTCTCTGAACAGGGTCAAACAAGAACTACAGAATCTGAAGATTGATCCTGCTTTTATCTGTTAAATTTAGAAAGAAAGAACTTGCATTCCTATAGCGCCTTTCACAACCTCAGGAAGTACCAAAGCGCTTCACAGCCAATGAAATACTTTTCGAAGTGGTGTCGCTGTTGTAATGTGGGAAACGCGACAGCCAATTTGCGCATAGCAAGGTCCTACAAACAGCAATGTGATAATGACCAGATAATCTGTTTTTTTAGTGATGTTGATTGAGGGATAATCATTAGTCAAGACACTGGGGATAACTGCCCTGCTCTTCTTCAAATAGGATTGGGATATTTTACGTCCACCTGAGAAGGCAGACGGGGCCTTGGTTTAACGTCTCAACTGAAAGACAGCATAGCGCTCCCGCAGTACCGCACTGAGAGTACCAGCCCAGATTATGCGTTCAAGTCTCTGGAGTGGAATTTGAACCCACGTCCTTCTGACTCAGAAGCGAGAGTGCTACACTGAGCCACAGCTGACTTTGAAGAAGGAAAAGTAGGCAGAATTTAGAGATATTACCAAGCAAAAATACAATGGAACAACAAATTTGAAGGTGTAAAGAAAGAAAGACTTGTGGGAAGTGGACAGGAAGTCCGCCAAATTAAGGCCCATGTGAAAACGTTCCGATTCCCAATGTGCACAGGCTAGTCTGAAAAAGACCACCCGTCGCGTGCTGGATTGAAAGAACATTATTCAGTTTAATTGTAGGGAGGAAGCTTCACGGTGCTGAGGCTCACTGCCCAGAGCAGGGATCTTCCAAGCTATTTCCAGGAAAAAATAAAATCTTTCATTCAAATGAGAACAAAACCTGGCAAAGTGTTTGAGATTAATACTATACAACTTTACCGCTTAGAAACCAACAGCTGGACCTGTCTACCAGGAGTAAAGCAGTGACATTTTGCCACAGCCAAACATTGCATGAATGCTTAGTTCATAAAATTTTCACTTGGTGCCATCCCTCTTAAGCCATCAAGATAAACCTTTGTAAAACACTGGTTCGGTCTTAACTGGAGTATTGTGTCCAATTCTGGGCACCACACTTTAGGAAGGATGTGAAGGCCTTAGAGAGGGTGCAGAAAAGATTTACAAGAACGGTTCCAGGGATGAGGGTCTTCAGTTACGTTGATAGACTGGAGAAGCTGGGGTTGTTATCCTTGGAGCAGAGAAGGTTGAGAGGAGATTTGATCGAGGTGTTCAAAATCATGATCTGTCTAGACAGAGTCGATAGAGAGAAACTGCTCCCATTGACAGAAGGGTCGAGAACCAGAGGGCACAGAATTAAGGTGATTGGCAGAAGAACCAAAGGCGGCATGAGGAAAAACTTTTTTACTCAGCGAGTGGTTAGGATCGGGAATGCACTGCCTGAAAGGGTGGTGGAGGCAGATTCAATCACGGCTTTCAAAGGGGAATTGGATAAGTACCTGAAAGAAAAAAAATTGCAGGGCTATGGGGAAAGGGCGGGGGGACTGGGACTAGCTGAAGTGCTCTTGCAGAGAGCCAGCACGGGCTCGATGGGCCAAATGGCCTCCTTCTGTGCTCTAACCATGCTATGATTCTATGGGGGAGAAATTCGGTAACGACCATTTTGGGGCGCTAACATCAGCCGGCCGCAAACTTTAGCGCCCGGCACAAATTAGCACCGGCGACCGCAAAATTCATCCCCAGCGCCCCTGGAGGTGATTGGAACGCTAAATCAAGCGCTACACACTTCTCTTAGGCTGCTAACGTCGGGGAACGGGGCGCTACTTCAGAGCGCTACTCAAGTTCAGGCGCTGTCAATTACGTAGTACTCAGACAGTCTGGCACCTTCCAGTTCTTAAAGGGGAGGGTCCATCGTGCTGCACAGCCTCACCCTGATCATTGCTGCTTTTGACCTGGGCCTGCAAGGAGCTGCAAATCTTCAACCAGGAATATCATGGCTGATCAGAGGCCCAGGGAGTTCAGAGACCAGGCATTGGTGGCTCTGGTTGTGGCTGTGGAAAAAACAGGAAGCTCACGCCTTTAAATAGCGCTCCCCCAGCTCCCAGCCGACTGCAAATCGTCCCCCTCCACCTGTTGTTCCTAGCGGCAGGCGCTGAGGCAGGGGGCGAGAATCAAGTTCTGGTCCGGGGCACTACCGGGGCGAATTCGCGCTTGGATGGCGTCACGATCTCCGGGCGCAGGAGATCGTGGCGGTAGCGTTTAGCGCCACCGCAAACCACCAGTTGAATTTCGCGGGCGACGCTAAAATCGGCGCGCACGGGCAGTAAGTCATTAGCGCCCCCCGGAGGCGCTAACGGGAGGTGCTAACCAACCGAATTTGTCCCCCTATGATTCTAAGATAATGGGTTTGCATCCTGGATTTAACTGGGGTGGGGGTCAGGGGGAAATGACTTTTTAATGCATATTCCACAAAGTGTTACACCAGCAAAGACTTAACAGTCGGTGAGACATTTTCTGGGTTTTCTTTCTTAATAATGGTCAGGTTCTTTTGGGAGAAGGAATGGGCTTATGATTTATCTGCTGCTTGGAGGCTAATTATGAAGATTTATAGGCAATAAAATATGACAAAGTTCAGAGAACGGAAAAGCTGAATGGATGGCTGTATTTTTCACTCGGTATATGAATAACCTAAATGAAAGACTTATGTAAATGATTTGAATGGATTCATTTCCCAGTGAAGCTGACTTAAAAGGGAAGTGTTGCTCTACTGAACTACCTCTCAGGTGTTCCAAGAACATTGCTACTAGAGTCGGCCATTCAGCCCCGCGAGTCTGTTCTTCCATTCAGTTAGATCATGGTTGACCTGTACCTCAACTGTATTTGCTCCAAGGCCCTTGATACCCTTACCCAACAAAAATCTAGCGATATCAGTTTAGAAAATTTCAATTGTGTCCCCAGCATCCATAGCCATCTAGGGGAGAGAGTTTCAGATTTTCGCTATTCTTTGTGTGGAAAAAGTACTCCCTGATTTCACTCCTAAATGACCGAGCTCTAATTTTAAGATTGTGATGCCTTGTTTTGGATTTCCCCAGCAGAGGGAACAGTTTCCCTGCATCTACTAAAGACAGGAATTGGACAGGGCCTTGGTCTAATGTCTCATCTCAAAGACGGCACCTCTGACAGTGCAGCATTCTCTCAGTACTGTACTGGTGCGTCAGCCTGGATTGTGAGCTCAGGTCTCCGGAGTGAGGCTTAAACCAACAACCTTCTGACTCAGAGGTGGAGAGTGCTACCCACTGAGCCACAGCTGCCACCTATACCCATGCTCTGAGTACCAGGTGGCACTGGCTGGCCTCTCCTGCACTGCAAAAGCAGCGGCAATCTTTGGACAGCCAGGCGTGTGCAGTCGTTCTGGACGAGCTGCTGATTTCCTGATCCTGATCGGCCCCATAGAATAAACGGGTGAAATTCGGAGCACAGGTTATACCAGAGATTACTACATGGGATATACAGCACAGAAACAGGCCATTCGGCCCAACCAGTCCATGCCACCGTTTATGCTCCACTCGAGCCTCCACCCGTCTTTCCTCATCCACCTCTATCAGCGTAACCCTCTATTCCCTTCTCCCTTATATGTTTATCTAACCGCCCCTTAAATGCATCTGTACTATTCGCTTCAACCACTCCCTGTGGTAGCGAGTTCCACATTCTCACCACTCTGACAAGGTGCCACACAAAAGATTATTGCTTAAGGTAAAAAATCACGGGATTGGGGGTAATATTCTGGCATGGATAGAGGATTGGCTATCTAACAGAAAGCAAAGAGTTGGGATAAATGGTTCATTCTCAGACTGGCAATCAGTAACTAGTGGTGTTCCACAGGGGTCAGTGCTGGGTCCCCAACTCTTTACAATCTATATTAACGATTTGGAGGAAGGGACCAAGTGTAACATATCAAAATTTGCAGATGATACAAAGATGGGAGGGAAAGTAGTGAGTGAGGAGGACATAAAAAACCTGCAAGGGGACATAGACAGGCTAAGTAAGTGGGCAGAGATTTGGCAGATGGAATACAACACTGGAAAGTGTGAGGTGATGCACTTTGGCAGGAAAAATCCTAGAGCAATTTATTATCTTAATGGCAAGAAACTGGAGAGTACTGAAGTGCAAAGGGATCTGGGGGTCCTGGTGCACGAAACTCAAAAGGTTAGTATGCAGGTGCAGCAAGTGATTAAGAAGGCAAATGGAATGTTGGCTTTCATTGCTAGGGGGATAGAATATAAAAATAGGGAGGTATTGCTTCAGTTGTACAAGGTATTGGTGAGACCGCACCTGGAATACTGCATACAGTTTTGGTGTCCTTACTTAAGGAAAGACATCCTTGCTCTCGAGGCAGTGCAAAAAAGGTTCACTCGGTTAATCCCGGGGATGAGGGGGTGGTCATATGAGGAGAGGTTGGGTAGATTGGGACTCTACTCATTGGAGTTCAGAAGAATGAGAGGCGATCTTATTGAAACATATAAGATTGTGAAGGGGTTGGATCGGGTGGATGCGGGGAGGATGTTCCCGATGACGGGTGAGACGAGAACTAGGGGACATAGTCTTAGAATAAGGGGCTGCTCTTTCAAAACTGAGATGAGGAGGAACTACTTCACTCAGAGGGTGGTAGGTCCATGGAATATGCTGCCACAAAAAGCTGTAGAAGCTACAACATTAATTAAATTTAAAACAGAAATAGACAGTTTCCTAGAAGTAAAGGGCATTAAGGGTTACGGGGAGCGGGCAGGAATTTGGACATGAGTCTAGGTTCGGATCGGTCATGGCCCTGTGGGTAGTGGAGCGGGCCCAGGGACTGTGTAGCCTGATTCTGCTCCTATTTCGTGTGTGCAATTCTGTTAGATGCAGGAGATGGTTCTGTGATAGATAGTAGATTGGCGGTTAGGATCAGATCAGCCATGATCTTATTGAATGGCGGAGCAGGCTCGAGGGGCCGATTGGCCTACTCCTGCTCCTATTTCTTATGTTCTTATGTTCTTATGTTCTCTGGGTAAAGAAGTTTCTTCTGAATTTCCGATTTGATTTCTTGGTAACTATCTTATATTGATGGCCTCTAGTTTTGCTCTTCCCCACAAGTGGAAACATTCTCTCTGTATCCACTCTAGCAAAACTTTTATAATTTTAAAGACCTCTATTAGGTCACCCCTTCAGCCTTCTCTTTTCAAGAGAAAAGAGACCCAGCCTGTTCATCCTTTCCTGATATGTATACCCTCGCATTTCTGGTATCATCCTTGTAAACCCCAGTGCTTGGTTTGCTTTTTTTATGGCCTTGTTAACCTGTGTCGATACTTTTAGTGATTTGTGTATTTGTACTCTGAGATCCCTTTGTTCCTCTACCCCATTTAGATTTTTATTTTCCAAGCAATATGTGACCTCCCTATTTTTCTTACCAAAATGTAATACCTCACATTTATCTGTGTTGAATTTCATTTGCCAATTATATGCCCATTCTTATTAATGTCTTGTTGTAATTTGTTGCACTCCTCAGTATTGACTCTCCCCCCAATTTAATGTCATCCGCAATATTAGAAATTGTGTTTTTGATTCCAAATTCTAAATCGTTAATATAAATTGTGAATAACAGTGGTCCCAGCACTGATCCTTGTGGAACATCACTTCCCACCTTCTGCCACTCTGAATGCTACCCTTTACCCCTACTCTCTGCTTTCTGTCTTGAAGCCAGCTAGCTATCCATTCCCCTGACTCCGCATTCCCTGACCTTATTCATTAGTCCATTATGTGGTACCTTATCGAAGGCATTTTGAAAATCTAGATAAATTACATCTACTGCATTACCCTTGTCTACTCTCTCTGTTACCTCTACAAAAAATTCAATTAGGTTGGGCAAGCAAGACTTTCCCTTTTGAAATCCATGCTGACTATTTATTATTATATTTTGGGTTTCTAGATGTTTTTTCATTTTCTCCTTTAGTAGGGATTCCATTATTTTTCCTAACACCGATGTTAAACTGACTGGTCTATAGTTCCCTGGACATAGAGTCATAGAGTCATAGAGTTATACAGCACAGAAAGAGGCCCTTCGGCCCATCGTGTCCGTGCCGGCCATCAAGCCCTGTCTATTCTAATCCCATTTTCCAGCACTTGGTCCGTAGCCTTGTATGCTATGGCATTTCAAGTGCACATCTAAATGCTTCTTGAATGTTGTGAGGGTTCCTGCCTCTACCATCCTTTCAGGCAGTGAGTTCCAGATTCCAACCACCCTCTGGGTGAAAAAGTTTTTCCTCAAATCCCCTCTAAACCTCCTGCCCCTTACCTTGAAACTATGCCCCCTGGTTATTGACCCCTCTACTAAGGGGAAAAGTTCCTTTCTATCTACCCTATCTATGCCCCTCATAATTTTGTACACCTCAATCATGTCCCTCCTCAGCCTTCTCTGCTCTAAGGAAAACAACCCCAGCCTGTTCAGTCTCTCTTCATAGCTGAAGCGCTCCAGCCCAGGTAACATCCTGGTGAATCTCCTCTGCACCCTCTCCAATGCAATCACATCCTTCCTACAGTGTGGTGACCAGAACTGCACACAGTATTCCAGCTGTGGCCTAACTAGCATTTTGTACAGCTCCATCATAACCTCCCTGCTCTTATATTCTATAAATGTTTTACTTTTTTTTACTGGAAATCACATCTGTGAACAAGCCAATGACGACTCGAGTCTGGATGACTCTACGTCGTGTAGCGTGACATGAACCCAAGATCTCGGTTGAGGCCGTCCTCATGGGTGCGGAACTTGGCTATCAGTTTCTGCTCGATGATTTTGTGTTGTCGTGTGTCTCGAAGGCTTATATTCTATGCCTCGGCTAATGAAGGCAAGTATCCCATATGCCTTTTTAACCACCTTATCTACCTGTCCTGCTGCCTTCAGGGATCTATGTACATGCACACCAAGGTCCTCTGATCCTCTGCCCTTCCTAGGGTCCTACCATTCATTGTGTATTCCCTTGCCTTGTTAGTCCTCCCAAAATGCATCACCTCACACTTTTCAGGGTTAAATTCCATTTGCCACTGTTCTGCCCATCTAACCAACCCGTCTATATCGTCCTGTAGCCTGAGGCTTCCCTCCTCGCTATTTACCACCCCACCAATTTTCGTGTCATCTGCGAACTTACTGATCATACCTCCTACATTCATATCTAAATCATTAATGTACACTACAAACAGCAAAGGACCCAGCACTGATCCCTGCGGTACACCACTGGACACAGGTTTCCAGTCACAAAAACAACCTTCGACCATCACCCTCTTCCTCCTGCCACTAAGCCAATTTTGGATCCAATGTGCCAAGTTGCCCTGGATCCCATGGGCTCTTACCTTCTTGACCAGTCTCCCATGCGGGACTTTGTCAAAAGCCTTACTGAAGTCCATGTAGACCACATCAACTGCATTACCCTCATCCACACACCAAGTCATCCCCTCGAAAAATTCAATCAAATTGGTCAGACATGATTTCCCCCTGACAAAGTCATGCTGACTATCCTTGATTAATCCTTGCCTCTCCAAGTGGAGACTAATTCTGTCCCTCAGAATTTTTTCCACTAATTTCCCTACCACTGATGTTAGGCTCACTGGCCTGTAATTCCCTGGTTTATCCCTACTACCCTTCTTGAATAATGGTACTATGTTAGCTGTTCTCCAGTCCTCTGGCACCTCCCCTGTGGCCAGAGAGGTTCTGAAAATTTGTGTCAGAGCCCCTGCAATCTCCTCCCTTGCCTCACACAGCAGCCTGGGATACATCTCGTCTGGGCATGGGGATTTATCCACTTTTAAGCCCGCTAAAACCGCTAGTACCTCCTCCCTCTCAATATTAATTTGTTCAAGTATATCACAATCCCCCTGCCTGATTTCTATGCCTACATCGTCCTTCTCCATAGTGAACACAGATGCAAAGTATTCATTTAAAACCCCACCTACATCTTCTGGCTCGACACACAGATTGCCACTTTGGTCCCTAATGGGCCCTACTCTTTCCCTGGTTATCCTCTTGCCCTTAATATACTTATAAAACACCTTGGGATTTTCCTTTATTTTGCCCGCCAGTGTTATTTCATGCCCCCTCTTCGCTCTCCTAATTTCTTTTTTAAGTATCCCCCTGCGCTTTCTATACTCCTCTCGGGCTTCCATTGTTTTTAGTCCTTTGTATCTGCCAAAAGCCTCCCTTTTTTTCCTAATCCATTCTCGTATATCCCTTGACATCCAGGGTTCCCTGGGCTTGTTGGTCCCACCCTTGACCTTTACGGGAACATGTTGCCGTTGTACTCTCTCTATTTCCTTTCTGAAAGACTCCCACTGCTCTGATGTGGATTTTCCTACAAGTAGCTGATCCCAGTCCACTTTGGCCAGATCCTGCCTTATCATATTAAAATCAGCCTTCCCCCAATTTAGAACCTTTATTTTCGGTCCATCTTTGTCCTTTTCCATGACTACCTTAAATCTCAACGAATTATGGTCACTGTCACCAAAATGCTCTCCTACTAACACTTCTACCACTTGCCCAGCTACATTCCCTAGAATTAGGTCCCCCCTCTCTTGTAGGACTTTCTACATGCTGGCTCAAAAAGCTCTCCTGGATGCACTTTAAGAATTCCGCACCCTCTAAGCCTTTTACACTCTGACTATCAAAGTTAATATTGGGGAAGTTGAAATCCCCTACTATTATTACCCTATTATTTCTACACTTCTCTGAGATTTGCCTACATATCTGTTCCTCTATCTCCCCTGACTGTTTGGGGGCCTATAGTACACTCCCAGCAAAGTGCTTGTCCCCTTTTTGTTTTTAAGTTCTACCTATATGGCCTCATTAGAAGAACCTGCTAAGATATCATCCCTCCTTACAGCAGTAATTGACTCCTTGATTAATATTGCGACACCCCCTCCTCTTTTACACCCCGCTCTGTCTCGCCTGAAGATTCTATACCCCGGAATATTGAGCTGCCAGTCCTGCCCCTCCCTCAAGCATGTCTCTGTGATAGCAACAATATCATACTCCCATGTGTTCATCAACACCTTCAATTCATCTGCCTTACTCGCAAGACTCCTTGCATTAAAATAAATGCCATCCAGCCTTGCCATACTCCCTTGTGCCGTTACATATTTGCTCTGCCTTCCAGGCTGACTTGTTTTTTCCTCTATATTTGGCTGTGCATCACCCCCTACTATAGCTCCACTCCGTATCCCATCCCCCTGCCAAGTTAGTTTAAACCCCCCCCAACAGCACTAGCAAACCTCCCCGCAAGGATGTTGGTCCCGTTCCGGGCCAGGTGCAACCCGTCCGACTTGTACAGGTCCCACCTTCTCCAGAAGCAGACCCAGTGATCCAGGAAACTAAAGCCCTCCCTCCTGCACCAACTCTTTAGCCACGCATTCATCTGCTCTATCCTCCTATTCCTATACTCACTAGCATGTGGCACCGGGAGTAATCCAGAGATTACAACCTTTGAGGTCCTGCTTTTTAATCTGCTACCTAGCTCCCTAAATTCTTGTT
Source organism: Squalus acanthias (assembly GCA_030390025.1). Taxonomy (NCBI): domain Eukaryota; kingdom Metazoa; phylum Chordata; class Chondrichthyes; order Squaliformes; family Squalidae; genus Squalus; species Squalus acanthias. The sequence goes on from CM059426.1 coordinate 13,039,897, forward strand.
GCAGGACCTCATCCCTCTTTCTACCCATGTCGTTGGTACCAATGTGAACCACGACCTCTGACTGTTCGCCCTCCCCCTTCAGAATGCCCTGCTCTATCTCCCTTCTTAAATATAGGTATTACATTAGCTATCCGCCAGTCCTCTGGCACTATAGATTTTTCTAATGAATTACTAAATATGTGTAGTAATGCCTCTACTATCGCTTCCCTAGATTCTTTTAAAATGTGTGGATGCAATCCATCTGGACCAGGGGTTTTATCCTCTTTGAGTTTCATTAGTTTATTTAATATATCTCCTCGTTTTATTTTAAATGCAGTTATCTCATTTCTAATCTCTTCATCCAATGTCATCTCCACCTGTTCCATCTCCCTGGTAAATGCTGAAGCAAAGTAATTATTTAATATCTCTGCCATCTCTCTATCGCTGCCTGTGGTATTATCCTGTCCATCCCTTCGTGGCCCTATTCCCATCCCGACCTTCCTTTTTTTATTTATGTGCCTGTAAAATATTTTACCATTTTTTTTTATGTTCTTTGATAATTTAATATCATAGTTCCTCTTTGCCTTCCTAATTGTTTTTTTTACTTCTCTCCTAATCTCTTCATATTCTCCCTTATCATGCTCTCCCCTGCTGCCCATGCACTTAATGTATGCCTCTTTCCTTACCCTCAATTGTTCCCTTATGGCTTTATTCATCCACAATATCTCATTAGTGTTTAGCTTGATCTTGTTTGTTAGCGGAATATATTTTTCCTGGACTCTGTTGAACACCGTTTTAAATGTTTCCCATTGCTGTTCTATGTTCATTGTTTGCCAATATTTTTGTCCATTTTATTTTCCCAAGTTCTATTCTCAGCCCCTCAAAATCAGCTTTTCTCTAATCTATTACCCTGGCCTTTGTCATACTTATGTCATTCTCATTTAATATCTTAAAGCGTATTATATTATGGTCACTATTGCCAAGATGGTCCCCACTTTTACTTCTCTTATCTGCTCTGGTTCATTCCCCATTACTAGATCCCATTACTCCCTTGTTGGGCTTTTTACATATTGGGTTAGAAAGGAGTCCTGTACACATTGTAGGAACTCCATTCCCTTATCCCCTTTACCTACCTCTTCTGTCCAATTAATATCTGGGTAGTTAATTCCCCCATGATTATTATTCTATGTTTTTTACTCAAATTCCTAATGGAAACTCTACTGGAAACTGGTCCAGCAATCTCAATGGGGAAAAATCAGCCATCAATGAGCTTTTAAACTTTTCATGTACTGGTTTGAAGCAGCCAGTTAAAAGAAGATTAGCTATTAAAAGTGCACGGCGAAATAGCCCAGATAGGTTTGTCATGTAAGATGCAATAAACTGTGAGTATTTACAGAAAATGAAGCTGCAATGTATCTGATGGATAAGGGGATTTGTGTTGTAGGTCTAATAAACAAAAAACCACATAAAACCTTTAATCCAAAGTGCTTAAGGGAAGCACACTGACCGAGAAAGTCCTTTGCTTAGTATCTGGTTTTTCGCTGAGTTAGTTGGTCTCAACGGTGAGTGGGCATTAAAACAGGTCCACAACCTCAATGGGGAAAATCAGTCATCAATGAGCTTTTATACTTTTTATACTTTTCAAGTACTGGGCTTTGAAGATTGGATAGGCTGGGTTTGTTTTCTTAGGAATAGAGGAGGCTGAGGAGAGATTTAATTGAGGTGTATAAAATGATGAGGGGCCTAGATAGAGTGTGCAGGAAGGACCTATTTCCCCTGAGCAGAGAGGTCAATAACCAGGGGGCATAGATTTAAAGTAATTGGTAGAAGGATTAGAGGGGGGTTGAGGAGAACTTTTTTCACCCAGAGGGTGGTGGGGTCTGGAACTCACTGCCTGAAAGGGTGGTAGAGGTAGAAACCCTCATCGCATTTAAAAAGTACTTGGATATGCACTTGAAGAGCCGTAACCTACAGGACTACGGACCAAGAGCTGGAAAGTGGGATTAGGCTGGATAGCTCTTTTTTGGCCGGCACAGACACGATGGGCCGAATGGCCTCCTTCTGTGCCGTAAATTTCTATGGTTCTATGAAAAATGGCCACAGTGATCCTACATTAGGGAGGGCGGACATCAGCCAGGGTTTCCACTCCCAACGGGGATAAAAATGTCTTCTGTGCGCTTAGTATAGTGGGACTGGTAACATGCTCTTTATTTTGCGAAGCCCAGTACCCAGAGGGAATCCTCCTAGATGTCTGTCCAGTGACACCTGCGAGAAGTGGTTGAGAAGTGGTACTGCAATCTTGCCTCAGCCCGCCCACTCCCATGGTGAATAGCCTGTCGACACTCACTTTCTGGGCTCCTATAAGAAGGATGTGAAGTTGGGCAAGATGACACAAGGGCTGCTCAGGCCCTTTAGGAGTAAATTGGGGCAGGGATAAAGATAAATCACAAACAGGTGAAAAAACACTTCAGCAAATTTGTTGACGTCACTTACCATGAGGTCTTGGCGTGTCTGGAAGGCATTGATGTAGTTGACGTAATGTGAGTACTCCATCTGGCTGAGAATAGCTGTCATACAGGCCACAAAGTTACTCTAGAGAGGGAGAAGAAAATAGAAAATGAGTTGTGAGGACATCATCTTCAGAATATAGGCGCAATTAGATTCTTTCAGAAAATAACATTTTGGGATACAGTATATGTGTAATTTGGGTTGTACCATGTGGTGAGATAACATGCTTGGGAGGAACAGGTGACTTTGGACCTATGGTTCCCAAAGCTCTCCACCAACTGGGGTTTTTCTTGTGTCATGTGGTAGACGAATTGATAAGAGATTGATTGCTATGATTCGTCAACACCTCCATTATCGTTGTATCGGGCGACTGCCAGGGTGACAGAAGGCAAACTAGATGGACCTCGGTCTTTGTTCGTCCAGCGATTCCTATGTTCCTATGATGCATCAAGCTCTTCCACAAAATAAATTGGGACAAAGTACGCCGATCAGCCTACTTGGTGTATTCTTCCAGAGTGTTAACCCAACCATCGTCAGATTACTGCTCGAACATCCACCTGAACAGGTAGTCAGGATTTTTGGTCTAATTTTTGTCTGATAACGCTCCTGTGAAGCGCCTTGGGACTTTGTACTACATTAAAGGCGCTGTATAAATGCAAGGTGTTGTTGTGAAATCTGGCTAAGTTTCACGGGGTATCAAAGGACTCTCTCCTGAAGGGGCAAATAAAATCTGAGGGATCTTGAAATCTTTTTTTCTTCCTTGCCTCTTGATCCCCTTTAAGAGTAACAGCCTGTGGAATATTAAAAAAAACTGGACTCCAAGAGGTTTTGTTTCTTCAAGATCACAGCTGGGGATTTTTTTAAACATTTCATTATTGTTATTCAGTGCAGTTCCTGTGTGTGCTTGCTGTCTACAGGCCAGGACAAGGTGGAGCAGCCAGAGCTGTATACCTGACCTCTCCCCTTGGCACAGGTAATTGCACAGCTCTCTGCTGCAACAAGATTTCCCTTAGCCAAGCATCGTCACACTGAATGTTCCAAACAAAAAAGGTTTTGAGTCGTCTGATAATTGGATGCCGCGCATCAAATGGATTGGCTCTGCAATTCTCGTACAATTTTTTGTGACCTCTCCCCCTCTGAGTGCCCCTGTGGTACAGGCGGAAAACAAAAAAATCAAATGCCGATTTGATTCAATCGAATTCATTCATCATTGGTGTCAATGATCCCTCGCTCTGTCAGCTGATGAAAGGCATTAGTCAGCAAGTGCATTCATAGAAACATAGAAACATAGAAGATAGGAGCAGGAGTAGGCCATTCAGCCCCTCTAGCCTGCTCCGCCATTCGATGAGATCATGGCTGATCATCCAAATTCAGTACCCTGTCCCTGCTTTCTCCCCATATCCCTTGATCCCTTTAGCCTTAAGAAATATATCCAACTCCTTCTTGAATATATTTAATGAATTGGCCTCAACTGCCTTCTGTGGTAGAGAATTCCACAGGTTCACCACTCTCTGGGTGAAGAAATTCCTTCTCATCTCTGTCCTAAATGGCTTACCCCTTATCTTTAGACTGTGACCCTTGGTTCTGGACTCCCCCACCATCGGGAACTGCCTTCCTGCTTCTAGTCTGTCTAGTCCTGTTAGAATTTTATAAGTTTCAATGAGATCTCCTCTCATTCTTCTAAACTCCAGCGAATATAAGCCCAATCAACCCAATCGCTCCTCGTACGTCATTCCTGCCATCCCAGGTATCAGCCTGGTGAGTCTTCGCTGCACACCCGCCATGGCAAGAACATCCTTCCTCAGATAAGGTGACCAAAACTGCACACAATGCTCAAGGTGTGGTCTCACCAAGGCCCTGTACAGCTGCAGCAAGACATCCTTGTTCCTGTACTCAAACCCTCTCGCTACGAAGGCCAACATACCATTTGCCTTCTTAACCGCCTGCTGTACCTGCATGCTTACCTTCAGCAACTGGTGCACAAGGACACCCAGGTCTCGTTGCACTTCCCCTTCTCCCAATCTATTGCCATTCAGATAATAGTCTGCCTTTCTGTTTTTGCCACCAAAGTGGATAACCTTGCATTTATCCACATTATACTGCATCTGCCATGCTTCTGCCCAATCACCCAACCTGTCCAAATCATACTGGAGTTTCTCGGCATCCTCCTCGCAGCACACATGCCCACCCAGCTTTGTGTCATCTGCAAACTTGGAGATATTACATCTAGTTCCCTTGTCTAGATCATTAATATATATAGTGAATAGCTGGGGTCCTAGGACCGATCCCTGCAGTACCCCACTAGTCACTGCCTGCCACTCGGAAAAAGACCCGTTTATTCCAACTCTTTGCTTCCTGTCTGCCAACCAGTTCTCTATCCAAGTCAGTACCTTGCCCCCAATCCCATGTGCCTTAACTTTACACGCTAATCTCTTATGCGGGACCTTATCGAAAGCCTTCTGAAAGTTCAAATACACCACATCCACTGGTTCTCCCTTATCTATTCTACCAGTTACATCCTCAAAAAATTCCAGTAGATTAGTCAAGCATGATTTACCTTTTGTAAATCCATGTTGACTTTGTCCAATCACAAGGAGCACCAGATAGATACGGATGAGAAAGGTCATTCATCCAGTCAGACTCCAAAATTGGGTAGAAATTCTATTGTATAAAAATTGATTTGCTCTTTCAAAGAGCCAGCACAGGCATGATGGGCCAAATGGCCTCCTTCTGTGTTGTAAGATTCTATGATTCCCTCAGCACAAAAAAACAACTGCCTCTTGTTGCGACTCTATCTGACATCCATTCCACATCCTGATTCCTTTTTATGTGCAGAACCTCTCATAAGAACATAAGAAATAGGAGCAGGAGTCGGCCATTCGGCCCCTCGAGCCTGCTCCGCCATTCAATAAGATCATGGCTGATCTTCGACCTCAACTCCACTTTCCTGCACTATCCCCATATCCCTTGATTCTCTTAATATTCAAAAATATATCGATCTCTGTCTTGAATATACTCCCCATGATGCGGAGATGCCGGTGTTGGACTGGGGTGGACAAAAGTGAGAAGTCGCACAACACCAGGTTATAGTCCAACAGTTTTATTTGAAATCACAAGCTTTCGGAGCGCTGGTCCTTCGTCAGGTGAAGGAGCAGCCGCTCCGAAAGCTTGTGATTTCAAATAAAGCTGTTGGACTATAACCTGGTGTTGTGCGACTTCTCACTTTTGAATATACTCAACGACTGAGCCTCCACAGCCCTCTGGGGTAGAGAATTCCAAAGATTCACCACCCTCTGAGTGAAGAAATTTCTCCTCATCTCAGTCTTAAATGGCCGACCCCTGATCCTGAGACTGTGACCCCTGGTTCTAGACTCCCCAGCCAGGGGGAAACATCCTCCCTGCATCTACCCTGTCAAGCCCTGTAAGAATTTTGATTGTTTCAATGAGATGCCAATCTCAAATTTGGCTTTCACTATTTTGAGCTTGTGTTATTACAAAGTTTATTACAAAGTTACAAAGTATTACAAAATATTTACAGCACGGAAACAGGCCATTCGGCCCAACAGGTCCATGCCTGCGTTTATGCTCCACATGAGCCTCCTCACACCCCTCTTCACCTCACCCCATCAACATATCCTTCTATTCCTTTTTCCCTCATGTGCTTATCTAGCTTCCCCTTGAATGCTATTCACCTCAACCACTCCCTGTGGGAGCGAGTTCCACATTCTCAGCACTCTCTGGGTAAAGAAATTTCTCCTGAATTCCCTACCGGATTTGTTAGTGGCTATCTTATATTTATGACCCCTAGTTCTGGTCTCACCTGAAAGTGGAATCATCTTCTCTACATCTACCCTATCAAAACCTTTCATAATCATTGAGGTTTACTACTTCATCTATCTTGATAAGCTCACATCTCAGTCACCTCCTTTCAAGGATGGAAAAACCCAGGTTTCTCCAGCCTTTCCTCATTGCTCAGTCCCCTGACAGTAAGGTTCAGTCTCCAGTTCATCTCTGAACTTGAACATCTCCGGGTGTCTCAGTGACCAAAAGAAAGAAAAGACTTCCTACAGCGCCTTTCACGACCACTGGATGTCCCAAAGTGCTTTACAGCCAATGAAGTACTTTTCTAAGTGTAGTCACTGTTGTAATGCAGGAAACGAGGCTGCCAATCTGCACGCAGCAAGCTCCCACAAACAGCAATGTGATAATGACCAGATAATCTGTTTTAGTGATGTTGATTGAGGGATGAATATTGGCCAGGGCAGTGGGGATAACTCCCCTGCCCTTCTTCGAAATAGTGCCGCGAGATCTTTTACGTCCACTTGAGAGAGCAGACGGGGCCTCGGTTTAACGTCTCATCTGAAAGACAGCACCTCCGACAGTGCAGCACTCCCTCAGTACTGCGCTGGGAGTGTCAGCCTAGATTGTTGTGCTCAAGTCTCTGGAGTGAGACTTGAACCCACAACCTTCTGGCTCAGAGGTAAGGGTGACAGCAGACTGGACAGACAAGGTGCACTCTGACCAGAGCTCCGTACAATTTAAGCATTACTTCCTCTGACTAGTATTCTACTCTTTTGGCACTCTAGGGCCCAGTTTTCAGATAGGGCATAAAATCATCTTCACAATATCAGGAAAAATATAAAGGCAAAACACCGCGGATGCTGGAATATACCTGATCCCGCAAGGGGTACAGCGTGGATTCACCAGAATGTAACCAGGGTTACATTATGAGGATAGGTTGCAGAAAATTGTCTTGTATTCGATTGAGTTTAGAAGGTTGAGGGGTGATCTAATCGAGGAGTTTAAAATGAAAAAAAAACAATTGATGGCGTAGATGTAGAGAAATGACTTCCTCTGCTGCGGGTCTCCCAGAACAAGGCCATTAGAGCCAAGGCATTCAGAAATGAAATCAAGGAGCACTTTTTCACACAAAGGGCAGTGGAAATCTGGAAATTGCGCGCCACCCGTACCACCTCGCCGCACACCAAAAGACTATGGATGCTGGGGGGTCAATTGAAATTTTCAAGACTGAGATTGATAAGATTCTTGACTGTTTCTGCGCAGGCGCGCCCGTTTGGTACCACGCATTCACACTCGATCCGGTGGCGCGTGTGCTGTACCCAACGGTGCGGTGGCTGGGGCCTGCAACGCCACGCTTCCCTCGGCCTCATGTGCAGAAGTTCAGGGGATCCATTGGTGGCCGGGGGGGGAGGGGGCGGAGGTAGAGGGGATCGAAGAGGGGGAGAGAGAGAGAGGATTGAAGTGGGGGGAGAGAGAGGATCAAAGGGGGAAGGGAGAATCGAAGAGGGAGAGATGATCGAAGGGGGAGAGAGGATCGAAGGAGGAGAGAGGATCAAAGGGGGAGAGAGAGGATCGAAGAGGGAGAGAGGATCGAAGGGGGAGAGAGGATCAAAGGGGGAGAGAGGATCGAAGGGGGAGAGAGGATCAAAGGGGGAAGAGAGAATCGGAGGGGGAGAGAGGATCGAAGAGGGAGAGAGAGGATTGAAGGGGGAGAGAGGATCAAAGGGGGAGAGAGGATCGAAGGGGGAGAGAGGATCGAAGGGGGAGAGAGGATCGAAGGGGGAGAGAGGATCGAAGGGGGAGTGAGAGGATCGAAGGGGAGAGAGGATCGAAGGGGGAGAGAGGATTGAAGGGGGAAGAGAGAATCGGAGGGGGAGAGAGGATCAAAGGGGGAGAGGTGATCGAAGGGGGAGAGAGGATCGAAGGGGGAGAGAGGATCGAAGGGGGAGAGAGGATCAAAGGGGGAGAGATGATCGAAGGAGGAGAGAGGATCAAAGGGGGAGAGATGATCGAAGGAGGAGAGAGGATCAAAGGGGGAGAGAGAGGATCGAAGGGGGAGAGATGATCGAAGGAGGAGAGAGGATCAAAGGGGGAGAGAGAGGATCGAAGGGGGAGAGATGATCGAAGGAGGGAGAGAGGATCGAAGGGGGAGAGAGGATCGAAGGGGGAGAGAGGATCGAAGAGGGGAGAGAGGATCGAAGGGGGAGAGAGGATCGAAGGAGGAGAGAGGATCAAAGGGGGAGAGAGAGGATCGAAGGGGGGAGTGTAATGTATCCAAGTCTGCTGACTATACAAAGCTAGGTGGAAAAGTAAGATGTGAGGAGAATGCAAAGAGCCTGCAAAGGTTAAGTGAGTGGGCAATAAGGTAGCAGATGGAGTATAATGTGGGGAAATGTGAGGTTATTCACCTTGGTAGGGAGAATAGAAAAACAGAATATTTTTTAAATGATGAGAAACTATTAAATGTTGGTGCTCAGAGAGATTTGGGTGTCCTAGTACAAGACACACAGAGAGTCAGCATGCAGGTACAGTAAGCAATGAGGAAGGCAAATGCCATGTTGGCCTTTATTGCAACGGGGTTGGAGTACAAGAGTAAGGAAGTCTTGCTACAATTGTACAGGGCTCTGGTGAGACCACACCTGGAGTACTGTTCACAGTTTTGGTCTCCTTATTTAAGGAAGGATATACTTGCCTTAGAGGCGGTGCAACAAAGGTTCACTAGATTGATTCCTGGGATGAGAGGGTTGTCCTATTATGAGAGATTGTGTAGAATGGGCCTGTACTCTCTGGAGTATAGAAGAATGAGAGGTGATCTCATTGAAACATACAAGATTCTGAGGGGGATTGACAGGGTAGATGCTGAGAGATTGTTTCCCCTGGCTGGAGAGTCTAGAACTAGGGGCCATCGTTTCACGATAAGGGGTTAGCCATTTAAGACTGAGATGAGGAGGAATTTCTTCACTCAGAGGGTTGTGAATCTTTGGAATTCTCTGCCCCAGAGGCTGTGGATGCTGAGTCGTTGAATATATTCAAGGCTGAGATCGATAGATTTTTGGACTCCAGAGAAATCAAGGGTTTTGGGGATCGGGCGGGAAAGTGGAGTTGAGAACCAGGGGTCACAGTCTCAGAATAAGGGGTCGGCCATTTAGGACCGAGATGAGGAGAAATTTCTTCACTCAGAAGGTGGTGAATCTTTGGAATTCTCTATCCCAGAGGACTGTGGAGGCTCAGTCATTGAGTATATTCAAGATAGAGAGCGATAGATTTTTGGCTATTAAGCAAATCAAGGGATATGGGGATAGTGCAGGAAGGTGGAGCTGAGGTCAAAGATCAGCTATGATCTTATTGAATGGCGGAGCAGGCTCGAGGGGCTGAACGGCCGACTCCTGCTCCTATTTCTTATGTAAAAATAAAAAGGTCCAGCACATTCCCCCGCTGTGTGTTATTTACCAATGCTGATACCACTCAGTCTGGTCTCCTCCACCCCTATATCAATGAGGTACTAAATTGCTCTTCGTGAAGTATTCTTTTTATTAGCTTATAAATCAGAGTTCAGAGCTACTATCAGCACTTATTTTATGGTTACTGCCATCTTTTTTATTAAATTCATTTTGAAAGACAGTTCAGACCTTTGTTGAAATGATGTAGCGTGGTAAAGGGCGCAGTGGGGGGAGGGGGGGAATTACTCTGCAAGTTTATCTTGAATAGCTACAGATGAAAACACAATTTCTCAGCACTAGAGAAGCAGCAATGCCCTGTAACCCTTGATGCGTTAATATGGCGATGAGCCTGTCGCTGGGATTTGGGAAGGGGTCCGGTGGAGTCAAAACCGCAGGCGGAGGTTCCGGCGATCAATGGTGCCAACATCATTTCTACCGTATGATTCCCCGAAAGGATGAATGTTGCCTGTCTCTACAAGGTGAGGGAAAATGGATGGGGAATGTTCCTGTGCCCTTTAAGCAATGTCAATTGGGGAATTAGAAAGAACTTGCATTTCTATAGCACCTGTCACAACCTCGTGACGTCCTAAAGCACTATATAGTCAATGAAGTACTTTTGAAGCGTTATCATGTCGGAAACGTGGCAGCCAACTGCACACAGCAAGGTCCCACGAAGAGCAATGAGATAATCATAGAATCATAGACTCATAGAATAGTACAGTACAGCTCCATTCGGCCCATCGAGACTGTGTGGGCTCTTTGGTAGAGCAATCTAGTCAGTCCCACTCCCCCGTTCCTTCCCTATATCCCCGCAACTTATTCTCCAGAGACTTAAGCACAAAATCTAGGCTGACATTCCAGTGCAGTGCTGAGGGAGTGCTGCACTGTCGGAGGTGCCGTCTTTCGGATGAGACGTTAAACTGAGGCCCCGTCTGCCCTCTCAGGTGGATGTAAAAGATCTCATGGCACTATTTCGAAGAAAAGCAGGGGAGTTCTCCCCAGTGTCCTGGGCCAATATTTATCTCTCAATCAACGTAACAAAATCAGATTATCTGGTCATTATCACGTTGCTGTTTGTGGGAGCTTGCTGTGCACAATTGGCTGCTGCGTTTCCTACATTACAACAGTGACTACACTGCAAAAGTACGTCATTGGATGTAAAGCGCTTTGGGACGTCCTGAGGTCGTGAAAGGCACTATGGGGGAAAAATTGAGTCGCGCTCCCTTTGGGGCGCTAACTTCACCGGAGCGCTACTTTTAGCGCCCCATAAAAAGTAGCGCCCCCACGCGGGAAATTAAGTGGTTGCGCCCCAAGAGGGAAGCGGGGTGCTACTGGAAGCGCCCCGCATCCCTCTTGGGGCGCTGCGAGTCAATATCGTGGTGCTACGTGCCGCAGCGCCAGGCGCTGCGGCACGTCGCACCGCGGTATTGCAGGCCGTCCTCCCCTTCTTAAAGGGGAGGGGCCTTGCGCAGCGTGACCCGGGGCCCAGCTGGACCCCCAGGGATCGGGAGTGCTGGCAAAAGAGCCCGGCACTCAAGAAAAGTTCCGGGCTCTTGGCGCGCAGCCGGCACTTCGCGGAGGGGGGTGGGAGGGCTTCACGGGGGCTGGGGACAGCAACGGGGGCAGGTGCTGGCAGGCAGCCAGCAACAAAAATGGCCGCCCGCCACCTCCCCTTTAATTTGCGCCGCCCCAGCCGCAGGTAGGCCCCCCTGACCCCGTCGGACATAGCATCCGGAGGTAAGTCAAGGGGCGCTACCGAAGATCGTGGCCGGAGCGCGAGCGGGGCACTGCGCACGGCGATGACGTCATCGCCGGCGGCGCAGCACCACAGGGCGCTACCGGTTAGCGCCGCCGCTAACCTCCCGCTGAATTTCGCGGGAGGCGTGGGCGGCGCCGCACCCGGGCGCTAGTTGCTTTGCGCCCCATTAGCGCCCTCTTAAGGCGCTAACGGGAGGCGCAAACCAACTGAATTTTCCCCCTATATAAATTCAAGTTTTTCTTTATTTCTCCTTCAAGTATTTATCCAATTCTCTTTTGAAGGCTACTATTGAATCTGTGTCCACCACCCTATCAGGCAGCGCATTCCAGATCCTAACCACTTGCTGCATGAAAATGTTTCTCCTCATGTCACTTCTGGTAATGACCAGATAATCTGTTTTAATGATGTTGAGGGATAAATATTGGCCAGGACACCCCTGCTCTTCTTCAAAATAGCACCTTGGAAATGTTTACATACACCTAAGAAGGCCAATGGGGCCTCGGTTTCAAGTCTCATCTGAAAGACAGCTCCTCCAACAGTGCAGCACTCCCTCAACACTGCACTGGGAGTATAAGTCTAGATTTTGTGTTCAAATCTCTGGACAGTGGGATTTTGGAACCCACAACCTTCTGAGTCAGAGGCAAGGGTGCTAGCAACTGAGCCACAGCTGACATTTTGAACTCTGCTGAGCCATTCTTTGCAGGAGAAAGTGAATGTTTCTGGAGTGTTGCAGTTAACACCAGTGCTCCTGGGCTAGGAAGTGCAAGAAGGTCAGTCAGCGTTCCTGCTTTTGGTCACTGTCCGGTTACCTCTGCTGCAACGTGGCCAACTCCAGATGTTGAGTGAAGATGGATTCAGGCTCGCTGTGATGGTCACTCTCAGGGCTCAATGATGAGGGATAGGAAGGCCTCAGATCTCCTTACCTCCCTCAGTTTTAAGAACATAAGAACATAAGAAATAGGAGCAGGAGTCGGCCATACGGCCCCTCGAGCCTACTCCGCCATTCAATGAGATCATGGCTGATCATCAACCACAACTCCACTTTCCCGCCCGATCTCCATATCCCTTGATTCCCCTAGAGTCCAAAAATCTATCGATCTCAGCCTTGAATATACTCAAAGACTCAGCATCCACAGCCCCCTGGGGCAGAGAATTCCAAAGATTCGCAATCCTCTGAGTGAAGAAATTCTTCCTCATCTCGGTCTTAAATGGCCGACCCATTATCCTTAGACTATGCCCCCTAGTTCTAGACACTCCAGCCAGTGGAAACAACCTCTCAGCATCTGCCCTGTCAATCCCCTTCAGAATCTTGTATGTTTCAATGAGATCACCTCTCATTCTTCTAAACTCCAGAGAGTATAGGCCCATTCTACACAATCTCTCATCATAGGACAGCCCTCTCATCCCAGGAATCAATCTAGTGAACCTTCGTTGCACCGCCTCCAAGGCAAGTATATCCTTCCTTAGATAAGGAGACCAAAACTGCTCCACTTGAAAGTTTCTCACCATTTAAAAAATATTCTGTTTTTCTATTCTTCCTACCAAAGTGAATAACCTCACATTTCCCTACATTATACTCCATCTGCCACTGTATTGCCAACTCATTTAACCTGTCTATATCCCTTTGCAGGCTCTTTGTGTTCTCCTCACAGCTTACTGTCCCACCTAGCTTTGTATCATCAGCAAACTTTCCTTTCCTGCTATTAGCTGCAGGCTTGTCAAACCCAAGCTTTATCACCATATCATGATTGACTGCATCTTCTCTACTAATCTCTTTAACTGTAGTGGTGGACCGCACTGTGTGCCTTGGGCCTTCACTTAGGCATTGTCAGTAAAAAATTAAATAGCAGTCACAGAGGAGAGAAGGTGGGAATTTTTTGGAGGGGGTTTACAAAACATTGTCATCTGCAAATATGTTTGATTTTTTTCCTAATCTTAAAATGGAAAGTGTCTACGGCGACAACAAATTAAATTTATATAGCGCCTTTAATGTAGTAAAACGTCCCAAGGCGCTTCACAGCAATGTTATCAAAAAAACTTACAGCCAGCCACGTAAGGAGACAGTCAGACAAGTGAACAAACGCTTGCTCAAGGAGGTAGGTTTTAAAGGAGTGTCTTAAAAGAGGCGAGAGATGGAGAGGTTTAGGGAGGGTGTTCCAGAGCCTTGGCAGCTAAAGGCACGGTGACCAATGGTGGAGCGATTAAAATCGGTAATGCCAGAATTGGAAGAGCGCCGAGACCTCGGCGGGTTGTAGGGTCGGAGGAGGTTAGGGAGGGGCAAGGCCATGGAGGAATTTGAAAATGATGAGAATATTATTCAACTGTTTTTATATTTTAGAGGTAATGTTCATCATTAGCAATGAATGCTGGCTTAGCGCAAAAACACAATTACAGCACTCATTCGCCATTGAGCCCACTTACAGTCAAGAATCTCATTAACTTAAAACAGCAAGTAATTTATTGGATTAATGTCACGTCATACAAACTTCTGAAGGGATCTTCAACCTCCCATGCCCTGCAATTTGTTCAATTAATTCCAAATCCAACACTTGTGAAGGATTACAAGAGAAAGCAACAGGGCTTGGCGGGGGTGGGGGGGCAGAGACAGCACGAAAGAGCTGAAAAGAAATGCAAGGAAAAAGAAGGCGTGCTTTAGTTGCTAGCCTTAGCTCAGTTGGTAGCACTCTCCCCTTTCAGTCAGAAAGGTCGTGGGTTCAAGCCCCATCTGACAAGACTTGAGCACAGAAATTCTAGGCTGACACTCCAGTGCAATACTGAGGGAGTGCGGCACTGTCGGAGGTGCCGTCTTTCAGATGAGACGGGTCTGCTCTCTCAGGTGGACGTAAAATATCCCATGGCGCTATTTGAAGAAGAGCAGGGGAGTTCTCTCCAGGGTCCTGCTCCTACTGCTTGTGTTCTTTAGATTTGAGGTTAGGATCAGATCAGCCATGATCTTATTGAATGGCGGAGCAGGCTCGAGGGGCCGATTGGCCTACTCCTGCTCCTATTTCTTATGTTCTTATGTTCTTATGTATCCTGACCAATTTATCCCTGAACCAACATCAGTAAAAAAAAACAGATTACCTGGTCATTATCAAATTGCTGTTTGTGCGACCTTGCTCTGTGTAAAATGGCTGCTATCTTTCCTACATTACAACAGTGACAATACTTTATTTGGCTGTAAAGTGTTTTGGGAATCCAGTGGTTGTGAAATAAATAATTTTTTTCTCTCTTTCTTTCTTAGTAGAAGACAGCACAATGAATCACCACAGCAAGGATACAAGGGGAGGGAAGAGCTAATTATTTAGAAGGCCGGACAAACAAAATGTCCTGAATCAAGGGGAGCTCGAGGGAGTGACAGAACAGAGAAACGCACAGAGGCTCGTTAGAAGTAAAGAAAGGAGTGCAGAAATCACCCTCTCACACCAACTCACTTTGTTGCGTTCAGTGCTTTCAAACCGTTGGATTCCTTCCCTGCAGATGTAGGGAGGATTTGCTGAGGTGTCTCGATGGGAGTGTTTGATATGAGATCAGACAGTGAAATAACAGGGAAAAGATCACAGCTTGCGAAGATGATAAGTAAAGCTGACGTTGAGTAAGCCTGTCACTGTAAAGTCATCCACTCGGTGGGAGGAAAGACCTGTTTAGTCTCATCTTTGTAAAAGTTTATTTATTTTTTTGCTTATTCAGAGATATCAGGGCAGAAATCTAGAAAATTTGCCCTTTTTTCCCACCAGTGTTTGTACAGAAGCCCATCACCACGTTTAATAGGCTCCAAACAAAACTACATGAGTTGCGTTTCCATTCTCCCGATATGAAGTGAGAACAACAACAACTTGCATTTATATAGCATATTTAACGTAGTAAAATGTCCCAAGGCGCTTCACAGGAGCGTCATCAGACAACATTTGACACCAAGCCACATAAGGAGATATTAGGGCAGGTGGCCAAAAGCTTGGTCGAAGAGGTAGGTTTTAAGGGGCACCTTAAAGGAGGGGAGAGAGGTAGCGAGGCGGAGAGGTTTAGGGAGGGAATTCCAGAGCTTAAGGCCTCGGCAGCTGAAGGCACGGCCGCCAATGGTGGAGCAATTGAAATCAGGGATGCTCAAGAGGCCAGAAGAAGTAAGACTTGTATTTATTTAGTGTCTTTCATGTCTTCTGGTCTTCGGTGCCAATCAATTACTCCTTGAGTTTCAGTCATTGTTGTCAGCCAATTTGCACACAGCAAGTTCCCACAAACAGCAGTTAGAACAATGGCCAGTTACCCTGTTTTGGTGGTCTTGGCTGAGGGATAAATGTTGACCAAGACATCTCCCCTGCTCTTCGAATAGTGCCATGGGATCTTTTACATCCACCTGAACAAGCTGACGGTACCTACAACAGCACAGTATGGACCTTAAATGTCAACCCAGATTCTGTACTTAAACACCTGGAGTGAGGCTGGAACCCACAACCTTCTGACTCAGAGGCAAGCTGAGCCACGCTGCCTCTAAAGCCTCCCGATAGGCAGAGAGTTTAAAAAAAATTCATTCAGGGGATGTGGGCATCGCTGGCAAGGCCAGCGTTTATATAGGGCCCTGGTGAGACCACACCTGGAGCACTGTGTACAGTTTTGGTCTTCTTACCGAAGGAAGGATATACTTGTCATAGAGAGAGTGCAACGAAGATTCACCAGACTGGTTCCTAGGATGGGGGAGGGGGGGGGTGGGGGCGGATTGTCCTATGAGGAGAGATTGAGCAGACTAGGCCTATATTTTCTCGAGTTTAGAAGAATGAGAGGTGATCTCATTGAAACATACACAATTCTAACAGGAATTGAAAGGGTAGATGCAGGGAGGATGTTTCCCCCTGGCTGGGGAGCCTAGAACCAGGGGTCACAGTCTCAGAATAAGGGGTCAGCCATTTAGGACTGAGATGAGGAGAAATTTCTTCACTCAGAGGGAGGTGAACCTGTGGAATTCTCTACCCCAGAGGGCTGTGGAGGCTCAGTCGTTGAGTATATTCAAGACAGAGATCGATAGATTTTTGAATCTTCAGGGAATCAAGGGATATGGGGATAGTGCAGGAAAGTGGAGATGAGGTAGAAGATCAGCCATGATCTTATTGAATGGCGGAGCAGGCTCGAAGGGCCAAATGACCTACTCCTGCTCCTATTTCTTATGTTCTTAAGTTCATAGGCCCATCCCTAATTGCCCTTGAGAAGGTGGTGGTGAGCCGCCTTCTTGAACCGCTGCAGTCCGTGCGGTGAAGGTACTTCCACAGTGCTGTTCGGGAGGAATTTCAGGATATTGATCCAGTGACAATGGAGGAATGGCGATATATTTTCAAGTCAGGATAGTATGTCACTTGGAGGGGAACTTGGAGGTGGTAGCATTCCCATACAGAGTGCACACACCCTCTCTGTAGGGATACACCCTACTTGCCTAAACCCAGGAAACGTAGGTGCACAATGGCAAAAGCCAAGTCATAGGATCTCCCAAGTGTGCTTTAACTCCAATCTTAGAACAATCGTTTGTATTGTTCAGCCATGATCTTATTGAATGGCGGAGCAGGTTCAAAAGGCTGTATGGCCTCCTCATGTTCCTATTTCTTATGTTCTTATGTAATATTCCCATTTCCCACACCAGCTACTTTACTGTCCTCGGAGCTGCTATGAATGGTTATGCTGAACTGCGAATATGTTTGCACTAAGTACTCACTAGGAACAGGTTGAGATTGAACCAAATGCATTTTCTTTGGACCCTGACTGCCTTCAGAGAGAGGGAAGAATTTCATCACATCAACCAGGTCCCAGTGATGAAAGTCGAGTGTCTGGCCCACTGAACTGGCTAGTACAGACTCTTCACAAAAACATGAGAAAGGTTGAGGATGAACAAAAGCCATTCACCTTACCGATTCTTATCCCTCTAGTGCCCTAACCCACCCAACTGAACATCCAACTGTATGTTGTGTGCACCTGACCAACCTTTTTCCACCCCCAGACACTACCAGAGAAGCAGATTGAAAGAGCTTCCATTGCTGTTTGTGCGACACTTCTAACCCAGAATGTCTGTCACCTTTACCTTCACAACAACAGGCACTGCACTCTAAAACAAAAACATTGCCTGAAGTGCAATGAGACAGTTCAGCAACAGGATAGGGTGCTGCATACATTCAGGTATATTCTGCATCTCTATTATCCTGACTGGCAGACTGTGATATCTTGGGACACAGCATATATATGCAACAGCACAACGTGGCTTCCGGTAAGAACTGTACTGCACATGGCTTTATTATTATATATATCAGTAGTCCACCAGGTGGCTCCATTACACTTCTCCCTCTTTATTGAAGAAGTTAACCACAGCAAATAATCATTGTACATGACTTCACAGAATCACAGAATCCCCACTTGCATGGTATACACAACTCTTGGTATACATTTCTCAAATGGAACCCATTTTATGTTTTCAAATTCTACTATAGAATTCAGTAACACAAACAAAAGATATGAATTTATTTTCCACATTTACAGATTAAACTTAACCACTGGTTTTCTGTTTCGAAGAGGATACCTTCTTTCTTGAACAGAACTTTCAGGTCTTGTTGTAGGTCTTTGACTCATTCTAGGCTGAGCCTGCGGAGAATTTTTCTCCAAGGGCTGACCTTGATCTACATTGGGACTCTACACTTTCAGACTGTTTGTCTGCCTAACTCAGGCTCAGACTTAATTCTGACTTTTTCCTGGATTTGTTTCTGGTACGTCTGATGTAGGATTTGCTACTGGTACTCTACTTATAACAAGACTATCTGACTCATCAGAATAAAGTGAACCATCCCAGCTTTCAACTCCTTCCACATCTGTAGGTAAGATATGATCAATGTGAACAAACCTAACCTTTCCATGATCAAACATCTTGACCAAATATGTGCGAGGGCCACATATCTTCACTACTCTTCCTGGTAACCACTTTAACCATTTATGGTGATGGTTCTTCACTCTAACCTTCTGGTTCAACTTCACACTTCTCTCTCTGACTCTACATTTATCATGACTCTTTTTCTGCCTTGATTGTTTCTCTTCTACAGACTGTGCCAAGTTTGTCTTTAACAACAAGGACCTGGTTTGTGGCTGTCGTTTGAGAAACAACTCTGCTGGTTTTCTACCAGTAGTGGTATGAGGAGTATTCCAATAGGTAATCAGAAAATGTGCCAGTTTGTGGTCCTACAACAACTGATGTTTCTTTGGATTTGGATCCAACATTTGCTTGATGAGGGCACGTTTGACAATTTGTACTGTGCGCTCTGCTGCACCATTTGAAGCAGGGTGGTACGGTGGAACTTTGGTATGTTTCACACCGTTTCTGCTCATGAACTGTGTGAACTCTTCTGAACAAAATTGCGGCCCATTATCAGACGCAATTTCTTCTGGGAGGCAGTATGAAGAAAACAATCTTAACAAATTGTCTAGTGTTTTGCTTGTTGATATTATCCGCACCGGAAAAACCTCTACCCACTTCGAGTGACTATCTATCACTATGAACAATTGCTGTCCTTCTAGCTCAGCAAAATCTACATGTAACCTTTGCCGCACTCTGGGAGGCCATTCCCATGGCTGTAATGGTACTGATGGTGGTTTCTTGCTCACCGATTGACATGTTGTACACTGATTGACTATGTACTCTATCTCTTTATCTAAAGCTGGCCACCATAAGTAACTGCGTGCAAAGCTCTTGGTCAAGCACATTCCTAGGTGCTGGTCATGAAGATCTCCTAACAATTTAGACCTGAACCTATTTGGGATAACCACTCTTGCTCCCCACATGATACAATCTTTATCCACTGATAATTCATTCCTATGAATGAAGTATGGATGGATATCTTCCTCTGATACCTGGTTTGGCCATTCATTTGCTATGTAATCGTACACCTTTGACATAATTGGGTCATGTTTGGTTGCCCTACCAATCTCTTCAGCTGTGACTGGCAGCTCATCAATGTATGAGAAATAGAACACTTCTTCCCTATTGGGTGTAACTTGTGGTGGGGATGGCAACCTGGACATAGCATCAGCATTACTGTGATCAGCTGATCGTCTGTACTCAATGTCATACGTATACACTGACAAAATCAATGCCCATCTCTGCATTCGGGCTGCAGCTAAGGTTGGAACTGGGGACTTTGGATGGAGGATTGCTGTCAGGGGCTTATGGTCAGTAACTATGGTAAACTTTCGAACAAACAAGTATTTGTGAAACTTCTTGACCCCAAAAATCAATGACAAAGCTTCCCTTTCGATTTGCACATAATTCCGCTCACTGGCACTGAGCGTGCATGAAGCAAAAGCAATTGGTCTCTCCTCCCCACTCTCTAGTACATGAGAGATCGCTGCCCCAACTTCATACGGAGCGGCGTCACACGCTAGCTTGATCTCCTTAGATACATCATAGTGAACTAACATGGTACTCTCTACGAACTGGCATTTACACTCTTTGAATGCGGTATCACATTCTTTTGACCACTTCCAAGGGACCTGTTTTCTCAACAGTTCATTCAGTGGATGTAACAATGTAGCCAAGTTTGGGAGGAACTTTCTGTAATAATTTAAATGACCCAAAAATGATTGAAGTTCAGAGACATTCTTGGGAGTGGGTGCATTTCTGTTTGCATCCAGCTTTCCCTTGGTTGGATGTAAACCATCTTTGTCTACTCTGTGCCCTAAGTACTCCACTGAGTTTTGAAACAACTCACACTTGTGAGCTGTCACTCATACTCCGTGCCTCTCTAGCCGTTTGAGCAATTCATTCAACACCTCATCGTGGATTTGCCTGTTTGGTGCTGAAATTAGTATATCATTCAAATAAAACACTACCTCTTCAATCCCTTGCAAAATTTGGTTCATCACCCCCTGGAATATGTCGGGGGCAGAAGACACTCCAAATGGTAGCCTATTGAATTGATATAGGCCTCGGTGAGTATTTATAGTCAAGCATGACTTGGACTCTTCACCTAACTCAAGTTGTAGGTAGGCGTTTGTTTGATCTAACTTCGAAAAGATCTGGCCACCTGTCAGCGTTGTGAACAAATCTTCCACATTTGGCAATGTATTGGGTAGATTACACTCTAGAACCTGGTTTACGGTTACCTTATAATCACCACACAACCTTACCTTACCATCTGACTTAGGTACAACAACAATGGACGTAGCCCAATTACTCAGATCTACCTTAGAGATAATGTTCTCAGTTTTTAGTCTTTTGAGTTCTTGTTCAACTTTCTCCTTGAGTGCGTATGGTACGGGACGTGGCTTGGAGTAAACTGGTCTTGCACCTTTCTGCACTCTGACACTCTCCTTGAAGTCTTGGATTGGACTGCCCGTTTCGCTGAACACCTTCGGATACTGCTTGATGACATCATCTTTCGATGCAAATTTCGCTTCCACACGAAAAATCTCATTCCAATCCAGCTTCAGTGATCCCAACCAATTTCTACCTATCAAGGCAGGCTTGTCTCCTGCCACTACTATGAGACTGATCCTTGTATTTCACTGGTATGGTGACACTTCCTACTACAGGGATTTGCTCTCCTGAGTAGCCTCGCAGCTCTACTTTTGATTTCACTAGTCGATAATCACGCAACTTGTCACGATATTGTGATTCCGGTACTACGCTCAGGGATGCACCAGTGTCGATTTCCAAGGGTATCCTGGTTCCTGCGACATTGACTTGGATGGCGATACCTTGTGAATCGCTGTTAGATACCTTCGTGCTCCTGATGTCGTGAATCTCCAGAAACTCCTCGTCCTGCTGCTTCTCTTCAATGGTATGTAGTGTCTGGTGATTTCTACTTCTAGCATTGCCAGTCGGTTTACTCTTCTGTCGGCACGCCTTCACAAGATGCCCAGTTTTCTTGCAGTAGAAGCACTCTGCCTTCACGTATGGACAGCTTTGAGCGATGTGTTGTCCCAGGCACCGATAGCATGACTTCAATGCTCTGTTACCTTGGCCAGTTGCTGAGGCCTTGGGGCCCAACTGCCTTTTACTTCTAGCCTACAGCCGATTCACCTCGGTTGTCTGATGACTGGAAATGGCACGGAACTCTCGGGAGTATCAGTCGGCTATATCCATCGACATAGCTGTCTGACAAGCTAAGTCAAAAGTCAAGTTAGCGGTTGTCAACAATTTACTTCTGATACGTTCATTTTTCAACCCACAAACAAAATGGTCCTGAAAGTTTCTGAAATGACAGTGAATGGATAGCTTTTTTAAAGCTACAATGGATTCACTGATACCCTCGTCATTTAATTGATCACATGTTCCAAAATGATAACTTTCAGCAATTTCCAGGGGCTCAGGACTGTAGTGCTGTTCTAACTTGGTTAGGATCTCCGTGTCTTTCGGCTTGGCGGGAACAAGCAAGTTTTTCAGGGTTTCATATGCCTCGGGGCCTGCTTCAGTCAAAAAAATAGCCTGTTTCATTTCTAAAACTACCCGGTTACGGTTTACATCATCGGGGACTTCGACAATACTATTCGCGGTGAAAAGCATTTCTAGCCACTCCACAAATGCTCCGAAAGTCTCTCGGTCGTGATGGAACTCACCCAAGCACCCTATTAGTCCCATAGGTGCAAAATGAAGAACCTCTAACAGTCCCTCCGTCGGTTGGCAGGATTATCCTCCAACAAAAATTTCAGCTAGGGACTCTGCAATCGCATCCTCGTCGCCAATTCTGTGATAGCTTGAGGCACAGCGTATATACACAACAGCACAACATGGCTTCCGGTAAGAACTGTACTGCACATGGCTTTATTATTATATACATCAGTAGTCCACCAGGTGGCTCGATTACACAGACTATTCTAAATATTT
Source organism: Squalus acanthias (assembly GCA_030390025.1). NCBI lineage: Eukaryota > Metazoa > Chordata > Chondrichthyes > Squaliformes > Squalidae > Squalus > Squalus acanthias. The sequence goes on from CM059426.1 coordinate 13,062,230, forward strand.
ATCTCTTTTTAGGAACAGGAGTAGGCCATTCAGCCCCTCGAGCCTGTTCCGCCATTCAATGAGATCAAGGCTGATCTGTAACCTAACTCCATATACCCGCCTTTGCCCCATATCCCATAATTCCTTTGGTTAACAAAAATCTATCAATCTCAGATTTTACAAGAAGAAAGATTTTTTTCTGATGTTGCATTTAAAGGCACTTTTTAAACCTTAGTGATATTCTGTACTGTGGGCCTTGGCTCTTTAGAGCATAACATAAGAATTAGGAGCCTGCTCCGCCTTTCAATAAAATCAGGACTGATCTTCGACCTCAACTCTGCTTTCCTGCACTATCCCCATATCCCTTGATTTCCCCCCTATCCTTTCCTCCTCTCATATCCCACTCTATCCTGTTTCACCCACCCTCATCTGTCACCCTTCCCCTCCCCCCGTCCTCCCATATTTTATCCTTCTCCTCCCCATCCTTCCTCCTGTCCCCTCTCCTATCTCTCTCCCCCCATTGTATTCCCCTCCCGGCTCCCGGTCCCTGAATGCCTCCATTTTCGAATTCTCATCCTCGTTTTCAAACCCCTCCATGGCCTCGCCCCCCCCCCCCCTCCCTATCTCTGTAACCTCCTCCAGCCCTACAACCCACCGAGATCTCTGAGTTCCTCCAAATCTGGCCTCTTATCCGTCCCTCACTTCCTTCACCCCACCACTGGCGGCCGTGCCTAGAGCTGTCTAGGCCCTAAGCTCTAGAATTCCCTCTCTAAACCTCTCCGTCTCTCTCTCCCTCCCCTCCTTTAAGATCCTTCTTACCCCCTGCTACCTCATTCTCTCTTTCCTATTGCCCCCTCTGTTACCCCTTCCCCAACCCCTCTCCTAGCCCTCTCCCCCATCTGTCCATCTCTTATCCTCCCCCTCCCCTATCATGCCTCCTGTCCCCTCTCCTATCTCCCAGCCCCCATCGTATTCCCCTATCCCCCTGCTGCCCCACATTCCCCCCATCCTATCGCCCCCTCTGCTACCCCACTTCCCCATCCACTCTCCCTTATCCTCAGCCCCCCCACCTCCACCCGCCCCCCATTCTCCCACTATCCTCTCCTCTCTCTGCCCTGTCCTATCCCCCCCTTCCCTGGGCGACCGTTGCTTCTCACAGCCACTGCCTGCACCACCCCCTCCCCTTAGCTTGATTTCACATTATAAAAATAGCCCAAGCCATTCGGGAGAGCAGTCACTATATTTTACCTTTGTAATCAAACTTTCCATTTTGCTTTCGCAACATATATCTGTAAAGTACAAACACTGGCTGCAATGTAGCCTGAAAATTGCAGTCAATATTTCTTTTAATACGCTCTTGTACTGACATTTATATCGAGAAACCTTGAGTTGATTGATCAGCAGGGAGTGATGCACGAGATTGACAGGAGAAAGTCACGAGCCTGGGCATGAATTACACCTCAGTAGAAAGTTCTCCCGCACTGGTCTGCTCCTCCACAAAGACTGTCTACTTGCTTGTACTCTTGCCTCATGGTCAGAAGGAAATGGATACGAGTCCCCCCCTTCCCCCTTCAAGGCTTTAGCGCGTAACTTAGGCTATCACGCCAGGGACGTGCTGTTCACCCACCAGCTTCGTGCTCGTTGACCTACATTGGCTCCCGGTCCCTGAATGCCTCCATTTTCGAATTCTCATCCTCGTTTTCAAACCCCTCCATGGCCTCGCCCCCACCCCCCCTCCCTATCTCTGTAACCTCCTCCAGCCCTACAACCCACCGAGATCTCTGAGTTCCTCCAAATCTGGCCTCTTATCCATCCCTCACTTGCTTCACCCCACCACTGGCGGCCGTGCCTAGAGCTGTCTAGGCCCTAAGCTCTAGAATTCCCTTTCTAAACCTCTCCCTCCCCTCCTTTAAGATCCTTCTTAAAACCTAATGCAGTGCATTCCAGATCATAACAACTCGCTGTGCAAAAAAAATTCTCCTTATCTCACCTCTGGTTCTTTTGCCAATTATCTTATATCCGTGTCCTCTGGTTACCGACCCTTCTGCCAGTGGACGCAGTTTCTCCATATTTACTCCATCAAAACCCTTCCTAATCTTGAATACCTGTATTAAATTTCCCCTTAATCTTCTCTACTCTAAGGAGAACAACCCCAGCTTCTCTAGTCTCTCCACATAACTGAAGTTCCTCATCCCTGGTGTAATTCTAGTAAATCTCCCCTGCACCCTCTTCAAGGTCTTGCCATCCATCTCAGAGTGCAATGCCCAGAATTGGAAACTGAGGCCAAACCAGTATTTCATAAAGGTTTAGCATAACGTTCTTGCTTCTGTACTCTATGCTTCTATTAATAAAGCCAAGCATCCTGTACGCCTTTTTAACAGCCTTCTCAACTTGTCCTACCACCTTCAAAGATTTGTGTATGTACACCTCCAGGTCTCTCTGTTCTTGCGCCCTCTTTAAAATTGTACCATTTAGTTTCTATTGCCTCCCCTCATTCTTCCTTCCAAAATGCACCACTTCACTCTTCTCTGCATTAAATTTAATCTGCCACGTGTCTGCCCATTTCACCAGTCCTCCTGAAGTCTGCTACTGTCCTCCTCACTGTTTACTACATTTCCAAGTTTCATGTCATCTGCAAACTTTGAAATTTTGCCCTGTATACTCAAGACCCGGTCATTAACATACAGGAAACTCTTTATTAACCGGCACCGACGGGACCGGCGTGGTGCCGGTTTATCGAAAGTACCGGATAACGGAGAGTTATATCTACCGAGGCTATTTTTAACAAAGAAAAATAAATAAATCAAGAAATGTGCAGTATACTTCCGACAGCGCCAGGAGGCCAAGTAGTGGCACTTTTGAAAACTACCCCTACTGACTAAATCGGCGTTCGCGGACTCGGACTCGGACTCGGGATCGGCAACATTGCCGTTTATTTGAGAGGAGTTTTCGGAGTACTCGGCGTTCGCGGAGACTCGACTGTGACTCGGCAACATTGCCGGTTATTTGAGAGTAGTTTTCGGAGAATGATTTTTGCCGGTTAAGCGAGAATTCCGGATATTTGGGTGCCGGATAAACAAAAGTTTCCTGTATATCAAAAAGAGTAGGGATCCTAATACCGACCCCTGCAGACACCACTGTATATTTAGAAACATAGAAACATAGAAGATAGGAGCAGGAGTAGGCCATTCGGCCCCTCGAGCCTGCTCCGCCATTCGATGAGATCATGGCTGATCATCCAAACTCAGTACCCTGTACCTGCCTTCTCCCCATATCCCTTGATACCTTTAGCTTTAAGAAATATATCTAACTCATTCTTGAATATATTTAATGACTTGGCCTCAACTACCTTCTGTGGTAGAGAATTCCACAGGTTCACCACTCTCTGGGTGAAGAAATTCTTCCTCATTTCTGTCCTAAATGGCTTACCCCTTATCCTTAGATTATGACCCCTGGTTCTGGACTCTCCGACCATCGGGAACATTCTTCCTGCATCTAGTTTGTCCAGACCTGTCAGAATTTTATATGTTTCGATGAGATCCCCTCTCATTCTTCTATACTCCAGCGAGTATAAGCCCAATCGACCCAATCTTCCCACCAGTCTGAAAAACAACCGTTCACCACTACTCTCTGCTTTCTGTCCCTTAGCCAATTTTGTATCCACGTTGCCTCTGCATGGGCTTCAATTTTGCTAACAAGTCTATTATGCGGCACTTTATCAAACACCTTTTGAATGTCCATAAACGCAACATTAACCGCACTACCCTCACCAACCCTCTCCGTTACTTCATCAAAGAACTCAATCAAGTTAGTCAGACACGATTTGCTTTTAACAAATCTGTGCTGGCTGTCAATTTTTAACCCAGGTTTTTTGAAGTGACAATTGATTTTCTCCTGGATTATTGTTTCTAAAAGTTTCCCCCACCACCGACGCTAGGCTGACTGGCTAGTTACCGGGTTTATCTCGCACCTCTTTTTTGAACATGGGTGTAACATTTGCAACCCTCCAGTCCTCTGGTACCACTCCCATCTCCAAGGGGGATTGAAAGATTGTGGCCAGAGCCTCTGCTATTTCCAGCCTTAACTTCCCTCATCAACTGAGGATACATCCCATCCAGACCGGGTGACTCTTCTTTCTCTCTGTATCCTCCCAGGGTTGGGATTGAGATCCACTGCACGCATCACAAATCGTATTCTCACTCATTATTTTCATGGAGCTCAAAAGTGATTTACCAATGCACTTCAGAGAAGTAAGTAGCCACTTTGTTAGGAAGAATAGAGAAGCAGAAGCAGAATATCTTTTAAAAGATGAGGACTAGTAAATGTTGGTATTCAGAGGGATTTGGGAGTGTGAGATTAAGGAAATCTCACTGCAATTATATAGGGCTTTGGTGAGACCACAAGAACATAAGAAATAGGAGCAGGAGTCGGCCAAATGGCCCCTCGAGCCTGCTCCACCATTCAATGAGATCATGGCTGATCTTCTGCCTCAACTCCACTTTCCCGCTCGATCCCCATATCCCTTGAATCTCTTAGAGTCCAAAGATCTATCGATCTCTGTCTTGAATATACTCAACGACTGAGCATCCACAGCCCTTTGAGGTAGAGAATTCCAAAGATTCACAACCCTCTGAGTGAAGACATTTCTCCTCACCTCAGTCCTAAATGACCGACCCCTTATCCTGAGACTGTGACCCCTGGTTCTAGCCTCTCCAGCCAGGGGAAGCAGCCTCCCAGCATCTACCCTGTCAATCCCTCTGAGAATTTTATACGTTTCAATGAGACCACCTCACATTCTTCTAAATGCCAGAGAATATAGACTCACGCTACTCAATCTCTCCTCATAGGACTGCCCTCTCATCCCAGGAATCAATCTAGTGAACCTCGCTGTGTGGCCTACCCCTGCTCCTAATTCTTATGCTCTTATGTTCTTAACGCCCAATGAAAGAGCTTAGCAGCCCACACAAGTTGTGAAGTACGCAGCACTCCCAGCCTCACTGAGATGGGAACTGCATTATCAGTCTCGTAGATGACGAAGGCCCTCTACTCAAAGCAATAAACTTTCAGATGCTGATTTCTCTCATCCCAATGACATTAATGAGGCTGCTGCCTGAGTCAGGCGGGTACATTGACAGCGAAAAAATAGGCCCAGTTCAAGCGGTAGCGGACAGACACGGAGTGGGGACGGGGTGGTAAGTTTTTGGAGGTAATTTTAACTGCGAGCCATCCCATTCCCACCGGGCTAAATTGTCCCTTATACCTAGGCAGAGCCAACTATTATTTATTTCTCCTCAGTTCAAAATCACGTCAAAAATTCATGGTCTCAATCAAAGCCCCCTCTGTGATTTAAGCAGACTTTAAAAACATAGACATAGTTTTGGGGGAGAAAAAATAATCTTGGCAGGGGTATTCCTCATATTTCAAGTGAAAGCCCAAGGCTAAAAGCCCCCAGGATTCTTAAATAGTTCCCCCGGGGTTTTGTTTTTTTAATTGAAGTATTGATCCTTTCCTGGTTGGTTGGCCGCAATTGGCTTTTCTCCCGCTCTTTAAATATGACCCTTAGTCAGCAAACCTTGAAGGACAAAATTGTTCATTTCAGGCCTGTGACTTTTCTGAGACCTAGACCTCTTCCAGTGGCCTTGGCAATCTCAGCTGTTGAATGGGAAGGTGGAGAGAAATGTCCAAAAAAGGGAGTGAACTATGAATCGGAAGAATGTAAACCAGTCGGCCTAATATGGGTAGTGACGAAACTTGTTGTCACCCAACAGTGGACTGTCGGAGGTGCCGTCTTTCGGATGAAGCGTCTGCCCCCTCAGGTGGACGTAAAAGATCCCACGGCACTGTTTTGAAGAAGAGCAGGGGAAGTTCTCCCCGGTGTCCCGGGGCCAATATTTATCCCTCAATCTCAACATCACACAGCATATGAACTGGTCATCATCGCATTGCTCTTTGTGGGATCTTGCTGTGTGGAAATTGCCTGTCGCGTTTCCTTCATTACAACAGTGACCACACTTCAAAAAAAGTTTAACAACAACAAAAGCAACAATAACTTGCATTTAGAGAGAAACTTTAATTTAGTAAAGCGCTTCTCAGGGAGCGTAATCAGACAAAATTTGACACCAAGCCACATAAGGTGATTTGGACTCTAGGCGAATCAAGGGATATGGGGATAGGGCGGGAAAGTGGAGTTGAGGTCGATGATCAGCCATGATCTTACTGAATGGCGGAGCAGGCTCGAGGGGCCTTATGGCCTACTGCTTCTCTTATTTCTTATGTTCTTATTTGGACAAGTGGCAGGTTTAAATGAGCATCTTAAAGAAGGAGAGAGAAGTAGAGAGACAGTGAGGCGTAGGGAGGGAATTCCAGAGCTCGGGGCCTAGACAGCTGAAGGCACGGCCACCAATGGTGGAGCGACGCAAATCGGAGATGTGCAAGAGGCCAGGATTGGAGGAGCGCAGAGTTCTTGGGCGGTTGTGGGGCTGGAGGAGGAGGTTTCAGAGATAGGGAGGGGGGCGAGGCCATGGAGGGATTTGAACACAAGGATGAGAATTTTAAATTCGAGGACCGGGTGCCAGAGTTGTGGGTGAGAAAGAGGGAACAAAATCGGGAGGGCGGGGAGGCGTGAAAGAATGGAAAGTGTAAAGCCAGTGTGAGCTTGCTTGCTGCGGATAATACCCTCTTTATCCCTTGGTTCGCTTTCTCTCTTTGCAGTGATAACACTTTGCAGGCAGATTTCCAAATGTAATAAAAAGCAAAGTAGTTTGATGGGAAGTCAAGCTCACTCAGCAAAATCTTATCCAGGGAACCATTGTGCTCCCTTACTCCAAGTGCAATGAATTCATCTGAAGCTTTATATTCAAATGATGTCTCACAGATCACCTCTATTAAATGAACATTGGCACTACTCCTAAACAAACAATTTACCCTTCGGACCATATACATCGACATTGTTTACTTCAACCCATCAGTCTCCAAACCATTTCCCCATCACGCACTCATTTCATCAAATGTATATGTAAGTAGGTGAGAGGAGAGGGGGACACTCTAGGGGTTACACAAAGCCCTAAGCTTTTGTGTTGAGCATAACCTTTCCCCAAGTTTGCACAGCTATTGCAGAGATCCGACAGTTAATTAGATTAAGCTCACCGCCTAGCTGACAATTTTGCTTTGTTTACGCAACGTGCTATTCTCTGGGCAAATTAACTGTTGCTCATCAACATTAGTGGAACATTCGTACTGCAGGTTTATGATACAATGGTGATATAATTTGTAACTTTACCCAAGTGACGATCCTTTATGCTCCAGCCTGGGCGGTGAATGTCACGTAGCTCGAAAGCAAACCACAGGCCATTAAAACCCTGTCTACCTCTCTGCCCACCTTTAACACCTTTTTTAAATCCCGTCTCTTCAACCATGCTTTTGGTCACACCTTCCAATCCCTCCCTTCCTGTCTTAGCCTTCCTTTCCCTGTGCCTATGAACCATGGAAACCATAGAAAAAAGAAAGAAAGCAAGAAAGAAAGAAAGAGAAAGAAAGAAAGGAAGGAAGAAAGAAAGACAGAAAGAAAGACAGAAAGAAAGAGAGAAAGGAAGAGAGAAAGGAAGAGCGAAAGAAAGAAAGAAAGAAAGAAAGAGAGAAAAAAAGAAGGAAAGAAAGACAGAACGGAAGAAAGAAAGGAAGAAAGAAAGGAAGGAAGAAAGAAAGACAGAAAGAAAGACAGAAAGATGGTAGGATAGCTGGGAAGTGGAAAGGTGTTGCACTCGTGTAGTAAAGTTGATATTCTGAAGTTTGGGCTGGGTCACATTGTTGGGGTAGGGTAGAGGGAAAGAAAGAAAAGAATGAACTTGCATTTCTATAGCGCCTTTCACGACCTCAGGACGTCCCAAAGCGCTTCACAACCAATTAAGCATGTTTGAAGCGTAGTCACTGTCATAACCTTGAAGTCAATGGAAATGCAAAGGGGGAAAGAGGAGTGACGGACGACTGATCCGATATCGCCCATTTTAAACTAGCACCCAAAGCCAAAACGCCCCCCAAACCAGAGCAGAGATCTGTGGCATTGAATTGGTAACGCTCCCATTGCGTCATTAATGGTAACAGTACTTTACCTCACTAACCCCCTCCCAGAAAACAACAACATGGGAACCTACACAAAAGCTAAATACTGCGGATGCTGGAAATCTGAAATAAAAACAGAAAATGCTGGAAATACTCAGCAGGTCAGGCAGCATCTGTGGAGAGAGAAACAGAGTTAACGATTCAGGTCGATGACCCAGTTCTGACGAAGGGTCATCGACCTGAAACGTTAACTCTGTTTCTCTCTCCACAGAGGCTGCCTGACCTGCTGAGTATTTCCAACATGGGAACTTACATCTCCATATAGCAACCACATCGGTGGTAAGTGCCTGCAGCTCGAGGAACCTCAGCTGGAGTCCGAGCTGCAGACATTGCGATGCATCAGGGAAGGGGAGAGTTACCTGGACACTTTGTTCCAGGAGGCAGTCACACTCCTTAGGTTAAGTAGTACTTTAGAGTTAGTCAGTGGTCAGGGACAGGAGGGTGTGACTGCGAGTCAGGAAGGTATGGGGACCCAGGATGTAGTGATGGAGGAGCCTCAGCCCTTAACCTTGTCCAACAGGTACGAAGTACCTGCTACCTGTAAGGATGAGAACAAGGACTGCAGGGAGGATGGGCAAATGACCACGGCACCGTAGTACAGGAGGCAATTCAAGTGGGGGGAGTAAAAAGAAATGTGGTAGTGGTAGGCGACATTATAGTCAGGGGGATAGATACTGTTCTCTGCAGCCACAATAGGGAGTACCGAAGGCTGTGTTGCCTGCCAGGGTTAAGGATATCTCCTTGCGGCTGGAGAAGAACTTGGATTGGGAGGGGAAGGATCCAGTTGTCGTGGTCTACATAGGAATCAATGACTTAGGTAGAACTAAGAACTGAGGGTGCTGAGGGAGATTGAGGAGCTAGAGTCTAAATTAATAAGCAGAACCTCAATGGTAATAATTTCTGGATTATTATTGGAGCCAAGCGCAAATTGGCATAGGGACAAATAGATTAGGGGGGAGAAATTTAGTATCACCCCGTTTGGGGCGCAATTATCGGCCGGGCGCAAAGTTTAGCGCCTGATGCTAATTATCGCCTCCGACTGCAAACTTGGCTTCTACCGCCCCTGGAGGTGATTGGAGCGCTAAATCAGGCGCTACACACCTGTCTTAAGGCGCTAACGCTGAGGAGCGAGGCGCTACCTCAGAGCGCTGGCGAAGCTCATGTGATGTCAGTCAGCAATGGAACATAGACACACTGGCGCCGGCCACTTCTTAAAGGGGAGGGTCGATCTTGCTCTCCATCCACACCCTACTCATTGCAGCCTTGAAACTCGGCCTGGAGAGACCTGTACATCAATTCTGCTGGAAAGAAAATGGAGAGGCCCAGGGAAAGAGCTCAGAGTGCAGCCCCCGTAGTCTCTTCTAAATCGATGCAAGGAAGGTCAAATCAAAGTTAACCTGCAAAGTGCTGCTCAGTACCCAAAACTGCTTTCACACGTTGAATCTCTCCAGAAGTCTCTCTCTCTCTCTCAGAATGCATGGTGCAAAAATGTCGCTGACAAAAAAGGCAGGAAGCGGCCGCCTTTAAATAGCGCTCCCCCAGTCCCTTCCCGACTGCAAAACGTTCCCCTCAACCTGTCATTGCTAGCGGCAGGCGGAAAGACAGGGGGCGCCACTCAATATCCGCTACCAGGGCGTTGCACGCTCGACTGACATCACGATCTGCGGGCGCAGGAGCTCGTGGGGGTAGTGTTTAGCACCGCCGCAAAATGTCTGGTCAATTTCGCGAGCAGTGCAAACATCGCCGCGCCCGGGCGCTAGTTGCTGGAAGTGCAATGCAACCGAATTTTCCCCCCTAGAGGTTTAAATGTGTGGCTCAAAGAGTGGTGTGGGAGGAAGGGGTTTGAATTCATGGGGCACTGGCACCAGTTTTGGCGAAAGAGGGAGCTTTTCCATTGGGACGGACTCCATTTAAACCGGGCTGGGACCAGCGTCCTGGCGAATCGAATAACTAGGGCTGTAGATAGGGATTTAAACTAAAAAGGTGGGGGGAGGGAGCAGGTGAGGGGAAATTTAGTAATCTAAAGAGAAAAGTCAAGGAAATATAGCAGTGCAGTGAAATGGGTAAAAATAAGCAGTGTGGGACAGGAAGGGACAGAGAGTTTAAAGGTAATAGTGCATCAGCGAATAAGGTCAAAGCAGAGAATACTGGCAAAAAGTTAAAATTAAAGGTCCTTTATCTGAATGCATGAAGCATCCATAACAAGATTGATGAATTAATGGCACAAATAGAGATAAATGGCTTTGATATAAAAGCCATTACAGAGACATGGCTGCAAGGTGCCCAAAGTTGGGAATTAAATAAGCCAGGGCACTTGACATTTCAAAAAGACAGGCAGGCTAGAACAAGAGGTGGGGTAGCCCTGATAATTAAGGATAATTAAGGATGACTTCAGGACAGTAGCGAGAAAGCAACTTTGCTTGGAAGATCAGGAAGTAGAATCAATATGGGTGGAGATAAGAAATAACAAGGGGCAGAAAACAATGGCGGGAGTAGTTTATAGGCCCCCTAACAGTCCCGGCAATTCCATTAACTGGACAGCTTGGATTCATCCCCTGGTTCTGGATCGCCATTCTACAGAATTCCAATTATCCGGGTTCATAGGGTTTCAGCAGAGCTTTGAGCTTTCTGACGGATTGCGTGGAAATGTCTCATTACCTTCACTGTACGAATAGGCACCCCCCACCCACCCCACACAGGTCGCAATGGAATACTGTGGGCCTCGATTTTAACTCCCCCACTTGCTCGCCTCAATCTGACCGACTGCCATTTTAAAACGCAGGCAGCAAGGACGCCCGTCCCCAAGCCCCGACAGGGTCCCCTTTAAATATGACGTCATCGGGGGCCTGATCTGCGATCGGAACCTGATGGCCTGAGCAAAGGGAGCAATCGGTGGCTTTTTTAAAAAATTCGTTCCAAGGGTGTGGGCGTCGCTGGCAAGACCAGCATTTATTGCCCATCCCTAATTGCCCTTGAGAAGGTGGTGGTGAGCTGCCTTCTTGAACTGCTGCTGTCCGTGAAGTTAGGGTTTTCCTACAACTGAGGGGCTTGCTGTCAATCACATTTCTGTGGGTCTGGAGTCACATATAGGCCAGACCAGGTAAGGACAGCAGATTTCCTTCCCTGAAGGACATTCGTGAACCAGATGGGTTTTTACGACAATCCGGTAGTTTCATGGTCACCATCACTGATACTGGCTTTTTATTCCAGATTTATTGAATTAACTAAATTCAAATTCCCCTGCTGTTGTGGTGGAGACTTGAACTCACGTCTCTGGATCATTAGTCCAGGCCTCTGGATTACTCGTCCAGTGACATTACCACTAAGTTCCCATTCCCGCTTCGCTCTCCCCCACAGATCAAAGTCATTTATTTATTTATTCTTAGTTTCCTTATGGAGCAGGAGTGCTGCTCCGGCCCCCATAAGGAAACCTTCAGGCGCTCGCTTTGTCGCATTTTCGCTCGGGAGTTAAAATCAAATTGAATCATAGAATCGTCCAGCACAGAAGGAGGCCATCCGGCCCATCGTGCCTGTGCCGGCTCTTTGAAAGAGTTACTCCCCTCCCCTTTCCCCACAGCCCTCTTTTTCAAGTATTTATCCAATTCCCTTTTGAAAGTTACTATTGAATCTGCTTCCACCGCCCTTTCAGCCAGTGCATTCCCGATCACAACGGACTCGCTGCAACAAATATGATGCATGATGCAACCAATGAACATGAATGGATATGCGGTACAAATGATATATACTATAATGTCTATATATTAATGAACTTCCTCAAGCCAAATGGCCTCTCAGCCGTGGCTCAGTGGGTAGCACTCTCGCCTCTGAGTCCGAACGTTGTGGGTTTAAGTCTCACTCCAGAGACTTGGACACAAAAATCTAGGCTGACACTCCCAGTGCAGTAATGAGGGAGTGTTGCACTGTCAGAGGTGCCGTCTTTCGGATGAGACATTAAACCGAGGCCCCGTCTGCTCTCTCAGGTGGATGTAAAAGATCCCACGGTGCTATTTTGAAGAAGAGCAGGGGAGTTATCCCCAGTGTCCTGGCCAATGTTTATCCCTCAACCAACATCACTAAAAACAGATTATCTGGTTTTATCTGGGAGCTTGCTGTGTGCAAATTGCCTGCCGTCTTTCCTGCATTCCAACAGTGACTACACTTTAAAAAGTACTTCATTGGCTGCAAAGCGCTGTTGGAACCTCCTGAGATAGTGAAAGGCCCTATAGAAATGCAAGTCTTTCTTTCAGATGGTTGCACATTTACTCTCATCTCTTTCTTTCAAGTTTCTCTCTGTGCCATGAGTTCCAAGGCCTAGAGTCTAGTAAAGCGGCCTTCTCCTAGGCCTCTGCTAATTGTACTCGATAGAATGAAAGAAAGAACTTGCATTTATATAGCGCCTTTCATCATCTCAGGATGTCCCAAATTGCGTGGCAGCCAATGAACTGCTTTTTGAAGCGTAGTCACTGTTGCAATGTAGGCAGAGTTGGAGAGAGGCACAGAGAGAGGGAGAATAATACAGGCAGAGATTAACAAAAGAAAACTAAAGGTGAGAAGCTGAGTTAGTTCACTGAGCTAGCTCTGTTAGAATGGCCTTGGAACAACTCATTGCTCAGGATCGGGGCCCTCATCAGAAAGTTGGCGATCAGTCCTGATGGAGAAGCTGTGCTCACTGGACAATGCGGTGCCGCACTGAGTCCGTTCAGCATCCTCTGCAGGGGTCATCAAGCTCACGCGCACACCTGAATTACAGCGCTTCTTATGAACAACAAGTTGCATTTATATAGCGCCTTTAACGTAGTAAAACGTCCAAAGGCGCTTCACAGGAGCGTTATAAAAGAAAATTTGAGGAGAAATTAGGGCAGGTGACCAAAAGCTTGGTCAGAGGTAGGTTTTAAGGAGCGTCTTAAAGGAGGAGAGAAAGGTAGAGAGGCGGAGAGGCTGAGGCAGGGAATTCCAGAGCTTAGGGCCCAGGCAACAGAAGGCACGGCCACCAATGGTGGAGCGATTAAAATCAGGGATCATCAACAGGGCAGAATTTGAGGTGAGAAAAATAAAGAAAGAACAAATTTATATAATGCCTTGTGACGTCTCCAACATCTCGCCAGAGCAAGCATCAGCAGTGTCATGTTTGGAAATGTTCTGTGTGAATCTGATCTGAAAGAATTCTTGTTTCAACTAGAGGACTCCATTTGTCTCCAAGTGAAGTCTATGTCTCTATTATGTACAGGGAAGGCTGAGGCGAGACTCAGAAAGGTCAACTGAGCTGTCAATCACTGTCGCTGGAGTGCTGCAGATTTTTATTTTTTATTTATTCGTTCATGGGATGTGGGCGTCTCTGGCAAGGCCAGCATTTATTGCCCATCCCTAGTTGCTCTTGAGAAGGTGGTGGTGAGCCGCCTTCTTGAACCGCTGTTCGTTGTAGCGGTTTGGTACAACTGAGTGGCTTGCTAGGCCATTTCAGAGGGCAGTTAACATCGAAACATAGGAGCAGGAGTAGGCCATTCGGCCCTTCGAGCCTGCTCTGCCATTCAATATGATCATGGCTGATCCTCTATCTTAATACCATATTCCCGCTCTCTCCCCATACCCCTTGATGCCTAATTCTATCTATCTCCTTCTTAAATATATTCAGTGACTTGGCCTCCACAGCCTTAAGAGTCAACCACATTGCTGTAGGTCTGGAGTCACATATAGGCCAGACCAGCAGATTTCCTTCCCTAAAGGACATTACTGAACTAGATGGGATTTTACAACAATCCGGTAGATTACTGATACGAGCTTTTTAATTCCAGATTTATTTAATTAACTGAATTTAAATTCCCCAGCTGCTATGATGGGATTTGAACTCATGTCTCGCAGATCATTAGTCCAGGCCTCTGGATTACTAGTCCAGTAACATAACCACGATGTTACCGTTCCAGACTACAACGCATAATTTTCTTTTTCTCCTCTCCACTCTTGCCAACAGTTCTGATGTAACCCCCCGTCGATAGGGAGAGCTCGGGAGACCGACGACACTGCCTCTAATCCTTTGTGCGAGTCATCTCTTCTGGGAATGCACTGAGGCATCGCAGCCGAGCAGAAGGACATACACGGCACAAAGTGGGTGGTCTGATCATTTGGGGCCCTGAAGGTCTGTGAGGGTTTAAAGGCCAGCGCGAGTCACGTGAATGGGCACTCTGCAAAACACCAGTGATGGGCAACTATTTTTTTTCATTGGTTCTTGGGAAACGCACACTTCCCTCCAGTCTGAAAAACAACTGTTCACCACTACTCTCTGTCCCTGCGCCTATTTTGTATCCAGGCAGCCACTGCCTCTTAATTGCATGGGCTTCAATTTTGTTAACAAGTTTATTATGTGGTACTTTTGAAAGTCCATATACACATTAACCACATTACCTTCATCCACCCACTCCGTTACTTCATCAAAGAACTCTATCAAGTTAGTCAAACACGATTTGCCTTGAACAGGCTGTCATTTATTAACCTTATTTACCTTATTAAACCTTATTAAATTTATTATTAGCGTTTAGAAGAATGAGAGGGGATCTCATTGAAATGTAGAAAATTCTGTCAGGGCTAGACAGACTGGATGCAGGGAGGGTGTTTCCCCTGGCTGGGGGGTCTAGAACGAGGGGTCACAGTCTCAGGATACAGGGTAGGACATTTAGGACTGAGATGAGGAGAAATTTCTTCACTCAGAGGGTGGTGAACCTGTGGAATTCTCTACCACAGAAGGCTGTGGAGGCCAAGTCACTGAATATATTTAAGAAGGATATAGATAGATTTCTAGACACAAAAGGCATCAAGGGGTATGGGGAGAGAGCGGGAATATGGTATTGAGATAGAGGATCAGCCATGATCATATTGAATGGCGGAGGAGGCTCGAAGGGCCGAATGGTCTACTCCTGCTCTTATTTTTCTATGTTTCTGTATTAACCTATATTTTCTAGCTTTGGATGCCCTTTCTTTCCCCCTTGTGGGAATGTGTCTACTCTGCATCCAAACCACCTCCTCTTTGAAGGCCTCCCATTGCTCATTCACTGTGTTACCTGCCAATCTTTGATTCCAATCCACTGGGGCCAGATCCCTTTTCAACTCATTGAAACTAGCCCTCTTCCACTTGAATATTTTCACATTTTATTGTTCCTTGTCCTTTTCCGTAACTATTCTAAATCTGATGATATTGTATTACTGTTTCCCAAGTCCTCTCCCACTGTAACATGCTCCACTTGCCCCACTTCATTCCCCAGAACTAGATCCAGCGCTGCTTCCTTCCTCGTTGGGCTGGAAACACATTGATCAAGAAAGTCCTCTTGTACACATTTCAAGAATTCCTCCCCCTCTTTTCCCTTTACATTGTTACTATTCCAGTCTATATTAGGGTAGTTGAAGACCCCCATTATCACTACTCTAAAGTTATTTTATCTTTCTGCAATTTGCCTGCAAATTTGCTCTTCTATCTCCTTCCTACTATTAGGTTTTTTAAAAAGGCTAACACAAGAACACAAATTGACAGGATATGCAGCCAGCAGGTGGTTTGACACGTTGGACCCCCTGGGACACATCTCATTGTCTTGGCTGTGCTCTTTGTTGCAGGGAATAATGTGAATAGATTTTGTCTGGGTTTAAATTGTGAATTCTGGGAGATTCTCTCATTGCTAACTTACCTGACGAAGGAGCGAACTGCTTCGAAAGCTTGTAAAATTAAATAAATCTGTTGGACTATAACCTGGTGTTGTGCGACTTCTCATTTTTGTCCACCCCAGTCCAACGCCGGCATCTCCACATCATGACTACTATTAGGTGGCATTTAGTATACACCCAGCAGCGTAATAGCTCCTCTATTGTCCAAATCGATTTTGACTTTGAACCCTCAACTACATCATCCCTTTCTGGTGCTCTGCAATCAATACTGCCAATCCCCTCCTTTTTTTTTCCCTTCCCTATCTTTCCTGAATACATTGTAGCCAGGAATTTTAAGTGCCCATTCCTCCTCTTGTTTGAGCCAGGTCTCTGTTATTGCCACTATATCATAGTCCCACGTGGCTACTCGCACCTGCAGCTCACCAACCTTATTTACCACACTCCGGGCATTTACACACAGGCACTCTAAACCCATCTCAGTCTGCCTCGCACTTGCCCCCATGTCTGATTCCTCCTACTTCTGAACTGGTCTTTATTCTGAGGCCTTTTGTCTCTGCCAGTCATCTGTGCACCTTGTATCGCCTCTCTCATGCTTCATCCTCTCCCCTCCCCCTGCCAAATTAGGTAGAGTGGAAGAAAAGGATCCCGTCAATGGAAAGCACAGAAGCTTTCATAGCGCTCTGAGATCCCACTTATTCCTTATTTGTTTGTAAAGTCATTAATCTTCGTAATTTGTGTGCCAAAATCAAAGATTAATTGGGATCTAAGAACATTGCAGCGCATTTGCATGTCGGCGAACAGAGGGTTTGGGTTTGTTTAGATTGTTTTAAGATCTGCTTACAAGGATTGAGTTGAAATTAATTACTGATGGGACTTAATGCTTTGATTGGCAGATTCTGCTTGTTGAGTATCTCTTGGAGCAGCGCTGGGGTCTGCCGGCTGCCGAGATCAGCTCTGCTACACGGTTGACTGAGACGAGAGGAACAAACCTTTGCCAAATAATCCAGTCGCTTCCTCCCAGCAAGCTCTGGGGAGTCGGGCCAATCGGGGAGAGTGTGGGTGGGTACAGTCACGACGTGGGTAGAAACTTGGGAGGGGTTCCGAGTCCTCCCTCCGTTACCCAGCCGGCGGAGTTGGGGCGTAAAATGCGCCTGCCCGTATGTGAGGGAGAACGAAAGACTCGCATTTCTAAAGCACCTTTCACAACCTCAGGACATTCCCAAAGCGCAAATAAAATACTTTGGAAGTGACAGCAAATAAAATCCTGTTGTAATGTAAGAAATGCAGCAGCCAATTTGCACAGAACAAGGTCCCATAAACAGCAATGTGATAATGACCAGATAATCTGTTTTTCTTTAGTGCTGCTGGTTGAGGGATAAATATTGACCAGGACACCGGGGATAATTCCCTTGCTCTTATGCAAAATAGCGCCATGGGATCTTTTACGTCCACCTGAGAGGGCAGACAGGACCTCAGTTTAACATCTCACCTCCAGCAGTGCAGCACTCGTCCGGGACTGCACTGGAGTGTCAGCCTGGATTTTTTGTGCTCAAGTCCCTGGATTGGGACGGTGAACCCACAACCTTCTGCCTCAGGAGGCAAGAGTGCTACCCACAGAGCCACGGCTGACACAGGGAGCCAGGCACAGTGTATGGCCTAAGCTGTCCTTTCCTCCATTGGGCGGTTTGGATGCGAAGGTTTACAAACCGGCAGGAGATAAAAAGGCGACACGTGTCACAAAGAAACCATTTTGTCCTTGGGCCTGTGCGAGGCAACGCCCTGTGAGTGGTTACCATGATTACCAGCTATACCCCCCGCTCCCCTTCCACTGACCGATGAGCACTTGAGCCTAATGGACAGCCTTCCTCGTACAGCAAACACAGAGGGGGAGAAATTCGGTGGAGCCCCCTTTGGGGCGCTAACTTCGCTGGGGCGCTACTTTTAGCACCGTAAATTGAGGGTTGTGAATGTTGAATCGTTGAGTATATTCAAGGCTGAGATAGACAGATTTTTTGGGGTAAAAATTCGGTTGTTTTGCGCCTCCCGTTAGCGCCCTGCTCACGGCCCGGCTGCGATCTTCGGTAGCGCCCCCTGAGTTACCGAAGGATGCTATGTCCAACGGGGTCAGGGGGGCCTACCTGCAGCCGGGGCGGCGCTAGTTAAAGGGGAGGTGGCCATTTTTGTTGCTGGTCGTCTGCCAGCACCTGCCCCCCGTTGCTGTCCCCGGGGCCCCGTGAAGCCCCCCCGTGGGGTGCCGGCTGCTTTCCGTGAGCCCGGTACTCAAGAGGAGTGCCGGGCTTGTTTGCCGGCTCTCCCGATCCCTGGTGGCCCAGCTGGGCACTGGGACGCGCTGCGTCAGGGCCCTCCCCTTTAAGAAGAGGAGGAAGGCCTGCAGTACCGCGGCGCGACAAGAGGGACGTGGGGCGCATCCAGTAGCGCCCCTCCTCCCTCTTGGGGTGCTACCTGGGAAAATCGGCCGCGGGGCCCCAGCGAAGTTAGCGCCCCAGAGGGGGTGTGACTCAATTTTTCCCACTTGGACTCTAGGGAAATCAAGGGATATGGGGATCGGCCGGGAAAGTGGAGTTGAGGTCGAAGATCGGCCATGGTCTCATTGAATGGCGGAGCAGGCTCCTTATGGCCTACTGGCCTTATGACCTACTCTTGCTCCTAATTCTTATGTTCTTATGTTTGCATCCCGCATTCGTACCAATGGCCAATGGCGGGGAATATGGTGGAGGCCTATATTTCCCATATTTAAGTACCTTGTGGAGAGCTCCCTCATTGATGGGCGGGCGCAACTGATGCCACCAGTTCCACCCACCAGGAAATGGAGGCAGGCACTCTCCTTGTCAAGTTGCCGCCCACACGAGTCCCAAATCCGGGGGGAGGGGGCTGCGAAAAATCTAGCCCTGCCTTCCTTCAGCACCCTCTGGTTCAGCAGCCAGGCCTGATTGATGAGCTGGACGGCTATGCTCTCCGCTGGCTATAAGTTTCCCCCAAGAGTCTGAGCCACTCCTCCCAGTTCCCAATGATGGTGGGCCCACCGCACTGAGGGCACTGCCAGTCAACCACATTGTGTGGGACTGCAGCTGGTCAGACCACAGTGCTTTCCCTGAAGGACATGAGTGAACCAGTTGGGGTTTTAACAACAGGACAGCGACTTTCATGGTCAGTTTTTATCCAGCGCTAACCCACAAATTTAGCACTGACTGGCATTAAATTGGCAATCTTACTCCACTAGATATCTGATACAGGAGGGAGTGCGCTTTTGAGGTTAAGAAAAAGAAAAGACCTGAAACAACTTGCATTTCTACAGCGCCTTTCACAATCTCAGGACGCCTCAAAGCGCTTTACAGCCAATGAAGTACTTTTGAAGTGTAGTCACTGTTGTAATGTAGGAAACGCGGCAGCTTATTGCGCACAGCAAGCTCCCACAAACAGCAATGTAAAAATGACCAGATAATCTGTACTAGTGATGTTGGCCCAGGACACCGGGGAGAACTCACCCTGATCTCCTTCGAAATAGTGCCATTGGATCTTTTACGTCCACCTGAGAGGGCAGACGGGGCCTCGGTTTAACGCCTCATCTGAAAGACGGCACCTCCGACAGTGCAGCGCTCCCTCAGTATCGCACTGAGGAGTGAGGAAGCGATTGACGGATAAGGGGTAAAATAAAATTGCTTTGCAAAGTATTCCGCAGTTAAACTGAAGGCGGTAACACGCTGCATTTTAAAGCTAAAACCTGCAAGCTAACGACCCAGCCTTCTTCTCGACTCGATGACAACACACATAGTTAACAAGGCGTGCTGACCTAGGCTGAAAAATGAATACAGACTCTACGGCTTCTTATTCAGTGTGGAGCCGTAATACTTCAATTCCAAAAATAAATCAGCTTTCAATAAATAAAGAGTTGTCTGATTTGCATGTTAATAATTTTTAAGGTGCAGTAAATTTACCGCAACCTTCTCCAGCTCACGAGAGACAAATACTCCCAGTCTCGTTCAACCCTCTTGAAACATTTTTATCTTTCATCTGGATAATTTCTCAGGGATAAAGATGTCTCCATCGGCCGCGCTCGATGGGGAGGGAAGTGAACAATCCCAGCCATAAACTGTAGCAGGAAGCACCGGCGAATTAAAAGTTCGCCCGGAATCCTTTGAATGAAAGGAGGCTAAGCAAGACGAGCCTCTTCTTTCCTCTTGGTGTGAGTCTCGTATTTTACGTCCCCTTTCCCCTGACAGCTAGCTGCAGCTCGACAGTCCCTTTGTCACATGGGTGACATGACATTAACTTTATTTATTTAAGGCTGTAGAAATTTATAGGAGAGTGGTATGGTAGCTAGTGCTGCAATGCCTTTTCATAGGAATAAAATTCTGCTGCTTGCACTTTTTTTAAATGCGTCGGTTTAGCTTAGTTCTGAATCAAAAGCTTGCGCGCTCAAGGCCCACTCCAGAAACGGAGCACAGCATTTAGGTTTAAAGGGCACCGAGGCGCCCTTTTCTCGAGCACGAAACAGGTGGAACGGAGACCAAAAATCGGGGTGTGTCCCCCAACTCCCCAGTTGACCACCCGCCCCCCCCCAGAAGAGCGCCTCATGCGAGATTGAACCAAGTGACTTTTTGTCACCCAAGGTGACCGCCTGAAACAGAAGGCAGGGCGATTTGGTTATTCAAACCGGTTGTCCAGATCTCCGCGCTCCTCCAATTCTTGGCCTCTTGCGCATCCCTGATTTTCATCATTCCACCATTGGCGGCCGTGCCTTCAGCTCCCTGGGCCCTAAGCCCTGGAATCCCCTCCTTAAACCTCTCCACCTCTCTCTCCTCCTTTAAGGCGCTTCTTAAAACCTACCTCTTTGTCCAACTTTCGGTCACCTGTCCGAATAGCTCCTTATGTGGCTCGGTGTCAAATTGTGTTTGATAATCGCTGCTATGAAACGCGTTGCACATTTTGCTACGTTAAAGGCGCTATATAAATGCAGCTTGCTGTTGCAGGAAAACAGGACTGTATCGGACCTGTAAAGAATGCATCTATCAGGCCGATCCCAATGGTCGCAAACTTCAAACCCCACTTTATATGTCTTTCAATAACTTAGTCTGGCATTTATTTGAGTACTGTCTATATGACCTTACTGTGCACAAAATGCCTTGGGTATTTCACTGCATTTCAAAGTAAGTCAATGTATGTAAAGCTCTGAGTGACTTCTTGAGATGAAAACCCGTTGACACGGTATGTTTTGAACTCCATTTTTGATCCTCTCCGATCCAGCTTCCGCCCCGCAACAGCACTGAAACGGCACTAATCAAAGCCTTCAATGAAATCCTCTGTAACTGTGACCATGGTGCACAATCCCACCTCATCCTTTGCCATTTCTCTGCAGCCTTTTGATACGGTCGACCACAGCATCCTCCTCCCGTGCATCTCCCCGCTCCCGTTGTCCAGCTGAGTGGGACTGCCCTTGCCTGGTTCCACTCTTACCTGTCGAATCCGAGCCGGAGAATCTCTGGCAATGTCTTCTCTTCCCATCCCTGCACCGTTACCTCTGGAGTTACCCCCCCCGCCAATCGCCTCCTCCCATTTCTCATCTAAATGCTGCCCCTTTAGTGACATCACCCAAAGGCATGAGGTTAGATGACACATGTATGCTAATGACACCCAATCTCTCCACCCCTCCACTGCCTTGGTGAGTCCACACCTTGAGCACTGTGTGCAGTTTTGGTCGCCTTATCTGAGGAAGGAGTTCAGCGAAGATTCACAAGGCTGATACCTGGGATGGCAGGAATGACATATGAGGAGAGATTGGGTCGATTGGGCTTATACTCGCTGGAGTATAGAAGAATGAGAGGGGATCTCATCAAAACATATAAAATTCTGACAGGTCTGGACAAACTAGATGCAGGAAGAATGTTCCCGATGGTCGGAGAGTCCAGAACCAGGGGTCATAATCTAAGGATAAGGGGTAAGCCATTTAGGACAGAAATGAGGAAGAATTTCTTCACCCAGAGAGTGGTGAACCTGTGGAATTCTCTACCACAGAAGGTAGTTGAGGCCAAGTCATTAAATATATTCAAGAATGAGTTAGATATATTTCTTAAAGCTAAAGGAATCAAGGGATATGGGGAGAAGGCAGGTACAGGGTACTGAGTTTGGATGATCAGCCATGATCTCATCGAATGGCGGAGCAGGCTCGAGGGGCCGAATGGCCTACTCCTGCTCCTATCTTCTATGTTTCTATGTTTCTATGCCTCTGATTTATCACACTGCTTTTCCGACAGCCGCAATTTCTTCCAATTAAACGTTGGGCAGGCCGAAGCCATTGGCTTCTTCCCCCGCCACAAACTCCATTCCCTCGCCACCCATTCCAACCCCCCGCTGTCCCCGGCCATGGGAACAGGAAGGAAAAAAAGGAGGGAGCAAAGGAGTCCCAAAAGTACTGAATTCCTGGCTTGAGGTGATGGATTAAGGTTAGTGGAGGAAACGTTACTTTGTGAGAAATCCTTGCGGCGCTGGGGCAAGGGGAGCGACATTATGCCATTTCCGGCTGCGGGAGTCATGTCAGTTTGATTCAAACCAGATTTAAATATCCAAAGCCTTTGCCTGTTCACTCACCCCTAAAACTCAGCACTAATTAGCACCAATTCAGCAACCATGCCTGAGCACGTTAAGAGGTAATAATAATGATAACATTAATAGACAGCGCAGAAAGCTAAATGTCGCAGCAGAGCTCCTCTGAAGCACATCGCCAGGGCAACGCAAGGAAAAGCTGTGTGTCAGGCTGTTTACCCATGGTGAGGGTGATCCGAGGGGCCGCGGAAATCTTACTGGAGGCAAAATGAAGCAATCGTTCATTGGTCAGCACTGTCCTCCCTCCAACTGTGTTCGTAGATTCCGAGGGCAGGAGATTCCGAGGCAAGCAACTTGGAATAGATAACTCTGCAATTATGAATATTTGCATAGCTCGTGCAATAATAGCCCCCTTGAAAAGAAAGACTTGCATTTATACAGTGCCCTTCACGACCTCAGGACATCCCAAAGAGCTTTACAGCCAATGAAGTACATTTGAAGTGTAGTCACTGTTGTAATAAGAACATAAGAACTAAGAGCGGGAGTAGGCCACTTGGCCCCTCGAGCCTGCTCCGCCATTCAATAAGATCATGGCTGATCTTGGGCTCAAAGCCACTTCCCTGCCCACTCCCCATAACCCTTCACTCCCTTATCTTGCAAAAATTTGTCTATCTCCACCTTAAATGTATTTAATGACCCAGCCTCCACAGCTCTCTGGGGCAGAGAATTCCACAGATTTACGACCCTCTGAGAGAAGTAGTTCCTCCTCATCTCAGTTCTAAAAGGGCGACCCTTTATTCTAAAACTGTGTCCCCGAGTTCTAGATTTCCCCACGAGGGGAAATATCCTCTCTGCATCTACCTTGTCGAGCCCCCTCAGTATCTTATATGTTTCAATAAGATCACCTCTCATTCTTCTAAATTCCAATGAGTATAGGCCCAGCCTGCTCAACCTTTCCTCATAAGTCAAATCCCTCATCTCTGGAATTAACGTAATGTAGGAAACGCGGCAGCCAATTTGCGCACAGCAAGCTCCCACAAACAGCAATGCGATAATGACCAGATAATCTGTTTTTTTTAAGTGTTGGTTAAGGGATAAATACTGGCCAGGACACCGGGAGAACTCCCTGGTCTTCTTCGAAAGAGCACCATGGGATCTTTCACAGCCACACGAGAGGCCAGACGGCACCTCTGACAGTGCAACATTCCCTCAGTACTGTACTGGAGTGTTAGCTTGGATTTTCGTGTTCAAGTCTCTGGTGGGGCTTGAGCCCACAACCTTCTGACTTGAGGGAGACCCCTGGGCCTGGGGGGATGCGGGTGCAGGGGGGAAATGTCTTGAAAACATTTAAATGAGTAATCAATGTCAAATTTTGTCTTTATATTGTAATTCTATGTACTTCAACATGGATTTTATGGTAATAAAAAAACTGTTTGAGTATAATCCTCCTAATTATAACACTAACTCGCTCTTTTCCTATCTTGAAGGCACTAGCTCATGTTGGGGTCAAGTTCAACAACAACAACAAACTTGCATTTATATAGCACCTTTAACACAGTAAAATGTCCCAAGGCGCTTCACAGGAGTGATTATCAAACAAAATTTGACACCGAGCCACACAAGGTGATATTAGGACAGGCGACCAAAAGCTTGGTCAAAAAGGCAGGTTTTAAGGAGCGTCTTAAAGGAGGAGAGAGAGTTGGAGAGGCGGAGAGGTTTAGGGAGGGAAGTCCAGAGCTTAGGTCACTAACAGCTGAAGGCACGGCCGCCAATGGTGGAGGGATTAAAATCGGGGATGCGCAAGAGGCCGGAAATGGAGGAGCGCAGAGATCACAGTACCAATCTGAGACCAGTATCTCTTGGTAATGAGCTGCTGGAACTAAACATGATCCTCGTCGACACATGAAAACGTTCTGCACAGCGATCTGGAGTGGGAACCCTGACAAACTTCACCCTCCCTAACCCAGGCACAGTGAGGCCATTGTAAACACTGACTACCACCTCAGCAGAGAGCAGCAAACTCAGCGTAGATCAGCAATTGCACCCCGACCCCCTCCCCACCCCAGGATTGTTCGTGGTCTGTTTGGCCAGCAGACTTGTCAATCAAGTCACCGGGTGAGCACTGGCTAATAGTAAATTCTATGTCTATGTCTAGGACTGCAGGATAAAGGAAGATCAGTCAGACTGAATCATAGAATCCTACAGCACAGAAGGAGGCCATTCGGCCCATCGTGCCTGTGCTGGCTCTTTGAAAGAACAATCCAATTAGCCCCACTCCCCCCTGCTCTTTCCCCATAGCCCTGCGATTTTCTCTTTTAAGTATTCATCCAATTCCCTTTTGAAAGTTACTATTGAATCTGCTTCCACCACCTTTTCGGGCAGTGTATTCCAGATCACAACAACTTGCTGAGTAAAAAAAATTCTCATCTCCCCTCCTGGCTTTTTGCCGATTATCTTAAATCTGTGTCCTCTGGTTACCGACCCTCCTGCCAGTGGAAACAGTTTCTCCCTATCTACTCTGTCAAAACACCTCATAATTTTGAACGCCTCTATTAAATCTTCCCTTAACCTTCTCTGCTCTAAGGAGAACAATCCCAGGCTTCTCCAGATATAGACTGGATCTAATGAAGAGGTCCAAGGTTGAACTGCTCCTCTCCTTCCCCTCCTTCCTTGCTCAGATCTACTTTAAATTTCTTTCAATGAGTGAAAACAAATGGCATTCTACACAGGCCTCAAGTCTAGCTGACATCAACTTTGTAGGTGGCTCCTCAGAGAGCCTGCTTGCTTTCAGCCGAGGGATGTGCGGTTGCGGGGTGTTTGCGAGGGTGGTTATTAAATCATTTTGCTTTCTCTAGTTAATGAGCACTGTGCTTGGCTGAACAAATGAGATTCAAGCTTCAGCATCTGCGAAAGGTTTTTTGATTGATCCCGGACTCTGCGCCAATTGTTTAATCCACGCGTGCAGCTGTCTCTCCACCTCAGCAGCAGTCATGAAATATGCTCGGCTGTTTTGTGCGTGTGTGTGTGTGTGTGTTTTTTTTTGACATTCTGAGGTCCCCTTGTTCGTGTCCTGACCTCGTGCTTGTCGCTGTCTTTCAGCACTTTATCGGTGGACAGTCAGTTGGTTCTGTGGGCAAAACAGCCCAAATGTTTCTGTCTTTCGGATGAGACGTTAAACCGAGGCACCCGCCTGCCCCCCTCAGGTGGATGTAAAACAACCCGTGGCACTATTCGGAAGAAGAGCAGGGGAGTTCTCTCTGGTATCCTGGCCAATATTTATCCCTCAACCAACAGCACTAAAAAAAACAGATTATCTGGTCATTATCACATTGCTGCTTGTGGGACCTTGCTGTGCGCAAATTTACTGCCGTGTTTCCTACATTACAACAGTGACTACACTTCAAAGTAAAGTCATTGGCTGTAAAGCGCTTTGGGATGTCCTGAGGTCGTGTAAGACGCTGTAGAAATGCAAGCCTTTCTTTCTTTTCTGGTTGGTGCGGAGATTACCCCGTACAAGAGGTAATTGCCCAGTAATATAAGTCAGGGTCAATGTGATCTCCTGGACTAGTTTGGATGACCTAAAGTGGTCAGAGAGGAATTTTCCATCTTTCTTTTTGACAATTGGCCTGAGTTTTTAACTGTATTTTTTGTCTCGCCTGGGCTCCTGGTGTGTAGCAAGAGAGAGGCTAGTCTTTGTGGATCCACAGTACTTTCAGGAGAGGAAAGAACTGGAGGAGTGAGTTGACAACAGCATTGCCTATTTTTGGTGGGATTCCATGTGACAGAACTCAACAGTACTCAAAATTTACAGAAGGCACCAAATTGGGGGGTGTAGTTAATACAGAGGAGGTCTGCGACAAAATACAGGAAGATATTAATAAACTTGCAGAATGGGCATGTAATTGGCAAGTTAACTTCAATATAGATAAGTGTGAGGTAATACAATTTAATAGGAAGACTAAGGAGGTCACATACTCCTTGGAAAATAAGGGCGCGGTCTTGCCAGCCCTGGGGAGGCGGGTTTGGAGGCGGGACTGCCGGGAAAATGGCAGAATCTGGGGGCGGGTACCCATCCCGCCCCCAACCCGCCTCCGTGCCATCTTCCCAGGAGGCGGGTAGCCGACCCGCGCCGGGTCCCATCTCCTGGAGGCGGGAAGGGGATTACAGCCACTTAACTGCCTGTTAATAGGTAGTTAACAGGCAGTTAAGAGGATTATCCCCATTTTACCCCTGCAAGTGCGAGCTTCCCGACGTCGGGAAATCCCGCCAGGGTCACCGAGGCGAGCAGTGGGTCTGTGGGGGTCTGCGGGGTCCAAAAGTGCGCTGTGAAGGTAAGTGATGGGTGCAAGTGTGGAGAGGTAAGTATGTGAGGTAAGTAGAAAGTAATAGAAAATGATTACTTACCTTTGTTTCTTCCTGCAGGCTTCAACAGTTGGGGATGCGGAGAGTCTCGCATCTCACAGCAGAGATGACAGAATGGCTGCTGCATTCTCCGATGCAACAAACATCTAATTTCTGCTCAAAAAAGCGGTTTGATGAGTCTTGAATACAAGGACTCATCAAACAACAGAGAATGTCAGTGTTTGACAGCTTCACAAAGCTGTCAAACGATGACAATTCATCTGTCAAAAATTTTTTGACAGATGAAACGTCATACGCTGACGTTCTCTGTCACCGGCTTTCCCTTAATTGGCCTGCTAAACCCACTGGGCGGGCTTAACAAGGTCAATCAAGCGAAAATAGCCAGAGGTCGATGGAGGCGGGACTAAAACCCGACAAGCAGCAGTCCCGCCTCCAACTTGCCCCCATTGACAAAATCGACCCCTTTGTGTCTAAATGGGGTTGGGGAACAGAGGGATCTGGGGGCGCAGATACACAAATCACTAAAAGAGGGTTAATGAGGCCATAAAAAAGCAAACAAAACACTGGGGTTCATTTCTAGAAGGATAGAATTGAAAAGCAGAGAAGTTATGTTAAACCTCTGTAGAACCTTGATTGGACCACACTTGGAGCACTGTGAACAGTTCTGGTCTCCATATTATAAAAAGGACATAGAGGCACTGGAGAAGGTGCAAAAAAGATTTACGAGTATAATACCAGAACTGAGAGGTTATACCTATCAAGAAAGATTGGACAGGCTGGGGCTATTTTCTCTAGAAAAGAGAAGACAGAGGAGTGACCTGATGAGGTCTTCAAGATTATAAAAGGGTTTGATAGGGTAGATGTACAGAAGATGTTTCCACTCACGGGTGAAACCAGAACTAGGGGCCATAAATATAAGATAGTCACTAATAAATCCAATCAGGAATTCAGGAGCAACTTCTTTGCACAGAGTGGTTAGAATGTGAAACCCATTACCACAGGGAGTAGTTGAGGCGAGTAGCATAGATGCATTTAAGGGGAAGCTGGATAAACACATGAGGGAAAAAGGAATAGAAGAATATATTGATGGGGTTAGATGACACCTATTTTCCAACTGGTAAAATAGATGGGGGAGAGCCAGTAGATGTGGTGTACCTGGACTTCCAACAGGCCTTCGATAAGGTCCCACATAAAAGATTAGCAGGGAAAATTGAAGCTCATGGGATAAAGGGGAAAGTATTGACGTGGATAGAGAACTGGCTGTCAGATAGAAAACAGAGAGTTGGAATAAACGGCTCATTTTCTGAATGGCAGGCAGTAACAAGTGGGGTACCACAGGGATCTGTCCTGGGTCCCCAGCTGTTCACAATTTACATTAATGACCTGGATCAGGGAGTCGGATGCAGCATTTCCAAATTTGCAGACGACACTAAACTAGGAGGGGGGGTGGGCTCAGAGGAGGAGACCAGGAAGCTCCAGAGCGATTTGGACAGACTGGGTGATTGGGCGGATAAATGGCAGATGCACTATAATGTGGACAAGTGCGAAGTTATCCACCTTGGGTGCAGGAACGGGAGGGCAAATTATTATTTAAATGGCAATAAATTGGGAGAGGGGGAAGTACAGAGAGACCTGGGTGTTCTTGTACACCAGTCACTGAAGGCGAGCATGCAGGTGCAACAGGCGATCAAGAAGGCAAACGGTATGCTGGCCTTCATAGCAAAAGGGTTGGAATACAGGAACAGGGATACCTTGCTGCAGCTGTACAGGGCACTGGTGAGACCACACCTTGAGTACTGTGTACAGTTTTGGTCGCCTCATCTGAGGAAAGATGTTCTTGCCATGGAGGGGGTGCAGCGGCGATTCACCAGGCTGATACCAGGAATGGCGGGATTGACCTATGAGGAGAGACTATGTAGTTTAGGGATGTACACACTGGAGTTTAGAAGATTGAGAGGGGACCTCATAGAAGTGTATAAAATTCTTTTTGTCTTTCTGTGCCTGACCTGGGATTATTTGAGGTTGACACTAGGGGAGGGGAATATCTGAAGTGAGAACAGTTCCATTCCCAAAATCCCTCACCTTGATGAGCACAAAAAATAAGGCCACAGAAGAAGAGCTTCCTGTAGTCACGCTTGCTGCTCTTGAACATGTACTTGTGCAGGATCACCAAGATAAAAAGGGAAAGAAAAGCCTGCCTTTTCAGCTGAAGTGTTGTTAGGCGAGCACTTACTCCATGAGACGCGAGCAGTTACAGTGAAATAAGATTAATTATGGAGGGATGACATGGGGCATAATTTCTTAATTATTATAACAATTTTCTGGTAACTGTGATGATAGAGGAGGACAGACGCGGCTATATTAGTGCTCAGCATAGCGGGCCGAGGCATCCGACTGTAAGATAAGTGCCACCTGCTAACATAAACCCCCTTTGCGTGTGGGAAACACAGATAAAAAAATGAACATTAAACCGATGAAACGGTTGTGGGGATTGGAGCTGCCATTCATTCGGGGGGTTTTTTCTGTCAGTGAGTCGGCTGGAACTATCTGCAACGTAAACGCAAGGGCAGAAGTCATCCGTGCCTTTGTTTCCTCTAGACTTGAACTATCTCCTGGCCGGCCTCCCATCTTCCACCCTCCATAAACTTGAACTCATCCAAACTCTGCTGCCCGTGTCCTAACTCGCACCAAGTCCCGTTCACCCATCACCCCCTGTCCGCACTGACCTACATTGGCAACGCCTCGATTTAAAAATTCTCAACTTTGTTTTCCAATCTCTCCATTGCCTCGCCCCCCCTCCCTATCTCTGTAACCTCCACCAGCCCTGAACCCTCCGCGATCTCTGCGCTCCTCCAATTCTGGCCTCTTGCGCATCGCTGGTTTCCTTCGCCCCACCATTGGAGGCCTGAGCTCTGAAATTCTCTCCCTAAGCCTTTCCGTCTCTCTACCTCTCTCTCCTCCTTTAAGACGCTCCTTAAGGCCTACCTCTTTGAACAAACCTTTGGCCATCCGTCCTAAAATCTCTTTATGTGGCTCAGTGTCAAATTCTGTTACATTTGGGTAACGCTCCCGTGAAGAGCCTTGGGGACTTTTTACTACGTGCAAGGCGCTATATAAATGCAAGTTGTTGCTGCTGTTGAGGTTAGGAGGCTCTGGTGGCAGTGAGGAGCATCGCTAAGACAGGGGCATGGGTGACAATTGGGCCGCAACGCGATGGCGCCCTGCACTAGTGTTTAGCAAGGCTCCACACTTGCAGTGGAGCTTCGCAGTTTCTGCCTGATTGATACGGCCTGCTTTTAATTTATCGTTCCATCGCTCTGCAGCCCCTTGGGACTTCAGCCATGTGAGTCCAGCCAGCAGGTGTCGGCAGTCTATTCCACTGGAGGCACCATCACAGCCAAGCAGCTGCACGCATCCTCTATCCAGCAGGGAATGGGACACCTTGTCCCATGTTTCCTTTCTTTAGTCCCCACGACATTGAGGTCAATTGTAGGAACATAAGAATAGGAGCTGGCCGTTCAGACCCACTAGAGCCTATTCCGCCATTCAATTACGATAGCAAAATACTGCGGATGCTGGAAATCCGAAATAACAACAGAAAACGCTGGAAAAACTCAGCAGGCCAGACAACATCCGTGGAGAGAGAAAGAGAGTTAACGTTTCAGGTGGTTCCGACGAAGGGTTTCGACCTGAAACGTTAACTCTTTTTCTCTCTCCACGGATGTTGTCTGGCCTGCTGAGTTTTTCCAGCGTTTTCTGTTGTTATTTCTGCCATTCAATTAGATCTGTATCCTAAATCCATCCACCCTCCTTGGTTCTGTAACCCTTAATACCCTTACCCAACAAAAATCTCTCAATCTCAGCTTTGAAGGTTTCAGTTCACCCCCAGCCTCAGTAGCTTTTTGAGGGAGGGAGATCCAGATTTCCACTACCCTTTGTGTGAAGGAATGCTTCCTGGCATCACCCCTGAATGGCCTGGCTCTAATTTTAATCTCCCCTCCTAACACTGGTCCAGTTGTGATCAACCAACTCAGTGTAGACTATACCGAGATTCTCTTCATCTGCATGTCCTGCTACCACACGAGGCAGGGGGGCCTCTACCTGCTGTGGCCTCTTTCAGCCGTGGCTCAGTGGGGAGCACTCTCACCTCTGAGTCAGAAGGGTGTAGGTTGAAATCTCACTCCAGAGGCTTGAGCGCAAAAATCTAGGCTGATACTCCAGTGCAGTACCGAGGGAGTGCTGCCCTGTTGGATTAGATGTTAAACCGAGGCCCCGTCTGCTCTCTCAGGTGGACATGGCACTATTTTGAAGAAGAGCAGGGGAGTTATCCGCAGTCTCCTGGCCAATATTTATCCCTCAAATCAACATAAAAAAACCAGATTATCTGGTCATTATCACATTGCTGTTTTTGGGAGCTTGCTGCGCGCAATTGGCTGCCGCGTTTCCTACATTGCAACAGTGACTACACTTCAAAAAGTTCTTCATTGGCTGTAAAGCGCTTTGGGACATCCTGAGGTCATGAAAGGCGTTATATAAATGCAAGCCTTTCTTTCTTACTGAGGCACTTGGGCCTCAGATTGTCGTTAATGTAGCATGTTTGTTCAGATCTTCCTGGACTCAAATTAATTTTAAAAAAAAGTCTCAGATGTTACGTTTTGCTTGATGTGTTTATTAAACTGGGAGTTGGGAATTGCATCTGCTTGTTGAAGGCGTGATGTGGCTTGACAGGCCCACCTGGGCACTCATGGGTAAGAATTGTTGTTTATTAACTTCCTTGGAAAGACAAAAAGAAAGTGCTGTAGGAGCCAGGGATTGCGAGGAGAAGCGATGATTAATGTGCTGGGCGATTCAATCCGTGAGGTTGGATGGTCACTGTCTTGTAATTAAAAGAAGTCCTCGCTTCTTCTTGATCCTGCCTCGGGGTCCTAGTCAACGAGAGGACAGGGGTGGGTGGAAGGGGTGGGAGGAACTGACAGGGCCTGTTCATGGGGCAGTTATGTCCCTGTTCCAGCCAAACAAATTAGAAGCAGCCGCTGCTGTCATTGTCTGAATTTATCATTTGTTCTGACGGAAAATCATTTTTGAAATTAGGACCATGGTAAAAAAAAAATAATCATTAGTATTGCTGCGTGCAACATTAATCTTCGTCATATTCCCCCATTGATTCGTTTTCTGCTTTTTAAAAGTATTTTTCCTGCTGGTTAACTGCCTTCGTTAACTATCTTAGTTAACGCCCCATGAGAAGAGACAAGCGACCTCCTACGAGGTCATACCAGTACATCAAGTTTGCCTTGGTAACAGTCAATACTCTCCAAGTCATAGGGGGAAAAATTCAGTTGGTTGCGCCTCCCGTTAGCGCCTTAAGAGGGCGCTAATGGGGCGCAAAGCATCTAGCGCCCAGGCGCGGCGATGTTTGCACCGCTTGCGAAATTAACTAGACATTTTGCGGCGGCGCTAAACACTACCGCCACGATCTCCTGCGCTGGCAGATCGTGACGTCAGTTGAGTGCGCAACGCCCCAGTATCGTCCCGGAGCAGATATTGAGTGGCGCCCCCTGCCTTACCGCCTGACGCTAGCAACGACAGGTTGAGGGGAGCATTTTGCAGTCGGGAAGGGACTGGGGGAGCGCTATTTAAAGACGACCACTTCCTGCCTTTTATTGTTGGTGCCATTTTTGAACCACGCATTCTGAGAGAGAGAGAGGGAGACTTCTGGAGAGATTCAACGCTGTGTGAAGGAGTTTTGGGTACTGAGCAGCACTTTGCAGGTTCATTTTGATTTGCCATTCCTTGTATCGATTGAGCAGAGACTGTGGGGACTGCACTCTAAGCTCTTTCCCTGGTACTCTCCATTGTTCTTTCCAGCAGATTTGATGTGCAGGTCTCTCCAGGCCGGGATTCAAGGCTGCAATGAGCAGGATGTGGATGGAAAGCAAGATCAACCATCCCCTTTAAGAACTGGCCGGTGCCATTTTGTGTGTGTTCCATTGCTGACTGACATCACATGAGCTTCGCCAGCGCTCTGAGGTAACGCCTCGCTCCTCGGCCTTTGCGCCTTAAGACAGGTGTGAAGCGCCTGATTTAGCGCTCCAATCACCTCCAGGGGTGATAAAAGTCAAGTTTGCAGTCGGTGGCGATAATTAGCGCCAGGCGCTAATCTTTGCGCCCGGCCGATAATTGCGCCCCAAATGGGGCGATACTGAATTTCTCCCCCATAGAGTCATAATGGCACAGAAGGAGGCCATTCGGCCCATCGAGTGCGTGCCAGCTCTCTGTAGAGCAATCCAGTCAGTCCCATTCCCCCGCTCTATCCCCGTAGCCCTGCAAGTTTATTTCCCTCAAGTGCCTATCCAGTCTCCCCTTGAAAACATTGAGTGTCTCCGCTTCCACCACTTCCGTCGGCAGCGAGTTCCAGGTCCTCACCACTCGCTGCGTAAAAAAGGTTTTCCTCACGTCCCCCTGTATCTCTTGCCCAAAACCTTAAATCTGTACCCCTTAGTCCTTGTACCATCAACTAGTGGGAACAGCCTTTCCCCATCTAGCATATCCAAACCTGTCATAATCT
The DNA here is from genome assembly GCA_030390025.1 of Squalus acanthias. Classification (NCBI taxonomy): domain Eukaryota; kingdom Metazoa; phylum Chordata; class Chondrichthyes; order Squaliformes; family Squalidae; genus Squalus; species Squalus acanthias. The sequence goes on from CM059426.1 coordinate 13,095,462, forward strand.
TGTACACCTCTATCAAATCACCCCTCAACCTCCTTTGCTCTAATGAAAACAAATCCAGCTTCGCCAACCTGTCCTTGTAGCTAAGATCCCCCATCCCCGGAACCATTCTGGTAAATCTCCTCTGCACCCTCTCAAGGGCCTTCACATCCTTCCTAAAGTGTGGTGACCAGAACTGTACGCAATACTCCAGTTGTGGCCTAACCAGCGCTTTATACAGGTTCAACATAACTTCTCTGCTTGTGTACTCAATACCTCTATTTATGAAGCCCAAGATCCCATAAGCTTTGTTAACCACTCTCTCAATATGTCCTGCCACCTTCAGGGACCTGTGCACATTAACTCCCAGGTCCCTCTGTCTGAGCGCTGTCAGATAGTTATGATGTGATTAGATGTAATATAAATGCAAATATTTCTTTCTTGTCTGGTTGTCGCTGTTCAGCGAGGCATTACAGGACTGGCAATGCTCCTTCCCAGCTTGGAGGGAGTGCGTGGCATCAGCTCGTTACCTGCCTCAACTGAGATGGGTGACTTTAAGCTGCTGGTCTAAGGTGCTATGCAATGAGGGCATTGGCAAACCGATGCCTTTATATAATGAGCACCTTTCGCTTAACAAAGCGTCCTAAGGTGGCATACAGGAGCAGCAGAGGAGACCGGGCAGGAACGAGGGAAGAAATTGTGGGCGGTGTCTGCAGATGTTGTGTTAGGGAAGCTCGTTATCTCTCTCTTTCTCTCCTTTCGAAAGTGGGATGAGAAGTAGAAACAACAACAACAACAACTTGTACTTATGCTAGCCGCTTTAACATGCCATGTGAAGGGCGACAACGGCAGGCACATTTTAACGCACTAATGCCGTTGAGTTCTGGGATGCAGGTTTCTCCATCGAAGGAACTTGGGTGTTTGCACTGCTAGGCTTTCGAAATATGTGAAGAGAAGGTTTGTTCGTGACGAATGTAAGATTTCCCCCCTTTCCACCTTTTGAGAGAGATTGCTCACAGAGCTCAGCTCCATTTACCATGAAAGTCCTATTGGGTACAGCACTGGCATATGAATTAGGAGCAGGCGTAGGCCATCCGGCCCCTCGAACCTGCTCCCCCATTCAATAAGATCATGGCTGATCTTCGACCCCAACTCCACTATCCCGCCCGATCCTCACTCCCTTAGAGTCCAAAGGTCTATCATTCTCAACCTTGGACATACTCAATGAGTGAGCATCCACAGCCCTCTGGGGTAGAGAATCGGCAGACAGCCAGGAGATGCTGCAGCATGTGCCAATCACTGGTCAGTGCCTTCAATCTCAGCTACACCCGAAGACACAGCCAAAGTTTCACCCAACTCGGATGGCTGAAAGGCTAAGTGAAGCTCTGCTGCCCATGTCCTAAATCACAGCAAACCCCGTTCACCCATCACCCCTGTGCTCGCTGGCCTACATTGGCTTCCGGTCTGGCAATGACTTGATTTTAAAATTATCATGCTTGTGTGCAAATCCCTACATGGCCTCGTCCCTCCCTTCTCTGTAACCTCCTCCAGCCCTACAACCCTCCGAGAGCGCTCTGCTCCTCCAACTCTGGTCTCTTGCACATCCCCGATTTTCTTCGCTCCACCATTGGCGGCCGTGCCTTCAGCTGCCAAGGCCCCAAGCTCTGGAATTCCCTCCCTAAACCTGTCTGCCTCTCTCTCCTCCTTTAAGACGTTCCTTAAAACCTCCCTCTTTGACCAAGCGTTTGGTCATCTGCCCGAGTTTCTCCTTGTGTGGCTCGGTGTCAAATTTTGTTTGATAACACTCCTGTGAAAAGCCTTGGGACATTTTACTACGTTAAAGGTGCTATATAAATACAAGTTGTTGTTGTTGTTATTGATAGTAAACTTTATAAATTACTGGTTAGGCCTCAGCTGGAGTATTGTGTCCAATTCTGGGCACCAGACTTTAGGAAGAATGCCAAGGCCTTGGAGAGGGTACAGAAGATGAGGGACTTCAGTTATGTGGAGAGACTAGAGAGGCTGTTCTCCTTCGAGCACAGAAGTTTAGGAGGAAATTATAAGGTGTTTTGATGGAGTACATAGGGAGAAACTGTTTCCACTGGCAGGAGGGTTGGTCATCAGAGGACACAGATTTAAGGTCATTGGTTAAAAGAGCCCGAGGGGAGATGAGGAAAAATTGTTGTACTCAGCGAGTTGTTGTGATCTGGAATGCGCTGCCTGAAAGGGTGGAGGAAGTAGATTCAATAGGAACTTTCAAAAGGGAATTGGATAAATACTTGTAAAATTGCAGGGCTACGGGGAAAGAGCGGGGGAATGAGAATAATTGGAATTGGACAGTTGTTTCAAAGAGCCGGCACAGGCACGATGGGCTGAATGGCCTCCTTCTGTGCTGTATCATTCTCTAAGTGCTAAATCGTGGTTTTTGAGTATTTTAGGGCTGTGTTCATTAACCAAGCTGAGTCAATTAAACTGTTTACAGCACAAATTAGGTGATTGATTTTTCATTTTGTCTGTGCGTCAGCTGGTGTAGGCTGGTCGGTCCTCGTGGTCGTCATTTCAGTTAGCCCTCAGCTGATTTTATTTCCGGAGGGATTTGAACTTTTGTGCTCATGAGGTCAAGGGATGTCCGTGTTAGAAAAGTCACCATTTTGCCATCCACTGCCAGCCTCCAAAGTTTGTGGGTTCAAGTCCCACTCCAGAGACTTGAGCACAAAAACCCAGGCTGACACTCCCGGTGCAGTGGTGAGGGCGCGCTGCACTGTCGGAGCTGCCGTCTTTCGGATGAGACGTTAAGCTGCCCTCTCAGCTGGACGTAAAAGATCCTGTGGCTCTATTTCGAAGAAGAACAGGGGAGTTCTCCCCGGTGTCTTGGCCAATTTTATCCTCAACCAACATCATTAAAACAGATGATCTGGTCATTATCACATTGCTGTTTGCGGGAGCTTGCTGTGTGCAAATTGGCTGTTGCATTTCCTACATTAAAGCAGTGATTACAACAAGTACTTCATTGTAAAGCATGGTGCTATATAAATGCAAGTCTTTCTTTCAGAGTCTGGAGTAGCGCAGATGAGGCAAGTGGCAAAATGTCCTTTTCTACATTCCTAACAGTTAATCTCAAACCCAGAAGAACATCTCCGACAGAACCAATGTAGTCATTTAATTTCTCACTTGATCCTTATGGGCTATATAAGTAAGCTGTGGCCAATTAAGGATGAAATGTGGGCAGTTACATAGGAAGGAACGTAGGAACATGGGAACAGGAGGAGGCCATTCAGCCCCTTGAGCCAGTTCCACCATTCAACGAGATCATGGCTGATCTGTGACCTAACTCCATATACCCGCCTTTGGCCCATATCCCTTAATACCTTTGGTTAACAGAAAGCTATCTGCTATGAATCTAAAATGAACGCTACTGAAATTAGGGCTCTCAGAGAAAGAACTTGCAATAATGTAACACACCTTGTCACATCTTTCAGTTTTCAACATGATTCAAAGCACTTTAATATCCACTAAATTACTTTCAAAAAACTTTCAGTTATTTTACAGCCAAATGCAGTAGTCATTTTGCACGCAACCTTGCTTTGATGTCTTACCTGAAGGATGGTACCTCTGACAACGCAGCAATCTCTCAATACTGTACTGAAATGTCAAACTTTTTTTTAATATTCATTCTTGGGATGTGCGAGTCACTGGGAAGGCCGGCATTTATTGTCCATCCCTAGTTGCCCTGATAAGTTTGTAGCGGTTTTTGATATAACTGAGTGGCTTGCTGGGCCAGAGGGCAGTTAACCATGTTGGTGTGGGGACTGGAGTCACATATAGGCCCAGACTGGGTAAGGACGGCTGGTTTCCTTCCCTCAGGGACGTTTCTGAACCAGTTGGGTTTTTATGAAAATCAAATAGCTTCATGGTCACTTTTTACTGATGCCAGCCTTTTACTGCCAGTTTTTTTAAAAAAAACAAATAAATTCAAATTCTCAAACAGCCATGGTGGGACGTGATCTCACATTCTCCAGATTGTGACTGCAGTAACATAACCACTACCTGTCCCCATTGTGGTACAGTGACCAGAGCTGTACATTATACTCTTATGGGTGGGTGGTGGGGGTGTGGTGGGGGGGGAGGGCAGAGGGTTAGGGGGAGATTTAATAGAGGTTCCAAATTCTGAGGGGTTTCGATAGAGTAGATAGGGAGAAACTGTTTCCACTGGCAGGAGGGTCAGTAACCAGAGGACACGGATTTAAGATAATTGGCAAAAAAGTCAAGGGGGAAGATGAGGACATTTTTTTTTACGCAGCGAGTTATGATCTGGAATGCGCTGCCTGAAAGAGTGGTGGAAGCAGATTCAATCGTAATTTTCTAAAGGGAATTGGATCTCTACTTAAAAAAATAAAAAAATTGCAGGGCTGTGAGGAAAGAGCAAGGGTGTGGGTTTAATTGGATAACTGATTCACAGGTACGATGGGCCGAATGGCCTCCTTCTGTGCTGTATGTTTCTATGGTTCTGTTTTGTGTCCCATAGTCCACTCATTTTTTTTTACTAAGAACAGTTTGATAAACCTTTTGGCAAACACTGTAAAATAGTTACACCAAAACATGGCATTGGGAGTCGCAAGAATATCATCACGCTGCTTGTGTGTGACATTTTTATGGCAATGAAGATATATGATTGTTCCAGCCATTCTCCCTCTTTGCGATTAAAATAGGAACATAAGAGTGTGTAGGCCTGGAAAGGGCCACTGCTGTGTACATGGGCGACAACAAAGATGTAAAACCCCAACTGGTTCACTAATGTCCTTCAGGGAAGGGAAACCCTACCTGGTCTGGCCTATATGTGACTCATAAGAACATAACATAAGAAATAGGAGCAGGAGCAGGCCATTCGGCCCCTCGAGCCTGCTCCGCCATTTAATGAGGTCATGGCTGATCCGGTTTTGGCCTCAACTCCACTTTCCTGCCCGCTCCCCATAACCCTTGACTCCCCTGTTGCTCAAAAATCTGTCTATCTCAGCCTTGAATATATTCAATGACTCCGCCTCCACAGCTCTCTGGGGTAAAGAATTCCAAAGATTCACGACCCTCTGAGAGAAGAAATTCCTCCTCATCTTCGTCTTAAATGGGCGGCCCCTTATTCTGAGACTATGCCCCCTCGTTCTAGATTCCCCCACGAGGGGAGACTCCAATGCCACACTATGTGATTGACCTTTAATGCCATCAGTGCAACTGGCAATGGGCAATAAATACTGACGTGCTTTAGTGATACCCGTGTTTCAAGAGCAAATAAAGAAAGAAGACTTGTGACACACTTCCCCCCCCGCCCACTCCCACTGTCCCTGCCTTCCACTGTCCAGGCCCTTAGCTCTGGAATTTCCTCCCTAAACCTCTCCGCCTCTCTACCTCTCTCCTCACTAAATTTCTTCACTCAAAGCGTTGTGAATCTTCAGAATTCTCTACCCCAGAGGGCTGTGGAGGCTCAGTCGTTGAGTATATTCAAGACAGAGATCGATAGATTTTTGGATACTAAGGGAATCAAGGGATAGGGGGATAGTGTGAGAAGGTGGAGATGAGGTAGAAGATCAGCCATGATCTCATTGAATGGCGGAGCAGGCTCAAAGGGCCAAATGGCCTACTCCTGCTACTATTTCTTATGTTCTTAGGTTCCTCCTTAAACCTACCTCTTTGACTAAGCTTTTGTCCTAATATCTCCTTATGTGACTCGGTGTCAAATTTTGTTTGATAACTCTCCTGTGAAGCGCCTTGGGATGTTTTACTTCGTTAAAGGCGCTGTATAAATGCAAGTTGTTGTCCTGTTTAGACCAGAAGTGGCTGTTTTTTTTTTTACCCCTCTATACCGCGTATGTGGTGGTGGTCAAGAATTTTCGACTTGCAAGCCATAATAAACCTTAGGAAACGACACCCTCTTCAACCTAGCAAGCTCATCGCAGGCTGTTGAAGTGCGAGATAATGAAAAACTCTCAGCGGCGTACTGCAGAGTTGAGTCTCTTCTGTGACAGGAAGGTGTGTTATTAAGGACACAGTGTAAATCCTCAGCTGTTCAATAAATCATCAAGTAGGTCGAGCAGAAGTTTTGAATTTTGTTGGAAACAATCTCTTCTAAATGGCGGAACCGTACCTCTCTCAGACAGAAGTATAACAAGGTCACATAGCACAGGCAGAAAGAATATTTTCACAGCTCAGCAGTCTGTTACCAATCTCGAATCATAAGAGTACCGATAATGTTCTTCAGTGTTGCAATTACAGCAATAACCTCATGTTGGAGAACTTATTTGGTCATTCATGAGGAATAGTAATGAGACCACAGGCTATTTATTACCCTATGGCCTGAAAAAATTAATCATAACTGTTAATTTTTCCTTTATCAAGAAATCTAGCTAATGGGCCAACGTACACTCGCAAGGTTAAGGCGGTGACAGCAAAGATGAGTCGAATCAAGGAGTAGTTGCTTGGTGAGCCTACGCTTGTATTTTATTTTTTACAACAATTGCGAGAAGGGAAGATGAATAGCAGATGATCAGTTCCATAGTTTTGGGATCATGGAAAAGAGGGAGATCAGTGTTGAGGATGCAGGGGAGGGGAAGGAGTAAGGGAGCTGGTGGGTTTAGAATGAAGAGCAGTTACAATCAATGCTGTGTTAATAAAGTGGAGAAAGGCAAGAAAGACTGTGACAAAGAAAGAGGCTGATGGTTAGAGATGACAAAAGGATTCTGCATTCGATAGCAAGCTGCTCCTGTGTAATTATGGAATACCTTACAGGAACGAAGAGACCTGTGTCAGGTTGTTTCGCATCTTAAGAAGAAAAAGACACAGGTGGGGCGGGTGGATGTTAACCCTATCTACCCAGCATAAACTGGGCCGCAGGGCAATTAATATGACCTGGATTACTTATCCACTGGAAGGGCATTGGCAGTTAACTGTGGGCAAGTAACCCCGGTCATTTTAACTGCCCACCCGCCTGGCGTCCCACTGAGCAGATAGGGTAAAAATCCCCTCCCATTGCAACTGGTCTATTGGGAATGAACTGGGGTCTGAGAAGAAGTCCCACAAGGGAAGGATGTTCCGCTTCTTATATATCCAGTAACTGGCTAGCATTCTGTTGGATATGATATTGCCTTAGTGAGGGCGCAGAGTAGATTTTCTAGACTAGCACCAGGGATCAGGGACTTCAGTTACACGGAGAAACTAGAGGATCTGGGGTTATTCTCCTTCGAGCAGAGAAGTTTAAGAGGAGATTTACTAGGTGTTCAAAATCATGAAGGGTTTTGATAGAGTAAATAAGGGGAGGTTATTTCCAGTGGCAGAAGGATCGGGTAACCAGCGGACACAGATTTAAGGTAATTGGCAAAAGAACCAGAGGCGACATGTGGAAAAAAATATTTACGCAGTGAATTGTTATAATATGAAATGCACTGCCTGAAAGGGCGGTGGAAGCTAATTCAATAGGAATTTTCAAAAGGGAATTGAATAAATACTTGAAGGGAAACATTCTCAGGGCTATGGGGAAGGATCAAGGAGTGGGTGGCACTAATTGGACAGTTCTTGCCAAGAGCCATGACAGGCACAATGGGCCGAAGCTCTGCTGCATTGTTCTACGATTCTATGATGATAGCGTTCTTGGCATTTATTTATGAATGAAATGGGGCGGTTAGGAATTTAGCAACTCTCTTTAACAAGCAAACCTTTGAACTCATGGTGAGTTGGAATTGAGGCGGACCAATTTCTGGAATTGTCGTCACCCCTCTCAGGTGGACGTAAAAGATCCCACGGGCACTATTTCGAAGAAGAGCAGGGGGAGTTATCCCCGGCGTCCTGGCCAACATTTATCCCTCAACCAACATCACTAAAAAAACCCAGATTATCTGATCATTATCACGTTGCTGTTTATAGGGGCTTGCTGTGCGCAAAATTAGCTGCTGCGTTTCCCTACATTACAACATTTCAAAAGTACCTCATTGGCTGTAAAGCGCGATGGGATGTTCTGAGGTTGTGAAAGGCGCCGTAGAAATGATATATTTAAATCTGCCATGCCTTCAGGAAGGTCACTGATGAAGAGGTTGTCGAAGGGTTATGAGTAAATGCCTATGTTTACATGTGTGTTATATCACTTAGATGCTTTGAGAGAATCATGTAAGGAATCCCCACATGCTCCTTTTGAAGGTTATCGGGTTAAGCATGAACTTTATGTGCTGATACGTGAGGTAACAACGAAGTGAAACCTAGAATAACTGTAACTGAGGGAGATGGTTTGCGATATTGAGCCTGGTGGCAACTGGGAACACAGAAGGATTTGGAGCAACACCAACAAATTGCATTTATAAAGTGCCTTTAACATAGTAAAACGTCCCAAGGCGCTTCACAAGAGCGTTATCAAACAAAATTTGACACTGAGCCACATAAGGAGATATTAGGGCGGCACGGTGGCATAGTGGTTAGCACTGGTGCCTCACAGCGCCAGGGACCCGGGTTCGAATCTGGCCTCGGGTGACTGTCTGTGTGGAGTTTGCACATTCTCCCCGTGTCTGCGTGGGTTTCCTCCGGGTGCTCCGGTTTCCTCCCACAGTCCAAAAATGTGCGGGTTAGGTTGATTTGGCTATGATAAATTGACCCTTAGTGTTAGGGGGGGATTAAATATGTGGGGTTACAGGGATAGGATGGGATATGTTAGGGGGAATTAAATACGTGGGGTTACGGGGATAGGGTGGGATATGTGTCAGTGCAGGCTCGATGGGGATTCTGTGTGGGAAAGCAGGGACAGGGTACTGGATTTGGATGATCAGCCATGATCGTATTGAATGGTGGAGCAGGCTCGACGGGCCAAATGGCCTACTCCTGCTCCTAGTTTCTATGTTTCTATGTTTCTATTAGGACAGGCGACCAAAAGTTTGGTCCAAAGGTAGGTTTTAAGCAGCATCTTAAAGGAGGAGAGAGAGGTAGAGCAGAACAGAGGTTTGAGGAGGGAATTCCAGAGCTTAAGACACAGATGGCTAAAGGCACGGCCACCACTGGTGGGGCGAAGGAAGTACGGGATGCACAAGAGGCCAGAGTTGGGGAGCGCAATGTTCTCGGAGGGTTGTAGGGCTGGAGGAAGTTACAGAGATAGGGAGGGGGGCGAGGCCACCGAGTGATTTGAACAGCAGGATGAGAGTTTATAAATTTGAGGTGTTGGTGGACCAGGAGCCAACATAGATCAACGAGCACAGGGAGGGGAGGGTGATGGGTGAACAGAACTTGGCGGGAGTTAGGATACGGGCAGCCGAGTTTTGGATGAGCTCAAGGTTATGGAGGATAGAAGATGGGAGGCCGGCCAGGAGAGCATTGAAATAATCGAGTCTGAAGGGAACAAAAGCAATAAGTCTTTTATTTCTCTTAGCCTAATGGATACTTTGACAACCTGTCTCTGCGCCGTTAGTCAACACAGCGTTCGGACTTCCGTAGCACACCTGGTGGCTATTTACTAATTGCCTCATGGGGCCCTCCCTGTTCTGTCAGTCAGGATGCAATGTGATGATCAGCTTATTGAGTCTCATGTTGATAAGCAATCAAAAGATACTTTCCTGAGCAACTTTTTTTTTTCCCCATTCAGACTTTGAGTAGAGAATCCCTCGTCCAATCCCAGCCATGACGGAAAGCCAGCGATGACATCGCCCCATGTTATTGAACGGGCAATTCCCCCCCAGCACTAGCCGACATCTTAACGAGACACGCACCAGAATAAAAGGAACAAGAGAAAAAAGAAACTGAATCCTTAGCAATTGTTTTTCAATTGCAAAATGAAAGCAGCCCCTGAGCAAGCACGGCCAGATCAAGACCACAAATGAAATTATTACCTTCTTCACTTGGTTGCCTCTGGTAATGAGAAGTTATGTTTTGTGTCTGGATTCATTAAATACTGTGTTTGAACATGTTTATTGCTGTGCAAATAGATATCAAATAGCTGGAACCCTCTCTCACCAATTAAAATGAGACGGAAGTAAGCTCGGTCACTTCAGAAAAAAGCCATAGGACACTTTGAAAGGTACGATATTGTTTATGTTTGAAGGCACACTACTTGCAAGCCTGTCTTCAGAACTGCTGGCTCTTTAGGTTGCGCTTTCACCCGTGTTGCGCACCGACGTCAGTGTTCTCGCTCAGGCCAACATCCCCAGCATCGAAGCTTTGACCACGCTCGATCAGCTCCGATGGACGGGCCACATCGTCCGCATACCCGATACCAGACTCCCAAAACAAGCGCTCTACTCGGAGCTCCGACACGGCAAGAGAGCCCCAGGTGGGCAGAGGAAACGCTTCAAGGACACCCTCAAAGCCTCCTTGAAAAAGTGCAGCATCCCCACCGACACCTGGGAATCCCTGGCCCAAGACCGCACAAAGTGGAGGAGAAGCATCCAGGAAGGCAGCTGAACTACCTCGCGTCTCTTCGCCGGGAGCAAGCGGAAGCCAAGCGTAAACAGCGGAAGGAGCGCACGTCAACCCAAGCACCCCACCCACCCGCCCCTTCAACCACCATCTGCCCCACCTGTGACAGAGACTGTAGGTCCCGCATTTGACTCATCAGTCACCTGAGAACTCATTTTTAGTGTGGAAGCAAGTCATCCTCGGTTCCGAGGGACTGCCTAAGAGAGAGAGAGAGAAGTTCCTTGCAGCTGTTTCCTCCGCAACTCCCATCTAATATTTCTCCTCACCTCCCTTTCATTACTGCTTAGTTGCCATATACTGACAAGTCCAAAATCCAGACAGCGGCTACAGGCTAAAGGCGGTCGGTGAAGGGCAACTTAATAAAGGCAGGTGTCAAGAAGTATTAATTTTTACGGTTGCCGAGGTCAGTACTCTGTCTTATCGGGGGTGGGGATGGGGGGATTGTCCTGTGAGGAGAGATTGAGTAGACTACGCCTATATTCTCTAGAGTTTAGAAGAATGAGAGGTGATCTCATTGAAACATACAAAATTCTTACGGGGCTTGACAGGGTAGATGCAGGGAGGATGTTTCCCCTGGCTGGGGAGTCTAGAACCAGGGGTCACAGTCTCAGAATAAGGGGTCGGCCATTTAGGACTGAGATGAGGAGAAATTTCTTCACTCAAGAGGGTGGTGAATCTTTGGAATTCTCTACCCCAGAGGGCTGTGGAGGCTCAGTCATTGAGAATATTCAAGACAGAGATCGATAGATTTTTGGATATTAAGGAAATCAAGGGACATAAGAATAGTGTGGGAAAGCGGAGTTGAGGTAGAAGATCAGCCCTGATCTCGTTGAATGGCGGAGCAGGCTCGAGGGGCCGAATGGCCTACTCCTGCTCCTATTTCTTATTTAAGAAATAGCTGGATGCTGTAATGGAAGGTGGCTATGTTGGTGGGGTGGGGACTCAGTGTTTAATGGTGCCCTTTAAGATCGAGAGAACCAGTTGGGCCTTCCCTTGTTTGTGATGGTCATTGTCTGGCAATTATGTGGCATAAATGGTTCACGCCACTTGCCTACCCATGTCCGGATGCACTAAGGTCCTGTCCTTGGCTGTCATTGGCTGCTTTAGTATTGATCAAGTTGTGAATGAAGCTGAACCTTAGAATCATTAAAATAATGACTAGCATTTACATAGCGTATTTAGTGTCAACTGTGGCTGAGTGGGTAGCACACTCGCCTCTGAGTCAGAAGGTTCAAGTCCCAGTCCAGGGACTTGAGCACCTAAAGCAAGGCTGACACTCCAGTGCAGTGCTAAGGGAGTGCTGCACTGTCGGAGTTGCCGTCTTTCGGATGAGACGTTAAACCGAGGCCCCGTCTGCTCTCTCAGGTGGACATAAAAGATCCCATGGCACTATTTCGAAGAAGAGCAGGGGAGTTCTCCCGGTGTCCTGGCCAATATTTATCCCTCAGCCAACATAACTAAAACAGATTATCTGGTCATTTTCACATTGCTGTTTGTGGGAGCTTGCTGTGCGTAAATTGGCTGCTGCGTTTCCTACATTACAACAGCGACTGCACTTCAAAAAAGTAATTCATTGACTGTAAACCGCTTTGAGACGTCCGGTGGTCATGAAAGGTGCTATAGAAATGCAAGTCTTTCTTTCTTAAAACGTCCCAAGGCGCTTCATAGGAGCGTTATCAAACACAATTTGACACTGAGCCACATAAGGAGGTATTAGGACAGGTGACCAAAAACATTGGTCAAAGTGGTAGCTTTTAAGGAATGTCTTAAAGGAGGAGAGAGAGGTAGAGAGGTGGAGAGGGAATTCCAGAGCTTAGGGTCTAGGCAGCTGAAGGCCCGGCCAGAATTGGAGGAGCGCAGAGATCTAGGAGGGTTGTAGGATACAGAGATAGGGAGGAAAACAAAGATGAGAATTTTAAAATCGAGACATTGCCAGACAGGGAGCCAGTGTAGGTCAGCGAGCACAGGGGTGATGGGTGAACGGGACTTGGTGCGAGTTAGGATAAGGGCAGAGCTTTGGATGAGCTCACATTTACAGAGGGTGCAAGGTGGGAGGCCGGCCAGGAGAGCCTTGCAATAATCATGAAAGAGGACTTTTCCTGATTTGCTCCTGATTTGTTATAAATAGTGCTGCCACCGTACAGCAAGTTCAAGAGTCGGACAGGGAGTAGGTTTGCAGCTTAAGGTCGAATCTTTTTGCCAATTACAAAATCCTTGATAATCGATGCCTCCATGGCACGAGACACAGATACTAAAGAATCAACTTCAAATTAAACGAAGAGTTTTGAAGGACAGCCTGTCCCAAAAGACAGGCGCCAACACTAATGTCAAGCAAGTTGTATATTTATTCCTGACCAACATTGGCGCCCGGTTAAGTAGCGCCTCGATTTCAAAATTCTCATCCTTGTTTTCAAATCCCTCCATGGCCTCGCCCCTTCCTTTCTCTGTAATCTCCTCAGCCCCACAACCCCCCGAGATATCTGCGCTCCTCTAATTCTGGCCTCTTGAGTATACCTGATTATAATCGCTCAATCATTGGTGGCCGTGCCTTCTGTTGCCTAGGCCCTAAGCTCTGGAATTCCCTGCCTAAACCTCTCCACCTCTCTACCTCTCTTTCCTCCTTTAAGATGCTCCTTAAAGCCTACCTCTCTGACCAAGCTTTTGGTCACCTGCCCTAATTTCTCTTTATGTGGCTCGGGGTCAAATTTTTTGTCTTATAATACTCCTGTGAAGCACCTTGGGAAGTTTTACTACGTTAAAGGCACTATATAAATACAAGTTGTTGTTGTTGTCTGTCCTCCTGACTTTATGATGCGGAGATGCCGGTGTTGGACTGGGGTGGACAAAATTGAGAGGTCGCACAACACCAGGTTATAGTCCAACAGTTTTATTTGAAATCACAAGCTTTCGGAGCTATCGATTTGCTCCTTCCTCAGGTGAAGGAAGGAGCAAATCGATAGCTCCGAAAGCTTGTGATTTCAAATAAAACTGTTGGACTATAACCTGGTGTTGTGCGACCTCTCACTCCTGACTTTAGCCAGTGAATCAGAAGGTTGTGGGTTCAAGTCCCACTCCAAAGACTTGTGCACAAAAATCTAGGCTGACACTCCAGTGCAGTGCTGAGGAAGTGCTGCACTGTCAGAGGTGCCGTCTTTCAGATGAGACATTAAACCGAGGCCCCGTCTGCTTCTCAGGTGGATGTAAAAGATCCCATGGCACTATTTTGAAGAAGAGCAGGGGAGTTATCCCTGGAGTCCTGGCCAATATTTATCCTTCAGCCAACATCACTAAAACAGAAATGGCCTAGAAATTCCATTCCCTACGGGTGTGTACGCGCTGTGTACTCACCCGTAGGGCCAACGGAAGTGCCGGTTTTACGCATGCACTGCACATGCGCTAGAAACCGGCACTTCCGTTCTCTGCAGAAAGGGCTTGACTGGACAAACGCCTGCGCCGGATAGGCAGCGCGTACGTTAAAATCTTCCATTTTTTTCCACACTGGCTTGAGTCCAGGTAAGTCAGGAACAGCTGCGCCTAGAAAAGCAGGCGCAAGGCCTGCTTTTAGCAGGCTAATAGTTTAATAAAGTAAAAAAAAACTTTTTTCCACTGATTTATCATTTTAAAATACTTTAAAGAAAGGTAAGTTTAATTTTAGCCCTGTTCAAAACTTTAACTAATTTTTTCAAAAATTTAAATTTTTGTTTAAAATAGTTAATTTATGTAATTTATAGTCATTTTAAAAATGTGATGTTTTTTTTAAATTTATTTGAAGTTTTACTTATGTTTTGGGGCTGATCTCTATTCATAGATTTGACAGGTCTTCCTGTTAAATCTACGAATGGCGATTCCCTGCTGTGATTGGCTCCCCATGGCCCACGTGATCCCAGGGACGCTGCGAACTACCTGCGCCCCTGGGATACGCAAGCCCTGCACACCGGCAGTTTGAAGAGGCCCAGCAACGGAAGTGTGCGCGTCCCGGGTGCTCTCCGGTCCAAGCGGAGATTTTTCCGAATCGCAGCCCTCCGCCCGCGGGAGGGCTGCGAACGGAATTTCTGGTCCATTATCTGGTCATGATCACATTGCTGTTTGTGGGAGCTTGCTGTGCGTAAATTGGCTGCCGCGTTTCCGACATTACAACAGTGACTCCACTTCAAAAAGTACTTCATTGGCTGTAAAGCGCTTTGGGACATCCGGTGGTCGAGAAAGGCGCTATAGAAATGCAAGTCTTTCTTTCTTTAGTGTTCTACCCACTCTGAGTGGCCTTACCTGCCCTTTGTCTTTGGAAGTGGCCCATCTGAAGTACAAAGAAAAGAAAAGGAAAGGAAGAGAGAGAGAAGAAAACTGCAGCTTGTGCAGGGTCACAAGTGGAATGCAGCAATAGCAATTTGCAGCCGTAACCCTTGACTATGATTTACCCTGGGAACAAAAACGAATCTCCCTTCATCCCCTCCTTTTGTGACAGCCAATTCTTGAGAATTCTGCTGGCTTTGCAAGGTCACTGGTAACAGGAGATAACTGTTAGTGGTGTGCAGTGATAAGAAATGCAGATTCTGACCTGAGTTTCGCAGCGTCTAGGCTACTGTCACTGAGGATTTGTCAACAGTATAAATAGGTATGGTATGCTGGTACGCCGGCTGAGCAGGTTCCATATTAACTGGCAGTTAAAGTCCATCTCTTGCTCTTCATGAGCACCAAATATACCATTACAGAGGCTTTGCTCAGTGGGCAGCACTCTCGCCTCCTGCGTCAGAAGGTCATGAGTTCAAGCCCCACTCCAGAGACTTGAGTCCATAATTTGGGCTGACTCTTCAGTTTAGTACTGAGGGTGGGCTGCACTGTCGGAGATGCCGTCTTTAGATGGGACATTGAACCGAGGCCCCGTCTGCCCTCTCAGGTGGATGCAAAAGATCCCATGGTCACTATTTCGAAGAAGAGCAGGAGAGTTCTCCCCGGTGCCCTGGCCAATATTTATATCCCTCAACCAACAGATTAACTGATTATTTAACTCATCGCTGTTTGTGGGATCTTGCTGTGCGCGACTTGGCTGCCGTATTTCCCACATTACAACAGTGACTGCACTTCAAATATACTTAGTTGGCCGTAAAGCACCTTGGGACTTCATGAGGTCATGAAAGGCGCTATACAAAAGCAAATTCTTACTTTCTGCCTTCTCCCTGCATTCTGACTATATTACAATTTAGACTAGGGCTAGAGTTGGCCCTTCCAATTTCACGCCAAATCGTCTCTCTAGGACAATGGTTCCCAAACTGAGACTTTCCGGGGGTTCGCGACCGGAGGTCATTTCAAGCCTGCTCCTCTTTATAAAACCTACACTTGCGAATTATTCTCAACGCCTGGGCCCGCCTCCTCACAGAGGCCCACAGCTCTCACTCACTTTGCAACGAGCGCTCCCCGCCGGTCGAGCCGATTCCTCCCCCTGGCGCCGCTACCCTGCGCCATCCTCCCGACACGTGATCAGGGCGCCTGCTGGGGGGCCCTTCAAACACGTGCCCGAACGTGTTCACGCAAACACGCACTATCCCGCCATGCAGCAGTTACGTGCTTCCAGCAGCATCCCAGCACATACGTGGGTCCTCGTGCCCTCACTCATCTTGGCCAGTCTGCTGACGGTTTTAAAATTGTTCAGCGCTAATTGGCTAATAGTGGCCATCTGTTGCTGCGGAGTGAGTGCCCAGAATTGGTGTGAGAAGCAGGCACAGCCATCTCACTGATATCTGTAAGTAAGTACCCATTTTCTTAAATGCCCCTCACGAGGCCTCCGATCGCCTCCCCAGGCCTCCAAACCCCCACAACCGCACCAATAATGCTGAGGCCGGCCACAATCCTCCGGTGGCCGACCCCAATCCTCTCTCTCCCCCACCGATCCCTAGCCGACCCCCCGCTGCCGATCCCCGATCTCCCCCCCCCCACACAATCACCGGCCGACCCTCCCCCACCGATCCCAGGCCCACCAGCCCCTGCCTCCCTCCCAGCAATCCCTCCCCCGGACCGACCCCTCGCCCACTCTCAGCAGCTACAGGCCTACCACCCTCCCCTTCCCGCAGACAGCCAGCCTCTCAAACCGACTGGAGGTGGGCGGGAATCCGAGCCTCACATGCAACTCAGGCCCTGCCGTTAAAGTCAGCAGGGCCCGCGGTAAAGCCGCCCTCCCGGGATTCCCCTCCGCCCCCAACCCGCCTACCTGGAGAAAATTACGGCCAGAGTGTTCGTACGATTAATTTCAGCTCTAAAATGAGGCAATTGGCAATGGAACATTGAAACTCTGCGGATGACTCTATAATCTGTCTCACATTTCTCCTGGCTGCTGCTGATGAGGTACCAGCCTTGCTTCACTCACTCAAGAAACCTGTAAGGGTAGACGTGTCTGGGCACCGGGTCCTTTGCATTTAGCTCTGGATAATGTCCCAAGCAGCATCGTTTTAGGGTAAGGTGGTCACGGCTGAATGAATAATGAGGAGCTCATCAACGCTCTCTGCTGAAGAGCAGCATATGTTCAGCAGTTACTCACACTTGGAGCTCCCTCGCTCTTGGCTCTGAGCTCTTGCTAAGCTGTGCCGATGTTCTCGGGCACCAGCCGCGTTCAGGGCAGCCCAATTCGGCAAAGGAGATCTCAAACTCGCCAAGGCTTCTTCGGCAGCACCTCCCCAACCCGCGACCTCTTCTGAGTCTAGAAGGACAAGGGCAGCAGGCGCAATGGGAACACCACCACCTCCAAGTTCCCCTCCAAGTCACACACCATCCTGACTTGGAAATATGTCGGCCGATCCTTCATCGTTGCTAGGTCAAAATCCTGGAACTCTCTCCCTAACAGCACTGTGGGAGTACCTTCACCACACGGACTGCAGTGGTTCAAGAAGGTGGCTCACCGACACCTTCTCGAGGGCAATTAGGGGATGGGCAATAAATGCCAGCGACGCCCATATACCGTGAATGAATCAAAAAAACTGCCATTAAGTCCCCCTATTTGCATATGCAAAGGGGCGAACATCTGATTCAGGCGTGGGCTCCGGACCCCTCTTTTTCTGCCTTTACCAATATGTCCGGCGGCGCAGGTCCAGCGCGTAATGAGCGCACCTCCCCCCCCCCCCGCCCACCATATTGGATGAACAGGTGTCCATTGCGCGCCTGAGAAAGAGGCACGGTGGCATCAAATATCGAGGCCCAAGGATCAAGCCAAGAGCCATGCTGGTGACCCTCTTATAACACCACACTGTGCACCCACCTCAGTGAAGCATCAAGAAAACTCCCAAATGTCTCTTTTTTTTAAGCGACGGGAAAGAGTATTATTTCGAAGTGACTGTACCGTGAGTTTGTTGCCTCAACAAGATTCAAACTGCCTGCATGAGGCAAAATGCATCTGAACAGTTCAGGCTGTTAAACTTCATTGAATTTGGACAGATTTCAGGACGTACAGTGCCTGCAGGAGTGACCACACAAAATCCATTCTCCTTCAACAAGGAACATTAAACAGAGCCAGTCTAGAGTACAAAAATGCGCTCATGGGAAACCTCAGTTTAATCTAATGAGCTGGCGGCCTTCCTCCATTCTTCGGCAGGTGAGAAATTCATCCTGGTTCTGATAAGGGTCAATAAACATTACATTAGCCTGAAGCACTATGACAACAGCATCCCTCAGAACTGACTGCACAGAAGGGGCCTGAATTCATACTGTCCTCCTTTCAGATCAATTCCTTAAACATTCACTGTGGCTGCTGTGTGCACCATCTACAAGATGCACTGCAGCAACTCGCCAAGGCTTCTTCGGCAGCACCTCCCAAACCCGCCACCTCTTCCACCTAGAAGGACAAGGGCAGCAGGCGCAATGGGAACACCACCACCTCCAAGTTCCCCTCCAAGTCACACACACCATCCTGACTTGGAAATATATCGGCCGTTCCTTCATCATCGCCGGGTCAAAATCCTGGAACTCCCTCCCTAACAGCACCTGTGGGAGCACCTTCGCCACACGGACTGCAGCGGTTCAAGAAGGCGGCTCACCCACCACCTTCTCGAGGGCAATTAGGGATGGGCAATAAATGCTGGCCTTGCCGGCGATGCCCATATCCTGAGAATGAGTTAAAAAAAAAGATATTTTACTCCGTTGAGTTTGTGCGGTGACATTTGTAAAACGCACGCATAGATCGGATGGCTTCGTCAACGCTACAAGACAGAAAGCAGCTTGGCAATGTAGATTTTTTTCACTCTCTCTTCGTTTTCCCTCATAGGAACATGAGTAGGCCATTGAGCCTCTTCCACCATTAGCTTAGATCATGGCTGATCTGTATCTTAACTCAATCTACCCACCTTGATTCCGTAACCCTTAATACCCTTGCCCAACAAAAATCTATCAATCTCCATTGTGGAATTTTCAATTGACCCCCAGGACTCAGCAGCTTCTTCTCCTCGCCAAGGTTTCTTCTCCTCCTGCTCTGAAGGAAGATCATTGGTACCGGCCATCTTTAGGCAACTAACCCCAGTGACTATTCTTGATGTACGAGTCAAGGCAACTCAATTGTGGCGGGGGGCGGGGGGAGGGGGGGGGCGGCAGGAGCTTCACTCAGCTGAGTCTTAGCTTACAACGGCTTGGTGACCACACTTCAAAAATACTTGATTGTCTGTAAAGCGCTTTGGGATGTCCTGAGGTCATGAAAGGCACTATATAAATGTAAGCCTTTCTTTCTTTCTTAGTGTCAGCCGTGGCTCAGTCGGTAGCACGCTCACCTCTGAGTCAGAAGGCTGTGGGCTCAGCTACCACTCCAGAGACTTGAGCACATAATCCAGGCTGGCACTCCAGAGCAGTACTGAGGGAGTGCTGCACTGTTGGAGGTGCCGTCTTTCAGCTGAGATGCCAAATTTGTTGTCAAATTTGTTGTCAACATTTTTTGTCTAATAATACTCCTGTGAAGCGCCTTGGGATGTGTTACGACGTTAAAGGCACTATATAAATACAAGTTGTTGTTGTTGTTAGAATCATAGAATGGTTACAGCACAGAAGGAGGCAATTCGGCCCGTCGAGCTCGTGTCGGCTCTCTGCAAGAGCAATTTTTTTTCCTTCAGGTACTTATCCAATTCCCTTTTGAAAGCCACGATTGAGTCTGCCTCCACCACCCTTTCAGGCAGTGAATTCCAGATCCTAACCACTCGCTGCGTAAAAAAGGTTTTCCTCATGTCGCTTTTGGTTCTTCTGCCAATTACCTTAAATCTGTGTGCTCTGGTTCTCAACCCTTCCGCCAATGGGAACAGTTTCTCTCTATCTACTCTGTCTAGACCCCTCATAATTTTGAACACCTCTATCAAATCTCTTCTCAACCTTCTCTGCTCTAAGGGGAACAACCCCAGCTTCTCCAGTCTATCCACGTAACTGAAGTCCCTCATCCCTGGAATCATTCTTGTAAATCTTTTCTGCACCCTCTCTAAGACCTTCACATCCTTCCTAAAGTGTGGTGCCCGGAATTGGATACAATACTCCAGTTGAGGTCGAACCAGTGTTTTATAAAGGTTCATCATAACTTCCTTGCTTTTGTACTCTATGGGGTAAAAATTGGGTAGCGCCCCTTTTAGTGCCCCAAAAAAAGTTAGCGCCCTCGCGGCCGATTTTCCCAGGTAGCGCCCCGAGAGGGAGGAGGAGCGCTACTGGAAGCGTCCCGCGTCCCTCTTGGTGCGTAGCAAACCAATATCGTGCCGCTACATCATGTCACGCCGCGGTACTGCAGGCCTTCCTCCCCTTATTAAAGGGGAGGGGCCTGGCGCAGCGCGTCCCGGCACCCAGCTGGGCCACCAGGGATCGGGAGTGCCGGCAAACGAGTCCGGTACTCAAGAGGAGTGCCGGGCTCACGGAGAACAGCCGGCACCCCGCGGGTGGGGGCTTCACGGGGGCCGGGGACAGCAATGGGGGCAGGTGCTGGCAGGCGGCCAGCAACAAAAAATCTAGCGGCGCCCAAGCCGCAGGTAGGCCCCCCTGACCCTGGCGGACATAGCGTCCGGCGGTAAGTCGGGGGGAGCCACCCAATATTACAGCCGGGGCGCGAGCCGGGCACTGCACACGGCGATGACGTCATCACTGGCGGTGCAGCGCCCTGTGGCGCTAACGGTTAGCGCCGCCGCTAAACTCCCACTGAATTTCGCAGGAGGCGTTAGTGGCGCCGCGCCCAGGCGCTAGTTGATTTGCGTCTCCCGTTAGCACCCTAAGAGGGCGCTAATGGGAGGTGCAAATCAACCGAATTTAGCCCCCTATGCCTCTATATATGAAGCCCAGGATCCCGTAAGCTTTTTTAACCGCTTTCTGAACCTGCCCTACCACCTTCAGTGATTTGCGCACATATACCCCCAGGTTCCTCTGTTCATGCACCCCCTTTAGGATTAACCCTTTAGTTTATATTGCCTCTCCTCGTTCCTCCTACCAAAATGTATCACTTCGCACTTTTCTGCGTTAAATTTCATCTGCCACGTGTCTGCCCATATCACCAGCCTATCTATGTCTTCCTGAAGTCTATCACTCTCCTCCTAACTGTTGACTATACTTCCAAGTTTTGTGTCATCTGCAAATTTTGAAATTGTGCCCTGTACTCCCAAGTCCAAGTCATTAATATAAATCAAAAAAAGCAGTGGTCCTTGTACTGACCCCTGGGGAACACCACTGTATACCTTCCTCCAGTCCGAAAAACAACCGTTCACCACTACTCTCTGTTTCCTGTCACTTAGCCAATTTTGCTGTTGTTGTTATTGAAATTGAGGCCCTATCAGTTCTCTCAGGTGGAAATAAAAGATCCTTTGGCATTATTTTGAAGAAGAGCAGGGGGAGTACTCCCCGGTGTCCTGGGCAATATTTATCCCTCAATCAATATCATTAAAACAGATTATCTGGTCATTATCACATTGCTGTGTGCGGGAGCTTGCTGTGCGCAAATTGGCTGCTGCGTTTCCTACATTACAGCAGTGACTACACTTCAAAAGTACTTCATTGGCTGTAAAGCGCTTTGGGACGTCCTGAGGTATATAAGTCTTTCTTTCTTGGAGGAGTGGGAGGGAAAATAGAGAGATGGTTGACATTTATATACCTCACCGGGATCCCTCAATATGTGTTACCTCCTTGTATCAGCCTCCCCAGTATTATAACGAAGCTATGTTATTTCCCCTGCATCAGCCAGCACGATACAAAAGGACCCGCATTCATATAGCAGTGACCACATCTGTCAGAAACAGCACAAAAGCAGCTCCAGGTACAATTCATCACTTCGAAACGCGGCGACGCGGCAACCATTTTGCGCACGGTACGATCCCATACGGAGCCTGAAATGAATGACCAATATAATTTACTGGTACGTCCTGATGTTCTGACTGAACGAAGCCGGAGGAGAGGCCAGCTGGCCAATGCTTAACGCAGAGACAAACCCAGCAATCATTTTTCAAAATCACGCACAAAAACAGAAAAATGTGCACGGAAGTTGAAACGAGGAAACTGCTGGATTTCAACGTACTGTACAGAATATACGTGGTGTGTTCCAAGCAGTAAGGGCTTAGGTGACCTTGATGAATCACTTAACATCGTCTCAGCCTCACACAACATCATCTCAGGCTCTTAATACATTGCGATCGCGTAACACTCCAGACTGATCATTATCCAATACGTATATTTCAACAAAAAAAAAACCTGTTAAATTAACAGCATTATTTTGTCTCCGTCCTTGACATCATCTCAACAAGCTGCCTGTAATCAAAAGAACAAATCTGCATATTAAGCTCTGAACTCTATCAGCATAAAACCCAGACCTGAGGAGACAGCCATTTAATTCCCTGCCAAGACATCCTAACCTACCACTATCCTTTGCTTAGGGTGACTGAAACATTGTTTTTAAAGTTCAAAGCAAAACACAGATAATAAACTTCCACAAAATGTTTAAAGGCATATTGGCACAAAAAGGGATTTTACCTCACTGCTGCGACAGTATGAAAATCATCTCGCTCTGTAAAAACTGCAGCTTACAAATCAGGATAAATGTGCCTGCCTACTAAAATACCAAGTACTTGACATTCGTGACAAAGTCAAACTTTCTGGCATGCGCTAGTAGGACTGGATAGTTCGTGGCTCCCCGTCATCTCACAGGCCTGAGCGTGAATCCAGTGATGTTTGTTTTCACCCCCCCACCCTCCCTATCTCTGTAACCTCCTCCAGCCCTACAACCAATGTTCCCCCGAAGGTGCGCGGGCGCGTGGCCGCGCATCGATCGGGAGGTCCCGCGCAGGCCGCTCACAAGCTGTTGCCGCCGGAAGATACCGCGCATGTGCGGCCGCGCAGCAAATTTAAAGGGACCGCGCACAGTAAAATAAAATTAGAGGGAACATTGCATACAACTCTCTCAGATCTTTGCGCTCCACCAATTCTGGCCTCTTGAGTATCCTCAATATTAATCGCTACATCATTGGTGGCCGTGTTTTCAGCTGCAAGGCCCTGAACGCTGGAATTCTCTCCCCACACCTCTCCAACTCTCTACCTCTCTTCCCTCCTTTAAGGCGCTCCTTAAAACCAACCTCCACCCTGTCCTAATATCTCCTTATGTGGCTCGGTGTGAAACTTTGCTGGATAACGCTCCTGTGAAGCGCCTTGGGACGTTTTACTGCATTAAAGGCGCTATATAAATACAAGTTGATGTTGTTGTGTCCTCTCTCTGCCAGCTGTCTGGGATGATCTCAGTCCACCTTTGAAACTCTTGATTCTGAGTCAGAATGGTGTGCAGCTTCAGGCCCCACACCACATAAGGAGGAAAGAGAGTTAGAGAGGCGGAGAGATTTAGGCAGGGAGTTCCAGAGCTTAGGGCCTAGGCAACAGAAGGCATGGCCACCAAAGGTTGAGCGATTATAATCAGGGATGCTCAAGAGGGCAGAATTAGAGGAGCGCAGATATCTCGGAGGGTTGTGGGGCTGGAGGGGATTACAGAGATAGGGTGGAGCGAGGCCATGGAGGGATTTGAAAACAAGGATGAGAATTTTGAAATCGAGGTGTTGCTTAACGGGAAGCCAATGTAGGTCAGCGAGCACAGGGGTGATGGGTGAATGGGACTTGGTGCGAGTTAGGACACGGGCAGCCGAGTTTTGGATGACCTCAAGTTTACGTAGGGTAGAATGTGGGAGGCCAGCCAGGAGTGCGTTGGAATAGTCAAGTCTAGAGTAACAAAGGTATGGATGAGGGTTTCAGCAGCGGATGAGCTGAGGCAAGGGCGGAGACGAGCGATGTTATGGAGGTGGAAGTAGGCTGTCTTTGTTGTGCTGCGGATATTTGGTCGGAAGCTCATTTCAGGGTCAAGTATGACACCAAGGACGAGGAGGGATAGTTTACCTTTGTCACAGTCACAAAGGATGTCATTTGTGACTTTGATGAGAGCCGTTTTGGTACTGTGGCAGCGGCGGAAAACTGATTGGAGGGATTCAAACATGGAGTTGTGGGAAAGATGGACACGAATTTGGGAGGCAACAACACATTCAAAGACATCGGAGAGGAACGGGAGGTTGGAGATGGGGCGGTAGTTTGCAAGGTCGGAGGGGTCAAGGGTTGGTTTTTTGAGGAGGGGGTGATGACGGCAGATTTGAGGGAGAGGGGGACAGTACCTGAGGAGAGAGAACCATTAACAATATCAGCTAACATGGGAGCCAGAAATGGAAGTTGGGTGGTCAGCAGTTTGGTGGGAATAGGGTCGAGGGAGCAGGAATTTGATCTCATGGACAAGATGAATGCGGAGAGGTCATGTGGGCAGATCGGAGAGAAACTGGAGAAAGATGCGAGTTCAGGGCTAGGGCAGTGGGGGAACCTTAGAGGAAGTTTGGCCTGGTGGGCTAGTGGATGGAAGGAAAGTGGCAGAGGCAGCTGAGCGGATGGTCTCAATCTTAGACCAACTTTCTTTCTTAGTAGGTGCCAATCTACAGTATAAAAAAACTGTCCTAAAGTCTCACTGAGAAAGGTCACAAAGAACGGGCACTGTGGCAAAAAGAAGATGTCTCTCTGATTCAATAGAGGGCACACTTTTAAGACTAGTGGTAAGCCATAGAGGGTGCTTTAAAGAACTTGCATTTATATAGCACCTTTCACGACCTCAGGACTTCCCAAAGCACTTCACAGCCAATGAAGCACATTTGTAGTATAGTCGCTGTTGTAATATAGGAAACTCGGCAGCCAATTTATGCACAGCAAGGTCCCACAAACGGCAATGAGACAAATGACCAATTAAACTGTTTTAGTGATGTTGGTTGAGGGATAAATGTTAGCCAGGCATGAACTCCCCTGCACCTCTTTGAATAGTGCCATGGGATCTTTTTACGTCCACCAGAGAGGGCAGACATCTTTCTTTTAATGTAACTGAGGTCAATAGACGTTATTTTGTGATGGTTTTCTTTTATCATTTTGCCAAGTGTGGCAGATATTTTGCATGTTTGTTACCTGAAGTCTGACAGATACTGCTCAAAACTTTAACATGCACAGTGTTGGTGGCCTCGGTTTAGCATCTCACCCGAAAGATGGCACACCTCGAACAGTGCTCCCTCCATCAGAACTGCACTGGAGTGTCAGCCTAGATAATGTGCCCAAGTCTCTGGAGGGAGACTTGAACTGACGACTTTCTGACTCAGAGGCGAGAGTGCTACCCACTGAGTCACAGCTATCATCTTTACATTTAACCCATGTTATACCTCTCCTAGGAATGCTTGATGCTAACACTGGGTCTAAAGCTAACGCTTCCCCCAGCACTGACTGCCCAAACTTAATAAGCCAAAAAAAAAATACACAAAAATTTTTCAGTAGAAAATAAATAACATTTTTCCTGACCATAACTGAAGCTCTATAAAAACCACAAAGAAAGCAACAACCACAATGTTATATTAGCCACTGAGGGAAAAGGACTATTTGATCAGTCTGCAAGGGCTTATAGAGTCACCATACATTTTGATTGCACTATGACTGTGGGGAAAGAGGACAGAGAGGATTGCATCAGGTTATTGGCAAGGCTATGCAGATCCTACGAGCACCAGGTGTTTAGGTGCCGAGGCAAGTTGTTCGGACCAGTTCGCGATGGATCGGTTTGGCGTGTGCTCTTGCTAATTTTGCCGCGCTCGCCTGGCTTCAGTTAGTGGGCTACTAGTGACCTATTTTCCTCTCCTGTTTCGACTATCCTTCCTGGGAGGTGGTCTGAGGTTGTGTCATGTAAGCCTCTTGAAAGAGGCCCCCAGGTGACCTGGCAGCCCCCTATGTGAGCGCCAATGATGCAGTCTCTCAGCAGTCTGTCCAACGTCAATGGGCAATGAAATTTCCAAACCTACGAATGTTAGGAACAGGAAATGGTTACTACCCTGTCCATGTTTCATAGATCAACCCTACTGCCCCTTTTCTCTTCTTAAGTGAGACCATTTGCCCCTTGAATCTACTTATACTGACTGCTTCAGTTGTTTTCCCTGGTAACCCATTGCACCAGCCTATGATCTTTTGATGTTAAAAGCTCTGTCTATTTTCCTTTCTTCGCAATTTTTAACTTGTGATCCTTGGTATTTGGATTCTTCACCACAGTGATCAAGTTGCCCAACTTCCTGAATTATGGATGGGGAAGACCATTCGGCCCACATTGGTTCATCTATCTAAAAGCACTCTACAGTCCCATCGTTGCAGAATCTAATCGTTTCTTAAATGCATCCAGGGTTTTTGCCTCCATTGCATGTCCGAGATCTACTCTGAGTGTCAGTCACTCTTCGCATGAAGAACCACTTCAATTCCTGATTGCCTTCATTGTTCAGCCCCATCACCTCCCAATGCAAATAAGATCCTTAACCATCGAACCAAAACACAAGCTGCCTTGTTTATATATAAAAAGAGGCCAATAGTTAAGCTAGCTGATCTCAGCTTTGCGGTGACATTAAGGCTATTATAATTGTCCTCTGAAATGGTGGGTTAATGAATGGAAGGTTAAGGATTCCTGCCCTGAATACGAATCTATTTCTATAACCTCATCCAGCCCTACAACCCTCCGAGATCTCTGCGCTCCTCCAATTCTAGCCTCTTTTCAACGAAGGCTCTAGACAGAGTAGACAGAGAGAAACTGTTCCCATTGGCGGAAGGGTCGCAAACCAGAGGACACAGATTTAAGGTAATTGGCAGAAGAACCAAAGGCGACATAAGAAAAAAACTTTTTTTACACAGCGAGTGGTTAGGGTCTGGAATTCACTGCCTGAAAGGGTGGTGGAAGGCAGACTCAATCACAGCTTTCAAAAGGGAGTTGGATAAGTACCTGAAGGAAAAAGATTTGCAGGGCTACGGGGAAAGGGCGGGGGGAGCGGGACTGGCTGAAGTGCTCTTGCAGAAAGCCGGCACAGGCTCGACGGGCCGAATGGCCTCCTTCTGTGCTGTAACCATTCTATGATTCTATGATTTTCATCACTCCACCATTGGCGGCCGTGCCTTCAGCTGCCTTAGCCCTAAGCTCTGGAATTCCCTCCCTAAACCTCTCCACTTCTCTACCTCTCTCTCCCCCTTTAAGACGCTCCTTAAAACCTACATCTATGACCAAGCTTTTGGTCACCTGTCCTAATATTTCGTTATGTGGCTCAGTGTGAAATTGTGTCTGATTACGCTCCTGTGAAGCGTCTTGGGACGTTTTTACTACATTAAAGGCGCTATATAAATGCAGATTGTTGTTGTTGTTGGGAAGTGCTTGTGTGTGGGTGTGAAGACATGATTTGGGTTTTACAGGATACTCTCTGTGGTCCAAAATCCTGAAACACTCATTGGCCAAGCAATCCTATCAATAACGAGCTCTGGGGCATCAGTCAAAAAACCTTCAGAAAAACAAGTCGAGAACATTAAAAGGGGTAAAAGGCCAAAATCCCAGAAAGAAGCTTTTGCCTTTTGCACCTCGGGCATTCTAAAGGTGCGACGTAAATGCACGTTGTTGTTGAAATCGCGCAGTTTTTAATGGGTTAAAATTGCCTTGGATCCGGCAGCTGAATTACTGCACCCTTCGCCAGAAATTCAGAAGTGAGAGAGAGAGAGAGAGAGCGACGCATAAAGCAAAATTGTTCTGGAAGATAAAACGCTGGCTTCTCTTCCAATTGCAGCTGAATCTTCCTCTCTTGTATCTCAATAGGAGGTCAAAGGCCCCCGCACGCTTAAAAACATAATGAAAGCGGAAAGATGCTGCTCCCATTACATTGCCTAGCAACCCCGTGTCTTTTCCCTCGACGGACTCAAGGATTAATACAGAAACCGATTAACGTGAGATTTTCAGAGGCTTCCCATTACTCATTTAGCCAATCCCACTGATGAATGTAACACATGGTAGAAGAATACGGCAGCAAAGTCAGCAAGCAGTCGCTTTTACTCCTGCTTCAACACTGACGGTTAAATGCTATCATTGAGAACCTTTCTCTTTCAGGTTTTTGCTGCGTTTTAGTCCAAGACTGATCACCGGGGCTACTTTAAGTAGGGCCGTTAGCATCCTAATGGAGTGACTTTTGATAGCTTAATGTCAAGACGAGGACTATGTTGGCTTCAGACTGCTCGAACTCTGCGTGCTTGAGGTACTGGTGACTGCAGGCTCAGCCGTGGCTCAGTGGGTAGCACCGTCGCCCCTGAGTCAGAAGGTCGTGGGTTCACAGTCCCACCTCAGACACTTGAGCACAAAAATCTAGGCTGACACTCCAATGCAGTGCTGAGGGAGTGCCGCACTGTCGGAGGTGCCGTCTTTCGGATGAGATGTTAAACCGAGGGCCCCGTCTGCTCTCTCAGATCGACGTAAAAGATTCCATGGCACTATTTCCAAGAAGAGCAAGGGGAGTTCTCCCCGGTGTCCTGGGCCAATATTTATTCTCAATCGACATCCTAAAACAGATGATCTGGTCATTATCACATTGCTATTTGTGGGAGCTTGCTGTGCGCAAATTGGCTGCCACGTTTCCTACGTTAAGACAGTGACTACACTTCAAGAGTAAAGCGCTTTGGGCGCCCTGAGGTCGTGAGAGGTGCGATATAAATGCAAGTCTTTCTTTCTTTCATTCAATAATGAGGTACTGGTGACTGCAGCTAATGGGTACCTTTCAAAAGGTTAAAGATGGTTTGGTTAATTATTCCAAGGTCACGACACGATCGAGAGTTTCTGAAGTTTTAATTATCCACAGGGTCCGGGCATTTGGAAACCTGAGGCTGTGATGCATCTCTTTAGCATAACCTTTTTTTAACCTCCAATTTTCTTCGCTTCTTTTTTGAAAGTGCTGACTCCTGCTGGCAAATGGTTCTACGGTGGACGGTCACCCTCTGGTACCTCGTTCAGGTGTCTTAGCAAGGAAGCCAATTGCGGTGGAAGATAGGAATGAGGGTAGCCTACTCAATCCCTCGAGCCTGTTCCACCATTCGGTTAGATCATGGCTGATCTGTATCTTAACTGCATGTACCTGCCTTGGCTCTGTATCCCTTAATACCCTTAACCAACAAAAATCTATCAATCTCAGTCTTGAAATTTTCAACTGACCCTCAGCCTCAATAGCTTTTTTTTGGAGCGAGTACCAGATTTCCTTTGCCCTTGTTCTGAATTCGCCCCCACGAGAGGAAATCGTTTCTCTCTATCTACCCTAGCAAAGCCTTTAGTTGTCGCCAATTGTCACTCAGGTTGAGATCAACTTATTCACCAAGACTACTGATCTTCCTTTTCTTAATGGTGCAGTTCCATACTGGGCAATATATTTACTTACTGTGCCCTGGGAAGAACCTTCATCTTATTGTTTATCATCTGTGGCGTCCAGAATGAGATTTATGCTCACTGATTTATGCTTCCAATAAGCTCTTTTCCTATGACACTGCCCCCCCTGGTCAGGCTTGACAGGCTAGATGCTGGGAGGCTGTTTCCCCTGGCCAGGGAGTCTAGACCTAGGGGTCACAGTCTCAGAATGAGGGGTTGGCCATTTAGGACTGAAATGAGGAGAAATTGCTTCACAAAGAATTCTCTACCCCAGAGAGTTGTGGCTGCTCAGTCATTGAGTTTATTCAAGACTGAGATTGATAGATTTTTGGACACTAAGGGACTCAAGGGATATGGGGATAGTGCGGGAAGGTGGAGTTGAGGTAGAAGATCAGCCTTGGTCTTATTGAATGGTGGAGCAGGCTTAAAGGGCCGAATGGCCAACTCCTACTCCTATTTCTTATGTTTTTATGTTTTTTAGTACTGTGTCTAATTCATACATAGCTTACAAAATAAAATCTCTGGAATCCTCATGCTGTTTTGCCCTTCTAGTGCCCTTTGAGTGCTTTGTTACAGACTCAAATACTTTAATTTTAATAGTGCCTCATCACATTGGAACATCTCAAAGCACTGTGCACCATTACGCAATCAATTACTTTTCGAGTGCACTGAGTGTTGTAGTAACATGGACAAGCGCGGCAGCCATTTTGCACCAGCATAATCCCACGGACAACAAACGGTAGTGTTACATAATACACTGTTTTATAATATCCAGAGTCCTGTCTTTTTTTTATAATACCCATAAGTGCAGGGCACCACCAGGGCTGAACAGAGGAAAAGTTCTTCCGTAGAAACCTACGGTGGCCCCATCACAGCATCTAACCACCTCTTGAGTAAATCCCCGACCCTACCCAGAAGACCATTCCAGGTTTCGATCACTCTGTGTGTGAGGAATGGCTCCCTGATATCAGTCCTGAGCTTGTCCTTTACCAGTTTGTACCCTTGTCCTTTAGTTGTGGTTTAACTTAAAATGCTGCTTTTTCTATCGCGCTTAGCATCTTACATGTCTCCAAAAGGTCAACTCTCAAGTACCTACATCCAAGGCTGAAGAGTCCAAATTTTTCTAACCTCTCGTTGTAACGTTATAAATCACTGGTTTATTGTGTCTAATTCTGGGTACCATACTTTAGGAAGGCTGCCAAGGCCTTGGAGAGGGTGCAGAGGTTTTTTTTTAAAACTAGAATGATACCAGGGATGAGGGACTTCAGTTATGTGGAGAGACTTAGAGAAGCTGGGGTTGTTCTTCTGAGAGCAGAGAAGGTTAAGGGGAGATTTAATGGAGGTGTTCAAGATTATGAGGGGTTTTGATAGAGTAGATAGGGAGAAGCTGTTTCCACTGGTAGGAGGGTTGATAACCAGAGGACACAGACTTGAGGTAATTGACAAAAGAACCAGATGGGAGATGAGGGGAATTTTTTTTACTCAGCGAGTTGTTACGATCTGGAATGCGCTGCCTGAAAGGGCAGTGGAAGCAGATTAACAGTAACTTTCAGAAGGGAATTGGATAAATACTTGAAAAGGAAAAGAATTGCAGGGCTATGGGGAAAGAAATAAGAACTTGCATTTATATAGCACCTTTCATAGAATGGTTACAGCACAGGAGGCCGCCATTCAGCCCGTCGAGGCTCTCCTCACGACCACCAGATGTCCCAAAGCACTTTACAGCCAATTAAGTACTTTTTGAAGCTAATTTGCGCAAATCATGCTCCCACAAAGAGCAATGTGATGATTGACCAGATAATCTGTTTTAGTGATGTTGATTGAGGGATAAATATTGGTCAGGACACCGGGGACTAACGCCCCTGCTCTTCTTTGAATTAGTGCCATGGGATCTTTTACGTCCACCTGAGAGAGCAGAAGGAGTCTCGCTTTAACGTCTCATCCGAAAGTCGGCACCTCTGACAGTGCAGCACTCCCTCAGCACTGCGCTGGGGTGTCAGCCTGGATTTTTCCTGCTCAAGTCTCTGGAGTGAGACTTGAACCCACAGCCTTTTGACTCAGGAGGTGAGGGTGCTACCAACTGAGCCACGGCTGACAAGGAGAGTGTGTCGAATGGCCTCCATCTGTGCTGTAAGATTCTATTCTAACTCAGTCCTTCGACACCAGAGATCAGCCTTGATGCTCTCCACTGCTCTGCTTCAGGAGGTGGTTCCCTTGTGCCTCAGTGACTTAAACTGAACATAACACTGAGATGACACTTCATGCAAAAACGGGAACAAAGTAAGGTTTGTCATACACTTTTTAAGGAAAATAAATGCCATTTAAGAGTAAAATAAAAAATTGCGTATTTTATTTCCTGTCTGCTCTGTTACGGATACCTTGTTGCCTGGGGGAATGAACGTGGAAATTACAGGGCTTGATTTCTACTGAATGCATCAATCAGGCATTCGGCTAACACCTTTTCCTCTCAGTCTTTACGTCAGCAAATAATCTTTACCATTAGAAAGGCTATTTCTTATCACCAATAAATGAGGTGAGGCTCCGGAAATATGAAGGCGGTTCAGAAGATAGGGTATGTGGTGGTACTAGACTAGCAACTTGGACCTTGTCAATTCAAACTGACCACAGCAAGACCTGAGATTGAATTCAAGGGTCATTTGTGAGCCAGAACTGGGAAACAATAACCATGAAAGCTGCCGGATTATCATCACAAAACCCAAGTTGTTCACGAACGTCCCTCAGGGAAGGGAACCTGCCATCCCTAACTGGTCTGGTCTGGCCTATATAATTATTCTCGAAGGTTGCTTCTTCATGCACTCAGCGCAACTAGGGCTAGGCAATAAATACTGCCTTGCTAGTATTGGCCACACCATAGGAACAAACGAGATAAGGCCAATCAGCCCTTCGTCAGGACCTGATTGTATGGGTCTGTTTCTCCATTCGTTTTGCAGTTGCGGATTCCACCATCTCTCTTTTTATTTCGAATCCCCAAGCGCTTAAACGTTTTAAGTTTTCATCGCTCTACACGTCTCCCAGTCAGGGACTTCCTTTTAGAATGTTCCGATTGAGGCAACAGTCAATAATGGGTGGGCCATTCCAGACGATTCGAAAAGTCAAGCAGCCTCCTCAGAGTCCTCTAGTTTTTCAGTCCTGGTTTGGCTCAAATCTGCCCTTTTTGATTGAGACGAGCGCCTTTTTACTAAGTTAAAGGCGCTATATAAATACAAGTTGTTGTTGTTTTTAAAAAAGTTTCCTCCAAGGATTGCTAGCCCCCTATCCATTAGGTGAAGATCTACAGCCTGAAATTATCGCTGGAGGTGCTGCTCTTTTCCGAATTCTTTTCACTCCCTTTGGGGCCTTGTCATATTCACAAAACGGAAGGTGTTGAGTAGGCCAAATGGATGGTTTCCCGATTATGATGGGGATTGTTGACCCAGCAAATGTATTCACCATTGTCATGGAGCGGGCCACTTAGTGTTCATGACCATCATTATTTAAAGTGCTTGCCATGGACTATGGGTTGCACAATGTTCCTGATCGTTATTGGTTACTATGGTTCCTAAGGAGCTGAGGTGCTCAGTGTTCCTGATCATTATTGGTTACCATGGTTGTCATGGAGCTGGGATGTGCAGTGTTTCTGACCATTATTGTTTACAGTGGTTGTCATGGAGCTGGGAAGCTCAATGTTCCTGATCGTTATGCTTTACCATGGTTGCCATGGAGCTGGTATGTGACATGTTCCTGACTGTTATTGTTTATTTGAAGTGGCTGTCAAAACACTGGTTCATGCAATGTGGTTTTGACATTTAGGTTTTGCCCATTGCAACTAAATCATTTGTTAACTAGAGAGAGCATTAAGACTGGATTGTACTGTATGTGATATCTATCTATCTATCTATCTATCTGTCTGTCTGTCTGTCTCTCTATCTATCTCTCTGTCTGTATCTATATATCTATCTATCTGTATCTATCTATCTATCTGTCTATCTATATCTGTCTGTCTGTTTGTCTGTCTATCTATCTATCTATCTATCTATCTATCTCTCTGTCTGTCTGTCTATCTATCGATCTATCTCTCTGTCTGTCTGTCTGTCTGTCTGTCTATCTATTATCTATCTATCTATCTATATATATATATGCACATATTAAAAGGCTTTGCCCAAGTCCTTACTCTGGCATGGGCGTATTCATCGAGCTATGCTGGATGGAGTGTAACTGTGAGATTGCCTCCATTAATGGGTGCCTCTGGATTTATGGTTGGCCCTGTCTCTACAACATTATCATCGTGCGAAGCAAAACCCACTTCGCAGTGACCTTAAGTACTAATGTACCCGAACATTCTACAAAGAATGAACTTGCATTTCTATAGCAGCTTTCACGACCTCAGGATGTCCCAAAGCGCTTTACAGCCAATTAAGTTCTGTTGAAGTGCAGTCACTGTTGTAATGTAGGAAGTGCAGCAGCTAATTTACGCACAGCAAGCTCCCGCAAATATCAATGAGATAAACTGGTTTAGTGGTGCTGGCTGAGAGATAGATATTGGCCAGGACACTGGGGAGAACTCTTCTTCAAAATAGTGCCACGGGATATTTTACATCCATCAGAGAGGGCCTCGGATTGAACCTCTCATCTGAAAAATGGCTCCTCCAACAGTACATAGAAACACAGAAAAATAGAAGCAGGAGTAGGCCATTCGGCCCTTCGAGCCTGCTCCGCCATTCAATATGATCATAGCTGATCCTCTATCTCAATACCATATTCCTGCTCTCTCCCCATACCTCTTGATGCCTTTTGTGTCTAGAAATCTATCTATCTCCTTCTTAAATATATTCAGTGACTTGGTCTCCACAGCCTTCTGTGGTAGAGAATTCCACAGGTTCACCACCCTCTGAGTGAAGAAATTTCTCCTCATCTCAGTCCTAAATGTCCTACCCCGTATCCTGAGACTGTGACCCCTCGTTCTCGAAACCCCCCCCCGCCCAGCCAGGGGAAACATCCTCCCTGCATCCAGTCTGTCTAGCCCTGTCAGAATTTTATACGTTTCAATGAGATCCCCTCTCATTCTTCTAGACTCTAGTGCAGCACTCCCTCAATACTGCAGTGAGGTGTCAGTCTGGATTATGTGCTCAAGTCTCTGGAGTGGACTTGAACCCACAACCTTCCTGACTCAGAGACGAGAGCGCTACCCACTGAGCCTCTGCTGGCAGTTTATTGAATGCAGTAAAAGATATTTCAGTATCATCAGCTAGGGTAGAACTGCAGGCGGGAGCAGGCTGAATCAGGGTTTTTCTTCATTCTATTCCAACAGTGCGGTTGTAAACTGGAATTATTCTCATGAATCCAAATAAGAGGCGGAAACTTGAGGCAGCTGAGCATTGATCAGGCCTCTAAATTCACCCACTACTTGTCTTAAATAAATAGCCAGGCTCCCGCAGTCTTGAAGGTGTCTGCTTGATACTGGGTAAGGTGAAAGAGTGAATCCAGGCAGACTGATCAAAACATTCTTCTGTATTTTGCACACAACACCAGTGAAGATTTTCATGCCATGACCATCAGACTCTAATTGGAATTCCACCTTCTCCCTGTGTGGTTTATCATAGCCATGGCGCCGTGGGTAGCAGCTTGCGTCTGCGTCTGCGCTCACTCGGAGGTCGAACTCCAAACCATTGTCAACACCTTCACTGAAGCGTACGAGAGCATGGGCCTTACACTAAACATTCGTAAGACAAAGGTCCTCTACCAACCTGCCCCCGCCACACAGTACTGCCCCCCCCCGATTATCAAAATCCACGACAAGGCCTTGGACAACGTGGACCACTTTCCATACCTCGGGAGCCTACTGTCAACAAGGGCAGACATCGATGACGAAGTCCAACACCGCCTTCAGTGTGCCAGTGCAGCCTTCGGTCGCCTGAGGAAGAGAGTGTTTGAAGACCAGGACCTCAAACCCGGCACTAAGCTCATGGTCTACAGAGCAGTAGTAATACCCGCCCTGCTGTATGCCTCAGAGACATGGACCATGTACAGCAGGCACGTCAAAGCACTGGAGAGGTACCACCAACGCTGCCTCCGCAAGATCCTGCAAATCCATTGGCAGGATAGGCGCACCAACATCAGTGTTCTCGCTCAGGCCAACATCCCCAACATCGAAGCTTTGACCACGCTCGATCAGCTCCGATGGATGGGTCACATTGTCCGCATGCCCGATACGAGACTCCCGAAACAAGCGCTCTACTTGGAGCTCCGGCACGGCAAGAGAGCCCCAGGTGGACAGAGGAAATGCTTCAAGGACACCCTCAAAGCCTCCTTGAAAAAGTGTAACATCCCCACCGACACCTGGGAATCCTTGGCCCAAGACCACACAAAGTGGAGGAGAAGCGTCCGGGAAGGCGCCGAACACCTCGAGTCTTTTCGCCGGGAGCAAGCGGAAGCCAAGCGCAAACAGCGGAAGGAGCGCACGTCAACCCAAGCACCCCACCCACCCGCCCCTTCAGCCACCGTCTGCCCCACCTGTGACAGAGACTGTAGGTCCTGCATTGGACTCATCAGTCACCTGCGAACTCATTTTTAATGTGGAAGCAAGTCATCCTCGGTTCCGAGGGACTGCCTAAGAAGAAGAAAGAAGAGCAGCACTCTTGCCTCTGAGTCAGAAGGTCGTGGGTTCAAGCTCCCACTTGACCTAGGCACATAATCTAGGCTGACACTCCCAGTGCAGCTCACTGAGGGGGTGCCGCACTGTCGGAGGTGCCGTCTCTCGGATGAGACGTTAAACCGAGGCCTCTCGGGTGGACGTAAAAGATCCCATGGCCACTGACATGAATCTTGTCATTCATGTATGAAGTAATACTGGGCGGCCTGCTGGTGGCACTGTCCAGGGAGAGTATAAATACTCGGGCATGGGCCCAGCTTGCTCAGGACATTCCTCAACAGGAACTAGTGAAGGACACAACTAGATCTCCATGTTGAAAAACAGTTGATTAAAGCTTTGTTTAACACTTAGACCAAGTGCCTAGTAGTTTTCTTACATCAGCCACTATTTCGAAGAAGAGCAGGGGAGCTCTCCTCGCTGTCCTGTCTAATGTTTATCCCTCGACCAACATCACTAACAAAACAAGCAGATTGTCTGGTCGTTATCACATTGCTGAACGTGGGACCTAGCGGTGCACAAATTGGCTGTTTGCGTTTCCTACATTACAATAGTGGCTACACTTCAAAAAGTACTTCGCTTCCTGAGGTCGTGAAAGGTGCCACACAAATGCGAGTTCTTTCATTCTTTCTTTTTCATATTCCGACTATTCTGATACTGCAGTGAGCTTTACCGATGGATGGGTTCCTGCAAATTGCACGCGTCCCTCAACTAATACAATGCCGTTTGAATATTTAGCAAGAGAAAGGATCTTTTCCGATTAACATAATAATGATTTTGCAGTTTACATTTCAGTGAGCAGCGTTATGCAGTCTGGAGGATCCACTTTACTCTCCGCACTGTTGAAATAATAAGCTCTTTTAACTGCAACAGAAATTATATATCGAGGAAGTGAACACGTCACGAAACCACTGTAATCATTCCATCCCAACGCTCATCAGCCACGGTTGATGAATTCGCTCTGACACATTTACGTCATTTTGAATCAGTGACTGACTGTGGTCAGAGGTAAATTTTCCTTCAGGTTGATTTTCCCCTCTCAAAATAGACTGCGTTTTGTTTTTTTTTTCCTCTCGAGATGTTTAATTGACGGGGGCGGGGGGGAGAATTCATCGCAGTTAAGCTTTCGAAGTGCACCTGTCGAAATCCCCCACCATCCCCCCTCACCCCCGCCCATCGCACCATCCCTCGCTCAAGCTAGCTCTGTGGATATCAAGAGCCATCGCGTTCTCCATCCAAGGAGTCTCTGTTCCTTGCCTAGGTGTAGCCAGTGACAGTTGAAGGAAGAACCCGCATTTATATAGCGCCTTTCACAACTTCAGGACGTCCCGAAGCGCTGTACAGCCAATGAAGTACTTTCTGAAGTGTGGGCGCTGTTGTAATGTAGGAAACGCGGCAGCCAATTTGCGCACAGCAAGCTCCCACAAACAGCAATGTGATAATGACCAGATACTCGTTTTTTTTAGTGATGTTGGTTGAGGGGTAAATATTGGCCCAGGACACCGGGGACAACTCCCCGGCTCGTCTTCGAAATGGCGCTGTGGGATCTTTTACGTCCACCTGGGGGGGGGATGGGGGTGGGGGAGGTGGGGCAGATGAGGCCTCGGTTTAACGTCTCATCTGAAAGACGGCACCTCCGACAGTGCGGCACTCCCTCAGCACTGCGCTGGCGTGTCAGCCTGGATTGTGCGCGCAAGTCTCTGGAGTGGGACCTGACTCAGAGGTGAGAGTGCGAGCCACTGAGCCAAGGCTGACACCACCGTTGACAGGCTATTCCACCAAGGAGAATGTTACAGCCAAGTCTGTCATCCACACACAATCATTTTCCAGCAGGGATTACTAAGTAAGAGTCAGGACTGGAGCAGAAGTGCTCATACCAATTGTAACATGTTTCCTGAGTTGAAAGCAGCTAACTCAGCATAGACCAGAGATCAAACCTAGAAGCTGTCTGGCCCAGGACTACGTACCTTTTTACAGTATCTCAGCACCGAAAATATACTTTTAAAAAGCAGCAGCTCTAACAATTTGAAAAATTGGCTATCAAACGTTAAGACATTTCTAACAAAGTAGCAGTATACTCCCATCAGCTAAACTCTCCAGGATAATCGCTTAAAAAATAAGGGGCTGTTAGGTCAAGAGTTGGATCAATAATTAGTTCCTTAGGTTTACTGTGTGTGCTGACTGTAAATAATCACAACATTGAAATGAAAATCATCCTTATTATATTGTAGTAAACAAAACAGTATTAAAACAAATACTGGCTTTAAACCAGGGTGTTAATAGTCAACAGGTTGAAGGTTAAATTGATATACAACAACAACAACTTGTATTTATATAGTGCCTTTAATGTAGTAAAACGTCCCAAGAGTATTTTAAGACAAAAAAATTTGACACCGATCCACATAAGGATAAATCAGGGCAGGTGATCAAAAGCTTGGTCAAAGAGGTAGGTTTTAAGGAGCGTCTTAAAGGAGGAAAGAGAGGTAGCGAGGCGGAGAGGTTTAGGCAGGGAATTCCGGAGCTTAGGGCCTAGGCAACAGAAGGCATGGCCACCAATGGTTGAGCGATTATAATCAGGGATCCTCAAGAGGGCAGAATTAGAGGAGCTCAGATATCTCGGGGGGTTGTGGGGCTGGAGGAGATTACAGAGATAGGGAGGAGTGAGGCCATGGAAGGATTTGAAAACAAGGATGAGAATTTTGAAATCGAGGCGCTGCTTAACCGGGAGCCAATGTAGGTCAGCGAGCACAGGGGCGATGGGCGAACGGGACTCGGTGCGAGTTAGGACACGGGCAGCCGCGTTTTGGATGACCACAAGTTTACGTAGGGTAGAACGTGGAGACTGGCCAGGAGTGCGTTGGAATAGTCAAGTCTAGAGGTAACAAAATATATACCTTGGTACATCAGTGGGGGACGCACAAGAGGTCAGATTTGGAGGTTCGCAGATATCTCGGAGGGCTGTAGGGCTGGAGGAGGTTGCAGAGATAGGGAGGGCGCGAGGCCATGGAGGGATTTGAAAACAAGGATGAAAATGTTACATTGGACGCGTTGGTGGAACGGAAGCCAACGTAAGTCAGTGAGGACATGGGTGGCGGGTGAACAGGACTTGGCGAGAGTTCGGATACGGGGCAGCAGAGATTTGGATGAGCTCAAGTTTATGGAGGGTGCAAGATGGGAGGCCGGCCAGGAGAGCGTTGGAATAGTCGGGTCTGAGGTAACAAAAGCACGGACGAGGGTCTCAGCAGCAGCTGGGTTAAGGCAGGGGCGGAGACGGGCGATGTTGCTGAGGTGGAGGTCGGTGGTCTTGGTGATAGATAAGATATGGGGTCAGAAGGTCAGCTCAGGGGCAAATAGGACGCTGAAGTTGTGAACAGTTTAATAATTTAATTGATGGTTTCTACGACAGTAATTTGCACTTACATAGCACCATTAGCATGAAGGAACTTCCCAAGGTGCGTCGAAAATAAGCGCAAGGAAAATGGATGGCAAATCATTCGGAGGGGTGACCAAATACTTGGTCAAAGAGATGAATTTTGAGGAGGTTTTTAAAGGTGTGAGAGTCAGGTGTGTAAAGGTGGAGGGCTTTAGGGAGGGAGTTCCAGTGAGTAGGACCAAGGTGGATGAAGAATCTGCCACTGATACTGGGTTAAACACACAGGAAGGAACAAAGCAGGAGGCCATTCAGCCTCTCGAGCCAGTTCCGCCATTCAGTTAGATCATGGCTGACCTGCACCTCAGATCCATTTCACCATCTTTGCTCCGTATCCCTTAATACCCTTGCATAACAAAAATCTATCGATCTCAGTTTTGAAATTTTCAATTGACCGCCCCCCTCACCCCCACCACCCCCCCAGCCTCAACAGCTTTTTGGGGGGAGCGAGAATTCCAGATTTCCACTACCCTTTGTATGAAGAAGTGCTTCCTGACATCACCCCCTGAACAGCCTAGTTTCTAAATTTAAGGTTATGTCCACCTCCTAAAGGGAAGGGGAGATGCACCCAACACTCTAGCCAATTGTCACGCTCCTCTTATCACCCTGCCTTAGACCAACCAGCCCATCGCGAGCCGGGGATTGAGCCTGAGACCTTTCTGCTCAGTATGGATCAGCGAATCAATCATCGCCTTTCAAGAAAGAACTGAGAGAGTCAAGGAAAGAGAAAATAAAAAGCGCCATGATTTAATCAGACGCCAGTTCCTTGTAACAACCTGTTGTGTATATCTGTCCTGTGTATCATTACCGAAAATATGTTTCACACAAGCCTTGACACAGGGCCACGACGTGATGGATTCTTTGAGCTGAAAGGATTTTTATTTCGCCTCATTGATGAAATCTCCTTTTGGATAAGAGATACCGAAGAAAGAATTTACATTTATATAGCAACTTATCGCATTCTGAGGACCTCACCAAGCACTTCGCAGCCAGCAGATTACTTTTCGTGACAGGCAGTCACTGCTATTTCTGTAGGGTAAATGGGCCAGTCGGTTTGTGAACAGCAAGATCCCGCAAACAGAAAATAAGACGAATGACTAGTGGCGTGGGGTATTCTTTGCCCACTTAGACAGTCAGTTTACCTGCCCATCTGAAAGACATCGCCTCTGACAGTGCAGCACCCCTTCAGTACTGCACTGAAGCGCCAGTCTCGGTTACGTGCACAGGTCACGGAGTGAGGCTTGAAGCCACGACCTGCCGACTCAGGAGGTGAAGGTAGAGCCTCAGTTTAACACTGCCGCACCCCCTCACTGCTGCCTAGATTATGGTCGGGAATTTCCCCGAGAGCTCATCCCGCTTCACCTCCGTAAGCTGGGCGGAAATCCCCTTTACTTCTGGTGAAGGAGCAGGACTGGCCTCAAGGAAATTCCTAGCCTGTGCGCTCACATTCTGGGATGGGGTTTGAAGCCGCAACCTTCTAGCTCGGAGGTAAAAGCGCTACCAGTTGAGCAAAGCTTGCTTCCCTTTCACCACCGTGATCGGGGCTTCAATCCAAGCCAGACTAATGCGGTAAGACTTGGCCCCTCTCTGCTAAGAGTAGGGATTCAAATCGATCTGGGCAGTTTCAACCCAGTCTCTGGAAGAGTAGCAACGCAGGAACGCGTGAAATCAAATTCACTGAAGCTGGAAAATTTGTCGCACTGGAAACATGGCCGTGAAAACCAAGTGGTTCACTGAGTGTCCTTCGGGGAAGGGAATCGGCCACCTCGGGTTGGCAACTCTGGGTGGACATGTTCCTGGAGGTGTCATCACATGACCTCTTGGCTTCAACCGCCCCGCCCCCCACCCCCCCCCACACACTCCTGCCATTGGTCGCCCGACACGCCCATCGTCACGGCGCCCCCACCTTCCCACTCCAATTGGAAAGCAAACAGACTGGTCATTACCCGAGTGGATGATTCGTGACTGTTGATCAAGCAACCATATTCTTTCCCCCCCGCCATGTCCAGTATTTTTAGAAACAAGAATACAAAAATGTTCAAAGAAAGTTTTAAAACAAACCACAATTAGTTTTAATGCAACTACAGCTTCCCCCCGCCCCACCCCACCCCACCCCGGGTTTGGCTTGCAGCAGCATCTTTAAATCCTGGAGACTCCAGGGCAATCCTGAAGGGGTGGCATGCCCTACTTCCACCCCTAACCAGCCTGACTCCAGTCCCACACTATGGCCTTGACTCTTAATGCATAGTGAAGTGGCCTGGTAAGCCGCTCAGTTGTGAAAAAAAAAACAACCACTGCATGACAGAACAATGCCATCATGAAGCAACCAAGGCAACGACAGCAGTTCAAGAACAAGGCCCGTCACCAGCTTCTCAGGCCATAAATGCAGCCGGGCCAGCCTCGCAGCCGCCCGCACCCCCCTCCTCCCCCCCAGCATAAGAACAAGATTGGAATAAAAAAGGGGTTGACTCCTTGAGTGAATTTCCGGCATTCGGAGGTTAAAACATTTTGGGGGGAGAAATTCATTATCGCCCCGTTTGGGGGCGGTAACTTTTGAAAGCTGGGAAACTTAGCGCCAGGCGCTAATTGACATGAATCTTGTCATTCATGTATGAAGTAATACTGGGCGGCCTGCTGGTGGCGCTGTCCAGGGAGAGTATAAATACTCGGGCATGGGCCCAGCTTGCTTAGGACATTCCTCAACAGGAACTAGAGAAGGACACAACTAGATCTCCATGTTGAAAAACAGTTGATTAAAGCTTCGTTTAACGCTTAGACCAAGTGCCTAGTAGTTTTCTTATGTCACTAATGATTCCCAGCTTTTGCAAAATTCGGTGTTTGCGCTGCAGGAAGGAAGTGGAGCGCTAAATCAAGCGCTCCACTTCCTTCCTGGAGCGCTACAGGACGCAGGCGGGGCGGCCCGCACAGCGCTGCCGCAATTCGAGGCTCCTTCCCTCCCTTAAAGGGAAGGACCATCGCTGCAGGCTCTGCATTGGGACCGGGCTGATCGATCGCGGCCCAGGATGAATCGAAAAAAATCGATTGCAACGTTGGTAACAAACTTTCTCCTACCCGCGCCAACATCCCCTTTTATTTGCGCCCCCAGAAGCGCCCGGCCTCCCGAACAACGCCTCCTGCAGCTGCCGGTGTTTTCGCCCGGCGATGCTGCAGGGGGCGGAACCAAAGTTCGGGTCCGGGGCGCTACCGGGGCGATGCGGACGGCGATGATGTCACGATCTCCGGGCGCAGGAGACCGTGGCGCTAGTGGTTACCGCCGCTGCAAACTTCCACCTCAATTTCGCGGGCGTCGGTAATATCGTCGCGCCCGGTTGCAAAGCCGGTAGCGCCCCGTTAGTGCCACTCCCCCTCGACCCCCCCGGAGGCGCTAAGGTACCGAATTTCTGCCCCTAAGGATTAGTGTTAAAATAAATCGGTATTTTAACAGGACGTTGCTATTTTCATTTGGAGTACACAAGATGAAGAAACCTGAGGTTGTGAATAACTGTAAGGGCTGAAATAATTTAGGCAGACGCTGAGTCTGTGGCACTAAATGACCTCTGATCTCCTGTGTTTGCTGGGTCTTTGCAGGCTCAGAGGATGCCAGACCAGATGTCTATCCTGCTGTTACTCAGCCTTGGAAACAAGTAACGGAATTCCCCCAGCGAAGGTGCAGTTGGACAGTCTGAGGACCTCTCACTGACAGCCTGTTGTGGTAATGGTCACTGGAGCAAGTAGTGTTATATTTTTTTTTCTCGAAAGACTGCAATTTTTATAATGGGGTTGGATAGCTACCAGGATCGAAGCAGCTCAGCCTATTGTTGGGGCCGGGGGGGGAGTGGGGAGGGCCGGGGGGAGTGCTAAAATGCTCTTGGTAACCCTTCGAGTACAGAGTGTTTTTATGTTTTTTTACAGACACACAAAGATCGACTGTAAATTTCTGATGTCTGAGATGGGGAAAAAGCTGGGGTGTGGGCACTAAATTGGGCAGCTCCTTCAAAGAGCCGGCACCGTCGCGACGGGCCGAATGGCCCCCTTCTGTGCTCTAAGATTCTATGAAATGAAAGAAAATCTAATTCTAATTAAAAATATAATTGGCCGCGCAGCGGTCTGGAGGGCCAGCGCCTGCTGCTCCC
Organism: Squalus acanthias; assembly: GCA_030390025.1. NCBI lineage: Eukaryota > Metazoa > Chordata > Chondrichthyes > Squaliformes > Squalidae > Squalus > Squalus acanthias. The sequence continues at coordinate 13,138,805 of CM059426.1, forward strand.
CGGCTTTTCAATGGGAATAACCATTGTGCATGCGCGGAATCTTGAATGGGCCGCACAGCCAGTTAAAGGGCCCGTGCACGGAAAAAAAAAAATCACAGGGAACGTCGCTTGCATTCCCAAAGTGCCCTAATTCGCCAAGGCTTCTTCGGCAGCACCTCCCAAACCCGTGGCCTCTTCCACCTAGAAGGACAAGGGCAGCAGGCGCATGGGAACACCACCACCTCCAAGTTCCCCTCCAAGTCACACACACTATCCTGACTTGGAAGTATATCGCCGATCCTTCATCATCGCTGGGTCAAAATCCTGGAACTCCCTCCCTAACAGCACTGTGGAGCACCTTCACCACACGGACTGCAGCGGTTCAAGAAGGCGGCTCACCACCACCTTCTCAAGGGCATCTAGGGATGGGCAATAAATGCTGGCCTTGCCAGCGACGCCCACATCCTATAAACGAATAATAAAAATAATTGCAGTGAGTAGTTTTGAGGCGCAGTTACTGTTGCTATGTCAGGCATTCTGCACCAGCGGTATCCCACAATGAGACGAGTAACCAGTTCATTTGTTTTTGATGATGTTGGTTGAGGGAGGAATATTGGCCAGGACATTGGGAGAACTCCCTGACCTTTTTTGAACAGGGTGCGGAGATGCTGGTGTTGGACTGGGGTGGAAAAAAGTGAGAAGTTGCACAACACCAGGTTATAGTCTAACAGTTTTATTTGAAATCACAAGCTTTCGGAGCTGCTGCTCCTTCGTCAGGTGAAGTTTCTTTATCATTCACTTGGACAGGCGGACAGACTCTCAGTATCATTGAAGGGCACCATCTCCAACCATGATTCACTGCCTCAGTGAAGCACTATAAAGAAAGAACTTGCATTTCTATAGCGCCTTTCACAGCCTCAGGACGTCCCAAAGCGCTTTACAGCCAATTAAGTACTTTTGAAATGTAGTCGCTGTGTAATGTCGGAAACGCGGCAGCCAAATAGCCCACAGCCAGCTCCCACAGACAGCAATGTGATGATGACCAGATAATCTGTTTTGGTGATGTTGGTTGAGGGATAAATATTGGCCCAGGACACCGGGGAGAACTCCCCTGCTCTCCTTCGAAATAGTGCCGTGGGATCTTTTACTTCCAACCTTTACTCTCAACCTGAGAGGGCAGACGGGGCCTCGGTTTAACGCTTCAACCAAAGGACGGCACCACCTACAGGGCAGCGTTCCCTCCGTACTGCACTGGGAGTTTCAGCCTCGATTTTTGTGCTCAAGCCTCCTGAACGAGATTTAAACCCACGACGTTCTGACTCATAGGCAAGAGTGCTACCCACTGAACCACGGCTGACAAACCCATAGTTTCATCAGCCTAGATTATATGCTGAAATGTTGGTGTGGCGCTGAGATCCAAAGCATCATGACACAGAGGAGAGAGCGCGAACAAACTGACACAAGCTATCAAGAGGAACATGTTACCTTAAGTGGTAATTTACCAGTTCTGCGCTGCCAGTTAAATATACCACGCGGTGTGGTGTGACTCATTTTGATCAGCAAGGTCGCAAGTTCGTATCTAGTTCTCTACTGGCTTGGCTGATCTCAACTTTGGATGGCAACTGGGACTTTACAATTGACCTCAGCGCCTCTGAATTAGGGAGAGAGAAAAACATCAGCCATGTATCTTGCTATCGAATACTGGAAAGAGTTCATTTGTAGATGGTGCATGAGCACTGGGTCAGGCTTGGCTGTCATCCCCTCCACAATCAAACAGTTGGCTATATAGGCTCAATTAGGAAGCACAATAAATTCAGCAAAGTACTAAGAAAGGCATGGCTCAGTGGGTAGCACTCCCACCTCTGGGTCAGAAGGCTGTGGGTTCAGGTCCCACTCCAGGGACTTGAGCACGTTGTCACAGGCTGACGCTCCCAGCGCAGTACTGAGGGAGTGCTGCACTGTCGGAGGTGCCGTCTTTCGGATGAGACGTTAAACCGAGGTCCCCTCTGCCCTCTCACGTGGACATAAACTAAACTGTAATACTACTTGAAACGTCACTAAAAACAGATGATCTGATCATTATCTTGTTGATGTTTGTGGGAGCTTGCTGTGCGCAAATGGGCTGCTGCGTTTCTTACATTACAACAGTGACTAGAAAAAAAACTTTATTGGCTGTAAAGCGTTTTTGGGACATCCTGAGGTCGTTGAATGGCCTCCCCCATCTCCCGATAGTTGGTGTGCATCAGAGGTTCCAGCAACATGCGGCAGGTGCGTGTCAGTAATGTGCTCGTAGTGTTCTGGGCGCCATGCAAATGTGGTACCCTCTCACTGACTTTTCGTACTTGGGGAACATTCTTGGCGTGAATGCCATGATCAAGGTCAGTGGACTTTCGGCCCCCAGGTATTTTAATATAGTGGCTCTCCATATTGACCAAAGAGAAGATTCGAAGCATGAAGGGACTGAGGGAAGGCTGCAATGTACCAGAGGACAGATGAACATTAGTTCACATACGGGCCGCTATTTAAAGATTCTCTGGGGGCAAAATTGGGTGGCGCCCCCTTTGGGGCGCTAACTTCACCGGTGCGTTTACAGCAGCCCCGGTGCAAACATAACGGTTAATAACAATAGAATATTCGCTATTATCCGAACTTAAGTCACTGTGGGACAACAGAATGGTGAGCCGCTGAATTTTAAATCTGATACCGCCATGCCCAACCAAGAGGCAGCAGCATGGTCAGGTCAGTAATGTAATGGTTACGTTACTGGAGTAATCCAAAGAACATAACAACAACAACAACAACTTGCAGTTATATAGCACCTTTAACACCATAAAATATTCCAAGGCACTTCACAGAAGCTGCAATCAGACAAAATTTGACACAGAGCCCAATAAGGAGGTATTAGGACAGGAGAGGTAGGTTTTAAGGAGTGTATAAAAGGAGGAGAGAGAGGCGGAGAGGTATAAGGGATTCAATTCCAGAGCTCAGGGCCTAGACAGCTGAAGGCACGGCCACCAATAGCGCAGCGGCTAAAACCAGGGGATGCGCAAGAGGCCAGAATTGGAGAAGCGCGTGGATCTCGGGGATGCTGCAAGGCTGGAGGAGGTGTCGGAGACATGGAAGGGGCGAGAAGGGGTTGGTTATGATGGGGTTGTTCAAGAAGAAGGCCCGCCACCAGCACCACCTTCTCAGGGCAACTGGGGATGGGCAATCGCTTGCCAACGGTGCCCATATCCTGAGAATTGTGAAAGAAAAAAAAAAGCTGAGGAGAGGAGAAAAGTGAGAGGAAAATGAAGAGGGAATACAACACTGCCTCTATTGTGGGCTGAACATGTTCTTTGGCCTTCTTAATTCTACAAGTAATCAGTGGCTGACCTGTACGATGGCGTGTGAATTGGTTTTGAGCTGCCTACGACACAAGCAGCTGAAGTTCAACGATTTTTTTTTTAAGCAAAGCTCCGTCAAAAGAGAATTTCAGCCTTGCAATTCCATCATGCAAACAGGGGTCAACTCCAGGTCGTTAGGAAATGACGCCAAGCCGTGCAAGGCCTGTTTAATTTTCACCAGTAAACGAGCTCCCAGCTGCACGCTGTCACAGCTTCAAAGCAGCTTCCAAGGAAAAAAAAATCATGAATATGAACGTCTGTGATGGATTTGAAGGACATCTGTCACCTTTCAAGCATCTGAATGAGTCCTAGGCGTTAACACCATTGCTTCTCTCATTTCCAGCTTTGTTAGCGTTGAATCGTGGAATGAGACAGCACAGAGGGAGGCCATTCGGCCCATCATGCCTGTGCCGGCTCTCTGAAAGAGCGATCCAACTCTCTGCTCATCCCCCAGAGCCCTGCAAATTTTTCCCCTTCAAGCATTTATCCAATTCCCTTTAGAAAGTTCCTATTGAATCTGCTTCCACCGCCCTTTCAGGCAGCGCGTTCCAGATCACAACAACTCGCTGCGTAAAAATTGGAAATAAAATAGGAAATACCATTATATTCCTGTTAAATTTTCCTCGACGTTTCTCTCTTTACCTGTCCTCTTCTCCTACAGGTGCTGACTCTTCTTAATGCCGGCAATTGCCGATTTAAAGTCCCGCACGTGCCCCCTTTTTAAAGGGGTACAACCAATAAAGACTGCAAATGAACTAAAAAGCAAGTTAAAAGGAAACTTAACGACTTCAATTAAAATTTTGCTTCTGGGGGTGAGGATGCACTCCAGTCCCTCCGGTGCCCACCGGTCGCGGAAGGTCTCGAGCGTGCCGGTGGACAGCGCGTGCTCCATCTCCAGGGACACCCAGGTGCGAAGGTAGGCGCGGAAGAGAGGCGGGCAGTCGGGCAGAACGACCCCCTCGACCGCCCGCTGCCTGGACCTGTTGATGGAGAATATTTCTGCCTGGTTTCGAAGCAGGGACCTTTTGCGTGTTAAGCGCGTGATAATCACTACACTACAAGAACAGGCGCGACTCCTACAGGTGCTGACTCTCGCGAGATTACAGTTTCACAGGCACTTGCAGCCCTCTGGTACCTTACTCAAGAGAAGACCCGTTCCAGAGACTTGAGCACATAATCCAGCCTGACACTGCAGTGCAGTACTGAGGGAGTGCTGCACTGCCAGGGGCGCCATCTTTTGGGTGAGACGTTAAACCGAGGTCCTCTCTGCCCTCTCAGGTAGACGTTAAATATCCCATGACACTACTTCGAAGAAGGGCAGGGGGAGTTCTCCCCGGTGCCATGCCAATGTAGTGCCCTCTCACCGACCATTTATCACATTGCTGTTGGTGGGACACTGCTGTGGCCAAATTGGCTGCCGCATTTCCTACATTACAACAGCAAACTACACTTCAAAAAGTAATTCATTGGCTGTAAAGGGCTTGGGGCACATCCCGAGGTTGTGAAAGGCGCTGTATAATGCAAGTCTTTCTTTCTTTCGGTAGACTAACAGCTATTATCAGTTGTGCAGGAAGGTGTGAAGTCTGACTTGCGCAGGCAAGTCTAGTGCCAATATGAGTTAATCGGCACCAGTCCAGCCATGCCTCTACACTGACAAGAAATAGCTGAAGGTATCAGTGAAGCCACACAAAATTAATGCTGCACCACATCTCCTGTCAGCTACCTTGCTGCCTCTGTAAATAGCTCGCGTGTATTAAAAGCAATGACAATTGCCTTTGCGAGTCACGGCGTTTGTCGTCACTTTGGGTACATTGTAAAAGACAATAATTGATGGCGTGCCATCAGGTTCTCTGCAAATTCTTCCTGCCCCCAGATTCACCCTCCCTTTCCCCCTGGAACCATTCTATCCCAAGCTAGTTTGACATCGCAGTGCAGTGCTGCGTTGTCAGAGGGGCTGTGTTTTCGGATGTTGAGGTGGCTGTAGGAGATCCTGTGGTACTACTCGAAGAAGAGTCTAGGAGTTTTCCTCGCGCCCTGGCCAACATTTATCTCTCTCAACCATTACCATCAAAAAAAGATTAATTGGCCACTTATCTCATTGCTGTATGTGGGACCTTGCTGTGCGCAAATTGGCTGCTGTGTTTGCAACAGTGACTACACCAATCGGCTGTGAAGCACTTTGGGGCGTCCTGCGGAGATGAAAGGCGTTCTATCAAACGCAACTCCTTTCTCTTTTTCTGTCCTTTAAGCCCAGGTCTCCGAGCACAGAATAATTTGTGGGAACTGGATGAGGCTATTCAGCCTGACAAAGAGAGGAGATTGGTTAAAAGTGAGACAAGAGATGAGGTAACGGCTTCAGTTTTGACGTTTGCGCTATTGATGGTGAGTATTCAGTAAGAACCTTAATGGTCTTGATAACTGATTCCTCGACCTCGCGAGGCACAGAACTGGGTGAAAATAAAGGACTTTTATGCGAGAAAAGCACTTTTAAGGCATCCCAGGGTTATATCTGTCGGGTCCAAAATCAGACTTTATTGCAAAGGGAATGGAGTATAAAAGCAGGGAAGTCCTGTTACAGCTGTACAGGGCGTTGGTGAGACCACACCTGGAGTACTGCGTGCAGTTTTGGTCTCCTCATTTAAGGAAGGATATACTTGCATTGGAGGCAGTTCAGAGAAGGTTCACGAGGTTGATTCCGGAGATGAAGGGGTTGTCTTATGAAGAAAGGTTGAGCAGGTTGGGCCGATACTCATTGGAGTTTAGAAGAATGAGAGGGGATCTTATTGAAACATATAAGATTCTGAGGGGGCTTGACAGGGTAGATGCAGAGAGGATGTTTCCCCTCGTGGGGGAATCTAGAACTAGGGGGCATCATTTCAGAATAAGGGGGCACCCATTTAAAACGTAAATGAGGAGGAATTTCTTCTCTCAGAGGGTCGTGAATCTTTGGAATTCTCTTCCCCAGAGAGCTGTGGAGGCTGGGTCATTGAATATATTTAAGGTGGAGATAGACAGATTTTTGAACGACAAGGGAGTCAAGGGTTATGGGGAGCGGGCGGGGAAGTGGAGTTGAGGCCAAGATCAGATCAGCCATGATCTTATTGAATGGCGGAGCAGGCTCGAGGGGCCAAATAACCTACTCCTGCTCCTACGTCTTATGTTATGTTCTTATGTTATGTAGACTGGTGACAAGCCTACCTGAAATGAAAGCACGAATTCAAGAAAATTGGAAGCCGTGCAGCCTAAGAAGAATTGCGGGTAATTTAGACTAATTGGGCGATAGTGTAAAACGGGCAGTATTGATTCAGCCGCCCGTTATATGTAGAATCAGACAGCACAAAAGGAGGCCATTCGGCCCATCTTGCCTGTGCCAGTTCATTGAAAAAGATCCAATTAGTCCCACTCCCCTTGCTCTCTCCCCATAGCCCTTCAAATTTTTCCCCTTCAAGTATTTATCCAATTCCCTTTTGAAAGTTACTATTGAATCTGCTTCCACCGCCCTTTCAGGCAGCGCACTCCCGATCACAATAACTCGCTGCGTAAAAAAAAATTCTCCTCATCTCCCCTCTGGTTCGTTTGCCAATTATCTTAAATCTGTGTCCTCTGGTTACCGACCCTCCTGCCAGTGGAAACAATTTCTCCTTATTTACTCTCTCAAAAACTGCTCATTATTTTAAATACTTCTATCAAATCTCCCCTTAACCTTCTCTGTTCGAAGGAGAACAAACCCAGCTTCTCTAGTCTCTCTAGGTAACTGAAGTCCCTCATCCCTGGTACCAGTCCCTTCTGATTTTCATTCCCGTTGACTTCAAGGGGGGAAAAAAAAATCAGGAAAACCGGGCGGCTGAAACGATATCGCCCAAAGTCAAAATGACTCTCCCCCTTAAGTGATGGAACCGGTCCAGGTAAGTCAGGGTGCAGTGTTACAGTTGATCACACAGCAATGGAGACCAAAGAAAGCTCTCCCTTTTCAATCTGGATGTCAGGGCCTAGATTTTTGGCTTCCCTGTAACGCGCGTGGCAAGGGCTGGAGTTTGGCCTGCAGCGAGAATGAGCCCCTGCCCCTGACCTATTTTCCAGGGTTACGGTTCATTTTAAATAAAGTTCCCAAGAGGGCCCGCCTGGGAGTAGCCAGTGAAGGCCTCAGTCACCTTGAATCATACAGCACAGGAGGAGGCCATTCGGCCCATTGTGCCTGTGCCGGCTCTTTGAAAGAAAAAAGAAAAAAGAAAGAAGAAAGACATTTGTGTAACGCCTTTCACAACCTCAGGACGTCCCAAACTGCTTTACAGCCAATGAAGTACTTAAGTGCAGTCACTGTTGTAATGTAGGAAACGTGGCAGCCAAATTGTGCACAGCAAGCTCCCGCAAACAGCAATGTGATAATGACCAGATAATCTGTTTTAGTGAGGAGGGATAAATATTGGTCAGGACAATGGGGAGAACTTCCCTGCTCTTCTTCGAAATAATGCCATGGAATCATTTATGTCCACCCTCGAGGGAAGACGGGGCCTCGGTTCATTGTCTCATCTGACAGTGCAGCACTCCCTCAGTACTGCACTGGGAGTGTCAGACTAGATCTTTGTGCTCAACTCTCTGGACTGGGACTATGAACCCACAACCTTCTGACGCAGGGTCGGGAATGGTACCACTGAACCATGGCTGACACAATTATCTATCCAATTTGACCCACTCGCCCTGCTCTTTCCCCAGAGCCCTGCAAATTTTTCCTTTTCAAGTATTTATCCAATTCCCTTTTGAAAGTTACTATTGAATCTGCTTCCACCGCCCTTTCAGGCAGCGCATTCCCGATCACAACAACTCGCTCCGATGCCATGTGCAAAGTGTAATGTTGGCATCGGCTCTGAGTTTGGGCATTAAGTGTCAATATGTATTCTTTAAAAGGACTTTAGCCAATTCAATCAATTGCCCTGCGCTTCATTGCAAAGACTCTCTGGCCCTTTAATTTATATACCACACCTGCGCCACCCATGTCAACGCTGGATGCCGGGAACACACTGGCATTCCTTACACCTGCCACCCCCCATAAGTGACAGCAAATATGTTGTGGATGTACTCTTGCCCTTTCCATCTAATCAGAACATGCTTGCCCCTATTTGGCTGCACGTCTCATTTGACCAACGTCACTTCCAGGAAGTGGCAGGGCAAATGGGGAGCGGGCGGAACGACACCTGCAACAATTTCCCAACTCGCTCTGTTCAAGAGCTGGAGGATCTCGGGCAGAAAATCTAGACTGAGCTGTCCAAGTTGACCATCGCCGCAAAGCGGCAGCTAATTTGTGCACAGCAAGCTCCCACAAACAGCAATGTGATAATGACCAGATAATCTGTTTTTAGTGATGTTGATTGCGGGTTAAATATTGGCCCAGGACACCGGGGATAACTCCCCCTGCTCTTCTTCGAAATAGTCCCCATGGGATCTTTTACGTCCACCTGAGAGGGCAGACGGGGCCTCGGTTTAACGTCCCATCCGAAAGACGGCACCTCTGCCAGTGGTCAAAAAAAAGTATGAAGCAAACTGTCCGTAGCAAAATTTTCTAATGCAATCACAAAACTCTCATTTTAAAAAGAATGCATCTAAGCACTTTCAAATAGGCAACAACAATTTAAAAAAAAGACACGGCTTAAAACTCATCGATCATTAAGCTAAAAAAAAAGTAATGAAATAAAAATAAATTAAACAATAAAAAAAATCAGGGAAAACAAAGAAGCGTAAACTTTAAATGTTTGTGAAGGAGTGAGATGTTCTCTTCAGTTGGTGGGGTCGGGTGGTACCTCCGACAACTCAGCACTGCGCTGGGAGTGTCAGCCCTAGATTTTTGCGCTCAAGTCTCAGGAGTGGGACTTGAACCCACAACCTTCTAACTCAGAGTTGAGAGTGCTGCCACTGAGAGGAAATAAAGCCACAGAGATAGGCCTCATCACGGGTTTGCAGTTGACAGTAAATCTTCGTGATCATTGTGAAATGAAGCCCAGACAGACAGGGCCTCATTGATGACTGGATCCATTCATAGAAGCACAGGGGGACGCCATTCAGGCAGCTCTTTCGAAGAGCAATCCAGTTAGTCCCACTCCCCCCCGCTCTTTCCCCAAATCCCTGCAATTTTTTTCTCCTTCAAGTATTTATCCAATTCTCTTTTAGAGGCTCCTATTGAATCTTTATCCACCAACCAGCCAGTTTATTCCAAATCCTAACCACTTGTTGCATTAAAACATCTTCCCTCATGTCGCCTCTGGTTCTTTTGCCAATCTCCTTAAATCCCTGCTCAGGTTACCGACCCTTCAGCCATAGTCCAGCTTATTACAGAGAGGGTGAGAGGAAGGAAAACCCACAGAGACAGGCCTTATTCTGGACTGAGTCCAGTCCAACATTATAGAATGAGTAAATGATACTCACAGAGAGAGAGAGACAGCGAGAGAGAGCTCTGTACAGCCTGGCTACAGTCTAACTCATTTCAAAGCACCAACACTCACTGTCATGTCTCCTCTATGAATACTTGTCGACGATAAGTCTCTAGGAAGACAGCAACCAGTTTCTGGATGCTGTTATGACTGCAATCATCTGTCCTAATATCTCCTTATGTGGCTCGGTGTCAAATTTTGATTGGTGAAGCACCTTGGGACGTTTTACGACATTAATGGCGCTATATAAATGCAAGTTGTTAATGTTGTTGTTGAATGATTTCACTGCACACAGGTTCAATATGGCAGCAATACACGGGTTCTACAAAGGTTCCAACAGAAAGCCAAGGAACAGACAATCCCACTTCCACTTGTGGATTCTATCCCCTTCTTCTCCTGTGCAAATAATATTATTTTTATTTTATCGATACTACTGTGGCATGCATCCAGTTCAATATTGCATTGAACTCTTCTCTCTTGTTAAGGCTAAGAAGGTGTCAACCGTGGCACACATCTGAGTTAGGTTAAAGCCCTACTCCTGAGAATTAAGCACATAATCTAGGCTGCCACTTCAGTGCTGAACTTGCCAGAGGTGCTGTCTTTTGGGTGAAACGCTAAACTCTCAGGTGGATGTAAAAAAATCCCATGGCACGATTTGAAGAAGAGCAAGAGAGCTATCCCCGGCGTCCAGGTCAATAATTCTCTTTCAAGTAACATCACGAAAACAAATGATCTGGTCATTTATCTCAGTGCTGTTTGTGGGATCTTGCTGTATGCAAATTGGCTGTCGCATTTCCTACCTTACAACAGTGACTACACTTCAAAAAGTACTTCATTGGCTGTTAAAGCACTTTTGGGATGTCGTGAGATTGAGGAAGGCGATATATAAATGTAAGTCTTGCTTTCTTTCAGATCCAAACATGCTATCTCTAACATTCTTCATTCTCCCTCAAAACCAAAACTCGTTGCATTGTCTCCTACTCCAACTCAACCCTTCCCAGGTGCTCAAATGTGGTGGAACTCCAATCTACTCCCTACATTACAACAGTGACCTCACCTCAAAAAGTACTTCATTGGCTGTAAAGCGCTTTGGGACATCCGGCGGTCGTGAAAGGCGCTATGGAAATACAAGTCTTTCTTTTTCTTTTAGCCTCTAGCCCCCACACCCACCTACTCCCCCCTCAGCCCCCGTCCACTCATTCTTCCTTTAATCTACAGAGTTTCAAAATGTAAACTCGGCTATTACTTCTGGTCTGATCTTCTCTCCCACTCTTTGCAACCTTCCTGCTGTTCTGTATTATGGTCCTTTTGCATACGTTTTCTGAATTTTAAAAACTCTGCAATATTTTCGACTGATATTGAATGCCGTTGCAGGCTATCGTGCAGAACTACTGACATCAGCAGCAGTCATTAAGGGTGCGTTGTAATACTGTGAAGGATGAAGGAATTACCTCATATTCAAAGTCACTTTTGTAACCCAAGGGTAAATCTTACATCTACAGCTTGGAAAAACTCCTTTTAATATTGACTTCATTTTAATTAGGGGCATTGGCCATTTGAAAAAATATGTTGGAGCAAAGAACAGAGACTAAATAGAGATCAATACTGCACAATAGCAAAATACTGCGGATGCTGGAAATCTGAAATAACAACAGAAAACGCTGGAAAAACTCAGCAGGCCAGGCAGCATCCGTGGAGAGAGAAAGAGAGTTAACGTTTCAGGTCGATGACCTTTCGTCAATACTGTACAGCCTGACTCCCCAGCAATATCAACTGCAGTGGGTGGTGCTGGGATTGAGAGGGTGGGGAGTGGTAAAAATAGCATTTTTCTTAGCCCACATTCTGCCATCTCAAGGAATTATCTATTACCTCAGAGGCTGTGGTTTATAAAGAAAAGATAGAAAGACTTGCATTCATATTGCACCTTCCATGACCTCAAAATGTCCCAAAGCGCTTTACAGACAACAAAGTACTTTTGAAGTGCGGTCACTGTTATAATATTGGAATGTGGCAGCCAATTTGAGCACAGCAAGGTCCCACAAACAGCAACATGATAACGGCCAGATAATCTGCTTTAGTGCTGTTGGTTGAGGGACAAATATTGGCCAGGACACCAGGGAGAACTCCCCCTGCTCTTCTTCCAAATAGTGTTGCGGGATCTTTTACACCTGAGAGAGCAGAAGGGGCTTTGGTTTACCGTCTCATCTGGAAGGGGTTGTCTTATGAAGAAAGGTTGGGCTGGTTGGGCCTATACTCATTGGAGTTTAGAAGAATGAGAGGGGATCTTATTGAAACATATAAGATTTTGAGGGGGCTTGACAGGGTGGATGCTGAGAGGATGTTTCCCCTAGTGGGGGTATCTAGAACGAGGGGGCATAGTTTCAGAAAAAGGGCCGCCCATTTAAGACGGCGATGAGGAGGAATTTCTTTTCTCAGAGGGTCGTGAATCTTTGGAAATCTCTACACCAGAGAGCTGTGGAGGCCGAGTCATTGAATATATTCAAGGCCGAGATAGACAGATATTTGAGGTACAAGGGAGTCGAGGGTTATGGGGAGAGAGCGGGAAAGTGGAGTTGAGGCCAAGATCGGATCAGCCATGATCTCATTGAATGGCGGAGCAGGCTCGAGGGGCCGAATGGCCCACTCCTGCTCCTATTTCTTATGTTCTTATTAAGGTGGCACCTCCGACAGTGCAGCGCTCCCTCAGTACTGCACAGGGAGAGTCAGCCTGGATTATGTACTGAAGTCTCCAGAGTGGGCAGTTGAACCCACACCCCTCTGCCTCAGAGGCGAGAGTGCCTCCCACTGAGCCACGGCTGACATCTATCAGCGATATTAATCGGCAGGGGTATCATTCCAACTCCACGCGCATCAATGGCAACAAAAAAATTGCAGTTTAAAAAATGATATAAAACCGAAATTAAATTGACGGGGTACTTTGTGCGGCAGATAAAATCTGAAAGCTGGCGAGAGCTGTCTCGCACCTCCGTCACGGTAGCCAGCTGCTGCTGGGCAAGAAAGGGTTCATTGTGGCTGAGGCTTCTTTCCTGTCGGGCTTTTACGGTCTGTCCCGAATGAATGACAACTCCAATAAAACCTCAGGGGCTCTTCGATTGTAAAATGGTTGCCACGGTGACGCGAGGAAGGCCGGGGCAAGCAGTGATCTGAGTGGGCGGGGGGATGCCCTCCCTCTCCCGCCCACTTGAGAAAAAAAAGTTTTTGAAAAGAAAACGCTCGGAAAATGCATCGAAAAGAAGGAGAGGGTTTTTTTTTTCCCGAATCCTCTTTTGCGGCATCACAATCTTTGCTGAGGACCTCGAAACCTAGGAACCTCGGAACAGGAGTAGGTCATTCAGCCCCTCGAGCCTGTTCCGCCGCCATTCAATTCGATCCTGGTCGATCAGTATCTTAACTTCAGCGACCTGCCTTGGTTCTGTACCCCTTAATAAGAACATAAAAACATCAGAAATAGGAGCAGGAGTAGGCCAATCGGCCCCTCGAGCCTGCTCCGCCATTCAAGAAGATCATGGCTGATCTGACCCTCACCTCAAATCTAAAGAACACAAGAAGTAGGAGCAGGACCCGGCCACTCAGCCCCTGGGCCCGCTCCGCCACCCACAGGGCCCTGACCGATCCGAACTCAGCCTCATGTCCAATTTCCTGCCCGCTCCCCGTAACCCCTAATTCCCTTTACTTCTAGGAAACTGTCTATTTCTGTTTTAAATTTATTTAATGATGTAGCTTCCACAGCTTCCTGAGGTAGCAAATTCCACAGACCCACTACCCTCTGAGTGAAGAAGTTTCTCCTCATTTCAGTTTTGAAAGAGCAGCCCCTTATTCTAAGATTATGCCCCCTAGTTCTAGTTTCACCCATCCTTGGGAACATCCTCCCCGCATCCACCCGATCAAGCCCCTTTGCATCACAAAAAATCTGTCACTCTCAGTTTTAAAATTTTCAATTGACCTTAATGTGGAATGAATGTTCTCCTCAGGTGCCTATAAGATCCTGAGGGGGATTGACAGGGTAGATGCTGAGAGATTGTTTCCCCCTGGCTGGAACTAGGGGGCATAGTCTCAGGATAAGGGGCCGGCCTTTTAATGCTGAGATGAGGAGGAATTTCTTCGCTCAAAGGGTTGTGAAACTTTGGAATTCTCTACCCCAAAGAGCTGTGGATGCTCAGTCGTTGAGTATATTCAAAGCTGAGATCGATAGATTTTTGGATTCGAGGGGAATCAAGGGATTCGGGGATCGGGCGGGAAAGTAGAGTTGAGGTCAAAGATCAGCCATGATCTTATTGAATGGGGGAGCAGGCTCGAGTGGCCGTATGGACTCCTCCTGCTCCTAGTTCTTATGTTCTTATTTTCTCAGCTTTCCCTCCCTCCCTGCCTTTCTAAAACTCAAGCCTTGTGTCACCTAAGGGGAGCTCTGCTGCGATGGGTCGAAGATTACTGGATGGGAGGTGGGGTACATTTTCCTCATATGCTTTCCCAGCATGCACTGGAAGCAAAGAAAATCAGTTAATTGCCTCTCTAATCACGACTTCCTGATGTCCCTCACTTTCCCTGTTCCTTTTCCCACAAGGCCTACACTATGGGCCTTGACACTTCACCTAGATTTTTCAACGTATATAAAAAAAAATCCCTGGTAACAACACTCATTGATATACTACAGGTATATTGAGGTACCTTACATTGTTGAGCCTCATAAAGTGGTTGCCATGGTAAGAAAGAATGATCAGCGGTGCCCTATTAGAATGCTTTTCAGGACCCCAGAACATTGCAAAGCCTATGAAGTACTTTTGAAGTGGAATAATTGTTGTAGTGTCAGGAAACACATCGAAGCTTTGACCACGCTCGATCAGCTCTGATGGACGGGCCACATCGTCCGCATGCTCGATACGAGACTCCCAAAACAAGCGCTCCACTCGGACCTCCGACACGGCAAGAGAGCCCCAGGTGGGCAGAGGAAACGCTTCAAGGACACCCTCAAAGCTTCCTTGAAAAAGTGCAACATCCCCACCGACACCTGGGAATCCCAGGCCCAAGACCGCACAAAGTGGAGGAGAAGCATCTGGGAAGGCGCCGAACGCCTCGAGTCTCTTCGCCGGGAGCAAGCGGAAGCCAAACGCAAACAGCAGAAGGAGCGCACGTCAACCCAAGCACCCCACCCACCCGCCCCTTCAACCACCGTCTGCCCCACCTGTGACAGAGACTGTAGGTCCCGCATTGGACTCATCAGTCACCTGAGAACGAATTTTTAATGTGGAAGCAAGTCATCCTCGGTTCCGAGGGACTGCTTAAGGAGAAGAAGCAGAAGTCAGGAAACGCAACAGCCAATTTGCGCTCAGCAAGGTCCCACAGACAGCAATGTAATCTGTTTTTATTTAGTAATGTTGGTTGAGGGATAAATATTGGTCGAGACACTGGAAGAATTCCCCTACTGTACTTTGAACAGTGCCATGGATCCTTTTACATTCACCTGAGAGGGCTTCTCGATTACAAAGATGTTCTACTTCGACCTCTGTAACATCACCTGCCTTCACACCTACCTTGGCCCATCCACCCTCCATAAACTTCAGCTCATCCAAAACTCTGCTGCCTCTCTTGAAACAAGTCCTATTCACCCATCGTCCCTGTCCTCATTGACCTACGTTGGCTCCCAGTCCCCTACCACCTCAAATTTAATGCTTAAACAAATCCCTACCCTCCTACAACCCCTACCCTGAACTCTCAGTTCCCCTGACTTCTTACGCATCTTCTCCCCACCATTGGCGGCCGTGCCTTCAGCCACCTCGGCCGCATGTCCCGGAACTCTCTCTCTAAACCCCATCCGCCTCTCCACCTCCTGCTCCTCCTTGGTGGCACTCCTTAAACCCTGTCTCCGCGCCCAAGCTTCTGGTCACCCCGCTAATGTCTCCTTCATTAGTTCGGCATCCCTTGTGTCCCTCAAGCCTCTGTAAAGTGCTTTGGGGAAATGTTCTGCCTTTAAAGGCACAGTATAAATGCCATTTGTGATCCACATGAAAAAAAAAGGAAAGTGGGCCTTCAGACATCGACCACAGATGTAAGCTCCTCATGAGCATGTCTGAGCCTCATCAAAATTTCTCACTAACTGAACCTTAGTGAAGGGAACGCTGTGCAGCCACCAAGATCAAAACCCCTTAATAATTCCTCCTTCCTTGCACCTCGGGAGGGCGTAAAGAGATCCAAATATGGATCTGAGTCAGGATAGCCGGAGGCATAGCTGGGATTTGAAAGGATTTAGCGTCTCTGTGATGGAATCGGGCAGCAGGTGTGCTTGCTGTGTGAAAGAGCACTAATAAAGAAGGCCGGGGATGAAATCCTTCCTGTTGATAAGTTTGGTGAAAGAAAGCCAGCATGACTACAAAATGGGATTGTCCATTTCTGTCTCCCACTGTGTTTTCTGACAGGAGGAATTTCCCCCACCCCCGTGCGTTGGTATTTTCCCATTCTTTATTTCTCCATTTTGCCGTGATTATAAATTCCAGGTAAAAGGTTAGGTCAGATGCGAGGAAACATTTCTTTGCATAGTTATCACGCTGTGGAACAGAGTCCAAAAGGGGTTAGGATCCCCTTTTAGGGATGAACAGTGTCAGCTGTGGCTCAGTGGGTAGCACTCTCGCCTCGGAGTCAGAAGGTTGTGGGTTCTAAGTCCCACTCCAGGGACTCGAGCACAAAAATCTAGGCAGACACTCCAGTGCAGTGCTGAGGGAGTGCCGCACTGTCGGAGGTGCCGTCTTTTGGGTAAGACGTTAAACCGAGGCCCCGTCTGCTCTCTCTCAGGTGTTCGTAAATGATCCTGTGGCACTATTTCGAAGAAGAGCAGGGGAGTTATCCCTGGTGCCCTGGCCAATATTTATCCCTCAATCAACATCACTAAAACAGATTATCTGGTCGCTATCACATTGCTGTTTGTGGGAGCTTGCTGTGCGCAAACTGGCTGCCGCGTTTCCCACATTACAACAATGACTACACTTCAAAAAAAGTACTTCATTGGCTGTAGAGTGATTTGGGACATCCGGTGGTCGTGAAAGGCGCTATATAAATGCAAGTCTTTCTTTCTTTCTTTTGGGCTGTAGGATGGAACTGGGCCTACCTTAAATAGACCTGTAGGTCTAGCACTGTGTGCCCCAGTGCCACCAAACAGAAGTGAGTACGACGGGTTACCCCTCTAGCAGGGCACCAGTAATAAAACAATCTAACCCCAGGTCCAAGCAAACTGAAAGAAGCGTAAACATAAACGAAATCAGTATTTTGTTATTGAGGTCAATTATATAATTAACGTCCTGCGGTGCCCACCGGTCAAGGAAGGCCTCGCGTACACTAGTGGACACCGCATGGTCTCTCTGCAGGGTCACCCGAGCGCTGGCAAGACCAAGGCGAGCAGTCAGAGCGATTCTCCCCACGGGTCCCACCCGTCCAGAACCTGTGGCTGGTTGTTTTGGCCAGGCCCCAAGAGTAGGCGCATGCCCGCCCTCCCCCCCCAAAACTGAATTCAAATTCTCAAACGGCCGTGGTGGGATTGGAACTAACGTTCTACCAAGATCAGTCCAGGCCTCTGGATTACTAGTCCAGTAACACAACTACTACATCATGACAGGGTGGAACTGGGATGCAGCACAGAACTGGGACACAGTATGGAATGGAATACAGCGCGGAACTGAAACACAGCGAAGCCCCTCATACATCGTCAAATCATCCTAAATTCCCAGTCGCCATTTCTGTTTTACACAATTTCCAGCGCCAGTGGACAGCCTTTCAGCACACAACAACAAGAAAACAACTTGCATTTATATAGCGCCTTTAACGTAGTAAAATGTTCCAAGGCGTTTCACAGGAGCGTTATCAAACAAAAAAAGACCGAGCCACATAATGAGATATTAGGACATGTGACGAAAAGCTTAGTCAAAGAGGTAGGTTTTAAGGAATGTCTTAAAGGTGGAAATAGAGGTCGGGAGGCGGAGAGGTTTAGGGAGGGAATTCCAGAGCTCAGGGCCCCGGCAGTTGAAGGCATGGCCGCCAATGATGGAGCGATTAAAATCGAGGATGAGCAAGAGGCCAGAATTGGAGGAGCGCAGATAATTCGGAGGGTTGCAGGAGGTTACAGAGATGGGGAGGGACGAGGCCATGGAGGGATGAGAGTTTTGAAATCGAGGCTCTGCCGGACCAGGAGCCAATGTCGGTCAGCGAGCACAGGGGCGATGGGCGAACGGGACACTTGGTGCGAGTTAGGACACGGGCAGCAGAGCTTTGGAGGAGCTGAGATTTACGAAGATTTATGAAGGATGAAAGGTGGGAGGCCGGCAGAGAAGCCAATCGCTCTGGTTGAATCCCAAGACCTGGGCGACGAGCAGCATGCAGTTTGGCACTGATTGAGTTAATTCCTGATTGCTCATGCGTGTCCTGCACCAGAACAGAGAGCTAAACAAGCCAGGGGAGCAAAGGCACAGGATGCAACAATCAAATCAGAGGAGGGAGATGGGATAAACAATTCATTTGTAGAATTCTAGATTGCCGCAACAGAGTCTGACTGTGACTGAGCGCGGTCCCAAAGTCAGTTTCAATTATTCCCAAGCAATAACTAGGAAAGCCTTAAGTTTGCTTCCACCTAACCTTTCTTTCCCCACTAGACCATGTGAGCTGTTTCTGAACTGCAGATGGAGCTCGGTGTAGAGTAAGATCTCATAGTCAAAGAATCCCAGACATCCATCTGCCAATGTTTCATTGATGTTTCAAAATTCAATATCCTCGGATCTCTGTCAATGTCAAACCACCTCAACTCTTATTGCCACAGGCAATATTCATTAAGGGTGAAGTTCTGAAGAAAAACCCTCCCGCAGAAACGCTAAGTTGTCTTTTCTCTTTTCAGGCGCTGCTGTGTATTTCCAGCATCATCCATTTCAGATTTTTAAATATACTACTGATGCGGCGCTTACCGGTTCCTCAATCACGCTGCAATGTCTATCAAACAACGCATCGACACTGCCCATGGGAACAGTTCTGAGAGAAAATGTCTAATAAAATGTTACATAGCTGCACCTGTTGTTGCTAACTGGATAAATGCACCTCCTGGTGTGACACCGAGAGCACGAAAGAAAGAAAGACTTGCATTTATATAGCGCCTTTCATGACCTCAGGATGCCCCAAAGCGCTCATGGAATTGAAGGCAAATTTTTGACCTGGTTTGGAAATTGGCTGAGCGGCAGGAGTAGGGATAATGGGCAGGCACTCTAATTGGCAGGACTAGTGACTAGTGGGACTGGATTTTAACAGCCCTGAGGAGGCGGGTTTGGAGGCGGGACTGCTGGGAAAATGGAAAAAATTGGGAGCGGGTCCCAAGCCCGCTCCCAACCCGCCTCCGAACCATCTTCCCAGGAGGTGGGTCCCCGACTCGCGCAGGGACCCGTTGTGAAGGAATTCTACCTTTTAACCTTTTTAGAAAAATACACTATATAGCCTTTTTAGAAAAATACACTACCTTATGAAAGAATTCTGGCCTTGTTGAGATAATGACGAAGGAGCAGCGCTCCGAAAGCTTGTGATTTCAAATAAAGCTGTTGGACTATAACCTGGTGTTGTGCGACTTCTCACATTTGTTGAGATAAGACAGTTGTTGACCCTGAAGAGTACCTTATAAGGAACTCTACCTTATAATTTCTTTAAAACATGACAAACTGGGTTTGGAAATTTAGAAAGCTAACTATGAAATAGCTATGAAAAAATTCTGGCTATTGAAACAGGACAAGTTGTTGACCCTGAATAAGTACCCTTATTAAAACAGAAGAATGGTCAACCCTGGATAAATGATCTTGATTAAACGTCTTCCATTCTTTGTACCTCGGGGATTGAAGGTAATTTCTACTTTGATAATTGATGGATATCCTGTATAGAAAATTTTAAGAACTGTAATACGGTAGCGAAGATAAGACTTAAAAGTAAGATTCTCTGTTAAAAATAAGATCGGTTTTTTTCTCTTTTTAGAACTGTTAACATTGCGATTGACTGATTCACCAACTGTAAATTGCATGTCCGTTCTTTTAATAAATCTGTATATATTTTTAGAATTGTCTCACATAAGTCTTCTGTATCAATAACTCGCAAACCCAATCTCTGTACAGTCTTTGGTGAAGAGGTACATTTCTGAGGGGAGATTTCCAGACCCTTATAATATCCGGGACGTTACAGTCTGGCTAAACTTAATAAAAGTGCTATCTGGAGGACGGTAACATTCTCGGGTTGCTCCTTTCCTTTAGGGAGAGATAGTCTGGACCTTTAGACCCAGTTAAGCGTCTTTAGGATTCGGCTACCTCAAGCTTGAGTTGAAAGTGAGCATCTGAGAAATACGCCTGATCCGGGATAGTCCCAAAGGGGCTAGGAGAAGTAACTATCCTTTCGCCATCTCCTAGCAGCGGGAAGGAGATTAGAGCCAATTAACTGCCTGTTAGCAGGTAGTTAACAGGCAGTTAAGAGGCTTTTCACCATTTTCCGCCTGCTGATGTGGCCTTCCCGAGGGCGGGAAACCCTGCTAGGGTCAGCGAGGTGAGCTATGGGTCTGCTGCAGTGTAAGTGTGCAAATGACAGCTGCAGAGGTAGTGTGATGGGTACAATGGTGCACAGGTAAGTATGACAGGTGAGAGAATGTAGTGAGAAATACTTTTATTCTGTTTATATGTATCTGCAGGTGACAAGATTTGATGTTTCTGTGAAGCCTCATCT
Source organism: Squalus acanthias (assembly GCA_030390025.1). Classification (NCBI taxonomy): domain Eukaryota; kingdom Metazoa; phylum Chordata; class Chondrichthyes; order Squaliformes; family Squalidae; genus Squalus; species Squalus acanthias. Next base: position 13,159,329 of record CM059426.1, read on the forward strand.
GATCGGGAGAATTGACAGATGGCTTCTGCAATCTCACATGCAGCTGCCATCTGTTTTCTCCTAAGGAGAGAGTCATTGGTGAGCCCGGGAGCAAGGGCTCACCTTTGGACAGTGATTGTCAGTGTGTGACAGCACCTCAATGCTGTCAAACACTGACAATTCATCTGTCAAAAAATTATGGGGCCTGTCCCTTTAAGAAAACCGGTAGATAAAGCGTCATGCACTGACGTCATCTGACACCGGCTTTCCCTTAATTGGCCGGCAAGCCCGCAGAGCGGGCTTAACAATGCCAATCAAGGGAAAATAGCGTCTGTTGGTCAGACGTCGCTGGGGGCGGGACTAGAACCCGGAAACCAGCAGTCCCGCCCCCAACGCGCCTCCTCAGGTAAGATCGCGGCCGTTGTGCCGCACAGATCTGTGTTGGGTCTCAACTATTCACGGTATTTATTAATGACTAAAATGACAGGATAGAGAGCCACATATCCAATTTGCCGATGACACAAAGATAGGCGGCATTGTAAGCAGTGTAGATGGAAGCATAAAATTACAAACAGGTATTAATAGATTAAGCGAATGGGCAAAACTGTGGCAAATGGATTTTAATGTAGGCAAATGTGAGGTCATCCGCTTTGGACCCAAAAAGGATAGAACAGGGTACTTTCTAAATGGTGAAAAGCTAAAAACAGTGGATGTCCAAAGAGACTGGGGGGGTCCAGGTACATGGATCATTAAAATGTCAAGAACAGGTACAGAAAATAATCAAAAAGGCTAATGAAATGCTGGCCTTTCTATCTAGAGGACTAGAATACAAGGGGGTAGAAGTTATGCTGCAGCTGCACAAAACCCTGGTTAGACCACACCTGGAGCACTGTGAGCAGTTCTGGGCACCACACCTTAGGAAGGATATATTGGCCTTGGAGGGAGTGCAGCGTAGGTTTACCAGAATGATACCCGGACTCCAAGGGTTAAATTACGAGGAGAGATTACGCAAACTAGGGTTGTATTCCCTGGAATTTAAAAGGTTAAGGGGTGATCTGATCGAGGTTTTCAGGATATTGGGCCTGAATTTGCGGTCGGAGGCTTCCCGCTGGGGGAAATGACTCAGATCCGCAAATAAAGTCCGTGCCTCCCTTCAGCCTCGGGATCCACGGAGACTCGCGCTCCTGGGCCTCTACGGGAACGCCCGGGTAAAAGCCCTCATATCTCAGGGGCGCACGCGGTTCGCAAGCGCCCCTGGGATCACGCGGGCCGGCCCAACCACTAAAAGATGGGGAGCCGCATTCATGCTTATGGGAGTTCCATTTTCGTACGGCATCCCCATAAGCATGAATGGGGATCACATAACCTAAACTTATTTTACAGGTTTTTTTATGTAAAAAATTATTTTTATGTTCATTTAAACTCTGACGCTGGTAAAAGCAGGCCTTACGCCTGAATTTCACGGCCAATCGCTGGGCAGTCTCTCCACCCGCGGACGCCCTTTTCCCGGGGATGCGTTGGATCTGCTTTGACAGATCGCAAGTTCCGGGTTTTCGCGCATGCGCTTTGCGCGCATAAACCTGGAAGTTGTGGGGCCCTTACGGGCGCGTACGCACTGCATACGCAACCATAGGCCCCGGAAAATCAAGGCCATTATGGGCAACTGATAGGGTAGATAGAAAGAAAATATTTCCGCTTTTTAGGGAGTCTAGGACTAGGGGGCATTAGAGCCAGGCCTTTCAGGGGTGAAGTTAGGAAACACTTCTAAAAGAAAGAAAATCTTGCATTTCTATAGCGCCTTTCATGACCACCGGACGTCTGAAAGTGCTTTACAGCCAATGAAGTACTTTTGAAGTGGAGTCACTGTTGTAATGTAGGAAGCGCGGCAGCCAATTTGTGCACAGCAAGCTCCCACAAACAGCAATGTGATAATGACCAGATAATCTGTTTTTCTTATGTTGACTGAGGGATATATATTGGCCTGGACACTGGGGATAACTCCCCTGCTCTTCTTCGAAATAGTGGCATCGGATCTTTTTTACATCCACCTGAGGGGGCAGACAGGAACTCGGTTTAACGTCTCATCCGGAAGATGGAAAGGGTGGTAGAAGTTTGAAACTCTCTTCCGCAAATGACAATTGATGCTAGATCAATTGTTAATTTTAAATCTGAGTTGATAGATTTATGTTAACCAAAGGTATTAAGGGGTATGGGCCAAAGGCAGGTATACGGAGTTAGGTCACAGATCAGCCATGATCTCATTGAATGGCGGTAACAGGCTCGAGGGGATAAATGGCCTCCTCCTGTTCCTATGTTTCTATGTTTACCAGTGAAATACTTTTGATGTGTAGTCACGATTGTAATGTAGGAAATGCGGTAGCCATTTTGTGCATAGCCAGGTCCCACAAACAGCAACGATATAATGACAAGATAAAGTGTTTTAGTGATGTTGCTTTGAGGGATAAATGTTGCCCAGATCACCGGGGAGAACTCCCCTGCTCTTCTTCAAAATATTGCCATGGGATCTTTTATGTCCACCTGAGAGAGCAGACGGGGCCTCGGTTTAACGTCTCATCTGAAAGACGGCACCTCCGACAGTGCAGTGCTCCCTCAGCACTGCACTGGAGGGTCAGCTTAGATTTTTTGCTCAAGTCCTTGGACCCACAACCTTCTACAAGAGTGCTACCCACTGAACCACGGCTGACACTATTAAAGGGATTGATTCCTCATCCGTGTTGTGTTACCCACTGTCAGTCGGGGCAGTAACTGGAGGGGGCATCTGTCCGCAGGGACCAAGGGCAGGGAAAAGAATCAGCCAGGGTTTGTTCTCCTGATTGCTGTCCAGTGACTCCTGTTGGCAACTGAGAGCATCAGGTGAAGAGGACAAGACCAGGCATTTAGCTGGGATGACCCTCCGTGTTTCAGTAGCCTACCCAACAACTACTTGGGCACAACACTGATGAGCAACTGATGCCCAGGAAACTGTTACCTAATCCTCCACCCCCTCCCCAGGCATGAGTTAGTGACTTCAGAAGAGAAGGGCAGAAAACTGGAAGAGAGAAAGAAAAACATTCAGCTGGCATTTTCACTCAGAACTGTTCCCCTGGGTGTTAACTTTACAAAGATTGTTTTCTGTACTAGCATTTAATTGCAATGTTACCAGTCAGCTACCTGGGTCTGGAACACAGCAGCTCACAGCATAAGGCATCAGGAGACAAAATCCCTTTTTGCCACAGGTACACCTCCAGGCCTCTTAATTTCTAATTGCCTTTTGTCACATTTTGGCATGTGTTTCCGCGCAACATTTTTTCGTGGAGCAGATTGAACTTTCCGATCCTTAGGCTGAAAGATGTCATTGCTCGGAAAGAAACACTCTCCCGCTGTGTACAACTGCACTCAGGAACAAGTACACAAGTAGCATGGGGACCTTCGGAGTCAGAAGGTTGTAGATTCAAGTCCCACTCCAGAGACTTGAGCACAAAAATCTAAGCTGACACTCCAGTGCAGTACTGAGGGAGTGTTGCACTGTCGGAGGTGCCGTCTTTCGGATGAGACGTTAAACCGAGGCCCCGTCTGCTCTCTCAGGTGGACGTAAAAGATCCCATGGCCACTATTTCGAAGAAGAGCAGGGGAGTTATCCCCGGTGTCTTGGGCAATATTTATCCCTCAACCAACATAACAAAAACAGATTATCAGGTCATTATCACAGTGCTGTTTGTGGGACCTTGCTGTGCGCAAATTGGCTGCCGCATTTCCCACATTACAACAGTGACTCCACTTTAAAAGTATTTCATTGACTGTAAAGCGCTTTGAGACATCCAGTGGTTGTGAAAGGCGCTATATAAATGCAAGTCTTTCTTTCAAACTCTTGCTTCAAGCCCAACCTCAGATGAACACCTCCTGTTGCACAAGATTAGTATTTCGAACAAATTTCTAACATTTTCCAATTTAATTTCCACCCTTCATGTTTCAGATCCATCCATGATTGGATTAGGCACTTTATAGCCTTCTGGACTCAACACTGAGTTCAACAATTTCAGACCATAAACACTGCTCCCATTTTTTGGGACAGCAGGTGCTGGTAATGGTTCTGCTGTTTCCATTTACACCTCGTCTGGACCCATCTTTTGTTTCTTTATTTGTCCCATTACCACCCCCTTTTGCCTCGCACCATCATCCCTCAGATAATCATTCCTGCCCTCCACCCTATCACTGACCTTCCCTTTCGTTCTTCCCTCCCCGCCTCCCCTTTCCCTGCCTCTGTAATTTGCCAGTTCTTACGTAACTTCATCGACCTGAATCGTTAACTCTGTTTCTCTCTCCACAGATGCTGACTGATGTGCTGAGTGTGTCCAGCATTTTCTGTTTTTATTTCAGATTTCCAGTATTTTGCCTTTTGTATCAGTATTTCTAATTTGCACATCAGGTATTCTTGTGGCCTCTGCGTGTGAGACTGCACATTTAGTGCTATTTGGCACCAAAATATTGGCACTTGTTTCCTGCACACGAAAGCCAGCAGGAATTTTTTTTTAAGTCATTCTTGGGATGTGGGCGTCGCTGGCCAGGCCAACATTTATTACCCATCCCTAGTTGCCCTTGAGAAGGTGGTGGCGAGCCGCCTTCTTGAACCGCTGCAGTCCGTGTGGTGAAGGTGCTCCCACAGCGCTGTTCCAGGATTTTGACCCAGCGACGATGAAGGAAAGGCGATATATTTCCAGGTTGGGATGGTGTGTGACTTGGAGGGGACCTTGGAGGTGGTGGCGTTCCCATGCGCCTGCTGCCCTTGTCCTTCTAGGCGGTGGAGTTAATGGGTTGGGGAGGTAGACTGGGACTAAACATAATGAAACCTAGGGATTCCGCCTATAGAAGCTCATCCCTCTAGTTCATTATCGTAACACCCCAGTGCACAGTCAACCAAAACTGTAGATTTAAGGAAGGCCTTGTAGCCTCAGTGACTGAACCTACAGTACGCAATGCTCGGTTTTATCATTTCTGCAATATTTGTCACACTAGTAATGGTACTGGGCGGGACTGCTTCATAGGTACAGTAGTGCAGTGGTTGGGGTACTGGACTAGCAACTTAGAGTTCATGAATGTAAATCCTGCCATGTTATGAAATTAGGTGCGGTAAATCTGCTCATTTGTAGGATAATACCAGGACAAAATGGCCATTAAAGGCATCAGCTTGTGATACAAAATCCCAAATGGTTCACTCATGTTTTTCGGGAGAAGGGAACCTGCCACCCCGACTCAGTCAGGCCTAGTGTAGACCATGTGGTTGACAATTATTAATGTCCATTAAAGTGGCTTAGTGAGTCATTCAGTTGTGACTTGCCACTAACAAGGCGAGTAGGGATGGGCACTCAATGGGGCACTGCCTACATCCAGAGACCAAATATAAATCAGTGTGCCTGGCAGCACTGTCCTCACTGTTGCTCCATTGGTTGGACCTCTCCAACTCCTGGAAGAGCTCTTTTGCTTCTCGTGTCTCCTTTATCCTGTTTCAACAAATTCTTCTACTCCATCTAGACTTCTCTCACTTGCTTTTCATTCAGTTTTAATATTTTCTTTCTTTGTTTGTTTCTTTCTTTCTTTGTCTTTCTTTCTTTCTCTCCTTCTTTCTTTCTCTCCTTTCTATTTCTCCTTCTTTCTTTCTTTCGTCCTTTCTTTGTCTTTCTTCATTGTCTTTCTTTATCTCCTTTCATTCTATCTCTCCTTTCTTTTTTCTTTCTGTCTTTCTTTCTCTCTTTCTTTCTGTTTTTCTTTCTCTCCTTTCTTTCTTTCTATCTCTCCTTCTTCCTCTTTTTTTTCTGTCTTTCTTTCTTCATGGCAAATTTCCACAAGCAGCAATGGGCGGAATGACGAGTTATTTTGTGTTTGGGTAGTGTGGGTTGAGGGAAAGAATCTCGACCCTGACACTGGGAGAGCTTCCTGCACTTGTTTGCAAATTATACCAGGGGATCTCAAACATCCGCCTGAACTCGTACAACAGGCCGATTGGGTTGTCAAGTTAACAATTTGCCCAAGGGCGACAATGCGGCATTCCCTCAAGTGAAAGGACTGCAAATATTAGTTATTTGCAAACAAAAACTAACAACCTGACATAGAATGGATTGAAAAATTAATCTGAATTAATGGTTGGACGACTTCCCAACACAGTGGCAGGTCTGAGAATCGGATACATGTAATTTAAAAAAGCCCTCATTTATATTCGTTACATAAATTTATGGCAGTGTGTATGGACTAATACAGGAAGGCTTATTCAAGTAGGATTCTAATAAAAGTGAAATTAGAAACACCAACATTTGCCTCAGTCCAAATTTCTTGATTTAGCTCACCGTAATAATCTTTATGTAAGAGGTGTATTAATGATTAGCGGATCACAGAAGGATTAAGACACGTCTGTAACTTGCTACAAAGATAGGAATTTTTCGGGCCAGGAAAAGGTCATTAGCAGCAATAAGCCTTGTTCACAGATCAATTGCCCCACTTGCTTTCACGCTAAATCCCTCCATCCCATCTCCAGAAACGTACCTAATTGCCTTTGGAACCCCATCTCCACTGTCCACTTCAGTGGCCAACCCTGGTAACAGTAATGTGGCAGCAAGATTCACATGCTTCTGCAGCAAGACTGCACCCCTCATAGCTGCACAGGAGTATTTTAAGACAAAAATTTTGTCACCGATCCACATAAGGATAAATTAGTGCATGTGATCAAAAGCTTGGTCACAGAGGTAGGTTTTAAGGAGCGTCTTAAAGAAGGAAAGAGAGGTAGCGAGGCGGAGAGGTTTAGGCAGGGAATTCCAGAGCTTAGGGCCCAGGCAATAGAAGGCACGGCCACCAAAGGTTGAGCGATTATACTCAGGGATGCTCAAGAGGGCAGAATTAGAGGAGCGCAGATATCTCGGGAGGTTGTGGGGCTGGAGAAGATTACAGAGATAGGGAGGGGGCGAGGCCATGGAGGGATTTGAAAACAAGGATGAGAATTTTGAAATCGAGGCGCTGCTTAACCGGGAGCCAATGTAGGTCAGCGAGCACAGGGGTGATGGGCGAACGGGACTTGGTGCGAGTTAGGACAGGGGCAGCCGAGTTTTGAATGACCTCAAGTTTACATAGGGTGGAATGTGGGAGGCCAGCCAGGAGTGCGTTGGAATAGTCAAGCCTAGAGGTAACAAAGGCATGGATGAGGGTTTCAGCAGCGGATGAGCTGAGGCAAGGGTGGAGACGGGCGATGTTACGGAGGTGGAAGTAGGCGGTCTTTGTTATGCTGCGGATATGTGGTCGGAAGCTCATTTCAGGGTCAAATATGACACCAAGGTTGTGAACAGTGTGGTTCAGCCTCAGACAGATGTTAGGGAGAGGGATGGAGTCAGTGGCTAGGGAACGGAGTTTGTGGCGGGGACTGAAAACAATGGCTTTGGTCTTCCCAATATTTAACTGGGGAAAATTTTTGCTCATCCAGAACTGGATGTCGGACAAGCAGACTGACAATTTAGACACCGTGGAGGGGTCGAGAGAAGAAGTAGTGAGGTAGAGCTGGGTGTCATTGCAATACCAGGCATGTTACACTAGTTCTTAAGGATAAGGCAAATTGAACAACAGAGCTGAAAACAGGAAATGCTGGAACTACTCAGCAGATCAGGCAGCATCTGCAGAGAGAGAAACAGAGTTAACGTTTCAGGTCAATGACCTTTCATCAGAACTGGAGAAGGTTGGAGCTGTAACCGGTTTTAAGCAGGTGCAGAGGCAGGGAAAGGCGGGAGGAGAGGAAAGAACAAAACAGAAGGTCTGTGATAGGTTGGAAGACAGGAGAGGTTAAATGACAAAAGGATGATGGTGCAAGGCAAAAGGAGATGGTAATGGGACAAGTAAAGGAACAAAAGATGGGTGCAGAAGTGACACCTCTAGCGGGTGGGAATAGCAGAATCAGCACCTGCTGTCTGAAAAATAAGGGGCAGAGGTTATGATCTGAAATTGTTGAACTCAATGTTGAGCCTGGAAGGAAGTGCCGAATCGTAAGATGAGGTGCTGTTCCCCAAGCTTACGTGGAGCTTCATTGGAACAGTGTAAGAGACCAAGAACAATAGAACTGAGTGTGAGTCACACGGTACAATATCTCCAGTGCGCGTCACAGGGTACAATGGAGGGAATCCTCCTCTATGATCCCACCCAAAAATCAGGTGGGATGGCAGTGGGGAATCTCAAGATATTCAGGAGGTTCGGCCGACCATCGCTTCACCTGACGGCCATGATGTTCCTCCACACCAGGCCTGTCGCTGCTCTCTCCTTCCCCACCCTCTGCATGTAAATGGAGGTGGGGGTGCAGGGCCCTGGGGTCCTGGGTGATTTTCAGCTCTCCGCCACGCTTACTACAGCTTCCTTGGGCTGCCAAGCGGAAGAAGGTGGTAGGTTCCTGGCAGTGAGGTTAAATACCCTGAATGAGGGAGAAAGAGGATCCAAACGACTCCAGAGATTTACCTCCTGAAGGACTCGGTCTCAACCAACACCTAAAGTGGAAGGACTCCTACTGATCTTCAGGGTGCTCCAGCCCCTTTAAGTCCCTCGTTGGATCTTGAGGTATTGCAGCGCATGCCCACTGCATTGGAGTTTCCTGCCGGGCACTGGAAGGCTCCATCTTGACGGTGGGAATCCTGTCTGGAGCTGGGACACTTGGAGCTTTCAAGACAGAGATCGACAGATTTTTGTCAGGTAAGGGTATCAAGGGATATGGAGCTAAGGCGGGTAAATGGAGTTAAGGCACAGATCAGCCATGATCTAATTGATTGGCAGAGCAGGCCAGAGGGGCTGAGTGGCCTACTCCTGTTCCTATGGAGCCTACCATGCATGTCTAATGAGCCCTGGTCCAGGAAAATGGGTCAGGGCCGGGGATGGACACAGAAGGGTGGGTGGAAGTACCGCCCCAGCAAAACTCAGGCCCGAAGAGGAAAGTCCAGGCCAATATCTGCAGTGAATCACGTAGTACTAATCTAGTGTGAGTCACGTACACTAACCCTGCAAGTGGTGTACATCCTTTGCATTATTTGAAGATTAACGCTGCAGTTTGAGTCACATAGTCCAAAATCCCTGCACTATGTGTCACCTAGTTAGATCTGGAGGGGGAGGGGGAACAGCCAGTTGTCGTGATACATGTTGGTACCAACGACGTAGCTAAAAAAAGGGAAGAGGTCCTACAAGTAGAATTTAGGGAGTTAGGAGCCAAGCTAAAAAGTAGGACCTCGAAGGTAGTAATCTCTGGATTACTACCAGTGCCACGTGCTAGTAAGAGTACAGAGAACAGGATAGTTAGGCTAAATACGTGGCTTGAGCAGTGGTGTAAGAGGGAGGGTTTTAAATTTTTGAGGCATTGGAACCAGTTTTGTGGTAGGTGTGACCTATACAAAAGGGACGGTCTACACCTGTGCAAAGATGGAACTGATGTTCTCGGGGTAATTTTTGATAAAGCAGTTCGGGAGCATTTAAACTAGTATGGCAGGGGGCTAGAAACCTATGTAGTGAAATAGAGGAAAGTGAAAGGCAGACAGAAATAAATGGTAAAAGGGTGAGGAACAAAAAACAAAGGGCCAAACTAATTCATAAAAAATGTGAGCATAAAAAAAGCCTGAGGGTTTTATACCTTAATGCGAGAAGCATCAGGAACAAGGTAGATGAATTAGCTGTGGAAATAGAGGTTAATAATTATGATCTAATTGGGATTACGGAAACATGGTTGCAGGGTGAGCAGGGCTGGGAGCTTAACATACAGGGGTATTCAGTATTTAGGAAGGGTCGACAAAAAAGAAAGGGAGGAGGGGTAGCATTGCTGGTAAAAGAGGGGATAAATGCAATTGAAAGGAAGGATATTAACTCAGTTAATACAGAATCTATATGGGTGGAGCTAAGAAATAGCGAGGGGCGAAAAACATTAATAGGAGTGGTATATAGGCCTCCAAATAGTAAAATAGAGGTTGGGGAGGGCATCACGAGGGAAATTAGAGAAGCGTGCAATAAGAGCACAGCTGTCATCATAGGTGACTTTAACTTACATATAGATTGGACTAGCCTAATCAGTAAAAATAATGAGGAGGAGGAATTCCTTGAGTGTTTAAGGGATGGTTATCTGGATCAATATGTCGAGGAACCAACTCGGGAACAGGCTATATTGGACTGGGTACTGTGCAATGAGAAGGGACTAATTTGTAATCTTGTTGTACGGGGACCCTTGGGTCAGAGCGATCATAACATGATCGATTTCTCACTCGAAATGGAGAGTGAAGAAATTGACTCAGAGACTAAGGTCCTGAATTTAAACAAGGGGAATTATGATGCCATTAGACGGGAACTGAGTAGGTCTGATTGGACAACGTTCCTGGGAGGACTGGAGGTAGATAAACAATGGCAAGCATTTAAAGATAGAATGACAAAATTGCAAAAATTGTTTATACCAATCTGGCATAAAAGGAAATCTAAAAAGGTGACTCAACCGTGGATAACAGGGGAAATTAGAGACAGCATAAAATCCAAAGATAGGGCGTATAAAATAGCCAAAAAAAGCGCCAGAGCGGAAGATTGGGAACAGTTTAAGATAGAGCAAAGGAGGACAAAGGGCTTAATCAAGAGGGGCAAAATAGCTTACGAAAGCAAGCTGGCGGAAAATATAAAAACTAACTCCAAAAGCTTTTATAAGTATATCAAGAGGAAAAGACTGGTGAAAACCAAAGTTGGTCCATTGCAGTCAGATACGGGAGAATATATAACGGGAAATAAGGAAATGGCAGACCAACTAAATGCATACTTTGGGTCAGTCTTTACGAAGGAAGACACAAAAAACCTCCCTGGGATATCGGGAAAAATAGGGACATTGGCAAAGGAGGAACTGACGCAAATCAATATCTCTAAGGATATGGTGTTAAGGAAGCTAAAGGGATTGAAGGCGGACAAATCCCCAGGGCCTGATAACATGCATCCTAGGGTACTGAAGGAGGTGGCCCTAGAGATAGCGGATGCACTAAGTATGATTTTTCAGAATTCATTAGACTCGGGAACAGTGCCCATGGATTGGAGGGTAGCTAACGTTACCCCACTATTCAAAAAGGGGGGAAGGGAAAAAGCAGGTAATTACAGACCTGTAAGCCTTACATCAGTTGTGGGCAAAATGCTGGAGTCCATCATTAAGGATGAAATAGCGGAGCACTTAGCAAATGGGGACAGGATAGGACAGAGTCAACATGGATTTACAAAGGGTAAATCGTGCTTGACTAATCTATTGGAATTTTTTGAGGGAGTAACTGGTAAAATAGATGGGGGAGAGCCAGTAGATGTGGTGTACCTGGACTTCCAAAAGGCCTTCGACAAGGTCCCACATAAAAGATTAGCATGGAAAATTGAAGCTCATGGGATAAAGGGGAAAGTATTGATGTGGATAGAGAACTGGCTGTCAGATAGAAAACAGAGAGTTGGAATAAACGGCTCATTTTCTGAATGGCAGGCAGTAACAAGTGGGGTACCACAGGGATCTGTACTGGGTCCCCAGCTGTTCACAATTTACATTAATGACCTGGATCAGGGAGTCGGATGCAGCATTTCCAAATTTGCAGACGACACTAAACTAGGAGGGGGGGTGGGCTCAGAGGAGGAGACCAGGAAGCTCCAGAGCGATTTGGACAGACTGGGTGATTGGGCGGATAAATGGCAGATGCACTATAATGTGGACAAGTGCGAAGTTATCCACCTTGGGTGCAGGAACGGGAGGGCAAATTATTATTTAAATGGCAATAAATTGGGAAATCAGAAATCAGAAAGAACCTGCAAAGTGCTGCTCAGTATCCAAAACTCCTCAACACAGTTTTGAATATCTCCTGCAGTCTCTCTCTCTCACTCAGAATGCGTGGTGCAAAAATTTCGCCGACAAAAAAAGGCAGGAAGTGGTCGCCTTTAAATAGCGCTCCCCCAGTCCCTTCCCGACTGCAAAACGCTCCCCTCAACCTGTCGTTGCTAGCAGCAGGCAGTAAGACAGGGGGCGCCACTCAATATCCGGTCCGGGGCGCTACTGGGGCGTTGCACTCTCGACTGACGTCACGATCTGCCGGCGCAGGAGATCGTGGTGGTAGTGTTTAGCGCCGCCACAAAACATCGCCGCGCACGGGCGCTAGTTGCTTTGCGCCCCATTAGCGCCCTCTTAAGGCGCTAACGGGAGTCGCAAACCAACCAAATTTTCCCCCCTATATATCTTGGGTGAATGGGTAAAAAGTGATTCTTCGCACCATGTGCAGGTTCTGTAACACAGCCAGGTCTCTGAGTCAAGGGCAGTAGCACAGTTAGACAGTGCTGAGCTAAAGAGCCGTAAGCAAGAACTCAGAGGGTATGGGGTGATGAGGGGGGCAGTGAGGCGCGATGAGATAAAGGGGAAGTGACCTGAAATGGACGTTGCGATTGAAACGTGCTCCCAAAGACATCTTCCCAAAGACGAATCGCAATTGGGCCTCCAGCCTCGTATGCATAAGACTTGCGAGTCAATCGGGCCAGCACACTACTGCCTTGGATGCCCTTAGCAAAGCTGTATGCTAAAGGGGTGCAGGAGTTCCTTGCCCCTGGTCTTGTTAAGGGAGGAGATGTGGTATATACATTGTACAACATTATTCCTGTACTTGTTGACAGAGGGGGGGAAAGGAGACCATGTGATTGAACCAAAATGGGCTGGATATTTCGCCAGGCATAAATGAAGGGGCGGGTGGGGGGGGCGCGGGGCGAGGTGGTAGCAGGGATCCAGATTCCCCTCCCGTTCGTCACGTGTCTGGCATTATAGATATCAGCTGTGGCTCAGTTGGCAGCAATCTCACCTCCTGAGTCAGAAGGTTGTAGGTTCATAGCCCCACGACAGAGACCTGAGTACAATATCCAGACTGACACTCCAGTGCTGCACTATCGGAGGTGCCATCTTTCAGATGAGACGTTAAACCAAGGCCCCGTCTGCTCTCTCAGATGGACGTAAAAGATCCCACAGCACTATTTCGAAGAAGAGCAGGGGAGTTCTCCCTGGTGTCCTGGCCAATATTTATCCCTCAACTAATATCACTAAAAAACAGATTAGCTGGTCATTATCACAATGCTGTTTGTGGGATCTTGCTGTGCGCAAATTGGCTGCCACGTTTCCTACATTACAACAGTGACTCCACTTCAAAAAGTATTTCATTGTGTGTAAAATGCTTTGAGTCATCCTGAGGTTGTTAAAGGCGCTATAGAAATCCAAATCTCTCTTTCTCTCTTTTGCAAAGCCAAACGAGATGAGGATGTTTGGCCTCTGTGGACCCTACCTCACCGGTAGTGCATGTACCCACCGAGCCATTGCTGGGGGTCAGTGCTGTGGGCGGATCCTGAACACAGTTTCCCTTCACAAAATCGCAGTGTTCCCCATATTGTTCACAGTGTTCACACCTCCCAAACAAGCGACTTCCACAAACTAGAATCCCAAGGGCAGCAGGTGCATGGCAACACCATCATCTCCAACTTCCCCTCCAAATCACTCACCATCCCGATTTGGATGTGTATCGCTGGAGTCAAAATCGTGGAACTCCCCACCTAACAGCTCCTTCACCACACAGACTACAAGCGGTTCGAAAAGAAGGCGGCCACCACCACCTTCTCAAGGGCAACTAGGAATGGGCAATAAATGCTGGCCTTGCCAGCGATGAGCAAATCCCGAGAATGAATAATAAAAATAATATATGCGGATACAATTTCATTTGAACTTGGCTCCGTGCACCAGAGAGCTTGGCTGCTTTCAAAGGCACATTTCTACTTGAAGGTGAATAGCTGGTAAGTGAATTTTCTTGATAAGTGTAAAAAAAAGCCTATGCAAATAGACTGTATACTTAAGAGGATTGTGCTGAGGTCTTCCTATTACATTCAAAGCACACTTTAAGACAAGATCCTGTTTAGCATTCAAATCTTCATGGTTTAAAAACCACAGGTAATTGACTGTGTCCCTGGATATAAGATACATGCTCATCTCAACGAAAATGGAATATGTGTTAGAGCAGAGGACATTTTTGCTCCAGTGCATGCACGTTATTGAGCAAGGAGGATCCAAGCCCGAAATTGAGCTGATCATGAGCAGAGCCTGAACAAGTCAAGAAAAATTATTTTTAAAACAAATTACACTTGGGATTTGGGTGTCGTTGATAAGGCCGGCATTTATTGCCCATCCCTAGTTGCCCTGAGAAGGTGGAGGTGGGCTGCCTTCTTGAACCCACTGTGCAGCAGTTTCGATACAACTGAGTGCCCACTTCAGAGGGCAGTTAAGGGTCAGTCACGTTGGTGTGGGGCTGGAGTCATATATACGCCAAACCAGGCAAGGACAGCAGGCTTCCTTCCAGAAAGGACTTTAGTGAACCGGTTGGGTTTTATCGACAATATGACAGCTTCATGGCCACTTTTACTGCTACCAGCATATTGTCAGAATATTCTCAAACTGCATGGTGAGATTTGAACTCACATTCAACAGGATTATTAGTCTAGGCCAGTGGATTACTAATCTAATAACATAACCATTATACTCATGTACCCTGTAGCACCTTATCACGTGATTGAAACATCTCAAACCATTATGCACAGTGGACTGCATTTGGAGTGCAGTGACTGTTCCGATGTCGGTATGACTCCATTTGAAGACTGCCACGTTGATTGAAGTGAGGATCCGTCCACGTACAGATACATTGATTGGACCATGAGGTCCTACAAATACATCTGTATTGATCCAACGAAGAGTGTGTCCAAGCAGAGCCGCGTTAATAGAGCCAATAGCTTCTCCAAATACAACTATATTAATCGAGCCAGGAGCCTGTCCAAATACAGCCGTGCTAAATTGAACCAAGAATCTGTCCAAATATAGCTGCATTGGACAAATTCAGAGCCAATGCAAACATGGCTGTGTTGATGTGAAGGAATTCTACCGTATAACCTTTTTAGAAAAATACACTATATAACCTTTCTGGAAACATACACTATATTGCCTTTTTAGAAAAATACACTACCTTATGAAAGAATTCTGGCCTTGTTGAGATAAGACAGTGGTTGACCCTGAAGAGTACCTTATAAGGAACTCTAACTTATAAATTCTTTAATACATGACAAACTGGGTTTGGAAATTTAGAAAGCTAACTATGAATAGCTATGAAAGAATTCTGGCTATTGAAACAGGACAAGTTGTTGACCCTGAATAAGTAACCTTATTAAAACAGGACAATGGTCAACCCTGGATAAATTATCTTGATTAAACCTCTTAAGCATGACACATGAGGTAAGGGACATCTGCCCTTCACACATATATGGTAAACTCCCAACAATTATTGCTGATGTGGCAGTAAGAATTGCAGAGGTCAACTAAAAGATGATTAGTGATAATTAACTTGGATCAACAGATACCTTATGAAATACAACTGAAAAAGGGTATAAATATTGGAGTCTCGAATGAGATATCAGACTCGCTTTAATCGGGCAAGGCGATTCTCGACTACAGGGGCAGCTCTGTAGTCTTCCATTCTTTGTGCCTCGGGGGTCGAAGGTAATTTGTTAATTGATGGATATCCTGTATGGAACATTTTAAGAACTGTAATACTGTAGCGAAGTTAAGATTTAAAAGTAAGAGTCTCTGTTAAAAAAAAGATTGTGTTTTTTCTCTTTTTAGAACTGTTAACGTTGCGATTGACTGATTCACCAACTGTAAATTGCATGTCGGTTCTTTTAATAAATCTCTATATATTTTTTAGAATTGTCTCACATAAGTCTTCTGTATCAATAACTCGCTAACCCAATCTTTGTACACTCTTTGGTGAAGAGGTACATTTCTGAGGGGAGATCTCCAGACCCTTATAATATCCGGGACGTTACAGTCTGGCTAAACTTAATAAAAGTGCTATCTGGAGGACGGTAACATTCTCGGGTTGCTCCTTTCCTTTAGGGAGAGATAGTCTGGACCTTTAGATCCAGTTAAGCGTCTTTAGGATTCGGCTACCTCAAACTTGAGTTGAAAGTGAGCATCTGAGAAATACGCCTGATCCGGGATAGTCCCAAAGGGGCTAGGACAAGTAACTATCCTTTCATTGATTGAACCAAGTGTTCATCTGTACATGGCTGTTTTAATCCAATGTAGTGTGCCTCAAGGACTGTGCTTGTTACATGGAGTCCGGCAAGATCTGCTAAGTCAGGCAGGACTTTGTGAAATCTATCGACGTCTCTTAAAATCTATACATACCATAGAAAATTCCCTGACTAAAGACTCTGTGAATCAAATGCTGTCCATGAAAAATTAACAACCTAAGCATGGACCTTTATTGCTCAGTGGGTAGCACTCTTGCCTCTGAGTCAGAAGGTTGTGGGTTCAAGTCCCACTCCAGAGACTTGAGCACAAAAATCTAGGCTGACACTCCAGTGCAGTGCTGAGGAGCGCTGCAGTGTGGGAGGTGCTGTTGTTCGGATGAGACGTTAAACTGAGGCCCCGTCTGCTCTCTCAGGTGGACGTAAAAGATCCCATGGCACTATTCGAAGAAGAGCAGGGGAGTTCTCCCCGATGACCTAGCCAATATTTACCCCTCAATCAACATCACTAAAACAGATTATCTGGTCATTATCACATTGCTGTTTAGGGGAGCTTGCTGTGCGCATATTGGCTGCTGCGTTTCCTACATTACCACAGTGACTCTGTGAAGGAAATAGCCATATTCTAAGAAATATATCATCCTATAAACAGATTTGATAATATTAAAACATGACAAACTGGGGTTAAAAATCTAAAAGCCTCAACGACACAAGCCGTAAAACAGAAATACAGGCTTCAGAGATAAAGATCAGTTGTTAACAAAGTTGTAAACATCACAAGCTTTGAAATGGGAAATGTTTGTAAATACAAAGACATGGCCCTATTGAAACAGTAGGCTGGAGGTTCCTCTATGTCTGAACATTGGAACCAACACAATGGAATGACCCAAGTAAAGTGTCAAAATCTAACATGTCGAACAGGTGCACAGAACATTAAAAAAAACAAGTGCCTTTGAAAAAATGACATCAAGTAAAAGAAATACCTGCCGTAAAATAGTTTTATGTTAAACTTAGAACAAGGAAACATGGTTCTTAATATAACCAATTGAAGTAAATAAGAAATGCAAAGAACACCCTAGATGAAGTGTTTTTGAATTACAAATTGTAAAAAGTACCTACAGAGAGACTTTGTAGATATTACATCAATAGATGACACCAAGCAATCACATTGTTTATGTGTTAAACTTGGAACGCAAGGAGACAGGAGTCTGTGTTACAAACAGCAGAGATGATTTAGAAATTCAATAGAAAGACTTCCTAAGAATGGCATCAAATAGATAAATCGATAATAACCATAAAAATGATAAGTTTTTGAAACACCGAAAGGTAGAGACACAAGTCTGGTTGCAACAGTTGAAACGACAGTAAGAATAGAAAATAATTCAATAGAGTATCACTTGAGACAATTAGCTTACATCAGCAGAATACTTGGGGAATACGCCTGATCTGGGGTAGCCCGAAAAGGGCTAGGACTTGTAATTATCCCTTCAACTCCACTTCAAAAAGTACTTCATTGGCTGTAAAGCGCTTTGGGATGCCCTGAGGTTGTGAAAGGCGCTATATATATATTGAAAAATAGGAGAAGGCGTCGGCCATTTGGCCCTTCAAGCCTGCTCCGCCATTCAATATGATCATGGCTGATCCTCTATCTCAATACCATATTCCCGCTCTCTCCCCATACCCCTTGATGCCTTTTGTGTCTAGAAATCTATCTATCTCCTTCTTAAATATATTCAGTGACTTGGCCTCCACAGCCTTCTATGGTAGAGAATTCCATAGGTTCACCACACTCTGAGTGAAGAAATTTCTCCTCATCTCAGTCCTAAATGTCCTACCCCGTATCCTGAGACTGTGACCCCCTCGTTCTAGACCCCCGCAGCCAGGGGAAACATCCTCCCTGCATCCAGTCTGTCCAGCCCTGTCAGAATTTTAAATGTTTCAATGAGATCCCCTCTCATTCTTCTAAACTCTAGTGAATACAGGTCTAGTCGACCCAATCTCTCCGCATACGACAAATGCAAGCCTTTCTTTCTCTAAACTTTCCTTTGTGCTCCTTCAAACCTCCAAATTCATCATCAGACTCATCCTCCCTGCTTTCTCACTGTGCTGAAATGAAGACTCGTGACAACATATCCGACTCTCACTCATTATTGACCATGACCTCAGGAACTTCAATCTCTGAGTAGTTCTCCTTTTCCTCTTACAACCTACAGCTTTATAAACCCCACAATGGTGCCACTTAACCAGGGAACTTCTTGATTTATTTTCTCTTCTCTCTCATTCTTCTCGACTTTAGTGATGTTCTGCACCATCCATCTTGGTTCTTCAGCTGGGTTTCTGAGAATCGCCAGTAAGAAAAACTTGGCCAACGTTAACTGATGTGTAAGCATGTCCGTCCATAAACACCCACTTGATCAAACTAAGAACTCGTCCAACTTGACTATGTCGGTTGAATTGGACTCCGAGGGAGGATGGCCAGACTGATCAGACCAAGACCCTTCAGAATAAAGGGTCGCCCCTTTTAGAACTGAGATGAGGAGGAATTTCTTCTCTCAGAGGGTCGTAAATCTGTGGAATTCTCTGCCCCAGAGAGCCGTGGAGGCTGGGTCATTAAATACATTTAAGGTGGAGATAGATTTTTGCAAGATAAGGGAGTGAAGGGTTATGGGGAGCGGGCGGGGAAGAGACTTTGAGCCCAAGATCAGCCATGATCTTATTGAATGGCGGAGCAGGCTTGAGGGGCCAAGTGGCCTATTCCTGCTCCTATTTCTTATGTTCTTATGTTCTTATGAACCCAACTGTACACCTCCAGACCGATCAAGATTGTATCTATCACACTGAATGACTAGCTTAATATGACAAAACTGAGTCAAGAGACTGAGTTCAAATTTTTAACATAACTATCTTGGGATCTGGGCAGTGCTGGCAATATTGCCCGTGCCGAGTTGCCCTGAGTTTGATACAACTGAATGGCTTGGAAGTACACTTCAGTGGGCAGTTAAGAGCCAGCCACATTGGTGTGGGCCTGGAGTCACATATAGGCCAGAATGGGTAAGAACGGCCGATTTAAGAACATAAGAACATAAGAAATAGAAGCAGGAGTCGGCGATTTGAGTCTTCTACCTCAAATCCACTTTCCTGCATTATCCCCACATTTTTTAAAAATTCGTTCCTGGGATGTGGGCGTCGCTGGCAAGGCCAGAATTTATTGCCCGTCCCTAATTGCCCTTGAGAAGGTGGTGGTGAGCTGCCTTCTTGAACCGCTGCAGTCCGTGTGGTAAAGGTACTCCCACAGTGCTGTTAGGGAGGGAGTTCCAGGATTTTGACCCAGCGACGATGAAGGAACGGCGATGTACTTCCAGGTCAGGATGGTGTGTGACTTGAAGGGGAACTTGGAGGTGGTGGTGTTCCCATGCACCTGCTGCCCTTGTCCTTCTAGGTGGTAGAGGTCGCGGGTTTGGGAGGTGCTGCCGAAGAAACCTCGGTACACATTTCAGTGCAGTACTGAGGGAGTGCGGCACTGTTAGAGGTGCCGACTGCACTGTTAGAGTTGCCCATTTAAGACGGAGATGAGGAGGAATTTCTTCTCTCAGAGGGTCGTGAATCTTTGGAATTCTTTACCCCAGAGAGCTGTGGAAGCTGAGTCATTGAATATATTCAAGGCTGAGACAGACAGATTTTTGAGCAACAGGGGAGTCAAGGGTTATGGGGAGCGGGCAGGAAAGTGGAGTTGAGGCTAAAATCGGATCAGCCATGATCTCATTAAATGGCAGCGCAGGCTCGAGGGGCCGAATGGCCTGCTCCTGCTCCTATTTCTTATGTTATGTTCTTATGACTTTTGGATGAGCCGTTAAACCGAGGCCCTGCCTGCTCTCGCTGGCGGATGTGAAAGATTCCCCTGGCACTATTTGAAGAAGAGCAGGGGAGTTGTACTGGCCAAAATTTATCCCTTAGTCAACACCATCAAATATAGATTAACTGGTCAATATCTCGTTGCTGTTTGTGGGAGCTTGCTGAGCACATATTGGCTGCCTTGTTTCCCGACAAAAACAACAGTGACTACACTTCGAAGGTGATTCATTGGCTGTAAAGTGCTTTGGGATGTCCTGAGGATGCGAAAGGCGATCTATAAATGGGAATTCTTTCTTCCCAGTGTGAACAAGCAAAAGAGATAGCGCAAATCAAGATGATGCATTGGGTGACACGTTTAATTATTGAGCTGGCTGTTACCGCACCATTTCAGCTCATGCTGGATATCCTGGTTAAAGACTGAAACAGTAACATAAAGGCCGGAGTCAGCAGTTGCAGCAAACACCACCGTTAACATCCTGCGGGCTTAATTGCATCGCTAAAGCAGTTTGACATCAAACAGGGATAACATCTTGCAGGTGAAAGGTAAGAAGCTGACAGATCCTCGGCTGAGACAGCAGGACACCTTTTCCTTCTTTGCTGATGTGTTTTTCTTCACTGAGAGACTCTCCCACAGTTTTCCCCCGCCTTTGTGGAGTTTTTGTCTTTGGCTTTTCCCTGAAGCGCTCTTGTCTCTTGCGTGTCACTCTGAGGTTTCAATCAGTTGGGCAGCAACACTGCTTTGTGCTCGTGTAACAGGAGGTCTACGGGCTTCAGGGCCACACAAACTCAGTGTGCCTTTACTCACCCCCTCCCTCAAGTTCAAGGGGAAATTCATTCTGCAGGCAAAGGACCTCCCTGAAAAATGCCTGCCCACATATTTCCTCCCTGTTCCATCACTGATGGTACTGCATTCTCCTGTCCCATTCCTGACACATAGAGTTCCCCCTGTCCCATCACTGGGTACTGACCCATAGAGCTCCCCCTGTCCCATTACTGGGTACTGACCCATAGAGTTCCCCCTCACCCATCACTGGGTACTGACCCATAGAGTTCCCCCTGTCCCATCACTGGATACTAACCCATAGAGTTCACCCTGTCCCATCACTGGGTACTGACCCATAGAGTTCCTCCTGTCCCATCACTGGATACTAACCCATAGAGTTCACCCTGTCCCATCACTGGATACTGACCCATGGAGTTCCCCCTGTCCCATCACTGGATACTGACCCATAGAGTTCCTCCTGTCCCATCACTGGGTACTGACCCATAGAGTTACCCCTGTCCCATCACTGGGTACTGACCCATAGAGTTCCCCCTGTCCCATCACTGGGTACTGACCCATAGAGTTCCCCCTGTCCCATCACTGGGTACTGACCCATAGAGTTCCTCCTGTCCCATCACTGGGTACTGACCCATAGAGTTCCCCCTGTCCCATCACTGGATACTGACCCATAGAGTTCCCCCTGTCCCATCACTGGGTACTGACCCATAGAGTTCACCCTGTCCCATCACTGGATACTGACCCATAGAGTTCCCCCTGTCCCATCACTGGATACTGACCCATAGAGTTCACCCTGTCCCATCACTAGATACTGACCCATAGAGTTCCCCCTGTCCCATCACTGGATACTGACCCATAGAGTTCCCCCTGTCCCATCACTGGATACTGACCCATAGAGTTCCCCCTGTCCCATCACTGGATACTGACCCATAGAGTTCCCCCTGTCCCATCACTGGATACTGACCCATAGAGTTCCCCCTGTCCCATCACTGGATACTGACCCATAGAGTTCCCCCTGTCCCATCACTGGATACTGACCCATAGAGTTCCCCCTGTCCCATCACTGGATACTGACCCATAGAGTTCCCCCTGTCCCATCACTGGATACTGACCCATAGAGTTCCCCCTGTCCCATCACTGGGTACTGACCCATAGAGTTCCTCCTGTCCCATCACTGGGTACTGACCCATAGAGTTCCCCCTGTCCCATCACTGGATACTGACCCATAGAGTTCCCCCTGTCCCATCACTGGATACTGACCCATAGAGTTCCCCCTGTCCCATCACTGGATACTGACCCATAGAGTTCCCCCTGTCCCATCACTGGATACTGACCCATAGAGTTCCCCCTGTCCCATCACTGGATACTGACCCATAGAGTTCCCCCTGTCCCATCACTGGATACTGACCCATAGAGTTCCCCCTGTCCCATCACTGGATACTGACCCATAGAGTTCCCCCTGTCCCATCACTGGATACTGACCCATAGAGTTCCCCCTGTCCCATCACTGGGTACTGACCCGTGGAGTTCCTCCTGTCCCATCACTGGGTACTGACCCATAGAGTTCCCCCTGTCCCATCACTGGATACTGACCCATAGAGTTCCCCCTGTCCCATCACTGGATACTGACCCATAGAGTTCCCCCTGTCCCATCACTGGATACTGACCCATAGAGTTCCCCCTGTCCCATCACTGGATACTGACCCATAGAGTTCCCCCTGTCCCATCACTGGATACTGACCCATAGAGTTCCCCCTGTCCCATCACTCACAGATGCTGAGTTGGATCAGGCCACTTTTCACGAGTAAGTCTAAACAGCGATGAGGCTAATTCACCACTGAGGGTACAACAGATGAGCCCAATCCGCTTGGCCTGTACACACATGCGGGGTTGGTCACTGAAAAGCAAACAGGAATGGGAACCCCACTTTAGTTCGGTGACACGGGGGCCTTTATGGCCCAGCATTGGCCATTGACCAAGATTGGAATCTTACTGAGCTGTAAGGCTCAGTATCACACTGGACAGTGTTGTTCTTCATTCTTTCTCAGGATGTGGGCGTCGCTGGCAAGGCCGGCATTTATTGCCCATCCCTAGTTGCCCTTGAGAAGGTGGTGGTGAGCCGCCTTCTTGAACCGCTGCAGCCCGTGGGGCGAAGGTGCTCCCACAATAGGGAGTTCCAGGATTATGACCCAGCGACGTTGAGGGAGCTTCGATATACGTCCAAGTCGGGATGGTGCTTGGGAGGCGATGGTGTTTGCGTGCACCAGCTGCCCTTGTCCTTCTAGGTTGTGGAGGTCGCGGGTTTGGGAGCTGCTGTCGAAAACACCTTGGCGAGTTGCCAACTGAGTCATCGGAGAATGGAGCTCGAAACTCAGTTCCTATTTTTTTATGGCTAATTCTTCACAACGGCACAAAGTGGTTACTTGCTGCCAAGTCCAAAGAGCATGCAGGAAACTAGTCATCAAAACTAATTGACATTAAAAATAAATCGCATCTTGCATTTACATGATATCAAGAATCGAGTTGTTAATCTAATAGAGTATTTTTTTTGCATGAAGCATTAATCACGGGGTTTTTTTTGGATCACAAAGGCACCAGCTGTCAAGGATTTCTTGTGCGAGTTATTATATCGAGATTTATTGACGGATGTTGACAAGGCTTTTGACACAACAAAAAACAGTCAAAACATCCATTAAATGAAAAGAGAGCACTGATATTTATGTACAATATGTACAAAAACATCACACTGTGCATATTGAAGGGTGTCCCTGTTATCATTGGGCTCTCCGTTATACGACCTGTCAATTGTACATGGGGCGAGGGAGCGAAATGAGCCTACCCACCCTTGGGAGTTACGCGGGAGAGGCAGCACTTAAAAATAGATAGTTGCTGTCCAGTTTTGACCAGGCAGCCACACCTAAAACTGGACGATGACCAAACTTGGGAGGGGGCGGGGAGGGCCAGATAATTAACCGTTTCTCGAACAGTAATTATTTAATTTTTCGTTGATGTCTGAGGGCCCCGTCTGCCCTCTCGGGTGGACGTAAAAGATCCCACGGCACTATTTCGAAGAAGAGCAAGGGGAGGTTCTCGCCAGGTGTCCGGGCCAATATCAACCGATGTCACTTAAAACAAATGGTGTGGTCATTATCTCATTGCTGTTTGTGGAATCTTGCTGTGCAATGCAAGTCCTTTCTTCTTGTTAAGTTTCTTCAGAAGACGATATTACACCAAGATTTCATATGGTGTTTGTGGGACCTGGTTGAAGCACCTTGGCACATTTATGAGAGATGCTAAACCTTTATAAAACACTGTCCAGGCCTCAGCTGGAGTGTTGTGTCCAATTCTGGGAAGGACGTCAAAGGCCTTGGAGAGGGAGGCAGAAGGGATATACTAGAATGGTACCGGGGATGAGGAACTTCAGTTATGTGGAGAGACTGGAGAAGCTGCGATTGTTCCCCTTGGAGCAGAGAAGGTTAAGAGGAGCTTTGATAGAGGTGTTCAAAATCATGAAGGGTTTTGATAGAGTAAATAAGGAGAAACTGTTTCCAGTGGCAGAAGGGTTGGCAACCAGAGGACACAGATTTAAGGTGATTGGCAAAAGAACCAGAGGCGACATGAGGAAACATTTTTTTTACACAGAGAGTTGTTGTGATCTGGAATGCGCTGCCTGAAAGGGAAAGGAAGCAGATTCAATAGTAACTTTCAAAAGGGAATTGGATAAATACTTGAAGGGGAAAAAAATGACAGGGCTCTGGGGAAAGAGCGGGGGAGTGGAACTAATTGGACAGCTCTACCCAGGCACGATGGGCCGAATGACATCCTCCTGTGCTGTATCATTCTATGATTCTACGTGATGAGGCACTAGATGGTTATTATAATTATTACTTGTTATTAAGATTTGGAAACACTGGCCTGCCCGCATTTATTGACCATCCCTAATTGCCCTGAGCTTTCCTTTCTTGCGATCAATTGTTTGTGCAATTTTTTTTTTTACTTGTTACAGACTTCTTAAATTTATTTTCACACGTTGTCATGGTGACATTGGCACTCTCAACCTCTGGGTTGCTAATCTAGTATTACAAAGTATTTACAGCACAGAAACAGGCCATTCGGCTCAACAGGTCCGTGCTGGTGTTTATGCACCACCGAGCCTCCTCCCACCCCTCTTCAACCAACCCTATCAACAGGCCCTTCTATTCTTTTCTCCCTCATGTACTTACCTACGTTCCCCTTGAATGCATCTACGACATTCACCTCAACTACTCCTTGTGGTATAGAATCATAGAACCGTGGAATGGTTACAGCACGGAAGAAGGCCATTCGGCCCGTTGAACCCGTGCCGGCTCTCTGCAAGAGCACTTCAGCTAGTCCCACTCCCCCGCCCTTTCCCCGTAGCCCTGCAATTTTTTTTCCTTCAGGTACTTATCCAACTCCCTTTTGAAAGCTGTGATTGAGTCTGTCTCCACCATCCTTTCAGATAGTGCATTCCAGATCCTAACCACTTGCTGTGTAAAAAAGTTTTTCCTCATGTCGCCTTTGGTTCTTCTGTCAATCACCTTAAATCTGTGTCCTCTGGTTCTCGACCCTTCTGCCAATGGGAACAGTTTCTCTCTATCTACTCTGTCCAGACCCCTCATGATTTTGAACACCTCTATCAAATCTCCTCTCAATTTTCTCTGCTCTAAGGAAAACAACCCCAGCTTCTCCAGTCTATCCACTTAACTGAAGTCCCTCATCCCTGGAATCATTCTTGTAAAACTTTTCTGCACCCTCTCTAAGGCCTTCACATCCTTCCTAAAGTGCGGTGCCCAGAATTGGACACAGTACTCCAGTGTTTTATACAGGTTCATCATAATTTCCACGCTTTTGTACTCTATACCTCTATTCATGAAGCCCAGGATCCCGTATGCTTTTTTAACTGCTTTCTCAACTTGCCCTGCCACCTTCAACAATTTGTGCACATATGCCCTCAGGTCTCTCTGTTCATGCACCCCCTTTAGGATTGTACCCGTTAGTTTATATTTCCTCTCTTCATTCTTTCTACCAAAATGTATCACTTTGCACTTTCTGTGTTAAATTTCATCTGCCACTTGTCCGCCCATTCCACCAGTCTGTCTATGTCCTTTTGAAGTCTATCACTATCCTCCTCACTGTTCACTACACTTCTAAATTTTGTGTCATCTGCAAATTTTGAAATTGTGTCCTGTACACCCACATCCAAGTCATCAATATATATCAAGAAAAGCAATGTTCCTAGTACCAACCCCTAGGGAACATCACTGTATACCTTCCTCCAGTTCGAAAAACAATCGTTCACCACTACTCTCTGTTTCCTGTCACTTAGCCAATTTTGTATCCATGCTGCCACTGTCTCTTTTATTCCATGGGCTTCAACTTTGCTGGCAAGCCTATTATGTGGCACTTTGTCGAACGCCTTTTGGAAATCTATGTACACTACGTCAACCGCATTACCCTCATCAACCCTCTCTGTTACCTCATCAAAAAACTCGATTAAGTTGGTTAAACACGATTTGCCTTTAACAAATCTGTGCTGGCTTTCCTTAATTAATCCACACTTGTCCAAGTGACTGTTAATTTTGTCCCTGATTATTTTTTCTAAAAGCTTCCCCATTACCGAGGTTAAACTGACTGGCCTGTAGTTGCTGGGTTTATCTTTACACGCTTTTTTGAACAAGGGTGTAACATTTGCAATTCTCCAGTCCTCTGGCACTACCCCCATTTCTAAAGATTATGGCCAGTACCATCGCGATTTCTTCCGTCACTTCCCTCAGCGTCCTAAGATGTATCCCATCTGGTCTTGGTGACTTATCTACTTTAAGTACAACCAGCCTTTCTAGTACCGCCTCTTTATCAATTTTTATCCAATCCAGTATCTCCTCTACCTCCTCCTTCAATATGTCTATGGCAGCATCCTCTTCCTTGGTGAAGACAGATGCAAAGTACTCATTTAGCACCTCAGCCATACCCACTGCCTCCATGCATGAGTCTCCTTTTTGGTCTCTATTCGGCCCCACCCCTCCTCTTACTACCCGTTTACTATTTATATGCCGATAGAAGACTTTTGGATTACCTTTTATGTTAGCTGCCATTCTATTCTCATACCCTCTTTGCTCCTCTTATTTTCCTTTTCACCTCCTCTGAACTTTCTATATTTAGCCTGATTCTCAGATGTATTCTCGACCTGACATCTGTCATACGTCCTCTTTTTCTGCTTTACCTTACTCTCTATCTCTTTCGTCATCCAGGGAGCTCTGACTTTGGTTGCCCTACCTTTCCTTCTAGTGGGACTGTACCCGAACTATTTCCTCTTTAAAGGCAGCCCATTGTTCCATTACAGTTTTGCTTGCCAATCTTTGATTCCATTTTACCCGGGCCAGATCCGTTCTCATCTCACTGAAATTGGCCTTCCTCCAATTAAGTATGTTTATTCTAGATTGCTCCCTGTCCTTTTCCATAGCTAATCTAAACCTTATGATACTATGATCACTGTTCCCTAAATGTTCACCTACTGACACTTGCTCCACTTGACCTACCTCATTCCCCAGAACCAGATCCAGCAATGCCTCCTTCCTCCTTGGGCCAGAAACATAGGCCCAAAAATTCGGCCGAGAACGGGTGAGTACTCAGTGCATACTCACCCGTATTCGTTCCCGAAGTGCCGGTTTCCTGCATGTATGACAAAGGGGGCGGTTCCTAGGTGAACCGCGTGCGCACTAGAGGCAGCACACTTAGGTTTTTTTTCAGGTTTCAACGCGAGGGTAAGTATGGAAGATTCTACGCAAGTAAAAAGAGGTGTAAGACCCCTTTTGAACAAGGCAAGTAGTTAATTAAGTATAATTTTAAAACATTTTCAACAGGTTTATCTTTTTTAGAGACTTTAAAGAAAGGTAAGTTTATTTTTATAACTTTTAAAAAGTATTTTAATTTTTTCAAAAATTTAAATTTTTGTTTAAAGTGGTTAATTTATTTAACTATAGTTATTTTATTAATGTGATGGTTTTTTTTAAATTTATTTGAGGTTTAGCTGTTCTTTTGGGGTCGATTTCAATTCATAGATTTGACAGGTCTCCTGTCAAATCTATGAATGAAAGATGGTCTGCTGCCATTGGCCCTCCATGGCCCACGTGATCCCAGGGGTCGCATCGCACCAACTGCGCCCCTGGGACACGCACACACTGCGCTAGGGAGAGGCCCAGGACCCGAAGTTCCTGCGGGGGCAAACAAGGACGGCAGACGCGGTATGTGATATCGCGCGCGATCCTTACCCCCGCGGCAAGCCTCCGAGTCAAATTTCTGGGCCATAATGATCAAGAAAGTTCTCCTGAACACACTTCAGAAATTCTTCCCCCTCTCTGCCCTTTACACTATTACTATCCCAGTCTATATTAGGATAGTTGAAGTCCCCCATTATCATTACTCTATAGTTCTTGCATCTCTCTGTAATTTCTCTGCAAATTTGCTCCTCCATATTTTTCCCACTCGTTGGTGGTCTATAGAATACACCTAGTAGTGTAATGGCACCTCTATTGTTTCTCAACTCTAGCCATATAGATTCTGTCCTTGACCCCTCCAGGGCATCCTCTCTCTCCAGCACTGTAACATTCTCCTTAGCCAATGCTGCCACACCACCTCCTATCTTTCCTTCCCTATCTTTCCAGAACACCTTATATCCAGGAATATTTAATACCCAGTATTGAATTCCATTTTCTCACCACTCTCTGGATAAAGAAGTTTCTCCTGAATTCCCTATTGGATTTACTAGTGACGATCTTATATTTATGGCCTCTAGTTCTGGTCTCACCCGCAAGTAAAAACATCTTCTCTACGTCTACCTTACCAAACCCTTACATAATCTTTAAGATCTCTATCAGGTCACCCTTCAGTCTTCCCTTTTTTTTTATAGAAAAGAGCCCCAGCCTGTTCAATCTTTCCTGATAGGTGTAACCTCTCAGTTCTGGTATCATTCTAGTAGTACCCTAACCACGACCAGGTTTCTGCCTTAACATTTATCCCTCAGCCACGACTACAAAAAAGAGAAACAGATTAACCGGTCTTTCACCATACCTCGCCTGTGGGATCTTGCTGTGTGCAAAACAGGCGGATCTGGCTGCATAACAGTCGTTGCACTTCAAATTGTATTGCGGGAAGCGCTTAGAGATGTTTCAAGGTGATAAATTGTTCTATCAGTTTGATTATTGCATTCATCTCTCTTCCTGCTGTTATTTCATCTCCTAACCCACTGCTCACAAAGGGGAAAGGAATGGCGTGACACCAATTTCCGAATGTTCCATCTAATTGCCGTCTCACAGACTGCCGCATGCGATTAAACATTCCCCAACCCCCCCCATGTAGTTGTCTCGTTCCTCTTTCTTTAAGTTGTCGAGTGTTTTTGCTCAGACTCCACCAAAACCTAGTTTTCAGCATGTGGTCACGGCACCCCAACCTACCCGACCCCCACTTAGCCCAGGGATGCTGAGGTCAATTGTAGCACCGAGACAGAAAGACTTGGATTTTTATAGCTTCTTTCACGACCTCAGGATGTCCCAAAGCACTTGACAGCCAAAGAAGTACTTTTGAAGTGTCGTCGCTGAAGCGAAGTGTAATGTAAAGTGTAAACGCGGCAGCCAATTTGCGCACAGCAAGCTCCCACAAACAGCAATGAGATAAATGACCGGAGCATCTGTTTTTTTTTAGTGATGTTGGTTGAGGGATAAATGTTGGCTAGGACACCTGGGAGAACTCCCCCTGCTCTTGTCTGAAAAAATAGTGCCGTGGGATCATTTACATCCACTTGAGAGAGCAGACGGGGCCTCGGTTCAAAGTCTCATCCGAAAGACGGCACCTCCGACAGTGCGGCACTCCCTCATTACTGCACTGGGAGTGTCAGCCTGAATTTTGTGCTCAGGTCTCTGGAGCGGAACTTGATCCCTCGTTAATTTACATTAACGATTTAGACTTTGGAATCAAAAACACAATTTCTAAATTTGCAGATGATACCAAATTGGGGGGATAGTCAATACTGAGGAGGACTGCAACAAATTGCAGGAGGACATTAATAAACTTGCAGCATGGGCAAATAATTGGCGAATGAAGTTCAACACAGATAAATGTGAGGTATTACATTTTGGGAGGAAGAATAGGGATCACTTGGAGGGTGCGAGTCTAGGTGGGGTAGAGGAACAAAGGGATCTCGGAGTACAAATACACAAATCACCAAAAGTTGCGACACAGGTTAGCAAGGCCATAAAAAAAGCAAACCAAGCACTAGGGTTTATTTCTAGAGGGATAGAATTGAAAAGTAGGGATGTTATGCTAAACCTGTATCGAACCTTGCTTAGACCACACTTAGAGTACTGCGTACAGTTCTGGTCGCCATATTATAAAAAGGATATAGAGGCACTGGAGAAGGTGCAAAGAAGATTTACAAGGATGATACCAGAAATGCGAGAGTATACATATCAAAAGGATGAACAGGCTGGGTCTCTTTTCTCTTGAAAAAATAAGGCTGAGGGGTAACCTAATAGAGGTCTTTAAAATTATGAAAGGTTTTGATAGAGTGGATACAGAGAGAATGTTTCCACTTGTGGGGAAGAGCAAAACTAGAGGCCATCAATATAAGATAGTCACCAAGAAATCCAATAGGGAATTCAGAAGAAACTTCTTTACCCAGAGAGTGGTGAGAATGTGGAACTCGCTCCCACAGGGAGTGGTTGAAACGAATAGTATAGATGCATTTAAGGGGAGGCTGGACAAGCATATGAGGGAGAAGGGAATAGAGGGTTATGCTGATAGATTTAGATGAGGAAAGACGGGAGGAGGCTCGAGTGGAACATAAACGCCGGCATGGACTGGTGGGGCCGAATGGCCTGTTTCTGTGCCGTATATCCTATGTAATCCTATGACCTTCTGACTCAGGTCTGAGAGAGCTGCCGAATGAGCTGTGGCTGACACCAGCACTGCAACTCTCGCCCTGGGCCGGGTCCAGCAGACTCAGCACAGCTCGGGGGATCGATCGCCGGACTTCTTATGTAATTATTACTCCTCCGCCAACATGCTATGAGGGGACGGTGGGAGGGGAGACCTCGGGGGAGATTGTAGAACTTCAGGGGATCCGCGCTGAGTATCAAATCACCGCAGAGCCCGGCCTGGGGACTGACACATTGCAAAAGACGTTAACAACATCAATGCTACCTATGCTGTGTATGGTATTGATTTTCAGTGGGGTGGTGAAGGAGCAGCGACAGACACACACACACACACACACACACACACACACAAAAACACACACGCGCACACACTGCTGAAAAGCACTCCCATCAGCATGGGTGAGAGGATTCATAATTACCTCACGAGTGACGTGCTTTCATCAGCAGCAGGGAATCTTGTTAAGCACATGCATTCTCCTCCCCTTCAGAACTCCACTCTGCCATCTGCAGAATACTGTGGAGCGGCAGAGAGTGAAAGCCAGCCAGCTAGCGAGAGCCCACACTGACACACCACACACACACACACACACACACACACATACGCACACACACACACTCTCAGGAGTAAGACCCGCACATGCTCTCAACACACCCACACGGCGGTCCTACCACGAGGAGTCTCTCGACTGATCGTCAGTGTGGAATATACCTCTCGCACCAAGACTTGGAGGAATAGAAAAGAGACGAGGAGAGGTGGTGGGGGGGGGGGGGGGGGGGGGGAGGGAGCGAGGAGGAGGGCTCATTGGCTGCAAGATGCTGTGGGAGAGAGCCACAGTGATCAATGTTAAAGGCGGATCGTCCAGAGTGCCTCAGCTGGCGTTTCTGCCTTTCATCAGCAGGGAACTTCTTTTTGTAAGAAATGCTGCTTTTCTGAGGTAAAAAAAAAAGAGAGGGAGAGAGAGAGAGACGCACACACACAATTGAAGAGAAACTAAGGATGCAATTGCTGCCAATCTGCAGGTAGGTGGGGCTTTATATACTTCTATCTTGTAAAGAAGCAATTTCTTTTCCAGGGAATGGAAACTTTGACTTCATGCATCATATTGCTATTTTCTCTCAGCTTTCATTTCGAATATTGAGTGGAGCAGAAATCTGTCGCTGCCAACTGTACCACAGCCACACTGAGATTTCAGATCTGAATGTTGGTTGATATCTGAATCGTTTTTGTTGGACTTAGACTGAGCTTTTAGTAGGGGGGGCGGAATTTCTGCCTGAGCATGGGTTACTAATTGCACAAGCGTGCATGTGTGTGCAAGGTGTGTGTGTAGGGAGCATGTGTGTGCAAGGAGTGCGTGTGTGTGTGTGCAGGGAGCGTGTATGTGCAAGGAGAATGTGTGTGCAAGGAGTGCGTGTGTGTGTAAGGAGTGTGTGTGTGTGTAAGGAGCATGTGTGTGCAAGGAGCGTGTGTGTGCAAGGAGCGTGTGTGTAAGGAGCGTGTGTGTGCAAGGAGCGTGTGTGTGCAAGGAGCATGTGTGTGCAAGGAGAGTGTGTGTGTGTGTGTGCAAGGAGCATGTGTGTATGCAAGGAGTGTGTGTGTGCGAGGAGTGTGTGCGTGTGTAAGGAGTGTGTGCGTGTGCAAGGAGTGTGTGTGTGTGTGCAAGGAGTGTGTGTGTGCGAGGAGTGTGTGCGTGTGTAAGGAGTGTGTGCGTGTGCAAGGAGTATGTGTGTGTGTGCAAGGAGTGCGTGTGTGTGTGCAAGAAGCATGTGTGTGTGCAAGGAGTGTGTGTGTGTGTGTGCAAGGAGTGTGTGTGTGTGTGGAAAGCTATCAGAGCTCTGAGTGCGTGATTTCCTCCACTTGAAATCAGCTGCATTCTTCAGCCAGTCATTCTCTTAACCCTTCGAGGTGAGCTGCACGTGCCCAGGATGTCGATATTAAAACCTCTTTTCATAAACTTTTCTTCCCCCCTCCCCCCACTTATCTCTGAATGCACTGTCTGAAAGGGCGGTGGAAGCAGATTCAATAGTAACTTTCAAAAGGGAATTGGGTAAATACTTGAAAAGGAGAAATTTGCAGGGCTCTGGGGAAAGAGCAGGGGGAGTGGGACTAATTGGGGAGCTCTTTGAAAGAGCCGGCACAGCCACGATGGGCCGAATGGCCTCCTTCTGAGCTCTGTGATTGCTCCGATTCAGTCAGAATCTTCAGTAGGAAGTTGCCAGCTCATTCCCCAATAAAACAAACCCCAATCCCAATGGTTCCAGCTCCTGACCCTATAACGTCCTGGTAATAAAGAAAGACTGAGAGTCATAGATAGAGTCATATATTTATACAGCACAGAAAGAGGCCCTTCAGTCCATCTTGCATTTATATAGTGCCTTTTACAACCTGAGGATGTCCTAAAGCCCTTTACAGCCAATGAAGTACTTTTTGAAGTGTAGTCACTGTTGTAATGTAGGAAACGCGGTCGCCAATTTATGCACAGCAAGCAATGTGAAAATGACCAGACCTAGCAGCGCTCTCTCAGTACAACACTAGGGGTGTCAGCCTATTGACTCCTACCGTCGGAGGGGAGTGTCAGAGGGGAGGGTCGGAGGGGAGGGTCGGAGGGGAGGGTCGGAGGGTCGGGTTGGAGGGGAGTGTCGGAGGGGAGTGTCGGAGGGTCGGGTCGGAGGGGAGTGTCGGAGGGGAGGGTCGGAGGGTCGGGTCGGAGGGGAGTGTCGGAGGGTCGGGTCGGAGGGGAGTGTCAGAGGGGAGTGTCGGAGGGTCGGGTCGGAGGGGAGTGTCGGAGGGTCGGGTCGGAGGGGAGTGTCGGAGGGGAGGGTCGGAGGGTCGGGTCGGAGGGGAGTGTCGGAGGGGAGTGTCAGAGGGGAGTGTCGGAGGGTCGGGTCGGAGGGGAGTGTCGGAGGGTCGGGTCGGAGGGGAGGGTTGGAGGGGAGTGTCGGAGGGTCGGGTCGGAGGGGAGTGTCGGAGGGGAGTGTTGGAGGGTCGGGTCGGAGGGGAGTGTCGGAGGGTCGGGTCGGAGGGGAGTGTCGGAGGGGAGTGTTGGAGAGAAGTGTTGGAGGGAAGTGTTGGAGGGGAGTGTAGGAGGGAAGTGTTGGAGGGAAGTGTTGGAGGGAAGTGTCGGAGGGAAGTGTTGGAGGGAAGTGTTGGAGGGGAGTGTCGGAGGGGAGTGTCGGAGGGAAGTGTTGGAGGGAAGTGTTGGAGGGAAGTGTTGGAGGGAAGTGTTGGAGGGGAGTGTTGGAGGGGAGTGTTGGAGGGGAGTGTCGGAGGGGAGTGTCGGAGGGGAGTGTCGGAGGGGAGTGTCGGAGGGGAGGGTCGGAGGGTCGGGTCGGAGGGGAGTGTCGGAGGGTCGGGTCGGAGGGGAGTGTCGGAGGGGAATGTCGGAGGGTCGGGTCGGAGGGGAGTGTCGGAGGGGAGTGTTGGAGGGAAGTGTTGGAGGGAAGTGTTGGAGGGGAGTGTAGGAGGGAAGTGTTGGAGGGAAGTGTTGGAGGGGAGTGTAGGAGGGAAGTGTTGGAGGGAAGTGTTGGAGGGAAGTGTTGGAGGGGAGTGTCGGAGGGGAGTGTCGGAGGGGAGTGTCGGAGGGGAGGGTCGGAGGGGAGTGTCGGAGGGGAGTGTCGGAGGGGAGTGTCGGAGGGGAGGGTCGGAGGGAAGTGTTGGAGGGGAGTGTTGGAGGGGAGTGTCGGAGGGGAGTGTCGGAGGGGAGTGTTGGAGGGGAGGGTCGGAATGGAGGGTCGGAGGGGAGTGTCGGAGGAGAGTGTCGGAGGGGAGGGTTGGAGGGGAGTGTCGGAGGGGAGTGTTGGAGGGGAGTGTCGGAGGGGAGTGTCGGAGGGGAGTGTCGGAGGGGAGTGTCGGAGGGGAGTGTTGGAGTGGAGTGTCGGAGGGGAGTGTCGGAGGGGAGTGTCGGGGGGAGTGTCGGAGGGGAGTGTCGGAGGGGAGGGTCGGAATGGAGGGTCGGAGGGGAGTGTCGGAGGAGAGTGTCGGAGGGGAGGGTTGGAGGGGAGTGTCGGAGGGGAGTGTTGGAGGGGAGTGTCGGAGGGGAGTGTCGGGGGGAGTGTCGGAGGGGAGTGTCGGAGGGGAGGGTCGGAATGGAGGGTCGGAGGGGAGTGTCGGAGGGGAGTGTCGGAGGGGAGTGTCGGAGGGGAGTGTCGGGGGGAGTGTCGGAGGGGAGTGTCGGAGGAGAGTGTCGGAGGGGAGGGTTGGAGGGGAGTGTCGGAGGGGAGTGTTGGAGGGGAGTGTCGGAGGGGAGTGTCGGGGGGAGTGTCGGAGGGGAGTGTCGGAGGGGAGGGTCGGAATGGAGGGTCGGAGGGGAGTGTCGGAGGGTAGTGTCGGAGGGGAGTGTCGGAGGGGAGTGTCGGGGGGAGTGTCGGAGGGGAGTGTTGGAGGGGAGGGTCGGAATGGAGTGTCGGAGGGGAGTGTCGGAGGGGAGGGTTGGAGGGGAGTGTCGGAGGGGAGTGTCGGAGGGGAGTGTCGGAGGGGAGGGTCGGAGGGGAGAATCAGAGGGGAGTGTCGGAGGGGAGTGTCGGAGGGGAGGGTCGGAGGGGAGAATCAGAGGGGAGTGTCGGAGGGGAGTGTCGGAGGGGAGGGTCGGAGGGGAGAATCAGAGGGGAGTGTCGGAGGGGCGTGTCGGAGGGGAGGGTTGGAGTGGAGGGTCGGAGGTGCGTCAGTGGGGTTGTAGCCCCCTGTCGGTGGGGAGTTTAGTGAGCACCAATCTGAAATTCAGACGGTGCAAACCTATATTTCCGAATTGTGCTGGCTATGGGAGAGGCTGCAAACTCGTGAAATCACTCCCCACCCCCCCACTCCCCCACCCCCTTCTCATCTCAACCAGTGACCAGTATCAGCATCATAGACTCTCGGGCAATTTTGTGCAATGTTAGAAAATTGCAATCACCATCAGTCAGGGATGAACAAATATGTCCATGTCCCACACAGTCACACGCACAGTCACACGCACAGTCACACACACAGTCACACGCACAGACAGAGGCACAGACTGACATACAATCACACAGACAGACACAGACAGACACACACAGACACACACACACAGACGGACACACAGACAGGCACACACATACAATCACACAGACACACACACACAGACAGGCAGGCAGCCAGACAGACACACAGTCACACATACAATCACACAGACAGACAATCACACCCAGATAGACACACAGACTGATACATGCATACAGACACACGCAGCTTATTCAGAAATGAATCCTGTAAAAAATCTCTCTGTCTCTGATACCTTTTTGCTTGCATTACAGTCAGTGCACTTCACAAGTAATTTATTATGCGAGCTCCTTGAGTTGTTTAATGTGATAAGGAATATTAAAACTTCAAGCCATTTCAGTACATTTCCTTTCCCATTGTAATTATTAATATTCTGCTCAAAACTCCATTGAGAATCACCTTTACACCTCTCCCCGTGGGGCCTGTATTTGTGATTAGAAGCTGGTGTTTATGGGGTTAACATAGCAAACGTTCCCCTGCTGCTGGTTCTCAGACTAACTATTGCAGGACAATTGGGGCAAAAAATACCACCAGAAATGCAAGTTCTGCTGAGAATGTGTGAGTCGGGTTGGATCTATTACAGGAGGTTAGAAACATAAAAAATAGGAGCAGGAGTAGGCCATTCAGCCCTTCGAGCCTGCTCCTGCCATTCAATATGATCATGGCTGATCCTCTATCTCAATACCATATTCCCGCTCTCTCCCCATAACCCTTGATGCCTTTTGTGTCTAGAAATCTATCTATCTCCTTCTTAAATATATTCAGTGACTTGGCCTCCACAGCCTTCTGTGGTAGAGAATTCCACAGGTTCACCACCCTCTGAGTGAAGAAATTTCTCCTCATCTCAGTCCTAAATGTCCTACCCCGTATCCTGAGACTGTGACCCCCTCATTCTAGACCCCCCTAGCCAGGGGAAACATCCTCCCTGCATCCAGTCTGTCTCGCCCTGTCAGAATTTTATACGCTTCAATGAGATCCCCTCTCATTCTTCTAAACTCTAGTGAATACAGGCCTCGCCGACCCAATCTCTCCTCATACGACAGTCCTGCCATCCCAGGAATCAGTCTGGTGAACCTTCGCTGCACTCCGTCTATGGCAAGTATATCCTTTCTTAGGTAAGGAGACCGAAACTGCACACAGTACTCCAGGTGTGGTCTCACCAAGGCCCTGTATAACAGTAGTAAGACATCCTTGCTCCTGTACTCGAATCCTCTTGCAATGAAGGCCAACATACCATTTGCCTTCCTAACAGCTTGCTGCACCTGCATGTTTGCTTTCAGTGACTGGTGTACAAGGACACCCAGGTCTCTTTGTACATCAACATTTCCCAATCTATCACCATTTAAATAATACTCTGCCTTTCATCACATGATCTCCTGCCTCCAATTGCCCCGCTCCCACAGGCTGCCGCCATTGGCCGCCTGGCTGGGTAAGGGCCTGTCGATCCTGCACTTCTTGAGCGGAGAGCCTCTCCATTTCTAAAACTGAACGGAACGAGCCTGAAATTTTTTGTAATTTTTTTTTTTACGCAAGCCTGCTTTTTTTCTCCACTCCTGTTTCTCACGGGACGGGAGAGTGAAGTCATCGAGGTTTCCGGTGAATCTACATCGGAGGCGGACAAAGCGTCTGCACTTTAAGACCTGGTCCTACCGTAACCTCAGCCTGATAGAACTTAAACTGAAGCCAAGAGCCACCGGGTGTTGCCGGCATCTCCTGTTTTTATTTCAGACATCCTCGATTGTCTCCAATAGGAAGGAACAGAAGGTCGTGCTGATAGGGTGAGGTGAAGTAGGGGTGGGAGGAGGCTTGTCTGGAGCATGGACTGGTTGGGCCGGATGGCCTGTTTCTGTGCTGCACATTCTATGTAATCCTGCCCCCAACCTGCTCCCTGTCCCATTAAAGCCCTGGCGAAACGTGGCTTGACCCTCGCAGTAAGGATCAGGCTGGCAACCTGTTGGGATCCAGAAGGCACCAGCTTCCCCTCCACCCTCCCCATTGATACAAAGATGGCGCAAGTTATGTTACAGCTGTATAAAGCTCTCTGCTTCGACCACATCTGGAGCACTGCGTTCAGTTCTGGGCATCGCACATCAGGATGGATATATTGGCCTTGGAGGGAGCGCAGCGTAGATTCACCAGAATGATACCTGGACTCCAAGGGTTAAATTACGAGGAGAGATTACACAAACTAGGGTTGTATTCCCTGGAATTTTGAAGGTGAAGGGGTGATTTGATTGAAGTTTTCAAGATATAAGAGGAGCTGGTAGGGTGGAGAGAGAGAGAAACTATATCCGCTGGTTGGGGAGTCTAGTACTGCAGCAACAACAACAACAACTTGCATTTATATAGCGCCTCTAACAAGGTAAACCGTCCCAAGGCGCTTCACAGGAGTATTATAAAACAAAATTTGACACCGAGCCACAAAAGGAGATATTAGGGCAGATGGCCAAAAGCTTGGTCAAAGAGGTAGGTTTTAAGGAGCATCTTATAGGAAGAGAGAGGGGTAGAGAGGAGGAGAGGTTTAGGGAGGGAATTCCAGAGCTCAGGGCCTCGGCAGCTGAAGTTCACGGCCACCAATGGTGGAGCGATTAAAATCAGGGATGCTCAAGAGGCCAGAATTAGAGGAGCGCAGAGCTCTCGGGGCGGTTTGTGGGACTGGAGGAGACTACAGAGGACATAGTCTGAAAATTAAAGCCAGAACAAGGCGGTTTAAAATTAGAGCCAGGCCGTTCAGGAATGGTGTCAGGAAGCACTTCTTCACACAAAGGCTAGTGGAAATCTGGAACTCCCCCCCTGCAAAAGCTGTTTCAAAATTTCAAAACTGAGATTGATGGTTGTTTGTTAGATAAAAGTATCAAGGGTTACGGGAACCTAGGTGAGTAGAAGGAGTAAAGATACAGATCAGCCGTGATCTACTTGATTGGGGCTCAAGGGCCGGAGTGACCTACTCCTGTTCCTATGAACATGAACAAACAGTGTCTGTGGAGAGCGGTGCTGTGGGGGAGGGGGGAGGTTGCCTTGCACACTGTCAATATGGACATCCCCTGTGCTTGCCTCACATCTCCGCAGCTCTGTTCTACATCACTCAGCTGTGGGAAGGAATATTTTGCGTGCGTTATATATTTTTTTCTCTCCCTGTGCTGGAAAGCATTTTCACAGTTTGAAAGTTCAACAGAGGCGTAAGTCTCTTCCAGCTTGAAACACAGATGCAGAGGGAGACGACTTAATGATGCTTGGGGTTCCAAGGTTTATGTGAGTCCCCATGTAAAACGAGTTCTGTTCATGGTGACTAGCTTTATAAAGTGTTTAAATTTGTAAACTGCCCACTACTGGTGGTTATTGATTTAATGCTTTTCTTCCTGATTCTGCGCACCATTATCCCTGAGTGATGGGGAGGGGGAGGGGAAGGGGTGAGTTTTAAAGGGGCACTGTCTGACTTTTAAAAAAAAAGTATTGTGGCAAACTCATTTTTTTTCAGAGTTGTGTCAGGCTGATGTCAAGCTCAAGCGCTCTAATAAATTATCAGTTGTGACTCAGTCAGTAGCACCACGAAAGCGCTTAAAATCGCGCCGGCCATTCTGGGAAACAGCAGCCAATATTCACGCAGCCCCCCCCCCGAGATATCTGCGCTCTTCTAATTCTGCCCTCTTGAGCATCCCTGATTATAATCGCTCAACCTTTGGTGGCTGTGCCTTCTGTTGCCTAGGCCCTAAGCTCTGGAATTCCCTGCCTAAACCTCTCTGCCTCGCTACCTCTCTTTCCTCCTTTAAGACGCTCCTTAAAACCTACCTCTTTGACCAAGCTTTTGGTCACCTGCCCTAATTTATCCTTATGTGGATCGGTGTCAAATATGTTGTCTTAAAATACTCCTCTGCAGCGCCTTGGGTCGTTTTACTACGTTAAAGGCGCTATATAAATACAAGTTGTTGTTGTTGTTGTTGTTGGTATCGGCCCACTATCCAGATGGACGGAGTCGTGGGACGCAGGCAACGTAAAGAAGCAACACCTCATCACTGTCCCAACAGCAGAGGTCCCTGGCTCCGACCTCCCTCGAAGACAGTGGGCAGCGCTCAACCCAATCCGCACAGGGCAGGGACGATGCGACTAACCTGCTCCACAAGTGGAAGATGAGGGATGACCCGAAGTGCGACTGTGGCCACGAGTCTCAGACCGTGGAACACATCGCATCAACCCGCCCACTGAGATCTGCTGCGGGAGGGACCTCACTTCTCCACTCGGCATCTCAGGAGGCCGTCGAATGGACGGCCAAACTAGACATCCCATCGTAAGCTTTTCCCGTCACACGGAAGCAGACGTAGTAGTAGGTAGCATCGCCTCTGAGTCAGAAGGTTGTGGGTTCAAGTCCCACTCCAGAGGCTTGAGCAGAGAATCCAGGCTGACACTCCGACAGTGCAGTGCTGAGGGAGTGCTGCACTGTCGGAGGTGCCGTCTTTCGGATGAGGCTTTGCTGTGCGCAAATTGGCTTGACAGATACGGAATACCGAGAGATAAGGGAGACAGAGGGAGAGAGAAAAGTACTTCATTGGCTGTAAAACGCTTTGGGACGTCCTGAGGTCGTGAAAGGCGCTGTAGAAATGTAAGTCTTTCTTTCTTTCTGATGAGAAGTCCTCCTCCTCCTTAGTGTCGCCACACCGTAAACGTGATGATGATAACGTTCCCTGCTCCGTGTTTCCGCTGAATGGTAAAGGCCTTCCTGACAAACATGTCTACAATAACATTCGGTGACCAGAAAAACTAATTCTGACCCTCCTCTTAGGCCTTTGTGAGCAAATAAAATTATTTTTGCCAAGCGCTGTTCATGAAGTGCCCCTTTAATCTGTGGAGTTTATGTTCTGCCCCATGCTGTGATGTGTTTGCACTGTTCATTGTGGGAAGTATTTTGAGCAGGGTGTTTGTATTCTTTATTTGGCTGTCTGTATCTACCACCATTTAGATTGGTTTCTAAACTAAAGTGCCAATCTGTGACAAATTCTGGTGGTTGAGGAAACTAATGTTAATGTTTATATTGAAACAGCTTCTATTTACCTGTCACTTATCCTTGGAATGGGCCTGCTCTCTCTGCCTGCTCTCTCTCTCTCTCTTTCTCTGTGTCTCTATCTCTCTGTTTGTTGTTTATTTCTCTGTCTCCCTACTCTCTCTCTTTGTCTGCTGTCTCTCTGTCTGCTCCATCCGTCTACAGTCTTTCCTGCATCTGCTGCTTCTCTCCCTCTCTGCTGTCTCTCACTGTTTACTGTTTCTCTCCCCCTCCCCCTTGCCTCTCTCTGTTGCTTTCCTCTCTACTCTCTGTCTTTCTCTCGAGTCTCTGTCCAATCTGTCTGTCTGCTGTCTCTCTGTCTGTTGCCTTTTCTCTGTCCCGACTATCTCACTCTGTCTGCTGTTTCTCTCTACTTGTCTGCTCTCTCCCTCTCCCTCTGTCTGTCTCCCTTATCTCTCTGTACTCCATCTCTGTCTGCCGTCCACTTTCTCTCTCTTTGACAATGTTACCTCTATGTCTACTGTCTCTCTATGTCTGTCTACTGTCTTTCTCTCTTTGCTGTCCCCATCAGTCTGTCTGCCTTGCCTCTCTGTAAGCTGTCTCTCCTATCTTCCATCTGTCTCTTTCTCTCTGACTACCTTATCTCTGGTTGCTGTCTCTCTGTCTGTCTCTCACTTTCTCTGTATGATGTTTCTTTCTGTCTAGCTGCCGCCTCTCTATGCTGCCTCCCTCTGCCTCTGTTACATGAGAAATAGGAGCAGGAGTCGGCCATTCGGCCCCTCGAGCCTGCTCCGCCATTCAATAAGATCATGGCTGATCATCGACCTCAACTCCACTTTCCCGCCCGATCCCCATAACCCTCGATTCCCCTAAAGTCCAAAAATCTATCGATCTCTGTCTTGAATATACTCAACGACTCAGCATCCTCTGAGGCAGAGAATTCCAAAGATTCACCACCCACTGAGTGAAGAAATTTCTCCTCATCTCGGTCCTAAACGGCCGACCCCTTATTCTGAGACTGTGCCCCCCGGGTTCTAGACTCTTCTGACAGGGGAAACAGCCTCTCGGCATCGACCCTGTCAAGCCCTCTAAGAATTTAATACCGGTCTCTCCGTAGGCTCGCTCTGCAATCTCGATTTTTCTGCAGTCTCTCTCATTTACTGACAGTTAGTGGAGGGAATGCCCGGCCGCCTAATGCTGCGAAGACCACTTAGTCAGAGTGTTCGAAGAGGGATTGCACAGATGGAGCAGAGAGCAAAGGGTTTTTCCTTCCCGTGACATATGTTCTATTGTTTTTCCCTTTCTTCTGAATCAGATATTTTTCACAATTTAGGCATGAATGTATTAATGTGCCAATTCCCCTGGGTGTCGGTAGTTGCAGTCGATAAATAAATAAAAGGCAGATTCGAAGACATGTTTCCTTACACAGAGGGTGGTCGGAATGTGGAGTTCCCCACCACAAACTGCTGCTGAAAACGGAAGTCTGTAACTTGTTTTAAAACAGAGCTAGACGCTTGCTCAAAGAAAGGAGAATATTAGTGGGCACTGGGAGCGAGCAGGAGAGAGGGATTGCTAGCTGGTTTGCGGAGAAATGTACCAGCAGACATCGACGGGCTGAGTGGCCTGCCTGTGTGCTGTAATATTCTGCGGGGGTGAAACTGGGCTTTGGGCAATAGTGAACACCCCGCTCAATCATCTTTTCCATTGCAGTCCGGTTTAAAACGAGATATTGATTTGCTATCGGCTGTTTTGCATCAATGCCATGGACCAATTTCACCCCTTATGATTCTAACATCCAGTAGACACATAAGATACCATCTAGGTTCCTATATACCATTGTACCTATAAATATATCGTATCGGTCTATAGATACCTACCGAGCATATCAATGCGTGAATCAACTTATCTCGGCACTGTATCTGTTACGTAGGATTACATAGACTTTTACAGCACAGGAACAGGCCATTTCGGCCCAACCGGTCGATGCCGGTGTTTGTGCTCCACACGAGCCTCCTCCCACCCCTACTTCATCTCACCCTACCAGCATATCCTTCTATTCCTTTCTCCCTCATGTACTGATCCGGCTTCTCCTTAAATCCAAACATACGAAAATGACGGGCAGGAAAAGACCAGCTGGTCCATCGAGCCTACCCCACTCCACGATGGCTGGACCATCATGGCTAAACACTCCTTCCCCTCCCCCAACCTCCCCTCACACTCATCCGCCTCACTCCCCCCCCCCCCCCCCCCCCCCCCAACCTCTCCTGGGAGAGGCAGAAAAACAGGAAAAAAACAGGGCCAATAAGGGAAAAAATACACTGTAAAATTCCTCTCCGACCCCCTAGGCAATCAAAGCTAGTCCAGTAGATCATACGGACCAAGTTATTATCTTCTAAGTACATTTACTTCCTATATGATGCAATCTCTGCCCCAGTCAGGAATGGGTCCAGCTCTGAAAGAATTTCTCCCCGGTGTCCTGGGTCAATATTTATCCCTCAACCAACATCACTAAAACAGATTATCCGGTCATCGCCACATTGCTGTTTGTGGGAGCTTGCTGTGCGCAAATTGGCTGCCGCGTTTCCTATGTTATGACAGTGGCTACACTTCAAAAAGTACTTCATTGGGTGTAAAGCACTGTGGGATGCCCTGAGGTTGTGAAAGGTGCTAAATAAATGCAGATTATCTAGTCATTACATTACATTGTAGCTTCCCATAAAATACGAACAGATGAAAATGACGGGCAGGGAAAGACCAGCTGGTCATTATCACATTGCTGTTTGTGGGAGCTTGCTGTGCGCAAATTGGCTGCTGTGTTTCCTACATTACAACAGTGACTCCACTTCAAAAAGTACTTCATTGGCTGTAAAGCGCTTTGAGACGTCCAGTAGTTGTGAAAGGCGCTATAGAAATGCAAGTCTTTCTTTTTTCTTTCAAGCCTTCCTTTCATTCTTTGGAATTGCCATCATAGCTGGGCTCCATGAAAGATTCCACCAGAAACAGTAGTCCCAACAAGCCGACCTCCTTTGACTGATCTCAACTCCAATGACCCACCTTCTCTCCGTAACCATCAAGCCCTCCTCTCTCCAAAACCCATCTAGTTGTCTCTTGAACCTCTTTAATGTCCTTCCCTGGTAGCTCATTCCACAGACCTCGCACTCTTTGTTGTGAAATCTCACTTCATTTACTTAGTATGCGATCTCTTCACCAGCACTCAATCTAATCAGCATAATAATACAGGCCCCAGCATGGTTTTATATGCCGGGCTAGTCCTCGTTTAATCCCCAATAACCTACCCAGTGTGAAGAGGTGCTGAACAGTCATTTTTTTATATAATACGGAATACAGAAACTCAGCAGATGGCGTGTCAATGTGCAAGCACCTCAGGTCTTGTGTTAGTGGAGGACATGGTGCGTGATGAAATTACGTCACACCGTCACAAGGCCAGAGGACAATGGCCATGGAGTGTGGAGGAAAGCAGGAAGAGCGTTAAGTGTGAGGCTGTAAGGAAGGGTAA
The DNA here is from genome assembly GCA_030390025.1 of Squalus acanthias. Classification (NCBI taxonomy): domain Eukaryota; kingdom Metazoa; phylum Chordata; class Chondrichthyes; order Squaliformes; family Squalidae; genus Squalus; species Squalus acanthias. The sequence continues at coordinate 13,203,513 of CM059426.1, forward strand.
ACCATCTATATTTTTATTTGATTATGTTTTGGGATTAACTACCCTGTTCACTGTCGCCACCTTCCCGTGAGTTCCTATCGGGTTTTAAGCATTTGTCCACAGGAGGTTCCCAAACCCTTTATCTTGTTCGTGTTGTCAGTCTGACATGACAGCTGGTAAGTGAGAAGCAAATGGGGCACAACCTCGGCAATTTACCAGGTTATTGAATGGAGCAGCCTGCAATGGCATGATCAATGAGAAGGAGATGAGAAAGTACATCGAATGAGAAAAGAGGCAGTCTACCCATCAAGCTCATGTTCAATCTACCTTATTATGGACCCTATCTCACCCATTTAATCTCCCTTGCACACACACTCCTGGTGTCAGCCGTGGCTCAGAGGCGAGCAAGCTTGCCTCCGAGTCCAGAAGTTTGTGGGTTCACGTTCTCACCATATGAAACTTGAGCACATAATCGAGGCTGATATTTCAATGCAGTACTGAGGGAGTGCTGCACTCTCTTTCACTGAGGCCCCCACCTGGTGGACATGGCACTATTTTGAAGAGCAGGGGAGTTTTCCCTGGTGTCCTGGACAATATTTACCCCTCAACTAGCATCACTAAAAAACAGATCATCTGATCATTATCACATTGCTGTTGGTGGGAGCTTGCTGTGTGCAAATTGGCTGCAGCATTTCCTACAGCACAACAGTGACTGCACTTCAAATGCTTTGGGACATCCTGAGGTCAAGAAAGATGCTATATAGATGCAAGTCTTTTTACCCACCCTATCATGGGCTCGACCCCACTCACAGAAGGCAGTTGAGGCCAATTCATTAAATATATTCAAGAAGGAGTTAGATATATTTCTTAAGGCTAAAGGGATCAAGGGATATGGGGAGAAAGCAGGGACAGGGTACTGAATTTGGATGATCAGCCATGATCGCATTGAATGGCGGAGCAGGCTCGAGGGGCCGAATGGCCTACTCCTGCTCCTATCTTCTATGGAGGGAAAGTTCTCAGCTCTTTAACTCCAAAAAGTATATTTACCCTTCCTTTCATCTTATCATTTAACCCTGTCCTGCTTTCCTCCATGCTCCTTGTCCTCTGGCCCTGTGATGTAATACCATCAATGATCATGTCCTCCAATAACACAAGACCTAATGTTTGCCAGGTGTCACTGGATCTCATTGCACCAGCCACAACATTTGCAGATTTTCTGTCCTCAGCTTCATAGAAGAAAATAGCTGGGCACAGAACACGGCAACAGAACCTTGGACAGCACCTCCCAAACCCACGACCTCTTCCACCTAGAAGGAAGAGGGCAGCAGGCGCAAGGGAACACCGTCACCTCCAAGTTCCCCTCAAAGTCACGCACCATCCTGACTTGGAAATATATCGGCCGTTCCTTCATCGCCGCTGGGTCAAAATCCTGGAACTCCCTCCCTAACAGCGCTGTGGGAGTGCCTTCACCGCACGGGACTGCAGAGGTTCAAGAAGGCGGCTCACCACCACCTTCTCAAGGGCAATTAGGGATGGGCGATAAATGCTGGCCTTGCCAGCGATGCCCAGATCCCAAGAATGTAACAAAGGAAGGTCTTTCGGACCAACCAGTCCGTGTTGGTGAGACAATGGATCTAATCACTCATCCTCGTGGATTGAGGTGCTTGAGAGTTAGGAAGACGAGCTGAAGTGGTGCATCAGGACACTCTCTGTTTATATCGCTGCAGCGCTGAAAGCCCATAGTGAAGGTTCAAGTGGAGTACTGCTCATACAGGCGGTAGATGCCCTGTAATACAAATCAGTTCAATGTGGTCTCCTGGACTAGTTTCCATCACCTAAAAGGGTTGGCGAGGAAAGAAGTTGTTCTCTTTCAGGCAGTGCATGCCAGATCATAAACACTCGCTGCGTAAAAAAGTTTTTCCTCATGTCGCCTTTGGTTCTTCTGCCAATCACCTTAAATCTGTGTCCTCTGGTTCTCGACCCTTCTGCCAATTGGAACAGGTTCTCTCTATCTACTCTGTCCAGACCCCTCATTATTTTGAACACCTCTATCAAATCTCCTCTCAACCTTCTCTGCTCCAAGGAGAACAACCCCAGCTTCTCCAGTCTATCCACGTAACTGAAATCCCTCATCCCTGGAACCATTCTTATCAATCTTTTCTGCACCCTCTCTAAGGCCTTCACATCCTTCCGAAAGTGCAGTGCCCAGAATTGGACACAATACACCAGTTGAGGCCAAATCATTGCTTTATAAAGGTTCATCATAACTTCCTTGCTTTTGTACTCTATACCTCTATTTATAAAGCCCAGGATCCCGTATGCTTTTTTAACCGCTTTCTCAACCTGCCCTGCCACCTTCAACGATTTGTGCACATATACCTCCAGGTCTCTCTGTTCATGCACCCCCTTTAGGATTGTACCCTTTAGTTTATATGCCCTCTCCTCGTTCTTCCTACCAAAATGTATCACTTTGCACTTTTCTGCATTAAATTTCATCTGCCACGTGTCCGCCCATTCCACCAGCCTGTCTGTGTCCTTTTGAAGTCTATCACTATCCTCTTCACTGTTCACTATACTTCTAAGTTTTGTGCCATCTGCAAATTTTGAAATTGTGCCCTGTACACCCAAGTCCAGGTCATTCATATATATCAAGAAAAGCAGTGGTCCTAGTACTGACCCCTGGGGAATATCACTGTATACCTTCCTCCAGTCTGAAAAACAACCGTTCACCACTACTCTCTGTTTCCTGTCACTTAGCCAATTTCGTATCCATGCTGCCACTGTCCCTTTTATTCCATGGGCTTCAACTCTGCTGGCAAGCCTTGAGTAGCTTTTAACAAAACTGAAGAAAGTTCCCTTCCTTTTATAAAAAAAAAGCGCATTGTCCGTGTTCATTGTGGATTCTAAAATAATGGAAAGTATGCCAAATAAAGGGCCAAAATGTTCCAAGTGGTCCAGAACCCCTGTGCCTCTCCACCTCCCTCTTCTCCTTGAAGAGCCTCCTTAAATCCAATCACTGTGACCAAGTTCTGATCACCCCCTTCTATCCTCTGCTGCTTTGGCTCAGCGTCTATTTGTTGCTTAAGCCTCTGTGGGGCACCTTGGAATGTTTTTGCACATCGAAGGCGCTATATAAACGCAAGCTGTTGTTTAGTCGAAAATAAATCTTGTGCTTTCAATGCTTGTATCCGCTTTTCAGGCTCTTGTGCACTTAAATTTGACTTTAATCCCGGTACAAGCGACGGAATTTAAAGTATACTTACAGCTTAAGTTACAGGCCTGCGTCCCCCGAGACTTTCAATGTGATTACTTGTTTCTGGGTTGTAAGCTAGTTTTTTTGCCAGCTTTCTCGCTTGGCTCATCTCCTTCTCCCTCCTTTCCATAAAAAGGGCATGGGGACAGGGCGACAATAAAAGAAATACTTGCATTTCTATCGCACCTATATTATGACCACCGGACGTCCCAAAGCACTTGACAGCCATTAAAGTACTTTTGAAGTCTAGTCACTGTGGCAATGTAGGAAATGCAGCAACCAATTTGCGCACAGCAAGCTCCCACAAACAGCAATATGATAATGACCAGATAATCTGTTTTCTGTTATGTTGAGTGAGGGAAAAATATTGGCCAGGACACCGGGGATAACTCCCCTGGTCTTCTTCGAAATAGTGCCATGGGATCTCATCCAAAAGACGGCACCTTCGACAAGTGCAGCATTCCTTCAGCACTGCACTGAGAGTGTCAGCCTGGATTTAATGTGCTCAAGTCTCTGGAGTGGGACTTGAACCCACAACCTTGTGACTCAGAGGTGAGAGAGAGAGAGACCCACTGAGCCACAGCTGACACAAGGGCAAGGGAAAGTCGACTAAATTTCAGAGAACCAGCACATGGCCTCCTTCTATGCTACCCTCTCCAAATGAGGCCAATTCTGTTGTCAACCAATACAGCAAGCAGCACAAATCAAAAGAAGGTGGAGCAATCGCCATCTTTCCTTGCCGGATGAACGTAAAGTCTAGTCCGGAGCGGTCCTCCCCCCTGCCGCTGGATAAACAGGAATCTAGAAATTCCAAGCTGGCTGCAGCACTGATAGAAGTGCGATGGACCGGGAACTTACATCGACCTAGTCTGCCTGGCACTGACCCGCATCCCAAATCCCAGGGGATAGGGTCATTTGCATAATGGGGCGGGCACTCATTCCATTTACGGTGACTCCGCCTGGGGGGGGGAGGGGCGAGGACGGACCAAAGGATTTTGCAACCGCCCTTTGCTGGTCCATCGAAGAGAGGGGCATGGGGCAGTCTGGCCAAAATGTCCCAACTGAATTTTTTTTTCCCCTGCTGGCTGCTCCATGTTTTGCTGTGCCTTGCCCCGACTGCCACCACTGGGCCCCACTTTCGGCCATTGTTCAGCAAGCATTCCCTCTTAAAGCAGGAGCACTTACTGTTGGCCATGCGCTGGGCAGAACTGGCGGAATTTCCAGCGGAGCCCAGCACCTCGCCGGTCCTGCCTCCAAATGCGTCATGACGACAGATGATGGGCGGACGGAAGAAACGCCCAGAATTCCATAACTTAGCCGGAAAGGGGCAGAAACCCAGCGGGAAGGGGTTTCCACCCACAATCCCACCTCACCCACCCAGATAATGCCAATTCCAGGCACAAAAAAGGGTCAGGAATTTCTAATGCTATGTAGTCATGTCTGGAAAAATTGACTAAACTGTACTTGAAACGATTTGTTTTCCCTGTCTTCTTTTTCTTGAAGTCGTTCATTCGTTAGGTACGGTTCCACCATGGCTGGCAACCTTCAAGAACCTCCCACTATTGGCTGTTCCTTCACACTAAGCCCAGATAGCATGTGGCACATGGCTATTCAACCAAAGGAGAGCTGGACAGCCCGGTACAATCATTGTTCTCACCCAATGTCGACACTTGCACTTGACGGTTGCAGGTCAGGAGCGAGGACCCTGTCTTAGTTTCCCCTTCTCGAGTCCAAAGGTTCTGAAGCCAATTTTAGCCCTCAACCTCTGCCAGAGGTGGAATCAGTGCAGACCAAGCCCTGCTTCGTAATACGTCATGTGCTTCATTTACCCATCGGTCATTGGGCAGCTTTGAATCAATTTTTGAACCAATAAGACAGCTCAATGTAAAGGGGTTGGCCTAAATCTATTTTTCAACACACGCAAATGTGGACATAATTGTCTGGTCAAGATCAGTCTAGTCTTGTTTGAGTTGGGAAGGCGGGGTAATTTTGACTTTGGGAAACAGTGTAAAACAGGAAATATTGTATCAGCCGCCCTTTATACATCTCTCCCGATTCTCATTGCTATTGAAGTCGACAGAAATAAAAATTAGAGGTGTATTAAACAAAAGGCCTTGTATTTCTTCAGCTCCTTTCACGATCTCAGGACATCCCAAAGCGCTTTACAATCAATGAAGTACTTTTCAAGTGTAGTTGCTGTTGTAATGTAGGGAAATGTGGCAGTCAATTGTGCACAGCAAGCTCCCGCATACAGCAATGTGATAATGACCAGATAATCTGTTTTTTTTGTTATGTTGATTGAGGGATAAATATTGGCCCAGGACACCAGGGAGAAATCTCTGCTCTTCTTCGAAATAGTGCCATGGGATCTCTTACATCCACCTGAGAGAGCAGATAGCGCCTCGCTTTAATGTCTCATCTGAAAGATGGCACCTCTGACAGTGCAGCACTCCCTCAGTACTGCACTGGGAGTGTCAGCCGCGATTTATTGCACTCAAGTCTCTGGAGTGGGACTTGAACCCACAATCTTCTGACTCAGAGGCGGGACTGAGCCACAGCTGACACAGGACGGATAATCCAATATCTCCCACTTTACACTTTTGCCCGAAGTCAAAATTATGCCCAAGGAGAGATCTTAAAACAAGTATCTTTTTAAAACAACCTTGAGAGAGATTCTCCCCACTTTAAAAAATAAAATGAGACTCATGCAGAAATGGCTTTATTCTTAAATAATGTTTTGTTAAATGGTAAACTACAATGAAGACAGATAGGTAATGAAGCATCCTATTCTCATGCCTGGTCTACTCAGTAGAGTTGTGATCAATTCTACCTTGCGAGGCCAAGGATGCCAGATTAGTACAGGAATGTGGTGTTGCCAACAAGCTCAGCTACAGAGAGGCTGTTTAAAATTTGGATCATGTTCAAAGTTCCAAGGTTATTTAAGTCAAGGAGCCGGTTGAATAATATAATAAAATTCTTCACTGGCTCTCCTTTTCATCAATGAAAAGAGGATGTTTAATATAACTCAGCAATGTCTTTTCTGTTGACAACTGAGCAAGGTCATTACAAGAAGGGAGAGATGGGACAGGATCTCAGCAGGGAGGGGGAGGTGGGGAGGGATCAACCTGGAGAGCGGGAAGTGAGGCAGGATCTCAACACGGAACAGGAGATGGAGCAGAATCTCATGGAAGAGGAAATGGGAGGGATCCCAACACAGAGTCATAGAGTCATAACGGCACAGAAGGAGGCCATTCGGCCCGTCGAGTCCGTGCCAGCTCTCTGTAGAGCAATCCAGTCATTCCCATACCCCCGGTCTATTCCCGTAGCCCTGCAAGTTTATTTCCCTCAAGTGTCTATCCAGTTTCCCCTTGAAAACATTAATTGTCTCCACTTCCACCACTTCCGTCGGCAGCGAGTTCCAGGTCCTCACCACTCGCTGCGTAAAAATGTTTTTCCTCACGTCCCCCCTGTATCTCTTGCCCAAAACCTTAAATCTGTGTCCCCTAGTCCTTGTACCATCGACTAGTGGGAACAGCCTTTCCCCGTCTAGCCTATCCAAACCCGCCATAATCTTGCACACCTCTATCAAATCACCCCTCAACCTCCTTTGCTCTAATGAAAACAAATCCAGCTTCTCCAACCTGTCCTTGTAGCTAAGATCCCCCATCCCCAGAACCATTCTGGTAAATCTCCTCTGCACCATCTCAAGGGCCTTCACATCCTTCCTAAAGTGTGGTGACCAGAACTGGACGCAATACTCCAGTTGCGGCCTAACCAGCGCTTCATAAAGGTTCAGCATAACTTCTCTACTTTTGTACTCAATACCTCTATTTATGAAGCCCAAGATCCCATATGCTTTGCTAAGAGGTAGGGGAGGATCTCAACTTGGAAGGTGAGATGCGAAGAAATCACAACAAGGCAGGAAAAATGGGGCAGGAACTCAATTTGGGAGGGGTGATGGGAAGAGATCTCAACATAGAAAGGGAGACAGGGAGACATCACAACATGGGAGGGGGGAAAGATGAGGCAAGATCTCAACATGGAAGGGAAGGTGGAGTGGGATCACTCCAGGGAGAGATGAATAGAGCAGGAACATAACAGGAAGAGAGAGACGTGGGGCAGGATCACACCAGGGAGAGATGAATGAGGCTGGATCATGACAGGGATTGTAACTGGATCGGGGAGGAGACTAGTCGGCTTGCCAAGGTGTAAGCATGCAGGAGAACAGGCAGTACAGCAACAGTACGTGAGAAGGCCAGATGGACACCGGAGAAAGAGACCCCAAAGATCACAGAAAAAGAAGAAGCGGAGACTGGGCAAGGTAGTGTTACTGGGGTAAAATTCAGAAAATGTTGGAACTGCTCAGCAGGTCAGGCAGCCTCTGTGGAGAGAGAAACAGAGGTAACGTTCCAGGTCGATGACCTTTTATCAAAACTGGAAAAAGTTAGCGATGTAACAGGTTTTAAGTAAGTCCACAGGCAGGGAAAGGGGGAGGGGAGGAAAGAACAAAAGGGACGGCCTGTGAGAGGGCGGAAGGCAGGAGAGGTTAAATGACTAAAAAGGGATGATGGTGCGAGGCAAAAAGGGGGCGGTAATGGGGCAAGTAAAGAAAGAAAGGATGGGTCTAGAGGAGGTGTAAGTGGGAATAGCAGAATCATTATCAGCACCTGCTGCAACGTTCCCTGTAAGCTGCAGCCCAGGAACGGCTTTTTCAACATTGAGTTTCACGTGAATGGACCACACAGTCCCTTAAAGGGGCCATGCACCCAAAAAAAAATTTAGGGGGAACATTGACCTGCTGTCTGAAAAAATAGGAGCGGTGGTTATGATCTGAAGTTGATAAACTCGATGTTGAGTCTGGAAGGCTGTAAAGTGCCTAATCGAAAGATGAGGTGCTGTTCCTCGCGATAGTGTTAGTGGAGAGCAGCTCGGTGCTGAAATACTGCAGTGCCAGAGCAGTGGGGAAACATTTCTCTCAGTTTCAAAGCAACGGATATTTTTGCAGAGTAGAAACCCAATGGACCTTTGGGAATCGGCCTTCTAATCTCAGGCAAGTGATGACAAACACACCATCCTCCTGAAATATCGCACAAAACTTCAGCATTCAGGCCTAGCAAGTGTCACTCACCGGGAATGACAGGAGTCACAGCCATGTATATCGGCTTGTCAATGCAATCTATTTTGACACATGTCTGTACCACGCTCACCAATGATAACTGTCACTCCTAACAATTGCCCCCTGTTGACAGCTTTGTCCACTGATGTCATTCAAAGAGGTCTGCACTAAACAGGCAAGTAACAACAGGAAAAAAAAACACAAACTGACAGCAATAGCTGCAAAATCAAATCATTTTGTTCAGGTTAACTGCAACGAGTGATCTCTCATTTCATTCCCGTATTAATCTTGCCTATGCAGGCCAAAGCAAAGATTCATATCTCACTGACTTTGTCTTCAGAGCAGGCGAAAATTGGCTGCCGCGTTTCATGCATTACAACAGTGACTACACTCCAAAAAAGCACTTCATTGGCTGTAAAGCGCTTTGAGACGTCCGGTGGTCGTGAAAGGCGCTGTATAAATTTAAGTCTTTATTTCTTTCCTTGCATTGAAACAAGTTACGTGTACGTTCTTCCAGAGACGGGGAACTCCACTTTCACAAAGTGGTTTAATTCCACGTCTCAATGGTATAAGTCTCCTCCAGTACCAAAAGAACGAGGCCAGCGATGATGGCCAACGTGGCCACCATTTTGTTTTGGTCTGAGGTGGCTTGAGGTCTCTGTCCAAGCATTGACACCAGCGCTTCGATATTCATACTCCTGGGGTAGATCTTGACTGTGTGCGAAGGTGTAAACTGGGTGATAGCGAGCAGGTCGCCCGTTTTACGTATGAACTTAAGAACATAAGAATTAGGAGCAGGAGTAGGCCATACGGCCCCTCAAGCCTGCTCTGTCATTCATTAAGATCATGGCTGATCTTCAACCTCAACTCCACTTTCCCACCTGATCCCCTTATCCCTTGATTCCTCTAGAGTCCAAAAATCTATCTATCTCAGCCCTGAATATACTCAACGATTCAGCATCCACAGATCTTTGGGGTAGAGAATTCCAAAGATTCACAACCCTCTGAGTGAAGAAATTCCTCCTCATCTCTCTCGATTTTTTTTATCCTCATTGACTTCAGTCACAAAGTCATGATCTACCCGCTGGCCTCCAAAGATCTTCCCTTAAACATTCACTCCCTCCACCACCGGCGCACCGTGGCTGCAGTGTGTACCATCTACAAGATGCACTGCAGCAACTCGCCAAGGCTTCTTTGACAGCATCTACAAACTCGTGACCTCTACCACCTAGAAGGACAAGGGCAGCAGATGCATGGGAACACCACCACCTTCAAGTTCTCCTCCAAGTCACACACTATCCTGACTTGGAAATATATCGGCATTCATTCATAGTCGCTGGCTCAAAATCCTGGAACTCCCTCTCGAACAGCACTGTGGGAGTACCTTCACCACGCAAAGTGCAGTGGTTCAAGACAGCGGCTCACCACCACCTTCTCTATTGCAATTAGGGATGGGCAATAAATGCTGGCCTTGGCCATAATTGCCCATCCCTAATTGCCCTTGAGCAGGTGGTGGTGAGCTGCCTTCTTGAACCGCTGAAATCCGTGTGGTGAAGGTGCTCCCACAGTGCTGTAAGGGAGCGAGTTCCAGGATTTTGAGCCAGCGACGATGAAGGAACAGCCGATATACTTCCAAGTCAGGATGGTGTGTGACATGGAGCGGAACTTGAAGGTGGTGGTGTTCCCATAATTTCTTACATGTTATATAATGTAAGAAACACAGCAGCCAAGTCTCACAAATAGCACTGGGCCGTAATTTGCGACCCCTACGGGCGCGTACGAGGTGCGCACACGCCCATAAGGGGCCTCTCAAGTTCCGGGTTCAGGCATGAGCTGCGCATGCGTGAAAACCCGGAACTTGCGATCTGTCTTGACAGATCCTCCGCATCCCCGGGCAAAGGGCATCCGCGTGCGCAGAGTTGGGCTATTTGCCCAACTTCTACCCAGCGGATGCCCGTGAAATTCTTACGCCTGGTAAGAATTATATAATTTATACATTTAAAAAACTGTGAAATAAGGTAAGTTTATGTTTAGCCCCTTTAAAACATGTAAATTTATTTTTCAAATAATTATTTTTTTTTTTAAATATTTAATTAACTGCTATTTTAACTAATTTTAAATATGTGACTTCTCTTTTATTTATGTAATGTGTAGAGGTTTTTTTGGGGGGTATTCCCATTCATACTTATGGGGTTTCGTACATATGGAATTCCAATAAGCCTGAAGGGGGATCCCCTTCTGTCATTCGTTGGGCCGGCCCAGGGGCGCTCGCGAACCGCCTGCGTCCCGGGGATACGTGGGCCTTTACGCATGTCTACGCAGAGAGGCCCAGGAGCGTGAGTCTCCGTGGACCCCGAGGCAGAACGTAGGTTTGTAGATTTTTTTGCCAGTTGGAGGCATCCACCTGTGGGAGGCCTCCGACCGCATACTCAGGCCCAATGAGATAATGATCAGATGAACGGTTTCAGTGATGATGGTTGAGCGATAAATATTGGCCAGGACAATGGGGGGAACTCCCCTACTGCTCTTCTTTGAAATAGTGGCATGGGATCTTTTACGTCCACCTGAGAGGCAGACGGGGGCCTCGGTTTAACGTCTCAACAACAACAATAACCTGTATTTATATAGCGCCTTTAACATAGTAAAACATCCCAAGGCGCTTCACTGGAGTATCATAAGACAAAAAATTTGACACCGAGCCACATAAGGAGAAATTAGGGCAGGTGACCAAAAGCTTTGTCAAAGAGGTAGGTTTTAAGAAGCGTCTTAAAGGAGGAGAGAGAGGTAACGAGGCGGAGAGGTTTAGGGAGGGAATTCCAGAGCTTAGGGCCTAGGCAACAGAAGGCACGGCCACCAAAGGTTGAGCGGTTATAATTAGGGATGCTCAAGAGGGCAGAATTAGAGGAGCGCAGATATCTCGGGGGGGTTTGTGGGGCTGAAGGAGATTACAGAGATAGGGAGGGGCGAGGCCATGGAGGGATTTCAGAACAAGGATGAGAATTTTGAAATCGAGGAGTTGCTTAACCGGGAGCCAATGTAGGTCAGCGAGCACAGGGGAGATGGGTGAACGGGACTTGTGCGAGTTAGGACACGGGCAGCCGAATTTTGGATGACCTCAAGTTTATGTAGGGTGGAATGTGGGAGGCCAGCCAGGAGTGCGTTGGAATAGTCAAGCCTAGAGGTAACAAAGGCATGGATGAGGGTTTCAGCAGCGGATGAGCTGAGGCAGGGGCGGAGACGGGCGATGTTACGGAGGTGGAAATAGGCGGTCTTAGTTATGCTGTGGATATGTGGTCGGAAGCTCATTTCAGGGTCAAATATGACACCAAAGTTGCGAACCGTGTGGTTCAGCCTCAGACAAATGTCAGGGAGAGGAATGGAGTCAGTGGCTAGGGAACGGAGTTTGTGGCAGGGACTGAAAACAATGGCTTCGGTCTTCCCAATACTTAATTGGAGAAAATTTCTGCTCCTCCAGATATGGATGACAGAAAAGCAGTCTGACAATTCAGAGACTGTGGAGGTGTCAAGAGAAGTGGTGGTGAGGTAGAGCTTGGTGTCATCAGCGTACATGTGGAAACTGACGCTGTGTTTTCGGATGATATCGCCAAGGGGCAGCATGTAGATGAGAAATAGGAGGGGGCCAAGGATAGATCCTTGGGAGACACCAGAGGTAATGATGCGGGAGCGGGAAGAGAAGACATTGCAGGTGATTCTCTGGCTACGATTAGATAGATAAGGTTGGAGATGGGACGGTAGTTTGCAAGGCCGGAGGAGTCAAGGGTTGCTTTTTTGAAGAGGGGGTGATGACGGCAGATTTGAGGGAGAGGGGGACAGTACCTAAGGAGAGAGAACCATTAACAATGTCAGCTAACCTGGGAGCCAGAAAAGGAAGTTGGGTGGTCAGCAGTTTGGTGGGAATAGGATCGAGGGAGCAGGAAGTGGGTCTCATGGACAAGATGAGCACGGAGAGGTCATGAGGGGAGATCGGAGAAAAACTGGAGAAAGATGTGAGTTCAGGGCTAGGGCAGGGGGGAACCTTTGAGGAAGTTTGGCCCGGTGGGCGAGGGGAAGGAAGGGAAGTGGCAGAGGCAGCTGAACGGATGGTCTCAATCTTAGAGACAAAGAAGTCCATGAGCTCCTCACACTTGTTGTCAGAGGTGAGGGTGGAGGAGACACGGGAGAGGGGTTTAAGAAAACGGTTAGCAGTGGAGAATAGAAGCCGGGGCTTATCTTTGCATTCCAGAACGATTCTGGAATAGTGAGCAATTTTGGCAGACGAGAGCAGGACCCGATAATGCTTTATGTGGTCCAGCCAAGTCTGGCGGTGAATGGCTAAACCAGTTGTCCGCCATATCCGTGAAAGTTTGCGTCCCTTGGACTTAAGGGAGCGAAGGTGAGAGCCGTACCAGGGGGATCGGCCAGGGTGAGAGAGAGTAATTGTTTTAATAGAGACTAGGGCATCAAAGGTGGTGGTGAGGGTGTAGATGAGCAGAAATTATGTGGTGAATGGAGGGCCAGAGGCTGGACAGTTGGGATTTCATAAGTGCAGTTGTAAGAGAGTTGGGAGAGAGTTTTTTCCACTGGCGGACACAGAAGGAAGTAGGGTTGTGGCGGCGGGGGTGTGGCAGAAAGGGGATGTGGGTGGAGGAGCGATACGAGGAAGTGGTCAGAGATGGCCTTATCTGCGATTGACACGATGGGAGTAGCGAGACCATGAGAGATGGCAAGGCCGAGGTACTGGCCGTGAATATGGGTTGGGGGGTTCACATGGAGGGAGAGATTAAGGGAAGATAGGAGACTAGTGAACTCAGAGGAGAGAGAGTATGATGAACTGAGATGGAGGTTGAAATCTCCGAGGATGAGAAGTCGCTCGGTGCAGAGGCTGAGGGAGGAAAGCAGTGAAGATATATCAGTAATAAAATTTTTATGGTACTTGGGTGGGTGGTAGAGCATGAGAATTTTAAATGAGAGGTGAGAGGGGTGGAATAAGGTGACATGCTCAAAAGAGGAGAAAGTTCTGGAGGAGTAGGGGGACAGACCAAGGTGTGATTTGGTGATGGGAGCTACACCGTCACCACAACAGTCTGAGCGGGACAAGTGGTGGAAGGTATAGCCAGGCTGAGAAGCTTCATTGAAGGGTAAGGTGTCATCAACCCCGCAGCCAAGTTTCTGTCAGGGCCATGATGTCGACGCAGTCATGTACAATAAGCTCATGATGGCAAGAGCCTTGTTCGCAAGTGAACAGACACGCTGGAGGGAGATGCGGACAGGGTCGGTGATGGCTGCCCCACTGACAGCATCCACAGGGTCAGCGCCGGGAGGGGTGAGTTGGACGGGGAGGAGATTGGCAAGATTAGCCCCCAGTGGGCGCACTGGGCGGGAAGGGTAGGTGAGAGAGTAGGATCCGACAGTGCGGCACTCCCTCAGTACTCCACTAGGCATGTCACCCTGGATTTTGTGCTCAAGTCTCTGGAGTGGAACTTGAACCCACAACCTTCTGACTCAGAGGAGAGACTGCTACCCACATCCCTGGGAATAATGTGTTACAAAATATAATCCTTCTGGTCTTATGAAAAGCAGATTCTCCAGTTTACCACAACCAAGGACATGGGAGATTTGCTCATTTTTAGTCAAATACGATAGAATTTGCACAGTGATTTAGCCCAACATCAAGGCATTCTTAGTCAAGTTCCTCCGTCCTCCACTGACAAACCAAGGGTACCTTTCAATCAGTTTCCATTATCTAAATGACATGCAGTGAAATTCAGATGTCTGACACAGTCCAATACACTTCACTGCAAGTCTGACACAAGCATTATTTTGTTAAAGAGGAAATCATTGCATAGAAGCATGGAATACAAAAGCAAGGACATTTTCTTTTATTCGTTCATGCGATGTGGGCGTCGCTGGTAAGGCCAGCTTTTATTGTCCATCCTTAGTTTCCTTTGAGAAGGTGGCGGTGAGCCGCCTTCTTGAACCGCTGCAGTTCGTGCGGTGAAGGTACTCTAAAGCTAAATATTAATAAATCGCAGGTTAGGCTTTCGCAATTGTGTCCAATTCTGAGCACTATGCTCTAGGAAGGATGTCAAGGCCTTGGAGAGGATGCAGAGGAGTTACTGGAATGGTACAAGGGCTGAGGGACTTCAGTTATGTGGACGGAAGAGAGAAGCTGGGATTGTTCTCCTTAGAGCAGTCAAGGTTAAGAATAGATTTAATAGAGATACTCAAAATTATCAAAGGTTTTGATAGAGTAAATTGGTGAAGGACTCTGAGTAAGGTCTATCAGTGAGGGACTCTCTGGGTGAGGTCTATCAGTGAGGGACTCTCTGGGTGACGTCTATCAGTGAGTGAATCTCTGGGTGAAGTCTATCAGTGAGGGACTCTCTGGTTGAGGTCTCAGTGAGGGACTCTCTGGGTGAGGTCTATCAGTGAGGGACTCTCTGAGTGAGGTCTATCAGTGAGGGACTCTGTGAGTGAGGTCTCAGTGAGGGACTCTGTGGGTGAGGTCTATCAGTGAGGGACTCTCTGAGTGAGGTCTATCAGTGAGGGACTCTGTGGGTGAGGTCTATCAGTGAGGGACTCTCTGAGTGAGGTCTATCAGTGAGGGACTCTGTGAGTGAGGTCTATCAGTGAGGGACTCTCTGGGTGAGGTCTATCAGTGAGGGACTCTGTGGGTGATATCTCAGTGAGGGACTTTCTGAGTGAGGTCTATCAGTGAGGGACTCTCTGGGTGAGGTCTATCAGTGAGGGACTCTCTGAGTGAGGTCTATCAGTGAGGGTCTCTCTGGGTGAGGTCTCAGTGAGGGACTCTCTGGGTGAGGTCTATCAGTGAGGGACTCTCTGGGTGAGGTCTCAGTGAGGGACTCTCTGGGTGAGGTCTATCAGTGAGGGACTCGCTGAGTGAGGTCTATCAGTGAGGGACTCTCTGGGTGAGGTCTATCAGTGAGGGACTCTCTGAGTGAGGTCTCAGTGAGGGACTCTCTGGGTGAGGTCTATCAGTGAGGGACTCTCTGAGTGAGGTCTATCAGTGAGGGACTCTCTGAGTGAGGTCTATCAGTGAGGGACTCTCTGGGTGAGGTCTCAGTGAGGGTCTCTCTGGGTGAGGTCTCAGTGAGGGACTCTCTGGGTGAGGTCTATCAGTGAGGGACACTCTGGGTGAGGTCTCAGTGAGGGACTCTCTGAGTGAGGTCTATCAGTGAGGGACTCTCTGAGTGAGGTCTCAGTGAGGGACTCTCTGAGTGAGGTCTATCAGTGAGAGACTCTCTGAGTGAGGTCTCAGTGAGGGACTCTCTGAGTGAGGTCTATCAGTGAGGGACTCTCTGAGTGAGGTCTATCAGTGAGGGACTCTCCGAGTGAGGTCTATCAGTGAGGGACTCTCTGGGTGAGGTCTATCAGTGAGGGACTCTCTGAGTGAGGTCTATCAGTGAGGGACTCTCTGGGTGAGGTCTCAGTGAGGGACTCTCTGAGTAAGGTCTATCAGTGAGGGACTCTCTGGGTGAGGTCTCAGTGAGGGACTCTCTGAGTAAGGTCTATCAGTGAGGGACTCTCTGAGTGAGGTCTATCAGTGAGGGACTCTCTGGGTGAGGTCTCAGTGAGGGACTCTCTGAGTGAGGTCTATCAGTGAGGGACTCTCTGAGTGAGGTCTCAGTGAGGGACTCTCTGGGTGAGGTCTATCAGTGAGGGACTCTCTGAGTGAGGTCTATCAGTGAGGGACTCTCTGAGTGAGGTCTATCAGTGAGGGACTCTCTGAGTGAGGTCTATCAGTGAGGGACTCTCTGAGTGAGGTCTATCAGTGAGGGACTCTCTGAGTGAGGTCTATCAGTGAGGGACTCTCTGAGTGAGGTCTATCAGTGAGGGACTCTCTGGGTGAGGTCTATCAGTGAGGGACTCTCTGAGTGAGGTCTACAGTGAGGGACCTCTCTGGGTGAGGTCTATCAGTGAGGGACTCTCTGAGTGAGGTCTATCAGTGAGGGACTCTCTGAGTGAGGTCTCAGTGAGGGACTCTCTGAGTGAGGTCTATCAGTGAGGGACTCTCTGGGTGAGGTCTATCAGTGAGGGACTCTCTGAGTGAGGTCTATCAGTGAGGGCCTCTCTGGGTGAGGTCTATCAGTGAGGGACTCTCTGAGTGAGGTCTATCAGTGAGGGACTCTCTGAGTGAGGTCTATCAGTGAGGGACTCTCTGAGTGAGGTCTATCAGTGAGGGACTCTCTGAGTGAGGTCTATCAGTGAGGGACTCTCTGAGTGAGGTCTATCAGTGAGGGACTCTCTGGGTGAGGTCTATCAGTGAGGGACTCTCTGAGTGAGGTCTATCAGTGAGGGACTCTCTGAGTGAGGTCTATCAGTGAGGGACTCTCTGAGTGAGGTCTATCAGTGAGGGACTCTCTGAGTGAGGTCTATCAGTGAGGGACTCTCTGGGTGAGGTCTATCAGTGAGGGACTCTCTGAGTGAGGTCTCAGTGAGGGACTCTCTGAGTGAGGTCTATCAGTGAGGGACTCTCTGAGTGAGGTCTCAGTGAGGGACTCTCTGGGTGAGGTCTATCAGTGAGGGACTCTCTGAGTGAGGTCTATCAGTGAGGGACTCTCTGAGTGAGGTCTATCAGTGAGGGACTCTCTGAGTGAGGTCTATCAGTGAGGGACTCTCTGGGTGAGGTCTATCAGTGAGGGACTCTCTGGTGAGGTCTATCAGTGAGGGACTCTCTGAGTGAGGTCTATCAGTGAGGGACTCTCTGAGTGAGGTCTCAGTGAGGGACTCTCTGAGTGAGGTCTATCAGTGAGGGACTCTCTGAGTGAGGTCTATCAGTGAGGGACTCTCTGAGTGAGGTCTCAGTGAGGGACTCTCTGAGTGAGGTCTATCAGTGAGGGACTCTCTGGGTGAGGTCTCAGTGAGGGACTCTCTGAGTGAGGTCTATCAGTGAGGGACTCTCTGAGTGAGGTCTATCAGTGAGGGACTCTCTGAGTGAGGTCTATCAGTGAGGGACTCTCTGAGTGAGGTCTATCAGTGAGGGACTCTCTGAGTGAGGTCTATCAATGAGGGACTCTCTGAGTGAGGTCTATCAGTGAGGGACTCTCTGGGTGAGGTCTATCAGTGAGGGACTCTCTGAGTGAGGTCTCAGTGAGGGACTCTCTGAGTGAGGTCTATCAGTGAGGGACTCTCTGGGTGAGGTCTCAGTGAGGGACTCTCTGGGTGAGGTCTATCAGTGAGGGACTCTCTGAGTGAGGTCTATCAGTGAGGGACTCTCTGGGTGAGGTCTATCAGTGAGGGACTCTCTGAGTGAGGTCTATCAGTGAGGGACTCTCTGAGTGAGGTCTATCAGTGAGGGACTCCCTGGGTGAGGTCTATCAGTGAGGGACCCTCTGAGTGAGGTCTATCAGTGAGGGACTCTCTGGGTGAGGTCTCAGTGAGGGACTCTCTGGCTGAGGTCTATCAGTGAGGGACCCTCTGAGTGAGGTCTATCAGTGAGGGACTCCCTGGGTGAGGTCTCAGTGAGGGACTCTCTGGCTGAGGTCTATCAGTGAGGGACTCTCTGAGTGAGGTCTATCAGTGAGGGACTCTCTGGTTGAGGTCTCAGTGAGGGACTCTCTGGGTGAGGTCTCAGTGAGGGACTCTCTGAGTGAGGTCTATCAGTGAGGGACTCTCTGAGTGAGGTCTATCAGTGAGGGACTCTCTGGGTGAGGTCTATCAGTGAGGGACTCTCTGGGTGAGGTCTCAGTGAGGGACTCTCTGGGTGAGGTCTATCAGTGAGGGACCCTCTGAGTGAGGTCTATCAGTGAGGGACTCTCTGGGTGAGGTCTCAGTGAGGGACTCTCTGGGTGAGGTCTATCAGTGAGGGACTCTCTGGGTGAGGTCTATCAGTGAGGGACTCTCTGAGTGAGGTCTATCAGTGAGGGACTCTCTGAGTGAGGTCTATCAGTGAGGGACTCTCTGGGTGAGGTCTATCAGTGAGGGACTCTCTGAGTGAGGTCTCAGTGAGGGACTCTCTGGGTGAGGTCTCAGTGAGGGACTCTCTGAGTGAGGTCTATCAGTGAGGGACTCTCTGGGTGAGGTCTCAGTGAGGGACTCTCTGAGTGAGGTCTATCAGTGAGGGACTCTCTGAGTGAGGTCTATCAGTGAGGGACTCTCTGGGTGAGGTCTCAGTGAGGGACTCTCTGAGTGAGGTCTATCAGTGAGGGACTCTCTGGGTGAGGTCTCAGTGAGGGACTCTCTGGGTGAGGTCTCAGTGAGGGACTCTCTGGGTGAGGTCTATCAGTGAGGGACTCTCTGAGTGAGGTCTATCAGTGAGGGACTCTCTGGGTGAGGTCTATCAGTGAGGACTCTCTGGGTGAGGTCTCAGTGAGGGACTCTCTGGGTGAGGTCTCAGTGAGGGACTCTCTGGGTGAGGTCTATCAGTGAGGGACTCTCTGAGTGAGGTCTATCAGTGAGGGACTCTCTGAGTGAGGTCTATCAGTGAGGGACTCTCTGAGTGAGGTCTATCAGTGAGGGACTCTCTGAGTGAGGTCTATCAGTGAGGGACTCTCTGAGTGAGGTCTATCAGTGAGGGACTCTCTGAGTGAGGTCTATCAGTGAGGACATCTCTGGGTGAGGTCTCAGTGAGGGACTCTCTGAGTGAGGTCTCAGTGAGGGACTCTCTGGCTGAGGTCTATCAGTGAGGGACTCTCTGGGTGAGGTCTATCAGTGAGGGACTCTCTGAGTGAGGTCTATCAGTGAGGGACTCTCTGGGTGAGGTCTCAGTGAGGGACTCTCTGGGTGAGGTCTATCAGTGAGGGACTCTCTGAGTGAGGTCTATCAGTGAGGGACTCTCTGAGTGAGGTCCTCAGTGAGGGACTCTCTGGGTGAGGTCTATCAGTGAGGGACTCTCTGAGTGAGGTCTATCAGTGAGGGACTCTCTGGGTGAGGTCCTATCAGTGAGGGACTCTCTGAGTGAGGTCTATCAGTGAGGGACTCTCTGGAGTGAGGTCTATCAGTGAGGGACTCTCTGGGTGAGGTCTATCAGTGAGGGACTCTCTGGGTGAGGTCTCTCAGTGAGGGACTCTCTGAGTGAGGTCTATCAGTGAGGGACTCTCTGAGTGAGGTCTATCAGTGAGGGACTCTCTGAGTGAGGTCTATCAGTGAGGGACTCTCTGGGTGAGGTCTATCAGTGAGGGACTCTCTGAGTGAGGTCTATCAGTGAGGGACTCTCTGAGTGAGGTCTATCAGTGAGGGACTCTCTGAGTGAGGTCTATCAGTGAGGGACTCTCTGAGTGAGGTCTATCAGTGAGGGACTCTCTGGGTGAGGTCTATCAGTGAGGGACTCTCTGGTGAGGTCTATCAGTGAGGGACTCTCTGAGTGAGGTCTATCAGTGAGGGACTCTCTGGGTGAGGTCTATCAGTGAGGGACTCTCTGAGTGAGGTCTATCAGTGAGGGACTCTCTGGTTGAGGTCTCAGTGAGGGACACTCTGAGTGAGGTCTATCAGTGAGGGACTCTCTGGGTGAGGTCTATCAGTGAGGGACTCTCTGAGTGAGGTCTATCAGTGAGGGACTCTCTGGGTGAGGTCTATCAGTGAGGGACTCTCTGGGTGAGGTCTCAGTGAGGGACTCTCTGGGTGAGGTCTATCAGTGAGGGACCCTCTGAGTGAGGTCTATCAGTGAGGGACTCTCTGGGTGAGGTCTCAGTGAGGGACTCTCTGGGTGAGGTCTCAGTGAGGGACTCTCTGGGTGAGGTCTATCAGTGAGGGACTCTCTGAGTGAGGTCTATCAGTGAGGGACCCTCTGAGTGAGGTCTATCAGTGAGGGACTCTCTGGGTGAGGTCTATCAGTGAGGGACTCTCTGGGTGAGGTCTCAGTGAGGGACTCTCTGGGTGAGGTCTCAGTGAGGGACCCTCTGAGTGAGGTCTATCAGTGAGGGACTCTCTGGGTGAGGTCTCAGTGAGGGACTCTCTGGGTGAGGTCTCAGTGAGGGACTCTCTGGGTGAGGTCTCAGTGAGGGACTCTCTGGGTGAGGTCTCAGTGAGGGACTCTCTGGGTGAGGTCTATCAGTGAGGGACTCTCTGAGTGAGGTCTATCAGTGAGGGACTCTCTGGGTGAGGTCTATCAGTGAAGGACTCTCTGGGTGAGGTCTCAGTGAGGGACTCTCTGGGTGAGGTCTCAGTGAGGGACTCTCTGGGTGAGGTCTATCAGTGAGGGACTCTCTAGGTGAGGTCTATCAGTGAGGGACTCTCTGAGTGAGGTCTATCAGTGAGGGACTCTCTGAGTGAGGTCTATCAGTGAGGGACTCTCTGAGTGAGGTCTATCAGTGAGGGACTCTCTGAGTGAGGTCTATCAGTGAGGGACTCTCTGAGTGAGGTCTATCAGTGAGGGACTCTCTGAGTGAGGTCTATCAGTGAGGGACTCTCTGAGTGAGGTCTATCAGTGAGGGACTCTCTGAGTGAGGTCTATCAGTGAGGGACTCTCTGAGTGAGGTCTATCAGTGAAGGACTCTCTGAGTGAGGTCTCAGTGAGGGACTCTCTGGGTGAGGTCTCAGTGAGGGACTCTCTGGGTGAGGTCTATCAGTGAGGGACTCTCTAGGTGAGGTCTATCAGTGAGGGACTCTCTGAGTGAGGTCTATCAGTGAGGGACTCTCTGAGTGAGGTCTATCAGTGAGGGACTCTCTGAGTGAGGTCTATCAGTGAGGGACTCTCTGAGTGATGTCTATCAGTGAGGGACTCTCTGGGTGAGGTCTATCAGTGAAGGACTCTCTGAGTGAGGTCTATCAGTGAGGGACTCTCTGAGTGAGGTCTCAGTGAGGGACTCTCTGGGTGAGGTCTATCAGTGAGGGACTCTCTGGGTGAGGTCTATCAGTGAGGGACTCTCTGAGTGAGGTCTATCAGTGAAGGACTCTCTGAGTGAGGTCTATCAGTGAAGGACTCTCTGGGTGAGGTCTATCAGTGAGGGACTCTCTGGGTGAGGTCTATCAGTGAGGGACTCTCTGAGTGAGGTCTATCAGTGAGGGACTCTCTGAGTGAGGTCTATCAGTGAGGGACTCTCTGAGTGAGGTCTATCAGTGAGGGACTCTCTGGGTGAGGTCTATCAGTGAAGGACTCTCTGAGTGAGGTCTATCAGTGAAGGACTCTCTGGGTGAGGTCTATCAGTGAGGGACTCTCTGAGTGAGGTCTATCAGTGAGGGACTCCCTGGGTGAGGTCTATCAGTGAGGGACTCTCTGAGTGAGGTCTATCAGTGAGGGACTCCCTGGGTGAGGTCTATCAGTGAGGGACTCTCTGAGTGAGGTCTATCAGTGAGGGACTCTCTGGGTGAGGTCTATCAGTGAGGGACTCTCTGAGTGAGGTCTATCAGTGAGGGACTCTCTGAGTGAGGTCTATCAGTGAGGGACTCTCTGAGTGAGGTCTATCAGTGAGGGACTCTCTGGGTGAGGTCTATCAGTGAGGGACTCTCTGGGTGAGGTCTCAGTGAGGGACTCTCTGAGTGAGGTCTATCAGTGAGGGACTCTCTGGGTGAGGTCTCAGTGAGGGTCTCTCTGGGTGAGGTCTATCAGTGAGGGACTCTCTGGGTGAGGTCTCAGTGAGGGTCTCTCTGGGTGAGGTCTATCAGTGAGGGACACTCTGGGTGAGGTCTCAGTGAGGGACTCTCTGAGTGAGGTCTATCAGTGAGGGACTCTCTGAGTGAGGTCTATCAGTGAGGGACTCTCTGGGTGAGGTCTCAGTGAGGAAATCTCTAAGTGAGAACCAGTCAGTGACAGTACCTTTTGAATAAATTATAACGTGAACATAATTTGAAAATTCCATTGTAAGTTCCTCTGGGAATGTGTGTATTCTGTTAACTATATCAGATCCAAAATTCAAACTCAGGTTCCCGAGGTTAAAATCAAGTTAGAATCAGGGGTAAAAAATGTAATTGGAGAAACCCTGTGCGGTTCATTAGGTTGAGATACTGTGCTCACAGCCTGAGAATGGTTCAACAATAAACCTGTCAATTCAGTAACTTTGTCTGCGTGCTCTTCACTCTTGTAAACTGCTGATTAGTGAATGCTCTACTGGTTTTAATATCATTTGATAGCAAAGTGCTGAACACATTTGTCTCAAATTCCATTATGCATTGGAGTGCTTGAACACAAAATGCCTTAATTTGGGATTTTTGATTTTTTTACATAAAGAATTGGGAATGAGTTTTGTTTAGATGTTGTGTTTCTAGACTAGCTTCCTAGATAATGCCAGAAACAGGTAATCCAGCTAAAGAAGGGACTGGTGATGGGATATACTGGTGATGGGGATACTGGTGATGGGGATACTGGTGATGGGGATACTGGTGATGGGATATACTGGTGATGGGATACTGGTGATGGGATATACAGGTGATGGGGATACTGGTGATGGGATATACTGGTGATGGGGATACTGGTGATGGGATATACAGGTGATGGGGATACTGGTGATGGGATATACTGGTGATGGGGATACTGGTGATGGGATATACTGGTGATGGGGATACTGGTGATGGGATATACAGGTGATGGGGATACTGGTGATGGGATATACTGGTGATGGGGATACTGGTGATGGGGATACTGGTGATGGGGATACTGGTGATGGGATATACTGGTGATGGGGTATACTGGCGATGGGGATACTGGTGATGGGATATACAGGTGATGGGATATACTGGTGATGGGATGTACTGGTGATGGGATATACTGGTAATGGGGATACTGGTGATGGGATATACTGGTGATGGGATATACTGGTGATGGGGATACTGGTGATGGGGATACTGGTGATGGGGATACTGGTGATGGGGATACTGGTGATGGGGGATACTGGTGATGGAGATACTGGTGATGGGATATACTGGTGATGGGAGATACTGGTGATGGGATATACTGGTGATGGGGATACTGGTGATGGGATATACTGGTGATGGGGATACTGGTGATGGGATATACTGGTGATGGGGATACTGGTGATGGGATATACTCGTGATGGGGATACTGGTGATGGGATATACTGGTGATGGGGATACTGGTGATGGGATATACTCGTGATGGGGATACTGGCGATGGGATATACTGGTGATGGGGATACTGGTGATGGGATATACTCGTGATGGGGATACTGGTGATGGGATATACTGGTGATGGGGATACTGGTGATGGGATATACTCGTGATGGGGATACTGGCGATGGGGATACTGGTGATGGGGATACTGGTGATGGGATATACTGGTGATGGGGATACTGGTGATGGGATATACTGGTGATGGGGATACTGGTGATGGGATATACTGGTGATGGGGATATACTGGTGATGGGATATACTGGTGATGGGATATACTGGTGATGGGGATACTGGTGATGGGATATACTGGTGATGGGATATACTGGTGATGGGGATATTGGAGATGGGATATACTGGTGATGGGATATACTGGTGATGGGATATACTGGTGATGGGGATACTGGTGATGGGGATACTGGTGATGGGATATACTGGTGATGGGGATACTGGTGATGGGGATACTGGTGATGGGATATACTGGTGATGGGGATACTGGTGATGGGATATACTGGTGATGGGGATACTGGTGATGGGATATACTGGTGATGGGGATACTGGTGATGGGATATACTGGTGATGGGGATATTGGTGATGGGATATACTGGTGATGGGGATATTGGAGATGGGATATACTGGTGATGGGATATACTGGTGATGGGGATATTGGTGATGGGATATACTGGTGATGGGGATATTGGTGATGGGGATATTGGTGATGGGATATACTGGTGATGGGGATATTGGTGATGGGGATACTGGTGATGGGGATATTGGTGATGGGGATACTGGTGATTGGATATACTGGTGATGGGATATACTGGTGATGGGGATATTGGTGATGGGATATACTGGTGATGGGGATATTGGTGATGGGGATACTGGTGATGGGAGATACAGGTGATGGGATATACTGGTGATGGGATATACTGGTGATGGGGATACTAGTGATGGGATATACTGGTGATGGGGATACTGGTGATGGGGATACTAGTGATGGGATATACTGGTGATGGGGATATACTGGTGATGGGGATACTAGTGATGGGATATACTGGTGATGGGATATACTGGTGATGGGGATACTGGTGATGGGATATACTGGTGATGGGATATACTGGTGATGGGATATACTCGTGATGGGGATACTAGTGATGGGGATATACTGGTGATGGGGATACTAGTGATGGGATATACTGGTGATGGGATATACTGGTGATGGGATATACTGGTGATGGGAGATACTGGTGATGGGGATACTGGTGATGGGGATACTGGTGATGGGGATACTAGTGATGGGATATACTGGTGATGGGATATACTGGTGATGGGGATATACTGGTGATGGGGATACTAGTGATGGGATATACTGGTGATGGGATATACTGGTGATGGGATATACTGGTGATGGGGATACTGGTGATGGGGATACTAGTGATGGGATATACTGGTGATGGGGATATACTGGTGATGGGGATACTAGTGATGGGATATACTGGTGATGGGATATACTGGTGATGGGGATACTGGTGATGGGATATACTGGTGATGGGATATACTGGTGATGGGATATACTGGTGATGGGATACTGGTGATGGGATACTAGTGATGGGATATACTGGTGATGGGGATATACTGGTGATGGGGATACTAGTGATGGGATATACTGGTGATGGGATATACTGGTGATGGGGATACTGGTGATGGGATATACTGGTGATGGGATATACTGGTGATGGGATATACTGGTGATGGGGATACTGGTGATGGGGATACTGGTGATGGGGATACTAGTGACGGGATATACTGGTGATGGGATATACTGGTGATGGGGATATACTGGTGATGGGGATACTAGTGATGGGATATACTGGTGATGGGATATACTGGTGATGGGATATACTGGTGATGGGGATATACTGGTGATGGGGATACTAGTGATGGGATATACTGGTGATGGGATATACTGGTGATGGGATATACTGGTGATGGGATATACTGGTGATGGGATATACTGGTGATGGGATATACTGGTGATGGGGATACTGGTGATGGGGAT